>BQMB01000373.1:0-600000 GCA_027943415.1 Closterium sp. NIES-67 | reverse complement strand
CAAGCAGTGTGGGGAGGTCTGTGGGCCCTGCACCGTCACTATCAAGGGGCTCACGCTCCCCTGTGGCCATCAGGCGTTCAACGTTCTCTGCTTCCAAGCTCAGAAGCCATCTGCCATTTTCTGCTCGTGAGTTTCCCGGCTGTCTATTGCTGTTTTTTCTGCCTCCGCCTCCCTTGCTCTCAATTTCCGTGGTTCCAAGCTCAGAATTCGTCGCTGCTACTGAGTATCACTTCTGCTACTTCTGAGTACCGCTTCTGCTACTTCTGAGTACCATTTCTGCTGCTACTGAGCCCCCTGCGGCGTTTTCCCCCCTCCCCTTTCCCCACCGCAACCCCCTCTGTGTTGGCAGGGCAATGGTTGAAGTCACAATGCCACTGTGCGGCCACAAGCAGACTGTCAAGTGCAGTGAGGCCGCTACCAGAGTCAGCGACCCTAAGCTCTGCACAGCCCGCTGCGGCGTTTTTCTCTCGGATTCCTGCGGGCACACGTGCATCTCCCCCTGCGGCCACTGCATCATTGTTCCAGGGGCCAACACAGACCAGACACAGGCATGGGTACTGCACCAGCAGCACCAGCAGCAGCAGCAGCAGCAGCCGGAGAAGAAGCACAAGAAGTGCACCCAGCCATGCAAGCGACCCCTCCCCTGCGGTCACCTTTGCCCCGACACTTGCCACAACGGCCGAGCCTGCAACCCATGCAACATAAAGTGCCTGGTCGCCTGCCAGCACAGCTCCTGCCCCCAGCCCTGCCACCAAACCTGCGCTCCGTGCGCCGAGCCTTGCGGCTGGCACTGCAAGCACCAGGGGGCGTGCTCCCTGCCCTGCGGGGCGCCGTGCGACCGCCTCCCGTGCGACAGGCGGTGTGAGAAGGCGCTCAAGTGCGGGCACCAGTGCCCGTCGCTGTGCGGGGAGAAGTGCCCCCCAAAGGCGTTCTGCACGGCGGCTGGGTGTGGTGCGCAGGAGAAGCGAGAGATGACGGTGGATCTGGTGACTCTGGAGACGCTGGGGGAGATCGATCCCGAAGAGAGCCCCGTTCTTGTGCTGGCGTGCGGACATGCTTATACGGTGGACACCCTGGATGGGCACCTGGGGCTCAACCAGGTGTATCTGGAGTCTGAAGGATCACCTGGCAGCTGTAGTGCTGGTGATGGGGGTGGGTCTGTTGCGAGCAGTGGTGCTGCAGAGGGGTCTGGAGCCAAGTGGGTGGTGGTGCTGCCGTTTGAAGATGGCAATCTGTCTGCTCTCAAGGGCTGCCCGGAGTGCCGCCAGCCAATCACAGGCTTCCGCCGGTATGGCCGGATGGTCAACAAGGCCCTCCTGGACCAATCAGAGCGCAAGTTTGCTCTCAGCTGCTTGGCCGACCAGCAGAAGCTCCAGGGTAAACTCTCCAAGCTGAGCCGAGCTGTGTCCGCCTGCTCTGAGGCTGCTCAGCCGAAGCAGCTACAGGAGCTGGCAAAAGCTGCGACTTATCTGGTCACAGAAACGAACAAGCTGCGGTTCACCTCCATGGAGCCTCCGACCCAGCAGACGTACCAGGCTTCAATAGCTGCAATCCAGAGGAAGCATCTTCAGCTGGGTGAAACCCCGCTTGCGTCAACATGGGAAGAGGAGTGTCACCTGCTCTATGTCCCCCAGCCTGATCCCCGCCCGCTCTGTGAATCGCTTATGATGCTGGGGAAAGCGTACCAGCTGCTCATGGCTGCCAACTTCCTCCAGCTGCGCTGCCTTCTAAGGAAGCTCCGGGATGTGGCTGGTCCGAGCCCAAGGATTTCTGAGTTGAGCGGTGAGAGCAGCAGCTCAGGGAAACCGGCCCACACTGAGTTGACTCGCCAGCTGGAGAATTGCAGGGCGGTGCTGCATATGGTACTGAAGAATGCGGAGAAGTATGTGGGGGAGGCGGTGGAGTGGGCTGGCAAGCGCAAGGCGCATCGACTGGAGGCCAGGGCACGGCTGGAGCTGGTTGACGTGTTCCGTGCGTTCGTGGAAGGCATGATGGCGGAACGCCTGCTCTCCAACTCCCCTGCTGGCCTTGTAAGAATCTTGCTCTTAGCCTCCCTCATTGTTTGCTAACGTAATAGCGGAGCTGCTTTCATTCTCCTTGTCTGCAAGGGGCTTTTACACCATTGCTTGTAATCGAGCTCCCCAGACGTCGCTCACATGTACACACAGTGCGGTAAGGGGCTTATGCTTGTGGAATGGCTCTCTTGTGGCAGGGTGGACCAAAGAAGCAGCAGCTGGAGTATCTTGAGAAGGCCAAGGTTCAGTGTGGCATGGTGGCCTCTCACCACCTTGTCTCAATTAGGGAAAATGACGAGCTTGGAAAGAGTGCCCGGAAATTGCTCAACAAGGAGCTTCGTGCTCTGGAGGCATCTGTTCGGGACGAGCCCCGTTACTTCTCCCTGACAGAGCGGGAGAAGGGTGAAGTGTTCAATGCAATGGGGCTGGGAACGGGGCATTGGTATCGATGCCCCAATGGGCACGTGTACGTCATAGGGGATTGTGGCCAGGCTTGGGTGGAGTCTCGTTGCTCTGAGTGTGGTGCGGTGGTGGGTGGGAGAGGCCACGTACTTGGTGAGGGCAATGCTAGGGCAGCTGATTTCGCCACTGGATCTTAAAGTGCAAGTCTCAAAACTCTTTCGTGGGGACTTGTTGGGCAGGGTTTCAGCTAGGATCTTGGCCTGTGTGAGAATCAGACGGGGTTTCGAAGTTTGGTCTGACCATCATATGAAAAATTTTGAGTTGTCTGCCATTTCAGACGAAACTAGAGTGTCATAAAGTCTCCAGTCCTAACCACTGGGACAAGAAGGGATATCATCAGGAGGGTTAGTTTCCATATATCCACCTTCCCAAAGGAAAGCCTCCCCAGCACCCTCCCAAGAGAGAGAGAGAGAGGATCGACAGGGTTATCCCGGTGCAGGCCCCTAGATTGGTTTTTAGGAGTCCTGATCGCTCAGGAATCAGGATTCCCCGAGTTTTTCTCTGATTTTTCAGGGTTGGTCCCAAAAAAATCCTCGTGAATCAGGACTCGTTTTTTTTTTTTTTCCTGAGCAGACAGAGTTACTTATGGAGTCTTTCCTGACTTCTGAGGTTCTTAGTGCATGCTTTAGTAGCGAATTCATGCTTGCAGGATGAATCGGGTCAGGTGGGCGAGATTGCAGGGGCCGAGGGAAATTTCGCCCATACAGAGCTCTAAGGCAAACATCGGGCCCAAAATTTGGCTAAGGGCCAAGTGCCCTCCCTCACAGTGCCCCCACGCGTCGAGCCACGAATTTGGTGAAGGGCCAATAAGCGCCCTCACAGAGCCTGGAGGGCAGGCCAGAACCTCGGAAATCTCTGCAGGCCCCCAAGTCACGCATTGACGGAAACATGTACAGTTTCGTTGCAAAACTGAAATTTCAGGATTCGTAAAGAAAACTTTGCTTAGCACTCAGAGTTGACCCCCCAAAAAAGACTGAAAAAACAGGAAATGCCTTTCAAAAAATCCTGGACAATCAGGACTGGTACCAGCAGCATCTCTGTTTTTTTCCTGAATCAGGAAAAATTTCCTGCAATCTAGGGGCCGGTCCTGGTGCCACGATAGAGAGTTGGTCTGACATTTCAGATGAAATTGAGGTACTATGGTCCAGTGCTACATGCAAATGATACATGTCATCTACACAATTTCTACGAGAACTACAGCTACTTGTGTTGCTGCTGCTGCTACTGGTGCTGCTGCTACTAGTGCTGCTGCTACTGGTGCTGCACCTTACACTACATTACATTATAAATTAGCTGTAGTAGCTACACTAGACGCTCGATGAGGAGTCAGAAGTGTTAAATTACATATGTTAGTATATAATTGTAGGCTTGGTAGCAGTTACTGAGCATTACTGTAAAGGGTACAACACCCCTCCTTGTATCCCTCACTCTTCCTAGTCAACCCACTTTTCTCTCGTCAAATCTCTCTCCTAGTTCTCCTAGCTCCTAAAACCTCACGCCACTTTCATGGCGTCCTAGTTCCTAGTCTTTGACATGGTTTCAGAGCAGGACGCCCGTCCTGAGCCTGCTCCCCTCCTCGCTTCCGCTGCGTTCTCGTTCCCTATTCGCCGCCGTCGCGGCCTTCCTACTGCCTGCCGCCGTGGCATCTTTTCCAAGATGCCGCGGCGGTCTTTGTGTGCTGTCGTCCCAGCGTCGACGAGCAGCCGCGGCTCTGACGCCACGCTGTGGTGGCGTCGTCGTGGTGCCGCGGCCGTGACGCCGGCCTGTTGCCGTCGCGCACGACCTGCGTCGCTGCTGGAATTGCAGCCCGCCCGCACGCCAGTAAGCGCCGCGCCTGCAATGGCGCCGCGGTGAAGATCCGAAGCCCCACCCCTTCCCCCTTCCCTCCGTCCCCTCCTCTTCGCCACAGCCGTTGCCTGACTCTCGCCAGTCGTCCCTCTGTCGTGGAGTATGGACACGCCGCCGGAAGGGCGGGGGCCGCTGCCGTTACCGCCGTCGTAAGCCGAAGCCGTCGCCGTCGCCGCTGTCGTCGCCGCAGGCCTGTTGCCGCCGCACGCCCGTCGTCGCCGTCGCTGTCGCCGCTGCCAGGACTGCCGCCGTCGCCATCTCCAGGGCCTTGGGGTTGGCCCAGCTGGAGTAGACGTGGCTGATGGGAATGGGGGTGCTAGGTTAGGGGGTGTGGGGGTGTGTGGGTCCTTGCTACCAAGCCTAGGGGGTGTGTTAAATTATACATGTTAGTATATAATTGTAGGCTTGGTAGCGGTTACTGAACATTACTGTAGAGGGTACAACACCCCTCCTTGTATCCCTCTCTCTTCCTAGTCAACCCAATTTTCTCTCGTCAAATCTCTCTCCTAGTTCTCCTAGCTCCTAAAACCTCACGCCACCTTCATGGCGTCCTAGTTCCTAGTCTTTGACAATAAGTGCATGCCTCCTCAATATCTTCATCACTCTCGGACTCTGGGACGTGGATCTTCTTACCCTTGATTCTCCTCCTCCAAATAGGGCCAGCCGCACCATCCTCTTCAAAGGCCCAGGCTGCTCCTGCTGTGGCTAGAGCTTCTGCCTGCTTGACTGCTTCTGCTGTTGCCTTAGCTGCTGTCTTGGCTGCTCTCAGTGCTGCCGACTTCTTCGGCTATTTCGCCTGCCGCTCGCTCTGCTCCATCATTACTTCCTTGGCAGGCTGCCTCTTCTCGCACCGCACCAGATCATTGGGTAATCCAACAGCGAGACTGTCATCAGATGTCCTAGCTTCGTGTCGCCGAGATTGCCGCACTGCCAGCTCTTATGACGTTCTAGCGACTGAACCCGCGCTCGCACTCCACTGTGCTGAGTGGAAGGATGGCGCAGGAGATCCAGATGAGCACTAGGTTGGGGTAGGCGGTCATCCAGTCCGGCGTGGACAGCATGTTCTTGAGTGCTTCATGGAAGCCCAGCTCGTCGACATGATTGTCATGAAGCTAACGAGCTCTACCTTCGCCTTACCCCAGTGCACACATGACGAGGGTGGAATACACGCAAAAAGTACATGGTTTATTCGTACCATCCACCACAAATGGATTAAAGAGTGAAAAGGGTAAACAGGCACATTGACACCGCCAAAACTCACCGGGGTGTCAGGCGCCGACACGTCATGCTTGTAGAGGCCGCGCAGAGACTACAGCCACTCGAGGAACTTTCGCTGGCGCCTAGCCGTTGATCACGGGTACATTGTCTGCTTGAAGAGTCTTGTCCCGTTCAGCTTCGACCAGTCGGTGAGGCGCTCTTGAAGGTGGTCGATGATGCCGTTGACCATATCCGTTGCCAACTGCTTCAGTGATTTGAGATCCCCCTTGCTCCTCTGCCCCTCCAGCGACCGCACGTGTAGCTCGTAGGTGTGTACTGTCGGGGTCCCATGGACATCAATCCCCTCTATCGTCACATCCTCCCCCCCCCCCTCCCCCCCCCCTGCGTAGAGCTTCAAGAAATCCGCGAAGTCCCCATCACCAGGGCCGAACTGGGAACCGTGGTTGACGTAGTGGGCGCGCAAGGGCATGACTGTGTTGTCGACCATCCTAAGCACCTGCGTGACGTCGACTTGCCAAGCATAACACAAAGTAGGAGACACGTTTATGCTTTAATCTATAGTCTACTATAACTTCGACGATCAATTGGCAACCTCATCTGGCAACGTTGGAACTGAGGTTGAGCGCGTTGAGTTCCCTCAGCACATCCGCCAAGAAGTAGAGCAAGAAGTGGGACTTACAAGATGACAACGCTGTACATGCGCCTATCATACTTGTACAGCAACAGGATGGCGGCAGTGAATACTTCCACTAGGCGTTGGATAGCTTCACCGCGAATGAGCCAACGAATCTGATGGATGCCTTGTATTTCCAGGTTGGTTTCGGTGACAACTTCCTGCAGCTCCTTGAAGCGATTGTGGACGATGATGGAATGACCAAGGAAGCGCACGAGTTTGTCGACGATGCCAAGGTCAGGAAAGTCGTCAACAGTGTCCTTTGCCGCTAAGGCCTCCCTGCACATTCTTGAAACCACCCATTTAGTTGTATGTATTGTGCAAATCAAAGGAGCAAAGCAGATCGGCGGAAGGTCATACTTACCTATGAGCGATACAGTGACATGATACCATGTGCGGAATCCGAGTACGTAGCCTAGCCATGAGACCGGCTTGTGCTCTCGTCATCACACTGGCCTCGTCAATGCTTATGCCATATATCTTGTTGAGGTCAATTCCTTGAGACTCCAAGTGAGTGAGTAGAACAGCTTGAAGAGAAGCTACGTCGCACTTCTCGACAGTGAGATGCCCGAAGAATTCGGTCACCACCGAAGTGCCGCGGAGGAATGTCAGGTAAACAATCATATGTTTACCACGACAACGATCGGTTCACTCGTCGAGTTGGATGCCGAGGAATGGAGAGGCCTTGATGTGAGTCATCTGTTTGGCGCAGAGGTAGGAGATGATGTTCTCCACCACTTGATTGAAGCCGTACCTGCGACCAGAGTTTCCAAATGTTAGAATTCAATGATATTTTTAAGAATCAAACCAGCTTGAAAAGTAAAGCAACTTGAGCAATGCTCACTCGCTTTGATATGTCATGTTGTCCTTCACATGCAGGTCACGTGTACCCTACTGTGCCATGAACTGGACAAGTGACAAGAACAGCAGGGGCATCCGACTTGCAAATGAAGATGACAATAGCCATGAGACGTTTCAGACGCTTGGCCTCGTCATCGCTGTTCTCGTAGAGGATGATGCTTTTCTTCTTCACGTTCTTGCCATGCTTCTGCTCCTTCCGCGCCATCGCCGCCTCATGCTTCTGGCTGTGATAGTGCTTGCGCATCGTTTGTTTTTTAATGTCTATCCCCTCTTCGCCGTTGCGCCCGTACTGGTAGTTAGGGTCATCACCATACGCAATATAGATGCTGCACTTCATGCAAGGTCGTCCCTTCGAGGTCTCGGAAATTAGCAGCCATGGGAAGTGCCATTGCCATTGCTCCTTTGCTTTTAACGGGAGCTCGGGGACGGTGAGCGGGAAGGGTCCGTCGTCATCTGCAGGGTCGGCTGAAGCTTCTTTGGAGGATCGGGCTCGCAGGTTGACGGAGGGTGGAGATTGCACTGACGAAGGGCGCCCGAAGGTCAGCTTGCGTTTTCGATACTTCAACTTTCCTGGGGCACCGGCAGGTAAAACAAGACCGAGCATCAAACGGGGAGGTGAGGTTGCACGCACGGACAAGTGGCCAGAAGTCGGTGATGGGATTGGAGGGATCGAAGCATCGCACGTGGTGTTTTCTTTGTCAAAGAAAACCCACGCCTCATCGTCGATCAGTGGGGAGGTGACAGAGGATCCTCAGGTACGGTCAAAGGGGGATCGTCGATTACAGCGCGGTTTAATGCGCCAGTGAGTAGATCTAGGCCACTAATAATTGGGGGGACTAAGCCAGGGGGCTTCGCAACTACTGCTGACTGCCTAGCTGGAGAGACGCTCGATGGCGCAGTCTTGGAAGCCATCGAAGCCTAGACAACAAGCTGCAGAGGGCGTCTAGGCAGCGTGGGAGCCGATCAATATAGCCATGCTCATCATGTTGCGTGGCTTGGAAGAAAGAGGTGGAGCAGGTGAAGTGACTCCGATGTTCTGCCGAGACTGCCTTTACAGAGAGGCGCCTCGTCGAGCTGCAGCATGGCAAGGTTGCAGCTCCATTACGAATCGCACGCCTTGTTGGCACGCAATGGGTGGCTTTCCTGGCTGCTCCGCAGTGCGCTGTCACATTGCTGCCAACACGAAGATGCAAGGAGGCTGGCAGCCCTGCGCGTGACGCACTAGCGACCTGAGTCAGGTTTGCTGCCAAATCAGATTCGACATTCTGCGTTGGCACTTGCTGTGCGCGTGAAATACGATGTGCCTGCCAACCGACCAGGAACTGGAGGGCGGAGAGTGAGGCTGTGGCCAACTGCCCCATTGGAGCAATGGGCCATTGGGCGACTTTGTCGGTATCAGACGAAATTGTACGTGCTATCTGAGATTTCAGACGAAAAAACTATACGAAGTCTGTGATTCCAAGCGAAAACTTATGGCTAAGATGGACGATAAGACGAAATAATTCACCTCGTCCAAAAATCAGATGAATGGCAAAAAACAGGTCTGATTTTCAGACCATCAGACAGATTTCGTCTTATATCAGAAACAGAGCCTCATATTCGTTTTGGGGCACGCTGATCGCTCAGGGTCCCCCCCCCCTTACCTCACTATTTTTCAGGCATTGCAAAGAAACTTACGCTGATCAATCAGGGTGTTGTAAAGATTTTGCGCTGAATAAACAGAGTGACCTACAAAAAACACACTGTTCAACTACATGCCCATTATTACTCTATTTTCTAAAGACAAGGGTTTACAATCTAACATGGGCATACTAGGACCTACTTAAGCATCCTTCTGTGCCTGCACACTGTCATGGTCTACAAGGGCATCGTCCTCCTTCTCTTTCACCTTCCTGCTCTTCTGGGATCTGCTCTGTAGGGCTTCCTCTTCCTGTAGGCTCTCCAGATGTCAATGACGACATCCCAGTCCGGGTCGTAGTCTAGCAGGCTCATACGCATCAAATCTCCAAGGCGTGAGTCGTTCATGCTGCCCCGCAGCCAGATCTTAATCACATTCTGGCGAGAAAACCCGCGTTCACATTCCACTGTGCTAAGGGGAAGAACTGCCGTAGCGCACCACAGCTTGACGAGATTGGGGAAGCTATCCTCCCAGTTTGGAGACTTCGGCATGGTTGTCAAGCCGGTGTAGAGGCCCTTGTCACTCTTTGGCATGGCGGCAAGGACAGGGCAGATTTGGGGGATCTCCAACACAGCCACTCACTTGTTGACGCTTGCCAGTAGGGGAAGGGTAGGAGGGAGAATGAGGGGAGTATTAGTAAAATAGGGTAGAGCGGAACCACATCAACAAATCGTGCAAGCCTCGGGGTCAAGGACAGGTGGGATACCTGGAAGAATCTCTTCAGCTTCCCCTGCATGGTAGAGGTCGACCATCATTCTGAACCACTCTAGACATTGGGCCTTCCGTGGAGCACGCTCCCACCCCTTTGGCCACTGGTCCGCACAGAACAGCAGCGAACCACCCAGCTGCTTCAAGTCCCCCGGCCGCTCGTCCAGGTTCTGCACCATGTCTTTGGCCAACGCCACGACACAATCGTAGTGCTTGCCCTCACCCGGGTAGCCATCCAATGGCTCCTCATGCAGGTCGAAGCTAAATCGACTCGGGCGCCCATCGGAGTCGACGCCCTCAACAGTGACGCTGCGCATACCGCCATGACCGTGACGGGTGAGGAAGGCCGTGAGCAGGATTTTCGGGCCCCTGTTGAAGTCGTCGCCGCACTCGACGTAGCGGCTTTCGAGAAGGGACGTCACGCAGGAGACCGACGCGTGGATCGTTGACATGTCAAGCTGCAGGAAGGGGTTTGAGAATACAGGTAAGACAACAATGGTGCGTCAGTAGCGGTTTAGGAGCACCATATGACGAAACTTACCTCGCGGGTCTAGAAAGTCTTGTTGAGAATGTTCATCTGCTCAAGAACATCAGCAAGAAACATGAGTACAAACCAGAACATGTAGCTCGTGACAATCTTGTAAAGGCGGTCGTCGGCAAACTCGGACAGCATGACGACGATGGCTGGCAAGATCTTCACAAGCCGTCGGATGGCCTCACCAGGGGAGAGCCATCTAACTTAGTGTGTACCCTGCAGCTCCAAGCACGTCGAGAGGAATTCGTCTTGGAGGTCGAGGAAGCTCTGGTGCCACGGTCCACAGCGACCAAGGAACTCGGCCAGCTCCTTGATGACATCATCGATGACCTTGAAGAACGGCATGTCCTCCGCCGCTGCCTTAGCTGGCAGTGCCTCTCTGCACATGGAAGAGAACATGGGGAGAAACCGAACAAACCAGCATGAGTGACAGCTAGTATTGTCCCAAATCAGCATCTGTGCAAAGTGTTGGACACTCAATAATGCAAAAATGGATACTTACCGATGAGCGATGCAGTGACAGGAGACGAGGTGAAAGATACGCATCCGGAGTCGAGTCACCACGTCGGCTTTCGAGCCCATCATCACTGCCGCTCCGTCTGTGCTGATGCCCGAGATGCGGCGGAGATCGACACTGATTGCCTGCAGATGGGAGAGCAGCAGAATATAGGCAGAGCGAGCAGCGTTACTAACAGAATAAATATCATCGTTAGTGGTTTATAAGGAACGTAGGTAGGAATAAGAATTTAGGAATCTGAAGGGATTTAGGGCTTACGAGTTCATGTACGTCCCGTATCTGCCCTCGGGGAAGTTCTTGAACTTCCGCGAGGCAAGGTGGTTGGTGATCGTGACCCATGTGTCCATGGGTTCGTTGGTCTTGCAGTAGGCGTATAGCAGGTCGAGAAGCGCGGTCACTCACTCCCTCTCCAAATCCGCGGCATGCGGGTTCTGATCGATTTGCGTCTGGGTAGTTGCGTCCAGCAGCAGAACGTTTTGCTTCCCGAACGCGAGGCGGTGCTTTCCAGTACCAGCGTGCTTGTTGAACGCTTGTGTTTGTGCGTCTGTGATTCCTGGACCACTATGACCAGTCCTTCCAGAGAGCCCTGCATGCTCCAGACAGATGGTACACTTAAAGGCAGGGCGCCCATCGTTAGTTTTACACAAAACGAGCCAGGGAAACTACTCCTGCCACCTTGACTTGTAACGGGAAAGAGCCTCAGCATAAAGCTCGGAAGGACTCAGAGACTTCCTGGAGGTTGAAGATGTCTCGTCTTCATATGGCTCTTCATCATCACTCACGGGTATCGACACCGACAGCTCGACAGTTCCCGGATTCGGCTTCGCGAATGGTAACTTGGCCTGGCGGTAGCGACCAAGGTGCTTGGGAGTAGTCGTCACGGTATCAGGGCGCTCGACGGTGGCTGGTGCCGACGAACAGGGCCTAAGACTCTGCTCTGTTCCGACTACATCGGAAACTGGGTCAGCTACTTCCTTTCTTGCAGGCTCTTGTTCTCTAGGCGCAGCATCGGCTCTAATCGGAATGCAGGTGAGGCTAGACAGTGTCGAGAGGAGCAAGTCGAGCCCCGTGCACATGTCTGCACGAGGAATGCTACCATCATCGCCTTCTGGATCACCGTCGCTAGGTGCTGCCATCGCGGGATGGCAACGGTAAGAAAATCAATCACAACTGTGGAGGAGAAATGGAATGACGGGGGGTGGAAGCACTCGACTTGAACGAGGCAGCAGGTGTGGCAGCACAGCATCGATTGAAGATATAGATGAAGATGATGGGGTCTCTTAAGGTTTGTGGAGGGCACGCGGCTCGCAACAGAGTTCTGCATGCATGGATGTGGTTCACGAAGCGAGTGGGTAGCAGTCTACTGCCGTGCTGCTGGGCCAGCTGTCTAAAATTAGACCTGGTCTATTGGCCGCTGTGGCTATAATTTGGCGATGAGCCAATCCAAACCCTGCAGCTACGCTGTGCTAGAGATAGCAGTGGCTGGCTACTTTCGAACACTATGTGCTGGATGAAGAATGGCAGAGTATTCTCCAGCAGGGCTGAAATCTGGTCGGTCACACTTAAGTCGGTGTGATTGACGGGGAGGGTGTTAGAACACTGGAATGTCTAGAAACAAGAGAGAACAAGCAACATATAGGTTGGGTTATACTCTCTAAGAACATACACATATTCTATAGCCTATTATATTCTATAACTTCTCCAAGTACTACGCGGGCCTGGCGGCGCTGCTGTAGCTCATGCAGGTGGAAGTACCGCAGCTGGATGTGCTTCGCTCTGCCCTCAAGTCGAGGCTCCTGACACAGGAGTAGCATGGCCCTATTGTCAGCGTACAGAACCGGGGCAGAGCTAGGCCACTCACCTAAGTCGGTGAGCAAGAACGTCAGCCAGCGGAGCTCCTGTGCCGCCATGGCACCAACGTAGATCTCAGCCTCACAGCTAGACTTGGCAACAGACGAGGAGCGAGTGGACCTCCACAAGATGGCACTTGAACCAAGGCTAAAGCAGTAGCCCTAAGAGGACCTGAGGATCTCAGCGTCGTTTGCCCAAGAAGCGTCTGTGTGCCCAGTAAGGACCACCGGCCTGCGTCCTCCCGGAACTAGCCCCATGCCCGATGCACTCGCTAGATAACGCAAAACCCTCTTAGCAGCCGTCCAGTGCTGTGGTCGGTGTCGGCCCGTGGCCACAAAGCGAGCCATGATGCTGAGAGGGTATGCGAGATCAGGACGAGTGCAAGTCATCAGGTACATGAGGCAACCTACCAGCTCTGTGTAAGGACCACTGGGCTCTACTGAATCCTCAAGAACTGGAGCCGAGAGCCTGTGGTCTACTGGCAGAGATGTGGGCTCTGCGGAGGAGAACAGAAGACCGAACCTCTGAAGGACTTGGCGCACCAAGTGTGACTGTGTGAGAGTGATGGTGCGCGCTGCTCTGTCCCTGGAGATCTGCAGGCCAATGTAGTGGCGCAGCTCTCCTAGGTCAGTGCAGGTGTGTCTCCTCAGCAGCTCGGCCTTCACGGAGGCCAATGCGTCCCTGTCTGCAGTAGCAAAGACCAGGTCGTCTATGTAGACAAGGATGTAGAATGGAGTCTGGCCAGCACAAACAACGAGCAAAGGGTCAGCAGAGGACGGAAAGAACTCCACGTCAGCTAGCGTAGCACGCAGTGTGTCGTGCCACTCACGGAGCGCCTGTCGCAGTCCGTAGACCGGGCGTCAGAGGAGCCACTGGGTTCCAGGAGGGAAGGTACTAGTGAAGCTCTGCGGTCGGCGCAGCTAGACCTGCTCGTGTAAGCTGCCCTGAAGAAAAGCAGTGGAGAAGTCTAGGGAGTGGAGCTCATAGTCACGCTGTGCTGCTACGTGCAGCAGCGCCCGGATCTTCGGGGTACGGGCGAAGGTCTGAAAGAAGTCCACCCCCTCTCGCCGACTGAAGCCTCTAGCCACGTAGCGCGCCTTGAAGACAGACTGCTCTCTAGGGGGGCGCTTCACCTTGAAGAGCCATCGGCCGTCGACTACGTTCATCCCAGGTGGGGGAACTGTGGACGTAGGTACCGGTGGATCTCCAAGATGCCATCTCCTGATCCATGGCAGCTATCCACTAAGAGGCCCAGGGTCCCGAGGTTGCCTTAGCGTAAGTGCGAGGGGTCGGAATGTCAAAGGCGTCTAGGTCACCCTCAGGGACTAGCAGCATAGAGCAGAGATGGGGAGCTGCCTCAGTCAAGAAAGCAAGCTCGTACTGCCTGTCCTCTAGGACGTCACTGCCCAAGGAAGGAGCACCCCCGACGGATGGAGGACGGACAGGTTCAGAGACCAGAGTGGTGGCGTAGTCAAGGCGGCAGTTAGAGGCAAAGTCAGTGACAATAGTGACAAGAGTGTCAAGTCGCGAGAGAGGAACAGACGGGTCTGTAACAAGGGAGGCAAGGACCCGAGGAACAAGAGGACAAGAAGCACATAGGTAGTCAGACAGAGGGGGAGGCGCGACAGCATGCGATGACGGAGGAGGCGAAGGCAGGAGGAGAAGACGAGACGTGTGGGAACGAAGCAACATAGGGTGTGAAAGCAGAATAGGGGAGACAAGACGAGCACGAGAGGGACGGCGAGACCAGACGTGAGACGGAGGCGTAAGGTCAGGAGACAAAGGAGGAGTAACAGGAGGGGAACGAGGTGGGAAACGAAGAGGAGTCTGACGGAGGAAGCACAGGACCGTGGACAGGAAGGGGAGGAGGCGGCGGGGGAGGCGCAGGCGAGCGATTAGGGGAGGGAAGGCTGAGCCGGCGAAGGGCGGACACCGGCGGCGACTGTTGCTGCTGCTGCGTGACGCCGACACCTGGACCGCCAACTGCACCACGTCTACCTTTGGAACACTACACTCCAGCACCCCCAGAACGAGCACCCCCAGAGTGAGAACCCTCTCCAGCACCAATGCCACCCCCGAGCCCGCCGGAACAAGCCATGACAAGAACCCCAGGACTAGCACCCTCCTCAACGCCAGCTCTCCCAGAGGCCACGAACGGCTGTTGTTGGTGCGACGGCGGCGGCGGCAGCGGCTGCGGTGGCGGTGACTACGACGGCGGAGGAGGAGACACCAGGGGAGAGACAAACGGCACAAACTGTGCCACAGGGCCACCAGAGTCAGCCGACTCCTCGATCGGGAGGGCCGACGGGAGGGGAGTGACGTGAGATACACCAGACGGAGCAGGACGGGGAGGAAGGTGAGCAGGGGCAACCGCGGGAGTGGGAATCAGAAACATGGTAGGGGAAACCGGGAGACCTCGGTAGGGAAAGCGGTGGTAAAAGGAGACAGACTCGTCGAAAGTGGCGTCACGGGAGTGAAAGAAGCAGTGAGACGGCGGGTGGTAAAAGTGCCAGTCAGAGGAGTCCAGGGGGAAACCGAGGAAGACACAGGGGATAGTACGGGCCGTGAGCTTGTCCGTGCCAGAGGCACGAATGTGAGCGAGGCAGCCCCAGACATGAAACGCAGACGCGTCACCAGGGAACCCGATCCAAAGAAGGGTCGGCGAAACCTACGGCCGCTGGGAGTGCCGCCAGAGGTTAAGTTGGTGAGCGGCGTAGCAAACAGCGAACGGCCATAGAAAATGGGGTGCACCGGCATGAATCATGGAGGTACGAGTGACCACCATGACCAAGCCGATGCGTCGCTCAGCAACCCCATTCTGGTGCGGGGAGTCCGGTAGGGTGTACGACTGGGTGATGCCCTCCGCTCAACAGAACTGTCCAAGCCGACTAGAGGTGAACTCGCTGCTACGGTCAGAGTGGAGACACAGCACAGGGAGACCGCGGTGGACGCGTGCAGCTACGACCCATGGGATAAGAAAGTCGGGCGCATCGGCCTTCCGCTCCAAGGGAAACATCGTGGTGTAGCGCGTGAAGTCGTCAACGAGCACTAGAAAGTAGTGCTCGCGACGCAGTCCGGGGACGGGGGCTGGGCCCCAGACGTCCTGGTGATGGGTCTGGAGGGGTGCGGTGGAAGGGTGAAGCGAGGAGGAGTGAGGAGCATGGTGGAGCCGGACCTCAATGCAGGGCGTGCACGATGGCGCAGGCGAGGGAGGGAGGGCAGGAAGCGACTCAGGGAGACCTGGAACGAGACTGTGTTGGGACATGTGATGGATGCGGGGGACTGCAAGGTGATCTTGGCGATGGCGCCACAAAAGCGACGGGTGAGTGAGCGACTGACACGAGCACGCAGCAGCGACCTGGGTAAATGCATGACCCAAGGGGGGGAAGGTCCACCCGGGGGGGAAGCAGTGTCCAGCGTAAAGAGGCCAGACACCGGGTCCCGGGGGAACGTCGCAAGGGGGGAACCTGAGGCGACCTCGGTACAGATGATGTACCGCTCGTGACCCGGGAACGTAGTGGTGACGCCGAGGTCCTGAGGACAACCGACACCAACTAAGTTCCGGGAGAATGAGGCGATGTGCAGGCCTGTAAGGGAACCGGAGGGAACCGCCGGACATGGAAGGGTAGTATAGCTGCGCGCAACTACAGGACCAGAAGAGGGGTCAGCCAGTGCGATAGCAGCAGGCGCGGCAAGCGGCGTAAGCGCGGCGTGGTCGTGGAAAAATTAGGCAGACTCACCGGAGTCAAGTATAAAGGACAGCGAAGCAGAAGCGGCAGCCGAAGGAGAAGCGAGTGTGGAGCCTAGGCTAGACAAAGCAAACGGTCCTACGCCTTACGCAGCAGGGGAGTCTGTACTACACACAGGTGCTATGCCTAAGCTAGCGAACACAGGATAATAAGATCCGGACACACTAGAAGCGTCAGCATACAGAGAATGCAGGGCATAACTAATATGATCCATGTCTAAGTCAAACACAGACACACCGTGACGGAGGAGACTGCATCAGTCGAGGAGGCCCGGGGCCGGGCCGATGTGGCGACGGAAGAGGTCGTCGAGGCGGCGGAAGCAGCGGGCGGTCGGGTGCGGGCGGCGGCACATAGTGCCATGGAGGGGCCCGGTCTGGAGCTGGTACTGGCAGCCTACAGCACCAAAGCCGCCGGTAGACGCCAAGCTGCTGGGACCACAAACACGGCTGCCACCTCCAAGGGCTCCTGGCCACCCCGGCGGGAGGCGGGCCCACGGCTGCTGCTGCTGCTCCGGCTGCGGCTGCGATTGCTACTGCTGCTGCTGCTGCAGCTGCAACTGCTGCTGCTGCTGCAACTGCGACTGCTGCTGCTGCTCCTGGACACCTGCCCCAGGCCCCTCGTCAGAGCCACTGTCACTGCCACCACCACCACCACCACGCCCTCCCTTGGGGCCGCGACGGCCTCGACGTTGTCGCTGCTGCTGCGGGAAGGTCGACACTGCGATGTCAGTGGCAGGAGCAGCCATAGCGACCGTGGCGGACACGTCAGCATACGTACACTGGGAGGGAGCACAGCCCTGAAAGATAGGGACTGCCGCAACACCACTCGACTGAGCGATAGTGTGTTGGCGAGTCTCTATCTCAGGAAGGGTAGTGACAAAGACGGTCAGGGTGAGGTCACCAGGGTGCTGGCTAAGGAGGTGGTCGCGGGCAGTTGCTAAACGGTCAGGCAGGCATATGACAATAAGGTACAGGGTAGCGCAGAACGATGTGGGGAAGGCAACGAGCTGGGCAGTAGTGCTGGCAGCGCAATAGCTAGTCCCGAGTGCACGGAGGTGAGTGACGAGATCAGCGACAGTAGGGAAAGCAGAGAGATCGGGGAAGAGCATGGGGAGGATCAAGCGTCCAGCTGAGGCGGAGACAGGCGTGGAGTAGCGTGCAACTACTGCATCTAGGAAGTCTTTGGCGTTTGTTACAGCAGTGAAGTGGGGACGCTCAGATAGAGGAAGCACATGACTAATGGCAAGCTGTGCTACAAGATCGCGAGAATCCATGACAGCGCGAGCTAGCGCAGTAGCAGCAAAGGCCTCACTCTCAGCAGTGGTGGGGTCAGCAGGGAGGGGATCAGGCACGGGGGGGCGGGGAAGCAAGCCATCAACATGCACAGCCAGGGAGTGCCCATCCTAGCGCTGACCTGTCAGGTGCCGGCGAAGATCGACAAGCCAGGAGGCGAAGTCGATCGCGTGCCCTTCCGCGTCCAGGCATAGCATGGCGTCCGCCATCGCACAACCTCAGCGGCACCGGGACACAGCGGCACATGGACACAGCGGCACATGGACACAGCGGCGCAGCAGCACAGGAACACGGGTACTCAGCTGCACGGCGGTTCAGCGGCGTGGCGGCAGGACTCTAGGGAACAGGGACCAGGTGCGCGAGGAGCCGGAGAGGCGGTAGGGGCCGGCAAGGCGGTAGAGGAACTGGCGGCGGCGCTAGAAAGGGTCGGCTAAGCTCGAAGGGCCGGCTAGGCACGAGGGGCCGGCTAGGGCACGAGAGGCCAGCTAGGGGGCTAGGGGCCCGTCTAGGGCGCGAAGGGCCGGCTAGGGCGCGCGGGGGCGGCTGGGCGCGAGGGGCTGGCGACGCCGCGAGGAGCCGGCTACGGCGCGAGGGGCCGGCGGCGGCATGGGGGGCCGTCTAGGGCGCGAGGGGCCGGCTAGGGCGTGAGGGGCCGGCTAGGCGCGAAAGAGCCGGCTAGGGCGCAAGGGGCCGACTAGGGCGCGAGGGGCCGGCTAGGGCGCGAGGGGCCGACTAGGGCGCAAGGGGCCGGCGACAGCCCGAGGGGCCGGCTAGGGCGCGAGTGGCCGGTTAGGCGCGAAGGGCCAGCTGGGCGCGAGGGGGCCGGCTGGGCGCGAAGGGGCCAACGAGACGCGAGGGGCCGGCTACGGCGCGAGAGGGGCGCGGGGGTGGGGGGGGGGGGGGGGGGGGGGATGGCGGGCGCTCTAGGGGCCGGCGAGGCGCGGGGCGCGGCGGTAGGCTAGGGCGCGGGGCGGAAGCGGGTGGATGGACCTAACCTACTCATGATACCATGTTAGAATACTTGAATGTCTAGAAACAAGGGAGAACAAGATATAGGGTTGGGTTGTACTCTCTAAGAACATACACATATTCTAGCCTATAACTTCTACATGCAGAATGTATGTATAAGTTGACATAGGGTGGGGGGGGTTCACGGAAATCACAGGGTGGGGGGGTTGGGGCTGGGAATCCGCTATGAGAAGAATCAGGGTCTGGCTCCGATACGACGCTGGAAAAACAGGCCACACTACACTAGGCACGCTGATCAATCAGAGTTCACTCTTTAAAAAACCCTGAAATTTC
The DNA here is from genome assembly GCA_027943415.1 of Closterium sp. NIES-67. NCBI lineage: Eukaryota > Viridiplantae > Streptophyta > Zygnematophyceae > Desmidiales > Closteriaceae > Closterium > Closterium sp. NIES-67. The sequence continues at coordinate 581,291 of BQMB01000373.1, read as the reverse complement.
AGGCCTCTATCTTAAAAAAAATCCTGTCTCATCAGGGTCACCCCCTAAAAAAGCCCTGATTTTACCCTGAATCAGTGTAAAAAGCCTGCAATCTGAGGCTCTGAAACCCTATTGTTGGGACTTGTTTGTGGGAACTTACCCCAAGACAGCATGCAACAACCAAGTTGGCAATGTATCAATGAGTTTTGCAATGTGTTGGATGAATTCATTGACGGTTAGCTTGCCATGAAGTCATCTGTATAGCTGCCCCAACGTGTATGTCCACTCCATAGGTGAATGTGGTACGGAAATGAACATAATGGAATTTGTGAACATTAATACGTTTCTGATAAGACGTTTGATGTGCTAATAGTGGACCAGACTCCATACAGTACATTGCCCCTGGCCGTACTTCTCAACAGCGAAATTTTGTAACGCAGGAGGAAAAGCCGTTATGGTTCGTCATGCCTCGTTTCTCGTTTTTGTATTTGTTTCCTTGACACCCATCTGCAAGACATGAGCGCATCTCCAGTTTCCGATCTTTCCCTGATGTACGAGAGAAGGGTCGGAACTTCGCGGAAATGTACAACTTACAAATGTTATGGAAGAGAAAAGGTGGTGTCCCCACCTCGCGTCCTGACTACGAATACCGCCCCTGGTATTTTGTAGGGCCAGAAAATCAAACCTTTCCAACCAACGAGCATCATGGAACCTGACTCTCCCCTCCAGGTTACCAAGGGGAAAGTCCGCACTGGTATGCGTTCGGTTTATTTAGGATAGGATGACTGTTCGAATGGTGATAGTGCAGCTGGTGTGTTGATTACAAGGCAGTTCAAGCTAACAAAGCAGAGAGTGATCGATTATTTCATTCCTTCTTGTTTCGACGGTCCGTTAGTGATGCGGGAATGCAACATTGGCGGTTGCTTTGTTGTTGGTCAATGCCAGCTGACGTAGACTCACTATCGGAAGCGTCTCTGGTTAGAAGTTAACCCTAGTTTGCCGCTGCTTTTAGTTTTTTTCTCTGGAGCAGCAGCGCCTAGCAGAAGCTGGATTATCCCTACTTGTAAGTTCACAGGCGTTGCATGTACCATTCTGGTATTGCAATGAAACGTCGCTACGACGAGTAGGTTTGCGACGCTTGAAGAAAGCATTCTGGTGCTGCGATGGAGCGTTACGACGATGACGACGATTCGCCTGAAGCGTGGGACGTGCGACCGCCGCTACCGGGAAGTCATGGAAAAACGGGAAGGACGCGAGACAGCAAGGCCGGGAGAGTGACTGGATCTAGCAGTGACAAGTCGAGCGAAAGCGGTCGCGGAAAGGAGAGGGATCGGGATAGGGATAGAGATAGGGACATGGATCGGGATAGGGATAGAGATAGAGATAGGGACAGGGATAGAGGGGGGAAGGATCATAAGAGAAGCAGCGCAAGCCGCGACAGAGATAGGAATAGAGATAGGGAGAGGGATAGAGACAGGGATAAGGACAGGGATAAGTACCGCGATAGAGATAAGGATAGGGATAAGAATAGGGATCGTTATCGAGATCGAGATAAAGATAGCGATAGGGAACGGGAGAGGACGAGAGATAGGGTAGAGCGAACCGAGGGGAGTCGCGACGGCAGTCGGGATAGGGAACGGAGAGATAGAGAAAGGAGGGACGGAGACAAGGGGAGGGAACGAGAGAGAGGCAGGGATAGGGATTACGATAGGGACAGTGTAAAGGACAGGGATCGAGACAGAGACAGGGAAGGAGTGAGGGAGAGGGACAAGGGCCGAGATCGAGAGAGGGAGCGAGAGAGGCCGCGCGAGAGGGACAAGGAGCGGGATCGAACCAAGGAGAGGGAGAGGGAAAGGGAGAGGGGAGGGAAAGACCGAGATCGAGAAAAGGAGAGGGAGCGGGAGCGGGAGCGGGAGAGGGAGAGGGAGAGGGAGAGGAGGCATGGCGAGGGAGGGAAGGAGGGGCGGAGCTCCGGCAGGCACGGCGTGCCGTCGTCCTCGTCGGTGGAGGACGAGCACGGGTCGCAGGTGAGACGCATGGGGGGTTATGGCCGTGACCAGTGGGCACCAGCAAGCACAATACGTGTCTTATGACTTCCGGCAGGCATGGTGTGTCGTCTTCCTCGTCAGTAGAGGACGAGCATGGGTCGCAGGTGAGACGCATGGGTGCTTATGATTTTAGCCAGCAGACACCAGCACGCAGCACTAGGCACCAGCAGGATTTATCAGGCACGATACGGGTCTCGTGACTTCCGGCAGGCAAGGCATGCCGTCGCCCTCGTCCGTGGAGGACGAGCATGGGTCGCGGGTGAGACGCGCTGGTTACGGTTTTAGCCAGCACGCACCAGCACGCACAAGAGGACTCGGGCAAACAAACGCGATGGCAGGGCTCGGTTCCTACCTACTGTGTAACGAGTTGGGAACTCCCTCCCGGAAACCAGCTCATCTCTCTTCCCCCTACGCTCCTCCTCTGCGCCCCGTCCGTGGTCCCTTGCAGAGACGCGCCAGCCACACATCAAGCACCACAAGTGACTCTAGCAAGCGTGCTTGTAGGGGGTGGGACCATCACGACCCTAGATACTCCCCTTTTACTCTTGTTTCTCCTCTCTCCTCACCTGTTCCCTCTTCATTATCCCATTCCCCAACAGAGGCGCACCAGCCGCACATCAAGCATCACAAGTGACTCTAGCAAGCGTTCTAGTAGGGGGCGGGACCACCACGACCCTAGAGACGCCTACGAGGATGACTATAGGGGGGCGCATGGGCATGGGGGGAGCAGGAAGGCAGGAGGGTCAAGTGGTGGCAGCAGGAAATCAGGAGCAGGTTCTAGTGCTAGCACTACTGTGGTTGAAGGTGTTGGTGGTGGCTACCCTAGCGGGTCAGGCAATAGGGGGAACAGAGGCGGCAGGGGAGAATCAGATCTGTCGCCAACAGAGCTCTCACCTGAACATTCACCTGATCATTCACCCGACCATTCACCTGAACGGTCGCCTGTCCGATCCTCCCACCGATCTCCAGACCAGTTTTCAGATCACTCGCCTATCAGTTCCCCTGGCCATTCTCCTGTGCGCTCCTCTCACCATTCATCCAACCGGTCACCGAACCTAACTCCGGACCAAACACCGGACCAGTCACCGAACCAGACACCGGACATGTCTCCGGACCACAGAGGTTTGGGAGAGCAGGATTACTCACCTCATGCCCTGCACCAGCAGCAGCAGCAGCAGCAGCAGCAGCAGTATCCCTATTCAGCGCCCTTTTCCCCTCCGTCTCCTGATGGTTTCTCGTTTGCCACAGCAGGGGAAGCAGCAGCAGCAGCAGCAGCAGGAGGAGGAGGAAGAGGGGGAGGAGAAGGAGGAGGGGCTTTTGGCGCCCCCTCTATTCCACTGATGGTGGCCGGTGCTGTGTTTGCAGGCCCTGCAAGGGTTACTCTGCCTGCCGTCCGTGCCAACAACCGCACTCCGCTGAGAACACCTGTGGATTCACCAGAGATTTCGCCTTCCGGAAGCCCTGTGGCGTCGCCTCAAGGCTCGCTGTACCAAGCCGCGGTGCTAGGCTCGGGGGAGCAGTACCCGTACCACCATGGATCAGAGGATCAAGAGCCCGAATACGGTCAGCAGCAGCAGCAGCAACGGCGCATGGGCGCTGGGAGGGAGCCGTCGTATCAGCACCAGCATCACCACCAGCAGCACCATCATCACTCCCACAAGTCAGCAGCAGCAGGAGCAGCAGTGGGACGATATCTTGGTAACCCTAGTGGTGGTAACACTCGTGCTCGCAACTCTAGAGGTGGTGTAGCAGCAGCAGCAGCAGCAGCAGCTTTTCCCAAGTCCCAGTCTACCCCCGGAGGGCCTGAAGACGGGGCTGTAGCGGCTACAGGTAGGAGAGGCAGGGGTGATAGTGGCGGTGGCAGCAGCAGCGGTGGCAGCAGGAGGGGCAGGAGGGGGAGTGAGAGAGGAGGGGATGGGGAGAGTGGTGGGAGTGGAGGGGGGTATGAGGAGGAGGGGTGGATGAGGCAAACGCATAGCGATGGGGAGGAGTTGTCAGAGGGGGACGAGGAGGAGGAAGAAGAAGAGGAGGAGGAGGAAGGGGAGGAGGAAGAAGAGGAGGAGGAGGAGGAAGAGGAGGAGGAAGAAGAGGATGAGGAGGAAGGGGAGGGGGATGAAGACGCGGATGTGTACTATGAGTCCAAGGTGTTGGGGGACGAGCCCATCTCCAGGAGACGAGTGGTGGAGCTTCTAGACCAGGTGAGGAAGTGCGGTGAGGTGGGAGGTAATGAGGTGCTCTGAGTCGAGTCCAAGGCGGAGGAGGGGGAAGAGGAGGACGAGGATGTGTACTACAACTCCAAGGTGTTGGGCGACGAGCCCATCTCCAGGAGACGAGTGGTGGAGCTCCTGGATCAGGTATGGCCGCGCGTTCATAGGACAGGGGGGGCTGCACTGCAAGCTGGACGAGTACCTGCTGGCCATTGCCCGGCTACTGCCGCTCAGCGCTATTTGGCATACCCTTTTTCCCCGCTCCCCGTTCCCCGCTCCCCTTTACCCCCCCCCCAGATGGATGCGGTCATAGAGGCTTGGCCGCACTGCAAGCTGGACGAGTACCTGCCGGCTAATGACCTGCTGCTGCTGCTCTCTGTGCGGGCACTGCTGCTGGAGGCCCTTGCGCTTGCTCCTCCCTTCCCTTCCAACCCCCCCCCCGCCACACACACACACCTCTTCCAGATGGACGCGTTTTTAGAGGAGGGGCCGCACTGCAAGCTGGACGAGTACCTGCCCGCCCTGCTGCTGTCTGTGCGCGCTCTGCTGCTGGAGGCACGGGACAAGGGGACCGTTTTGTGACCTGCTGTCCCTTGCTCCTTCCCCCCTCCCCCCTCTCCCCCAGATGGACGCGTTTACATAGGAGGGGCCGCACTGCAAGCTGGACGAGTACCTGCCCACTATTGACCTGCTGCTCTCAGTGCACGCTCTGCTGCTGGAGGCCCTGTGCGCCTCCGCCTCACGCCCTTTCTCCCCCCACCCTTCCTCTTCCCCCCTTTCCCCCTCCACCCCCCTCCTTCACCCCTGCTTCTGCCCCAGATGGACGCGTTCATAGAGGAGGGGCCGCACTGCAAGCTGGACGAGTACCTGCCCGCCATCGACCTGCTGCTCTCTGTGCGCGCTCTGCTGCTGGAGGCACGGGACAAGGAGACCGGGCGGCGCGCGGACGGCATGCTTCGGCGGGCCATGGAGGACCTGGAGTACGAGTTTAGGGACATCCTGTCGAGGCGAAGGTGAGCTGTTATGCCCAGGCACAGGTGAGATGGTATGCTCATACATACGGTACGGAGGTGCACTGCCTTAACCCTGTTGGGGCCAGACGGCGGGCCATGGAGGACCTGGAGTACGAGTTCAGGGGGATTCTGTTTGTGCGGGCGACGGTGAGAAATGAGGCACAGGCAATGGTTATTTCTGGGAATAACCAGGCAGTCTTTTGTGGGCCGTGGAGGACTTGGGAGTAAGAGTTCTGGGACATTCTGTTCTTCTGTTCATGCAAAGGTCTGACTGACTATGTCGCGGACGGTGCTGATTTCTGAGAGTTCTGGATCATCTCTGGTGGGCCTTGTTTTTTGAGTCGACTAAAAAATCGACTCATACACCCTCCTTGTTTCTTGTTTCCACATGTTCACCCCTCGTAGGTGACTTTTGAGTCGACTCAAAAGCTGTCTCCATGCCATCCCTCATCACTTTCTTTTGAGTCGCCTCAAAAGTCACCTGTGGGCGCCTGAGGCATTACACACGCCTTGTTTCTTGTTTCCATGCCCTTCATTCATCCCCTCCCTTTTTTTGAGGCGCCTCAAAAATAGAATCGACTCAAAAGTCACCTGTGGGCCTTGTTTCTTGTTTCCATGCCCTTCATCCATCCCCTCCCCCCGCACCCCCCCCCCCCAACCCCCCCTGCCTCAATCCCAAACACCAGTCAGCAGGCATGGAAAGATTGATTAGTTGATGATGCCCTCTCCGGCATCTTCCCGCACATTTTCTACCCGACTGCTGCTGCCTTGTCTCCATGCCATCCCTCATCACTTTCCTCTTCCCCTTCCCCTTCCCCTTCCCCTTCCCCTTCCCCTTCCCCTTCCCCTTCCCCTTCCCCTTCCCCTTCCCCTTCCCCTTCCCCTTCCCCTTCCCCTTCCCCTTCCCCTGCCCCTTCCCCTTCCCCTTCCCCTTCCCCTTCCCCTTCCCGTTCCCGTTCCCCTTCCCCTTCCTCTTCCCCTTCCCCTTCCCCTTCCCCTTCCCCTTCCCCTTCCCCTTCCCCTTCCCCTTCCCCTTCCCCTTCCCCTTCCCCTTCCCCTTCCCCTTCCCCTTCCCCTTCCCCTTCCCATTCCCCTCCTTCCCCTCCTTCCCCTTCCCAATCCCCTCCCCCACGCCAGCCAGCAAGCATCTACTCGCTTCACAGTCGACACTCTCTCCCGCATCCTCCACCGCAACTTCTACCCGCCTGCTGCCACCTTGTCCCCATGCCCATCCCTTCCTTTGTCGCCTGTTGCTTACCCTCTTCCCCCACGCCAGCCAGCAAGCATCTACTCGTTTCACAGTCGACACGCTCTCCCGCATTTTCCAGCGCAACTTCTACCCGCCTGTTGCCACCACCACCACTGCTGCTGCTGCCAGCAGCGCCAGCACGAGCAGCTGCTCCCCTGAAAGCGGCGTTACTGGTGGCACCAGCGCCAGCAGCAGCAGGAATAGCACAGGAGGGGGAGGGGGAGGGGGGGAAGGGGGTGGGGGCGAAAGTGGACTAGGTGGGGAGGGGATGGGGGGTTTGGACGAGGGGGAATCGGAGGATGCTGACTCGCTGCATGTGCTGCCGGAAATCGCCGCCCGGTGGCTGAACCAGACGGCTGCGAGGCTGGTGGCGGGAGGGGAGAGCGTGCGCTGTGTGGAGGCCTTCAGGTGGGCTCAGGTGCCGTCAGGGGGGCTCAGGTGCCTTCAGGTGGGCTCAGGTGGGTGGGCTTAATTTTTACGAGGGAAGAGCGTACGCTGTGTGGAGGCCTTCAGTCGGCAGCCCTTTCCCTCGTTCCCCACCCCCTTCCCCGCCCCTCCCCCCTCTTCCCTCCTTTAGGTTAGGTCTGTTCGTGTGGACAGCTTGAAGGGCGCTCTACAGAGGTTGGAGGCGGAGTGGGCGTGGATGGTGACAGCAGGGCACTTGCTGAGATGCCGCCTCCGCTTCTCTCCTGCGTTTTCCCCCCCAACCCCCCTCTCCCCCCTTCCCCCTCCTTCCCTTCGCCAGGTCTGTGCGTGTGGACAGCTTGAAGGAGAGCTCTGCAGCTATTGGAGGCGGAGAGGCTGCAGATGGTGACAGACAGCAGGGCAGATCGCCGACACGCCCTTCTTCTGCCCTCCCCCCTCCCATTTCCCCCCCCCCCCAACCTTTCCTTCAGGTCTGTGCGAGTGGACAGCCTCAAGGGCGCTCTTCAGAGGTTGGAGGCGGAGCGGCCGTGGATGGTGACAGCAGGGCAGATCGCCGACATGCCGTGGGCGGAGCTCGAGCCGCTCAGCAAGCAGTGGACGCAGGATATGTACATTCTGGTGCGTTGTTGATGTGCATTCTGGTGGGTCGTTGATGTCCATTCTGGTGGGTCGTTGATGTCCATTCTGGTGGGTTGTTGATGTGCATTCTGGTGGGTTGTTGATGTCCATTCTGGTGGGTTGTTGACATGCATTCTGGTGGGTTGTTGATGTGTATTCTGGTGGGTTGTTGATGTGCATTCTGGTGGGTTGTTGATGTGTATTCTGGTGGGTTGTTGATGTGCATTCTGGTGGGTTGTTGATGTGTATTCTGGTGGGTTGTTGATGTGCATTCTGGTGGGTGGTGGGAACTTGGAAGGTGGGTAAGTGTGCTGCCGTGTGTGTTAGGGGCTGCTATGGGGAAGGGGTGACATGACAGCAGGGCAGATTGCCGACATGCCGTGGGCGGAGCTGGAGCCGCTCAGCAAACCCCCCAACTTTCTTTCTCCCCTTTTTCCAGGGTCGGTTGCTGCTGGGCATGGAGCAAAGGACAGCAGCAGCTGTATGGCTGGGAGGCGTTAGGCAGCCGCTTAACAAGCGCCCATCTTCTCGTACCCTCCGACTCTGTGCTCCCTCTTCCCATCCCCTGCTTTTCCAGGGCCGGTTGCTGCTGGGCATGGAGCGCAGAACAGCTGTGGCTGTGTGGCGAGGCATGCAGGTAGGCAGTGGGGGGAGGGGGGGCGAAGGGGGGGGAAGAGTGAGGGGGGTGGAAAGGGAACTCACATGGGCATGGGGGCTGTGTGCAACCATCTGCTAGGCAGGTAGGCAGGTAGGCAGGTAGGCAGGTAGGCAGGTAGGCAGGTAGCGAAGGGATGCATTGAGATCTATCTTGGAGGGCAGTGGCACGGGCAAGTGCATAGCAGCGCATGCACCACTCTCCTCCTGCCCCCCCCCCCCCCCGCCCCCCCCACCCCTCCCTCCCTCCCCACACCCTCCCCTTTCGTTCGGGTGCACGAGAGGGGGGCCCTGAGAGCCATATTAGAAGAGAGTGGCATGGGCAAGTGCATAGCGTAGCGTCTATCTCCCCTCTGTCTCCCCTCTATCTCCCCCTGCCTTCTCTCTGCTTCTGAACTGTACTTTTCCCATCAGATGCTCAAGGGGGCACTGAGAGCCACCTTGGAGGATAGCGGCATGGGCAAGTGCATAGCGGAGCATACCCACTCTCTCCTGCCCCCCCCCCCTCCCCCCTTCTCCCCCCGCCTCCACCCCTCCCTCCCCTCACCCTCCTTTCTGTGGCATAACAACCTATCAGGTGCACGAGAGGGGGGCACTGAGAGCCATATTAGAGGACAGCGGCATGGGCAAGCGCATAGCGGATCACGCGTTGATCCTCCGCGCCATCACTGCCCGAAACCTGCCCGAACAGCTCTTCTCGCTGCTCGACGCCTTTCGGGCAGCCCAAGAAGTCATGCCAGAGGTAAACGTGGAGTTACAACCCCTTGAAAATTTCAAGCTGAAACCCCTCCTCTTGATTCCCCCCCACTGACGCTCTGGTGGCCCTCTGATTGCATCGCAATCTGCTTTTGAGTCGACTCAAAAGCAGACCCGTTGAAATCCCTCCTCTTGATTCCTTCCCACTGATTCCATCGCAATCTACCCCTTCTACGTTTGAGATGCCTCAATGAAGTCTGCTTTTTTGGAGTCTATTTTTGAGGCGCCTCAAAAAGAAAATTCCTCCTTTTGATTCCCTCCCCACTGACTCCCTGGATCTCTGACTCCATCGCAATCTACCCCTTCTACCTCCCCCCCCCAACCCATCCCATCCCCTCCCCCCGTCAACACCGTCTTTGAAACTTGTACGAAAGAGTGCTCCCATTCTTGAAGCATCTCAAAACTTGTACAAAAAATGAGCACTCCCATTCTCTCTCCGCCCCCCCCTTCTCCCCCCGCCTGCTTGCTCCAGCTCTCAGCAACATTCAACCTTCTTGAAGATGGAAGCAGTATAGTACGGCCTCCATGCCAGCACTGCCTCTGGTGCTGCTGCTATCAAGTCCATTCCCCCCTGCTTCCCTCTACCCCCCCTCCCCCCCTGCCTGCCTGCCTGAAGCAAGTCCACCCCCCCCTGCTTTTCTCTATGCCCCGCCTCTGCTTGCTCCCACTGTTCCCCCCTCTGCTTTTCCCAGCTCTCAACCACATTCAACCTCCTCAAGATGGAAATGGTGTAGCCGGCCTGCCAGCACCCCCCTCTGCTCTTCGCTCAAGCGCTCTTATCTTCCCCTCCCTCCCCTCCCCCTTCCTCCTGCTTTTCCCAGCTCTCAGCCACATTCAACCTCCTCAAGATGGAAATGGTATGGCCGGCCTGCCAGCACCTCCCTCTGCTCATCGCACAGGCAGTGGCCGACACATTCGACCGCTTCAAAGCGCTCCTCGAAACCTCCACCAAGTCAGCCCAAGCCATGGCTGCCGCCGCCCCTCCCCTCTCCTCCTCCTCCTCCGCCTCCCCGTCCGCGTCTGCCTCTGGTGCTGCTGGTTCAGCTGGTGGTGGTGGTGGGGAGGGAGTGGGAGGGGCGGGGGGCGGAGGAGGGGAGGGTGGGGAGGGAGAGAAGAAGGCTTCGCTGGGAAAGCTGTTCAGGTGGGATAGAGTGTTGCTGAAAGGTGGAGGGTAGGTATGCCCAGACTATGTGTAGAGTGAGCAGTTGACGGCCGGAATGAGGAGAGCTGAGCATAGACTATGTTTTAGGAGCAGCAGAGGAGAGCACACGAGAGGAGTCTGTGTTATAGGCGCCTAAAGAATTCCATGAGTGAGGAGTCTATTTTTTAGACGCTTCAAAAAAAGGTGGTCGGAACGAGGAGAGCTGCCCTTCACCTGCAACAGAGGAGAGCACACGACAGCTCAGGTGATTTTTTAGTCGGCAAGTCAAGTCGGAGAGGGGGCAAAAGAAAGTCCTTTTACGTTCTCTCCCCTCCCCCCCCCCCCCCCCCCCCCCACCCTCTCCACCCTCTCCTCCTGTACCGATCACAGAATACCGTTTCTCAGTCGCACGGTGAGCACCACCTCAGCCAGCAGCAGCAGAGGAGAGCACCCAGGACGTGATGCCGCCAGGGGAGTGTGGCAGACCCCTTCGACTCCTCCTCATATCTTCCTCTTCATATCCCTCCCCCCCCCTCCTCTGCGACCATGCCACTCCTTTCGCACACAATCCCCAAGAATGCCGATCCTCAGTCGCACGGTGAGCACCACCTCAGCCTCCCCGGCAGCAGAGGAGAGCACCCAGGACGTGATGCCGCTAGGGGGATGGTGGTCCCCACCTTTTTCTCCCCATGCCTTACCCCTGTTGCCCTCTTCCTTACCCCCTTTCTCCCGATTTCAGAATGCCGTTCCTCGGTCGCACGGTGAGCACCACGTCAGCATCGCCAGCAGCCGAGGAGAGCACTCAGGATGTCATGCCGCCAGGGGGGGTGGTGGATCCCATCACCAGCTACGTGGCCAACTACATCCGCAGCTACATGCGCCGGTATGTGCCATGGGTTCTTTGCATGCGCCGGTATGTGCCATGGGTTCTTTGCATGCCCCCCCTCCTTCCCATACCCGCTACTCACTCCTTACTTCAGCGTCCCATCCACCCACAGCAGCTACCTGGACGTTCTCGCCTCGCTCTCCCACCTGCTGGAGGAGCAGGGAGCGCCCTCTGTCCCCCCCCCCCCCCTCCCTCACTTGCCCCTTTCTCCCCATGTGCTTGGTCCCCCTTTATTCTTCGCAGGCTCCCCTCCACGCACCACAGCTACCTGAACGTGCTCGCCTCGCTCTCCCACCTGCTGGAGGAGCTAACGAACCCATTCCCCACCCCCCTTCCCTGCCGCCACCTCCCCTCGTCCCTCCCATACCCTTGGATATTGCAGGGTTCCCTCCACCCACAACAGCTACCTGGACGTGCTCGCCTCGCTCTTCCACCTGCTGGAGGAGCAAGGAGCAGTGGGCGACGGCGAGGAGGCAGAAGGAGGAGGGGAAAGCGACGACACCAAGGGCGGCGGCGGTAAAGCCAAGCCGGGTGACGGGGGCGGAAAGGCGGCGGTGGGGAAGTGGCGGACGGGGCAGAGTGCGGAGAGCGAGACAGCGCACCTGCTGAGCGCGCTGGTGGTGAACCTGGAGGCGCGCGGCGGGCTGTACCGCGAGGAGGAGCTGCAGCACCTCTTTCTGATGAACAACACTCACTACCTTGTGCAGTCCGCGTGAGTAAGGGGAGTCATAGCTGCTGCTGTTGTGCCCGGGTTACAACTAACATGTACCACCAGTGCCATGGGAGGAGCTGCAGCACCTGCTGTTTCTGATGAACAACACGCACTACCTTGTGCAGCCTGCGTGAGTCTCCTGCTGCCCCTGTTACCCCTGTTGTCCCTGCTGCGCCTCCTGTGCCTCCTGTGCCTCCTGTGCCTCCTGTGCCTCCTGTGCCTCCTGTGCCTCCTGTGCCTCCTGTGCCTCCTGTGCCTCCTGTGCCTCCTGTGCCTCCTGTGCCTCCTGTGCCTCCTGTGCCTCCTGCGCCTCCTGTGCCTCCTGTGCCTCCTGCGCCTCGTGTGTCTCCTGCGCCTCCTGTGCCCCCTGTGCCTCCTTTGCACGCGCACGCGCACGGGCTCACACACAATCACTCACCCGTGGGACCTTGGGCGCACCTGCTGAGCGCGCTGGTGGTGAACCTGGAGGCGCGGGGCGGGCTGTACCACGAGGAGGAGCTGCAGCACCTGCTGTTCCTGATGAAAAACACTCACTACCTCGTGCAGTCCGCGTGAGTGAGTGTGAGCAGTGTGCATGTGGCACGCACACGCGCACACACACACTCATTCGCTCACACACTCACACCCTCACGCAGTGCCATGTGTGCATGTAATGAGTGTCTCCCCATCCCCCTCTCCCCCCCCCCATTGTGAGGAGCTGTACCGCGAGGAGGAGCTGCAGCACCTGTTTCTGTGCCCTTGTGGTTGCAGAGCTGACTGGTACGGGTGGCTGGCACGTGGGCAGCTATCCTCTCCTCCCCTGACTTTCATCTCTCTCCCCATCACCGCTCTATCTCCCTTGTGCCTTTCTGCCCTGATGCCTTTCTGCCCTGATGCCTTTGTGCCCTTGTGCCTTTCTGCCCTGATGCCTTTGTGGCCTTGTTGCATCAGAGCTGACTGGTACCGGTGGCACGTGGACAGCTTGAATCAGCCACTGTCACAAGCTCGCAAGTAAGCGCACCCGTTGCTTTGTCCTGTTGATGCATTAGCCGTGTGAAAACTTCCCAGAATACTTCCCAGAATGTCGAGCCGTGTTCTCTCAAATGCACGGTCGTTTTGGTCGAGGTGCCTTTGAGAGAAATTCTGCCGTTTGAGAGCTTCCCAGTAGATTCTCTCGAATGCACGGTCGTTTTGATCGAATTCTTTGTTTCCTATCCTTTTTGCTCGTCGTCCCCAACCTTTAAGTCATATGTATCTGCACCAGTGTATTTTTTAGAATTCTTAAAAATACAGTGTCATAGTAATTTCGTTTTGAGTCGACTGAAAACGAAATTACTATCTCCCTAACCTTTTGCTCTTCCCCAAGTATGTGCACCAGGGACCACACAACTATGGCGGTTGGGGGGGGGGGGGGGGGGGTTAGGCGCCTCAAAGCCACCTCACAACTGCAATGATTTTTTGTGGTGGGGGGGGGGGGGATGTTTCCTGTTCCATTCTTTGGATCCTTCCCCATCATCCCCCACCCCCTTTCACTACCCCAGGGAGGGCGCCAGGGACCTCACAGCAGCCATGGCTGACCTTCGGGACGGCCACACATGCACACTCACTCACTCACTTACTCACTCAAGCGTCGCTTCATCCCCCACCCAATCAGGGAGGGCGCCAGGGACCTCACAGCAGCCATGGCGGACCTTCGGGACGGCCACATAGTGCAGCTGCATGCCACGGCCTTCCAGAGCCGGGCGCTGGCTCAGGTGAGCCCTTGGGGGGGTTCGTGCGGTGCACAGGGGTGGGAGGGAGGTGGACACACTGCTCGCTGTGGTAGCAGCCATGGGATTGCCGACCTGGGGGGCAGCCACATAGTGCAGCTGCATGCCACGGCCTTCCAGAGCCAGGCGCTGGCTCAGGTGAGGAGTAAGGCCTAGACGCGTGGCACGAAGGGAAGGGCGCTGAGAGCAGCAGGTGCGCCACCTGATGGATGGCCACATCGTGCAGCAGCTGTATCATGTATGTATGCCCACAGCCTTGCCTGGCAAGAGCCCCTCTTGCTCTGGTAGCAGTTGGGCTTAGACTTGTGGCACCATTCTGGCATGTTCTCTTCCTGCCTGCCCATCGTGCCTCACTCCCTCACTCACTCCCTCACTCACTTGCTCACTCACTCACTCACTGACTCGCTCGCTTGTGCTGCTCCCTCTCATGGCAGAAGAGAGGAGAGCAATGTGCCCCGTTGATCCCTCTTGCCCAAGGCACACCTGACTCTTCCTTGGCTCACCTGATGCACATCTCTTCTTGCCTCTGCCTGCCCCTTCCTCCTCGCTCCGCAGGTCATGGCAGCGCTCACAGATGAACCTCCCCGAGGCACACCTGACTCAGTCAAGCTCAGGCTTAACAGGTAAGCTCTTTTTCCGTTCCTTTCACCTTAGTTTCCTCACCACCCCTTGCGTTTGATCTTTCATATCCCAGGCTGCCTGTGCTGCTTTGCTTCGATTCAATCTTGCCTTTGAGACGCTGGTAGCTCGGCAGCGGCGGTGGTGCATTCCCGATGGGGAGATGCGTCCTCTTTCTTTCCTCCTGACCTTCTCCTGTTCTGCTTTTCGCACCCATCCCAATCGTCTCCCAGATCGCGTCGCTTCAATCTTGACTGAAAATTGGTGCATTCCCCATGGGAAGATGTGTGCCTTATTTTCCTCCCTCCTTCCTCCCCCATCCGTCCCTACGCTCCGCCCCCCCGCTCCCCGCTCCCAGGCTGCGTCGCTTCAACCTGGCATTTGAGACCCTGGTGGCACGGCAGCGGAGGTGGTGCATCCCCGATGGTGAGCTGCGGAGAAAGACACGGGCCAAGTGGTCGACGGTGCTGCGAGAGAGATACCGCAAGATGCTGCTGCCCTTCTGGTGAGATGCACCCCTTGAAGGCACGGGCTGACTTGAGTTGACTCAATATACATGGGCCAAGTGGTCCACGGTGCTGCGAGAGCGATAACGCAAGATGCTGCTGCCCTTCTTGTGAGATGCTGCTGCCCTTCTGGTGAGCGGCAGTGGGTGTATACAGTTGACTCGAGTTGACTGGAGTTCACTGGAGTTGACATGAGTTGACTTGATAGGCACAGGCCAAGTGGTCAACGGTGGTAAGAGAGAGACACCGCAAGATGCTGCTGCCCTTCCGGTGCGACAGACGGTGTATACAGTTGACTCGAGAGTTAACTTGAGGCGTGCGTGCGTGCGTGTGCATGTTTATTTGTCGGTGTGTAATGCATCCTTATTTTGAAATGAGCATGTATAAGCAGGTGATGACAACACTCGTAACTCAAGCCGCTTTCTCCCTGCCGAATCCCTTCCATTCCATCCCATTTGCTCCTCTCCCTCTTCAAATATGTTGCCTATTCAAAGGGATGACTTGACATCAAGCAAGATGTTTGTGTACACTCCAGAAAGCATTGAGGCCACTATCTCAGAGACGTTCTTTATTGGCCCGAGCGGCTAAGTGATGGTGTGAGTTTGTTGTAGCCATTCGTGCCATGAGGTGGTATTTGGACAATGCCTTGCGGATTATGGTTATGCTTAGGGCGCATTCCTACAAAGTAGGATCAGAATCAACAATGTTTCTGAACCTGCCGTTTTACAACCAGCAGTTCAGCAATCCTGTAAATCTGTCGCCTGCTAGTTTCGGCGACGCCACTGCCAGCCCCGCACGATCCTACGTGTACACCCCCCGCGACCAGAGCCACAAAACAAACGTGGCGCGCAAGTGCCTCTCGTTTTTGTGCCCGTTGAGTGCCTTCCCAGGTCGCTGCACGTTGTGCAGTTGCGAGTGGATTTGTGTAGACAGCCAATCAACTTCCTCCTGCGACGCTGAGTGGCCGCCCTGGTTTCAAATCCCTCCGTAATAGAACGGGAAGGTGGTTCAATAATAGTTTTCGCATTTCTGATTCTGATCCTACTTTGTAGGAATGCGCCCTTTAGCCTGAGTTTTTCCTTCAAAGCTTGAAGGTTAAAGCACATGCCCACTTTGTACGAGAAAACACTTGTTCTGGCAATGTCTTGGATGTGCCCATTGTAACTAGGATTGGTCGCCGTCAGATTCCATGTTATTTATGATGTCAGTGGTTTCCGATTGTGTCATTGGTTGCTTGAAACGTAACATTGACGCGTGTTGCTGAGGATCATGCAGTATAGACTTGTAGAACTAGGTGTAGCTGGAGGTTTTTTGTTGCATTGGATGTAACCCTGTTTCAGCCCTTTCGCGGCCAATAGGCTGTCTTGCAAAGTCCTTATTTCGCTGCATCCTGCTGCACAATCTATTTCACCTGACGAATTCCAGCCCTCCGTCAAA
Organism: Closterium sp. NIES-67; assembly: GCA_027943415.1. Classification (NCBI taxonomy): domain Eukaryota; kingdom Viridiplantae; phylum Streptophyta; class Zygnematophyceae; order Desmidiales; family Closteriaceae; genus Closterium; species Closterium sp. NIES-67. Next base: position 565,293 of record BQMB01000373.1, on the reverse strand, counting down.
ACTGACAAGGACAGTACCCAGAGCGTGGGTTATCATCATCAGACCTGCCCGACTGTCGTTTATGCACACGTGAGACGAGCTCTGATTGGATGGGCTTGGGACCAATCTCGCGCGACCTCGAATTTGACCGGCAGATCGACCTTGAAGAATCCACCTGTGGGCGGTGCAACCGTCAAAAGGCACCGTGTACAGTGTGTAGCGTGGACCTTCAAAAAGGTTCCGTAAATGCACCAGACGTGCATTATGTCAACACAAGCTGAAACACGATGAGGTCCCAGCTGTGTATGCACGTTATTACGTGTATGGCCTTCTGTAAAAAGAATTGTTCTCTGTCCACGCATGAATCGCTTTCCATTGGTTGGCAAGCGTAGCTTCTGCTGTGTCTGTCTCACGACAATTGGACTAGGAGGACCGTAATGCGTATCGGACAGATATACCATCCATCCATACCTCCTGTCTCGACTATAAGGTGTACTGAACTTCTCCAGCCCACATTTATGTGGGCGCCAGTCATTCATTTCGCCCCTAGATTGAATTGAATTGCACTCGTCCAGGGCTTATTTTTCCCCGGGTAGATATCCGGGTCGAAAAATCACCCGTTATTTTGTCAAAATAGCGGGGGATTTCTCGACCAAAATCGGATTGCGACGTGTTCGATTTTCATGAAACCCGGATTCTCATGGGTATATTTCGACCAGAATCCGTGAAGTAACGTGTTAGGTTTTGGCAAACACGGATACTGGAACTTCTCACACCGGGGAAAATCAGCACAGCAACAAATATCCAGAGATAGAATTATAGGGGCGGAGAGGAGTGCTTAACGTGGTGCCCTTTGTAGAACCCAGGAACTTTTCGTTAGAGCGTTTGTCATAACGGAAATTCCCGAGACTGCAGTATCATTTATTTCTTACCTGGATTTCTACGAGTAACATTTCCCATACACCCGTTTATCCAGGTCCTACGAAATATATACCCGGATCTGCCGTGTGGACGAAAAACCCTAAGGGAAGCCCTGCACTCGTCCTCCGCCTCTGTCGTCTTGCTGCTGCGCTGCGTGCACCACGGCAGCTCTGCTGCCACTCTGCCACTCTCCCCACTGTCACCGCTGGGTCCTCCTCGCTCGGCTTGGTCGTAGGGACTCCCTCTCTTTCCTTGTTCCCTTCGTCCTTCCATTTCTCTTTCTCCCTCTCCTTCCCTCCCCTCCCCCTTTCGCTCACTCTCCTGCATGGTCGTCGCTTCGAGTGTGCTCAAAATAGTACAGAGTGTCCTGTACCTCAGGACCAAGTCTCTTTTGGTAAATCACATGAACGGCGATCTCGCGATCCGTGTTTCCATCACAAGGACCACGCCCGCTGGCTGGTTCCCGCCTCTCTTTTTCAAGTGCTGCAGCAATTGTGAAAGATTCTGAACAGGACTATTCTCAAGCACAAGGCTGCTGATGCACCTGAAAGCTGTTCCTTACCACTTAGGTCTTGGTGGTTTTAGTCCAGCGCCAATGTTAGAATACTAGGATATTTCCAACCATAGTCTAGCTCCGCAACCATGTCATCCCACGAAGCCAGCTAATTCGGGCGTTCGTATTTTCCGTTTCTAGGGCAAAGAATAGCCCTCTCGCAAATCAGAGGACCGATTTTTGTTGATTATTGACGCCATTGCTCCCAACGCCACGCTAGCCCATATCCAATTTCTGTTGGCGCTGTTGTTCCCGACGGGTCGTTCAGTACAGGATCCGTTGTTCCCCTCCGCCCTAGTCCCCGCTCCATGTCGCCGCAGGTGATGCGCGCGACTGCGCCGCGAATGCTTCCGATGTCCGCATCGCACCACCTTCACTCCACCGCCGGGGGATCGCGCCTCTCGCGCTCGTCCGCCGCTGCTACTGCCACGGGATGCGCCGCATCACCCGCCGCATCCCCCCCCGCATCCCCCGCCGCTGCTGACGCCGCGCCACCCGCCAATGCCTGCAGCCCGCGCGAATCATCCTGTTATCCGCGCACGCGCGCAGAGCGCCGCAGCGCTCCGCGGCATAGACACTCCCGTTCCTTCTCCGGAGATTTCCCCTCGTTCTACGCCGTTGCGCCGAGTCCCCCCGCAGTTGCTCCCATTCCCCCCGCTAATTCCACCGTCCTCGCCTCCAGCAGCCCGCGCAGCAGCGGGCTCCGAAGCGACCCCGCGGAAACGGTCTCCCCCGGCGGAGGAGAGTATTCCCGCGCTTCCCCCGCCGGCGGCGGAGATTCTCTCGTCCGGAGGGACGGCACGGCGACTGGCGCACGGCTTTCCGCGCAGCGCTGGTCGCTGCCGCCGGGAACAAGCGTCGACGGCGCGGTTGGTATGGGGGACTTCCCGCTCACGGATGGATTCGGCGGGGGCGGTGCTGACGTGGCATTTCTGACGAGCCAATCCCCGCGAATCGACCTTCTTAGGAGACTGAAGATCGAAGCTGCTGCCGCGGCGTCGTCGTGTGACTCTCCTTCGTTCTTCTCTCCGTCGCGAGCCACGCCGGCGCCGGCGGCGTGCGACTCGTTTTTCTCGTTTGAGCGACAGGGCAGCGACGGCTGCGTCGGACTGCTGAGCGACGGCTCGTGCGACCTCGGCGACGACGGGAGCTTCTTTCGCGTCCCTACGAAAGGCTCCACTGGCGAAACCTTTGGTAACCTGTTTCGCTTGAGGGGGGTCCTCGGGAGGAGCGGCAGCGGCAGCGGCGACAGCGGCAGTTTCGGTGGCGGAAGCGAAAGCTTTAACGGGGGGAGCGGAAGTTTTAACGGCGGGGGGAGCGGAAGCCTTAAGGGCGGCGGAAGCGGAAGCTTCTGCTGCGGGGGTGCTGCTAGTACTAGCCAGGGCGGCAGGGGCGGCACCACTGGGCGGGCGAGTATAACCGAGGAAGATTTTTGGGCGGCGGTGAGCGATCCTAGCAATGATGATTCGCAACGACCTCCGGCCTTTCCGTCCCATCTCTCCCATCCTCCCTATAGGCAAACCCATTATTCGCATCACCCTGATGCGAGGATTCAAATCCATCCGACTCCTTTTGACAATAAGAATACCATCCCTCTTCAACGCGTCAGCTCTATATCGGTTATCGCTAGGACCGCCTCGCCTCTAGGTGCCCAATCCGTTGCCTCCCTTCCTGCCGTTGATTCCACTGCCATTGCTACGAATCCAATCGCCGCGTCGCTCGGCGATCTCCCTTCTACCTCTCCCGCCGAATCGACCGCCGCATCGCCCGCCGCATCCCCCGCTTCAGCAGCTGTTCCCCCCGACGGCGCTGCCACTGCCCTCCTCGAAGCTTCCTGCTGCGCTGCGGAACCACTGGCTGATGCCACGTCAGCAGCAGCTGAACCGTCGCTTGTCGCTTCTGCTGCGAAAGCCAAGGTAACCAGCAGGGCCCTCGCCGCTGCGCGATTCGCCACGTCAACGTCGACCGGCAGCAGCAGCGGCAGCCACGTGTCGAACAGCACGTGGAGCACCACGGCTACTCATCTCAGCAGCGAGACCGCGGGCAGCGAGAGAACGAGCAGCAGACTCGGCGGCGGCTGTGACGGCGGATTTTCCAGCGGAAATGGCGGTGACACGTGGACGGGTGGTGTATCCTCGTCTCCTGATTCGCCGTGTCTCTCTAGCTCAAGCCCGGGATTCTTTTCGCCATCTCGCCGAAGCTTCAGTTACCAGCCCAGCTCGTTACAGCACGGGCGGTGGAGCGAGGCGGAGGATGGGACGGGCGGTAGTGGTGGGGATGGTGATGGGATTGACGTGGCAGCGGTTGATTGGCACCACTCGCATCGGTTTTATAGCGCGTATCACCAGCCGCAGCACTACGTTCGGCAGCAGCAGCAGCAGCAGCATTACCAAAGCGATGGCGTGAGGCTCGGAGAGAGGCTCGGAGAGACCCCTGTTGACTTGACGCGCAACCGGCCGAAGCGCGGGGATGGCTGGATAAGAACAGGGAAGGGCGAGGAGAATGAAGAGGAGGAGGAGAAGGAGGAGGAAGAGGAAGAGGAGGAGGAGGAAGAGGAAGAGGAGGAGGAGGAAGAAGAAGAGGAGAGAGAACAGGAGCAGCAGCAGCAGTTGCATGTGGCTTCACACCCCAGGGGGGATGGCAGCATACGAACAGAGGAGGAGGAGCAGCAGCAACAGCAGCAGCAGCAGCCGCCGCCGCCGCCGCAGGGGGGGCAAGTTGAGGGTGGAGATGGGTTCGTGAGCTCTGGATTCAGCTCTGGTGCAATGGCAGCAGGAGCAGCAGCACCAGCACCAGCACCAGCAGCAGCAGCAGCACCAGCAGCAACAGCAGCAGCGGCAGGAACAAGAGCTTTTGCGAGGACGAAGAAGTACAGAGAGGGAGCGTCGGGGATGGTTTTCATCCCTGTCTCTAACGCCTCCGAGTCAACCTCGGCTCCACACTCCCCTCGTTCGAGGAAGGCTCGGAAGGCACGGGAGTCGTGGACGCAAGAGTCCTCGACGCAAGAGTCGTCGGCGCTAGGGTCGCCTCTTTTACGGGCTCTTGGGCGGACGAAGAAATGCAGAGATGGGGCGTCGGGGGTCGTTTTTGTGCCGGTCGCTGACACTTTCGTAAGCGCTGAGGACTTTTCTGCTTTTGAGTTGACTCAAGAGCAGTGCAGGGATGGAGCAGAAGCATCGGGGGTTGCTTTCGTTCCTGTCTCGGAAACATCCGCCAGTGCAGATGACATGTGCTTTGTAAGCAACAGCCTCACTCCAACTGCTGTTACAACCTGTACAGAAGCCGCTCTTCACGAGGATGAGGAGGGTGGGGGAGCCATGGAAGGGAGTGCTATGGGTGGTAGATCAGGTTGTGCCAGAAACAACAAGGCGGCATTCCTAAAACGGACGCTCTCCAGCATTGTGCTTATACAGAAGGGCAAAGTACCGGGGGGGAGCCCTGGGGCGTTCGGCGGGGCTGCCAAGCCCAAGTGGTGGCAGCAGTGGCTGGGAAAGAAACCAGCTTGACTTGAATGCAAAGGCAGGCAATGTGGAAAGCTTGGGGGGGGGGGGGGGGGGGGGGGGGTATTGAAGTAAACCACGAACGGTAACTCTGCCGAGTATACTTCAACAAAGGAAACCAGCTTGATTGAATGTATTGCGAGCCCATCGTGTTAGACAGGTGGCGGCAGTGACTGATGAGACTTAGATACCCAAGTCAGCAGTGACTGATTAGACAGGTAGGTAGGCCCCGGCCTAATTTGGGCAACTTTTGAGGCGCCTCGAAAGCCCCGGCCTAATATGGGCAACTTTTGGGGCGCCTCAAAAGCCCCGGCCTAATATGGGCAACAGTGGCTGGCCTGGAAACTTTTGAAGGCAGAGAGAAACCTTCTTTATGCGCCTAGAGAATTGTGTGGAATCTGGAATCTTGGAAGGTTCAGGTTGGATCTCATTGTCAACTTATACATATTATCTATGTAGAAGTTATAGGCTAGACTGAGGTATGCTTCTAGTGAGTACAACCAACTAGTATTTGTTCTAGGTTTCCACCTCTAGTAATCATTCGTTTCTACGTTAACATGGTATCACGCTTAGGTTAGGATCCCCCCGCCTACCGCTTCCGCCCGTCGCGCCTCCTAGGCCCCGTCGCGCCCCCTAGGCCCCGTCGCGCCCCCCCTGGGCCCCGTCGCGCTCGTTAGGCCCCGTCGCGCCCCCCCTGGGCCCCGTCGTGCCCGCTGGGCCCCGTTGCGCCTCCTAGGCCCCGTCGCGCTCCCCCTAGGCCCCGTCGCGCCCGCTGGGTCCCGTCGCGACCCCTAGGCCCTAACGCGCCCCCGCTGGGCCCCGTTGCGCCTCCTAGGCCCCGTCGCGCCCCCCATGGGCCCCGTCGAGCCCGCTGAGCCCCGTCGTGCCTCCTAGGCATCGTCGCGCCTCCTAAGCCCCGTCGCGTCCCCCCCCCTCTGGGCCCCGTCGCGCCCGTTCGGCCCCGTCGCGCCCCTCCTAGGCCTCGTCGCGCCCGCTGGGCCCCTTCGCGCTTCCTAGGCCCCGTCGCGCCTGCTAGGCCCCGTCGCGCCCCCCCTGGGCCCCGTCGCGCCCGTTAGGCCCCGTCGCGGCCCCCCTGGGCCCCGTCGTGCCCGCTGGTCCCCGTCGCGCCTCCTCGGCCCCGTCGCGCCCCCCCTGGGCCCCGTCGTGCCCGCTGGGCCCCGTCGCGCCCCTTAGGCCCCGTCGCGCCCGCTGGCCTCTGTCGCGCCTGCTGTTAGCGCTCGCCCGCCTGGCCTCCTCCTAGTGCCGCTCGGCCTCCTCCTAGTGCCGCCCGGCCTCCTCCTAGTGCCGCCCGGCCCCTTCCTAGCGCCGCCCGGCCTCTCCTCAGCGCTGCCCGGCCCCTCCTCGTGCCCGACCGGCCCCAGCAGCACCAGCCTGGCCCCTCCCAGCACCAGCCCGGCCCCAGAGCACCTGCCCGCCTCCCCTGCTCGGCCTGCCGTGTCCTCTCGGGCCCTGTGTCTTCTGCTTGCCTGCGCTGGGACGCCTAGCTGCTGCCCTACTGGAGAGTGCTGCCGCCGTGTCCCCGCGCCGCTGTGCTCCTGTGCCGCTGAGGAGCTGTGCTGCTGTGCCGCTGTGTCGCTGAGGAGCTGTGCCGCTGACCCTGCACGATGGCTGACTTTGTGCTCCGCCTGGACGCTGAGGGCCACGCGGTTGACTTCGCCGCCTGGCTCTCCGATCTTCGTCGCCAGCTTACAGGTCAGCGCCAGGATGGCCACTCTCTGGTTGTCCATGCTGATGGCTTGCTCCCCCGTCCCCCTGCACCTACTCCCCTCCCTGCTGACCCCTCCTCTGATGACCGTGAGGCTTTCTCTACTGCTGCGCTGGCCTGTGCGATCTGGGACTCACGCGATGCAGTAGCTCAGGTTGCTATTAGTCACGCCCTCCCTGTGTCTGAGCGCTCGCGTTTTGCTACTGTTGAAACGGCCAAAGCTTATTTAGACGCCGTTATTGCTCGCTATTCCACCCCTGCCTCCGCTTCTGCTGGCCGCTTGCTCTTTCCGATGCTGTTCCCAGACCTGGCTGCCTTCCCTACTGTCGCAGATTTTGCCACTCATTTGCGTGCCCTAGAGACTCGCTATCGCACTGCCAGCACTGCTGCCCATCTCACTGCGCTCCCCCCTCCTTTCTGCATGACGCTCTATTTTATCGCTATGCGCCTGCCAGACCGCCTCGCTAGTGCTCGCGACCACTTTCTTAGCCAGCACCCGGGTGACCTCACCCTGACCGCCTTTGTCGACACCCTCACTGAGATCGAGACTCGCCAGCGCACTATCGCTCAGTCGAGCGGTGCGCCGCCAGTCTCTATCTTTCACGGCTGTGCCCCATCCCCGTGCACGTTCACTGACGTTTCGGCTGCGGTCGCCACGGCGACCCCTCTTACCGAGACGGCTGCTGCTGTCCACCCGCAGCAGCGCTCGCGTCGCGATGGCCGTGGCCGCCAGGGAGGTAGGGGTGGTGACGCAGGTGGTAGTGGTCGTGGTGGTGGTGACGGTAGTCCGCCTGAGGGGACTACCACCGGTGGGCAGGAGCAGCAGTCCCAGCAGCAGCAGGACCAGCCCCAGCCGCAGCCGCCGTCCCAGCAGCACCCGCCGCAGCCGTGGGCTCGTCTCCCGCCTGGTTGGCCCGGCACCTCCGGAGGCGGTGGCCGTGGTGGCGGCCCGCGCAGCTTGGCGTCTACCAGCGGCTCCAGTGCTGTGACCTGCCAGTACCAGCTTCAGACCGGGCCTCTCCGCGGCACTCTGTGCCGCCGCCCGCACCCGACCGCCCGCTGTTTCCGCCGCCTCGACGATCTTTTTCGTCGTCGCTTTGGCCCGGCCCCGGACCTCCCTGACTGGCACAGCCTGCTCCGCCAGGGCGTGCCGATCTTTGAGTTAGACATCGATCAGATAGGTGCTGCTTTGCATGCTTTGTATGCTGACGCTTCTAGTGTTGATGGATCTTACTACCCTGTGTACTCTAGTTTAGGTGTTTCACCCTTGTGTAGCTTAGCTTCCCCTGCTGCGACAGGCGTAGGACTGCCTAGGTTGCCTAGTCTAGTCGCTGCACCGGCTCCGTCCCCGGCCCCCGCCACTGCGTCGCTGTCCTTCACTCTCGACTCTGGTGCTTCTGCCTGCTTCTTCCGCGACCGTTCCACGCTCACGCCGCTTGCTGCACCTGCTGTTGTCTCTCTCGCTGACCCCTCTGCGGGTCCGGTCGTCGCGCGCAGTTCTACGTCCCTTCCCTGTCCGGCAGTTCCCTCGGGCTCCCTTACTGGCCTCCACGTTCCCTCGTTCTCCAGGAACCTGGTTGGTGTCGGCTGTCTCCAGGACCTCGGCGTCACCACCACGTTCCCCGGGCACGAGCGGTTCGCTGTCTGTTCTGAGGCTGTCTCAGGTTCCCCCCTTGCGACGTTCCCCCGGGACCCGGTGTCCGGTCTGTTTACCCTACACACCGCTTCCCCCCCGGTTGGTGCGTCCTCCCAGGTCGCTGCAGCTTGCTCGTGTCGGTCCCTCACTCACCCCTCCCTTCTCTGGCACCACCGCTTAGGTCACCCTGCTCTCCCGCGTCTGCGTCACATGTCCCAGCACGGTCTTGTCTTAGGTCTCCCCACGTCGCTCCCTGCCCTTCCTCCCTCGACTGCGCCACCGTGCACGCCTTGCGTCGAGGGTCGGCTCCGCCGTGCTCCTCACTCCTCCTCGCTGCGTCCTGCTACTGCCCCCCTTCAGACCCTGCACTTGGACGTTTGGGGCCCTGCCCCCGTCCCCGGACCGCGCGGTGAGCGCTACTTCCTTGTGCTTGTCGACGACTACACGCGCTACACCACGGTGTTTCCCCTGGAGCGGAAGGCCGACGTGCCCGACGTTCTTCTCCCGTGGGTTGTGGCTGCGCGTCTCCACCGCGGTCTCCCCGTGTTGTGTCTCCACTCCGACCGTGGCGGCGAGTTCGCCTCTGGTCGGCTTGGACAGTTCTGTCGTGCGGAGGGCATCACCCAGTCGTACACGTTGCCGGACTCGCCACAGCAGAATGGGGTTGCTGAGCGCCGCATCGGCTTGGTCATGGAGGTCGCCCGTACCTCCATGATCCATGCCGATGCCCCCCATTTTCTGTGGCCGTTCGCTGTTCGCTACGCGGCTCACCAGCTTAACCTGTGGCCACGCTCCCAGCGGCCGCAGGTTTCGCCGACCCTCCTTTGGACCGGGTCCCCCGGTGACGCGTCTGCGTTCCACGTCTGGGGCTGCCTTGCTCACGTTCGTGCCTCTGGCACGGACAAGCTCACTGCCCGCACTGTCCCCTGTGTCTTCCTCGGTTTCCCCTTGGACTCGTCTGACTGGCTTTTCTACCACCCGCCGTCTCACCGCTTCCTCCACTCTCGTGACGTCACCTTTGACGAGTCCGTCTCCTTCTACCGCCGCTTCCCTCACCGAGGTCTCCCAGTTGCCCCCCCCCTTTTCCTTGCTCCCTCTCCCCCGGTAGCCCCTGCCCCTCTCCCGCCTCGTCCTGCCCCGTCTGGTGTCTCCCACGTCACTCCCCTCCCGTCGGTTGTCCCCGTTGAGGAGTCTGCTGACTCTGGTGGTACCCCCGGTCCGTCCTTGCCGCGTCCCCCTTCCCCGGTGCCTCCGCCCCCACTGTCGCAGTCGCCGACCCCGCTGCCGCCGCCGTCGCCGTCGCCGCCGCAGCCGTCGCCGCTGTCGTCGCCGCCGCCGCCGCTGTCGCTGCCGCAGCCGTCGCCGCTGTCGCCGCCGCCGCAGCCGTTGCCGCCACTGCCGCCGCTGCTCTCGGCCCCTGGGGGTGCTGGTGTGGAGGAGGGTGTTCGTCCTGCGGCTTCTGGGGGTGCCGCTGGTGTTGGAGGGGGTTCTCGCTCTGGGGGTGTTGGTTCTGGGGGTGCTGCTGTTGAGTGTTCTGCCGACGGTCGTTCTGCCTCTGCTGGTCCGAGAGTTCCGGCCCAGCCGTCGTCGCCGCCGCAGCAGCCGTCGCCGCCGGTTTCCGCTCTCCGCCTGCTCGGCCTTCCCTCCCCGGACCGCGCGCCGGTGTCTCCCCCACCGCCTCCTGACCTCCCTGTCTACGGTCCTGTGTTCCCGCCGCCAGACTCGTCTCCGGCCCGTCTTCCTCCTCGTTCCCCTCCTGTGTCTCCTCCGCTGTCCCCTGACCCTACCCCTCCGTCTCACGTTTGGGCTCGCCGTCCCTCCCGTGCTCGTCCCGTCTCTCCTGTCCTGCCCACCCACCCTATGTTGCTCCGTTCCCACTCGTCTCGTCCTCCCCTCCTCCCGTCCCCTCCTCCCTCGTCCCTTGCTGTTGCACCTCCTCCGTTCTCTGACTACCTCCGTGCTGCTCGTCCCCTTGTCCCTCGGGTCCTTGCCTCTCTTGTTACCGACCCTGCTGTTCGTGTCTCGCGCCTTGACGCGCTTGTCGCTGCTGTCGCTGACTTCGCTTCTACCCGCCGCCTTGACTACGCTACCGCTCTGGTCTCTGACCCTGCCCGTCCTCTGTCCGTCGGGGGTGCTCCTGCCCTTGGCAGTGACGTCCTAGAGGACAGGCAGTACGAGCTGGCTTTCCTTTCCGAGGCTGCTCCCCATCTCTGCTCCATGCTGTTAGTCCCTGAGGGTGACCCAGACGCCTTCGACATCCCGACCCCTCGCACCTACGCTGAGGCCACCTCGGGACCTTGGGCCTCTCAGTGGATAGCTGCCATGGAGCAGGAGATGGCATCTTGGAGATCCACCGGCACTTACGTCGACGCAGTTCCCCCGCCTGGGGTGAACGTAGTCGATGGTCGGTGGCTCTTCAAGGTGAAGCGCCCCCCTGGAGAGCCGCCTGTCTTCAAGGCGCGCTACGTGGCCAGAGGTTTCAGTCAGCGCGAGGGGGTTGACTTCTTCCAGACCTTCGCCCCGACCCCGAAGATGACCACTCTTCGGGCGCTGCTACACGTAGCAGCACAGCGTGACTACGAGCTTCACTCTCTCGACTTCTCTACTGCCTTTCTTCAGGGCAGCCTACACGAGCAGGTCTATCTGCGCCGACCACAGGGCTTCACTGGTACCTTCCCTCCTGGGACCCAGTGGCTTCTCAGGCGCCCGGTCTACGGCCTGCGTCAGGCTCCCCGCGAGTGGCACGACACGCTACGTGCCACGTTAGCAGACCTGCAGTTCTTTCCGTCCTCTGCTGACCCTTCACTGTTTGTGCGTTCCGGCCAGACTCCGTTCTACATCCTTGTCTACGTAGACGACCTGGTCTTCGCTACTCCTGACAGGGACGCACTGGCCTCTGTGAAGGCTGAGCTGCTGAAGAGACACACCTGCACTGACCTTGGAGAGCTGCGTCGCTATCTTGGCCTGCAGATCTCTAGGGACAGAGCAGCACGCACTATCACTCTGACCCAGTCACACTTGGTGCGTCAGGTCCTTCAGAGGTTCGGTCTTCAGTTCTCCTCCGCACAGCCCACACCTCTACCCGTAGACCATGGGCTCTCTGCTCCCGTTCCTGAGGAGCCAGTAGAGCCCAGTGGCCCCTACGCAGAGCTGGTGGGTTGCCTCATGTACCTGATGACTTGCACTCGCCCAGATCTCGCATACCCTCTCAGCATCCTGGCTCGCTTTGTGGCTACAGGCAGACACCGACCTCAGCACTGGTCTGCCGCTAAGAGGGTTTTGCGTTATCTTGCTAGTACATCAGGCATGGGGTTAGTGCTAGGAGGACGCAGGCCAGTGGTCCTTACTGGGCACACAGACGCTTCTTGGGCAGACGACGCTGAGACGCTCAGGTCGTCGCAGGGCTACTGTTTCAGCCTTGGTTCGGGTGCTATCTCTTGGAGATCCACTCGCTCGTCGTCTGTGGCTCAGTCTAGCTGTGAGGCTGAGATCTACGCTGGTGCCATGGCGGCACAGGAGCTCCGCTGGCTGACCTTCTTGCTCACAGACTTAGGTGAGCGGCCTAGCTCTGCCCCGGTCCTGTACGCTGACAACAGGGCCATGATACTCCTGTGTCAGGAGCCTCGGCTTGAGGGCAGAGCGAAGCATATCCAGCTGCGGTACTTCCTCCTGCGCGAGCTACAGCAGCGCCGCCAGGCCCGCGTAGTTCACTTGGCCTCAGGTGCCAACACAGCTGATATCTTTACTAAGGCGCTTGCGCCTAAAGATCATCAGCGGCACTGTGTACAGCTTGGTCTTGTTCCTATAGCTGCTCCCCTGTTAGGATCCTGATTGTGTACTCTCTATTATATATGCTTGTCAGACTGGCCTTGTGGCCTTACCTCCAGTGGCTGGACTAGTAGTGCCACCCTGGCTTGCTTCAGTTTTGGTTGTATTCTTGCTGACTGGTCTCCAGACCCCTGCCTCAGTGGTTGGACTAGTAGTGCCGCCCTGAGCTGTTTGCTTCTTGTTTAGTTTCACCCCTTGTCTAGCCTAGGGGGTGTGTCAACTTATACATATTATCTATGTAGAAGTTATAGGCTAGACTGAGGTATGCTTCTAGTGAGTACAACCAACTAGTATTTGTTCTAGGTTTCCACCTCTAGTAATCATTCGTTTCTACGTTAACGCTCATCACACTGAGTCACTGACACACACATCTGGGTAGGGCTGTGCTGTGCTCACCCCCCTGTAAACAAGCTGCATTTGATTGATTTGCCGTGTTGTAGCAAGGTTTTGATGGCAGTTGTTGTTTAGCGTGATGTGGTGCACTAATGTGCATATGACTTCGGATTTAATGAATAGATCACATGAGCATTGCTGTTTGTCATACCGATGTTATTGGTTTCCCTCGGCTCGGCAGTAACATTTTGTAAAAAGGATATCAATTCACTCAGCTCATTTCTTTTTGAACCACATCCACTTCTTGGATCTATGCCCAGGCTTCCCATTCCTCAAACCACCTGCAATTGCTTCTTGAGCGTCTGTTGCCCCATGCCATGAGACCCCCTGCCTTCCCTCCTCACCTTCCATGCCTCCTATTACTAGTATGTTTCCCCTCATCTCCATCTCTCGTTTCTCCTCTCCTTTCTCAACCGCCCGATGTTGCCCCACCTCCTGCTCCCCCCAAGCTCCCCCTTTCCAAAGCCTTTTCACTACATCGCGGGGGGAGCATCCGCTGCAGTAGGCGTGTGCTCTTCCGCTCGTGGCGGCTGGCAGGCGTGACGGACTCTTGCCGTTTTCCTTACTGCCGCTACTACAGTTGCTGCTGCTGCTGTTCCTCCTGCTGCTGCTGCTACTATGGATGTTGCTGCTGCTGCTTGGGCTGATACCATAAAACAGCACGTCTCTCGGGGTGCTGCTCTTAGTGCCCGTCCCTCGCCTTTTACTGTTTCGATTGCTGCCACTGCCAGTGCCACTCCTGCTCCCGTTGCCACTGCGTGCGCTGCTGCTGTGGCTGGTGTTGCTGCCATCCCCCATAGCAACAGCCCCGTCAGAAGCACAGGAACTGGATAAGGGGATGAGTCCGCTGATGGGTGTAGAGCCAGCAGAGAAGAAAGACTGAGCTGGGAAACTGGCAATGGCACTGCAGGATTGCACACAGATTCTCCCTTGAGGGCGCCCGTCAGGAGTAGCAGCACCACCAGCAGCACCAGTGGCAGGCGCAGCAGCACCAGCAGCAGCAACAGCAGTACCACACGCCGCACCACCAGCAGAAAAGAAAGACTGAGCTGGGAAACTGGCAACAGCACTGCAGGATTGCACACGGACTCTCGCTTGAGGATGCGAGTCAGAAGCAGCAGCACCAACAGCACCAGCAGCACCAGCAGCACAAGCAGAAGCAGCAGCAGCAGCGGCAGCAACAGCAAGCTTGCTTCCAGGCTGAACGGGCATGGGAACAGCTGCGGTTTCGGGCTCAGGGCTGATTCGGTGAGCAGGCTCGTACACACAGACAGCAGCTCCGTATGCAGCTTCGGTAGCTGGTCCGGATGTAGCTTTGGGTGCAGCCTCGGATGCAGCTTCGGATGTAGCAGTCATGCAATGATCTGGAGGCATCATATCAGGGAATGTGGGACCAGGCTGAGGGGCTTCAAACGAGTACAAGCAGTTCGGTATAAGCTTCTGGGGAAAATCCGAATGCTGGTGAACCTGCTGTGGCTGCTGTAACTCGTTAGCTGGTGTGTCCCCTTCCCTCTCTTTCCCCTCCCCCTTCCCCTGCCCCTCCCCTTGCCCCTCGTCCTGCCCCTCCCCCTGCCCCTCCCCCTCCCCCTGCTGCTGCTGCTGCTGCTGCTGCTGGGGCTGCTGCCTCTGCCCCTGCGAGTTGCTCTCACCGCAGGGAGGGGAAACGACCGAGCTGCTGCTGTTGCTGTCCTGACGGCCCGTCAGGCCCGTTGCTGTAGACGGGCGGGGAGGGGAGAAGACGCAGCCCTGACGGCCCGTCATGTGAAACGCACGGGGAGGGGAGAAGAAAGAGCCCTGACGGCCAGTCAGTCCCGCTGCTGAAGACGGGCGGGGAGGGGAGAAGAAAGACGGGCTACCTCTCCCCTTGCGAGACGAGAACACGCCAAACCCAGACGACTCGTCACCCTCCCCGCGGTAACTTTCCTTGTGGTAACCGTCCCAGTTGTAACCCTCCCCCCCAAATCTCGCGGCGCAATCTGCGCCGCCGCCGCCGCCGCTGGCGTCGCCTGCGTGGAGCCGCCATTCGGCGGAAAAGAGCGGATTAAACGAGTCCCACGCAGGCAGGACGGCGCGTGATTTGGAAGGGTCAACGGGCAGCTCAAGGGACGAGTCAACGGGCTGGGCGGGTGGATTGTGGAAGAAATAGTCGTACGCAGCTCGGCGCGCTTTCATGCTTTCCGCCTGGCGCGAGAGACGCGCCGCCGCCGCACCCGAGTTTTCCCCCAGCGGCTCCGCAACCCTTCCTTCCCCAGGCGTGCTCCAGCGGTTTTCGCTAAACAAGCACGCAGCTCCTCCCCCTGCCGCTCCCCCCGCCGCTCTCCCCGTCGCTCCGCCCCTCGCTTCCCCCCGTGCTTCCCCCCCATTCTCCCCCCCCGCTTCCCCCAGCGCTTCCCCCCACGCTTCCCCTGTTGCCACTGCGATTTCTGCAACTTCGCGAATATCCGAATCTAAGTTCCGGGTCGCTGTGGCAGCGGTTCCTCTAGCGTAACCCTCCAGGATAAATTCGCCCGCAGCTGCGAATTTCGCGCACGTGTCGCTGTTCATTCGCGACAGTCGCAAATCGTGGTCCGCGCGAATGGACTCACGAGTGTGCGACGGGGAGAAGAAGGATCGCGAGCCGTCGCCCGCACTACCAGGGAGAAACGAGCTTGCGACGCTGGCAACGGTGGCGACGCTCGTTGTGCTCGTCATACTGCCATTATCGAGGCTGGATCTACCGCGATACGAAGGGAAGCGCCGGAACGTGATACTAACGGGGGTGTTACTACTGTTCATCAGTGCTGCATATTTTCCGAAAGCGGAGGAGGAGAACGATTCAGAAAGCGATGCATCCGACGCATCATCCTCGGGGCAACACTGTGGCGAAAAGAAATCACTTCTATCGCGTACAGCAGCTTCGCTGTATTGACTGGTCGAAGCACCGAACTCAGGGGCGGCGGTGGCAGCGACGGTGACGGCGACGGCGGCGGCAGCGGCGGCGGCGGGAACGCTGGGTTGGGGATTGAGATCCGGAAAAGTAGTACCGCGTTTGAGCTTCCCTCCCTTACTATTCCGTAAAGCCCGAAGCGCGTCAGGGCTGGACGATGACATTGCTAGTAGCCCCTCCCGCTCGCGCTCCCGCGAGTCGCGCTCTTCAGCGATCATGACATCTGTGAGCGAAACGGATCGGCAATGGTGGTGGCGGCGCCGCGGCGGCGGCGGCGGCTGCCGCGATTCGTGCGCTAGTACTACTGCGCCCCTGCTGCTAGTGCAGCGACGACGGGTTGCGCGACTGTCGCACGCGTCGCGCGCATCCGTCGCAGCGGTCGCTGAAGCCTCCCTCGCGACGAACCCTGGCGACAGCTGCTCAGGATGCGATTCCATCGCCGACTCCCCTCTACCGCCGCCATGCCCGTCGCAGCTCCCAATACCCCGCGAGCTTTGCAGAACAGGCGACGTCTCCGGCGCAGAGAGACGCGAGCAGCCGCCGTGAAACGCGGAGATCGACTGAGCCCACCTGGACGGCTGAGATACGACGAGAGGTTCAGCGGCGGATGCTAGCGATGAAGTGGGCTGTGATGACGTCGAGTGCGACTTGGGAAGAAGGCGGCGGGTTCTCAGCGAGTTTTGCGCTAGGCTCGGGCTATTCCGTGAGCTTACTATTCCGCTCTCCGATAGCGTCTGATTTCGGATCGCGAACGGCGAGACTAGGGACGAGAGAAAGTGAGGAGACTGACGATCGCTGGCGGTTTCGGCGGTTGCCATGCCGCTTCCCATTGACCAAAACTTTATGGTTGCTGGATGGATACCAACTACTGCTGCGATGGCCCGTTACTAATCCAAGAGCCTATTTTTGAGGCGCCTCAAAAATAGATACCAACTACTGCTGCGATGCCCCGTTACTAATCCAAGAGCTTGACAAGGGCTCAGGAGCTGACACTCCCCGGGGACGGCTCCTGGTAGAAAGTCACAGGCGAGATAGAAGACGGTACGAGCACTCTACAGATACGCTGACAACTAATTCAGATAGCTGTGCGCGTCCCGTACTACCACACATCCCTGTCGCTGGCTCCAAACTTCGGCGATGCGTCCTTTGAATCTCCTACAGCCATCCGGTGCACGTGGCGGCTGTGGCTTTGGCAAGCGCGCGGAAATGGGGATTCGGGAATCTAAGATCGCATGCGTCCGACGTAGGTCCTAACAAGGCAGCATCAGGCTTTATGCGGCGCGGGGGGGGCTCTGCCTGACGGGACATCTGGAAACCATTCCACCACACTAGCCAATGCAGCTCAGCCACACGTTTAGTCTGACTCTCCGTGAGGCGATGGGACAACCGAAAAAGCGCCGCACTGCCCCGGGTTCGCCGCTCTAATTCGCCCTGGTTAGCTCGATCGGATTTCTTCGATTACTGTGCAGTACTTGGAATTCCCGCCACCGCCTTTCCTCGCCGAACTCTATCCGGCAGCAGGCAAGCGCTTGCCCACACCAACACCACACACACACCCCACCGCCGCATGCTAGCGAGCGGGTCTGCCCTCTGCGTCAGCTGCCTTGCTTTCGAGTTTGCCTCCCCTCCCCAATGTCAAATGTATGACTGCCTCAGGACGAGGATGCAACTGAGGAAATCCAGATCAAATTGAGTTTTAGCACCCACCTCCAGCGCAATTACTCCGTGCCATGCCTCAACAGAAAGAGTTGAGGGTGCAATGTGGCATCTCTTGTAGGTTAGGGCTGCTGTAATAAACCAAAGCAGCGATGAGATTCCAAGGGTGGCCCTCGCTCCCACTGGCGTCAGCCAAGCCAACGAGGAGTGTCCCAGCTGCGCTGATTCTTTTGACTGGTAGTAATTCCCCCGAATATGCCGTACATGGAGGGGAAATTGAGGGTTGAGTCGAACGAAGGGTGTACTACTGTCACTGCGTTTCTGGACCAGACCTGCGAAAATTGCACATTGCCTCTATCCCTCCCGGGATAATAAACTGTTAGGAGAGCATTGTTGCATGTTCGACCTAGCAGTAATTTAATGTATTAATTTACGTACACCTATAGCGGAAACGGTTACCCAAAACAGAAAATAGAAGTTCCACTAGCCTGCCTAGTCCAATGAGGGCAGGGACAGCTGTAAAGGACACGGCATGCCGTAATTGTTCGTGTCGCCCCAGCCAGTTTTCTGCCACATACACCTCATCTCGTGGCTGCTTGGGGAATGATGGTGTTGGAACCAGGTACTGTACGGCGAATTGGTTTCAAGTACAGTACAGGCTGGACGTTCTGGATTGGGGGCTGGAATGAATGGCTGCTCGGTATTGGCCGAACTCTCGCACATGTCCCTACCTGTCAGCAGCCAACTAGCTCGCCTCGAATGTGGTTATAGACCGACTCGGAAATGTTTCGAAGGTTGTTGTTTCACGAGGAGAATCGACTAACTTCCGATGATGGACAATCCAAATGGAAGAAACTAAATTGGTCCGTATTTTGTGTGCACACCTCAAAATCATGCAAATCATCACATCACGCGTTTCAGAATCGTGCTCCTAGGCGTCCTCTGTCTACAACATTCTCATGTTTCGCTTCTGACACTATCTCCTAGCTAGGGGTGCCAATAGCTTCCTAAGGCCGTGTTTACACAAGCAAAGCCCACTGAAGCCTACCCGGACCTCACCATTCATGTCACGAACACTGCCTCCTGCCTTACGGGCTTTCCATGGCCAACGTTTCGTCACACCAAATCCTGGAGAGCTCCCCTTCCATGATGGGCTTCTCGAACGAGAGGAGGACGTGGAGCACGAGCTCAACATATCCAGCCTCACATTTGCCACGCCATGGACTGCCACGTCAGCATGACTGGGACCAAAGA
The DNA here is from genome assembly GCA_027943415.1 of Closterium sp. NIES-67. Lineage (NCBI taxonomy): Eukaryota > Viridiplantae > Streptophyta > Zygnematophyceae > Desmidiales > Closteriaceae > Closterium > Closterium sp. NIES-67. Next base: position 546,921 of record BQMB01000373.1, on the reverse strand, counting down.
GGTCTCCACTTGCCCTGATGACTGGACGTGCCGCCCCATCCTGTGATCCCTCGCTGGAGCTGGCCTCCCATGTGCTCCTCGCATGCAAGGTACCGCACTCATGTTCCCTAGTCACAGCACTACCTGCTTCCATTGTGGAATCAAAAGCAGCAGCCACAGCAGCATCCCGCACAAGCCGAGGCGCTGTGCCGCCTTCCCTTCTCTCGCCACCCTCAGCAGCTTTGGAATCACCTGAGGAGCACAAGTCAGGGTAATGTTGCCCCGATGAGTACGTCCATGGGTCCGACAACGCCCTGCTAGTTCGTCCTCCCTTCTTCCCACCACCCGTCGCAGCCCGAATCGGTAAAGCAGCTGGCGTTGGAGCCTTTGTGCTACCATCAGAGCCAAGACTGGTGGCGGCGGAATCTCTGACGGCATAAACCGAAGGGCTTTGTTGGCTCTGATGGCTCTGATGGCTCTGATGGCTCTGATGGCTCTGATGGCTCTGATGGCTCTGATGGCTCTGATGGCTCTGTTGGCTCGGCGTGCCCCAGGCCTTGGGTGACCCAGGGTGGTCGCCTGAATGTGGGGCGTTACACTGGGAGTCGAGCCGAGGTGGCATCAGACGCAGTGTGTCCGACGAACAGCGCCGGTGCGTTGGGGAGAAGAAGCCAATATCGCTCTCGGACTCCATCATTGATAGTCCATCACAGTTCTCGGCGTAGTAGGACGCAAAAAAGTCCATTGAATCCCTCTGCTCCCCCCCGCTGCCACGGCCGCTGCCTGCGGCGAAAACCCCGGGGTCCGCAAAAGAGAGCCTCCAATCGTCAGGGTTTCGTCGGGCGTCGAAAGTCGATGCGGCGTTGGAGTCATAGTTTGAGTCACAGCTTGAGTCCAACACCCCCGAGAGCCTGCCTCTGCTTAGGCTCAGCCTGCTAGTGCGAGAGAGCGCGATCGACGCGCGCGTGTGCGACGGGGAGAAGAACGACGGCGACGAAACCGAGCCTGTGGCGACCGCCGTGGCGACGCCGCTGCTGCTGCTGCTGCCGACGGACGGCAGTGAATCGCTACCGCCGCCGGGTGGTAGTGAGCGCGGGTTATGGTCGAGAGAGGGGCGGGCGGCGACGGCGGCGCATCGAGGTAACGAGAGAGAGACACCGCGGCGGCGACCGGCACCGCGGCGGTGGTTGCGATAGAACGCCGGCGAGCTGTTGAGGATACCATGATCATCATGACCTGCAGCCGCTGCGCTGCTGCGGAGGTGGGTCGCCGCGGCGGCTGACATGATCTCATCGCATGAGATGTCGGCGCCGGCGACGGCGGCGGCGGTCGAACCGCGACGCTTCAATGTGTCCGACTCGGAGTCGGCGGCGAGGGACGTCCGACGCCGGTCACGCGACGAAAATGACGTCGACGACGGGAATGACGACGATGACGGAAAGGGAAGCGCGAAGGCGCTGAAAATGGCGGCGATTCCGGCGGCATCGGCGTCATCCGCCGCGCATGAGTCATGCTCTAGGACCGTTGCCATGCCCGAGAATGCCGCGGCCTCCGAATCCGACTCCGAATCGGAACAATTTTGCCAGCCGCAACTTACTACTATTTTTATACTCCGTTCGGCGCGATAAGAAGTGCTATCAGTTGGAGGTAGTAAAAAGCGCCTAGTGACGCACAGGCAGAGTATTAGCTGCGGCGCTCGTTGTATCTCTCTATTGGTTCGGGGGGAAATGCATGGACATGTCGTGAGTAGTCGGTAGGCTAGTCGAAGGGAGCATTGTTGTCTAAATTTTAGTCGACATTTATGCGGGCGATGGCTTTCTGCTTTTTACACCACGGTTGCATTTCATCCGGCACGTGATGACCAATCCGGTGGGGCCAAGAAGGGACCAGCAGTGTGCCAGCTCAGCAGCAGCAGCATAACCAGCAGAGGTGATGGCATCCATGGATGGAAAAGAACGCATATTACTTTTCCAGTGGGGGCACAGCAGAAGAAAAAAAACTAGCAGGATATGTTGTGCTAACTACCCCTGCGCCAATTTGATCCCTACTGTATGATCTGTGAGTACGGTGGAAAAAACAAGGACGCGTGTGGGCGAATTTGCAGCCCGATATGTACACGTCACACCCAATGAAATTGTGCCAAGTGCTCCTATCGGAAACGCAATTGCTAGTAGGAACGCTAAACTGCCCCTTAGTGCTCAGAACGGGACAAAATCCCCCTCCGGATGCGCTAACCGTGACTACAGTGCACAGCGTCCTAGTAACAGTAACCTTTCCTATGCCTTCCACTGCTAACAGAGTTTACATGTGCTTCTAGGTCAACGGGAGGTGGCTATTCATTCCGTAAAGTCGCGCGTGAGCGGAACAGTGCATGGGAGTGTAACCTTGAGCCATCCAGTTTCGCCTGAGTGGAGATGAGGTTAGGAATTGGGATTTGGGAATTGGGATTGGGTTTCGGTGGAACAAACCAGTCAGAGCTGTTTCGTTACAGCGAAAAGTTGGAGCTCGTCGTGCTAGCGAACATTGACGAGGGCCCACTCTCCAATTGGCCAGCCTTCGCGAGGCTGGTTTGTGGGATGGGTCAATCGCAAGCCTGGCGAAAACGTGGCGAAAGGATTTACAGCTCACGACGAGTTCCTTGTTTCGGGCACATTGACCAGCTTTTGCAGGTTACACTTGACGTCCAGTGAACCAGCCAATCGTTTGATGCTACGTTTTTTGTTTACAGGACTATTGGCACTAACACACGGGCAACGGCCCAAAAAACACAAGACCAAATATCTGCAACAAATACCGCATCTGATACGGAGACCTCCAAACGTGCAGACGGGACGTTCTCAAACCTTAGACTGTTGCCCGAGGAACGCAAAACAAACAACAATGGTCACCCGATTTAGACTGGAAAATGCCAACGAGGTAACCAGACTACCCTATACTGGCCCAATTCGCCAGTGAAAGTCAGGCGCTCGACTCTGGAGCACCCGCCCGAAAAAAAACTGGGCCTCAAAAGGACTTCATGTGTAAGCGCGAACGCTGGTTGGGAAATCTCAGAACCGATTTTCCTAACGAAACGCTCCATTTCAACAGTTCGCGTGGAGGTGGTGCCTCTGGATTCGAATTGGATGGGATCGCCAAATTCGCGAGTCCGCCGCAATAGCCCGCCCAGAGTTCGAGTTGAGCAACAGGTGGAACAGAGAAAGCATGGCTTGAATTGAACTGTGGCGTGTGGGTTTGGTTCCCTTTCCCCGCCGTGGCCAGTCTAGATTTGATCGACATGTATTCAAACCTTCTCGGTTTCTTCTCCACTCTTGATCCGCCCTTGGGATTGGTTCGAACTGGTGTGATATGGTGGGGAAGGGAAATCGGACTGGAATACTGTACAGTACGGGTACAAGACATGGAGCACTCAGCTGCTGCTCATACAAAGAATGCAGCAAAAATCGTTTTAACACCCTAAAGCCTGCAAGTAGTATTGCACTTCACACATATTTACACTTGCATGTCACAAAACAAGTAACAACAATATTTACAACGGGGGGAAAGGTGGAGGTCCTTGTCAAGGTTGTAACAGTCGACGTGCTATGATGAGGCGCATTATCTCGTTTGTTCCCTCAAGAATGGTATGGACTCGAAGGTCCCTCACATATCGCTCCACCTGTACACAAGTACAAATAGGCAAGTATTCAGGCTGGCATGAGATCGAAGTACCAACAGACAATCCTGTACAGCATAGTGGCTCGGTTTTTACGCAGCTTGTTGAGCATCTAAATAATGGATCGTGTAACAAACGTACCGGGTAATCTTGAAGAAAGCCATAGCCGCCAAGCAGCTGTAATGCCTGGTTGGCTACTTGGTAGCAGTTATCAGTTGCAAACCTTAGATTGCAAGGGAAGGGAAATCAACAAGAGATGTAGTGAGAATGAGAAAAAAGCTTGAGGATGGACGAGCTACAAAAATAGGTAGAGACTTGACAACAAGCCTAGGAGGGTTTTGGACAAGGTGATATTCTCCTACCCAACCCAAGTGCCCAACACACCCGGCACTCACCTCTTTGCCATGGCAGCAGCTGTGGTGGCCCATGGCGCCTTGATATCGATGCCAGTGGCGGCATTTCTAACCATCAATCGAGACGCCTCCACTGCCGTTGCCATGTCTGCGAGCTGGAACTGCGTGTTCTGGAACAATGTGATTGGCTTGCCGAACTGCAGTTGTAGGGGTAAGGCAAGGGAAGAGAGGGGGAATGAGGCATAGGAGGCCGTTAGATGCCTCCACCGATGTTGCCATGTCTGCGAGTTGGAACTGCGTGTTCTGGAACAACGTGATTGGCTTGCCGAACTGCAGTTGTGGAGAAGAGGGGGAGAATGGGGGGTCGGTGGCCATTACTTGCCTCCACTGCCATTACCATGTCTGCCGGTTAGATACAGCCTATCCCCAGAAGCAGCCTGTTCCCCCTGTTTCAGATTCACCTTGACCCTGATAAAGCCCGACCCTGATAAAGCCTGACCCTGATACAGCCTGACCTATATGCGGCCTGACCTTGATAGTGCCTGTCTCTCACCTGTTTTCTGTCTGCTGCATACTGCTGGGCATACTCGAGACAGAACTGCGCCCCTCCCACACTGCAGAGGTGGCACAGAACGGTGGAGAGGGAGAGATTTCTTAGGCACCTCAAGAATAGTTGCATACTGCTGGGCATACTCGAGACGTAGCTGCACCCCTCCCACACTTCACAGGCAGCACCCCTCCCACACTTCACAGGCAGCACCCCTCCCACACTTCACAGGCCGCACCCCTCCCACACTTCACAGGCCGCACAAGATGGAAGGAAAATAGAGAAAAGGGGAGCTTTGAGACGTCTCAGAACTCAAAGTTAGCTCTCCAAAGCCACTGGCTCTCAGATCAACCACCCCCTGGTTCGCCATTGACCTGACAATAGCTTCACATCCTCAACCCGTCGCCCCTCAGATCTACCCTCCCCAGATGTACCCATACGTACTCACCTGCACGCTCCAATGTTCACCCTCCGGCGTCCAGCCAAGTCATTCGGGATAACCCGTTTTCACTGCTATCCCGAACCCGTTGCTTCTCAGGTCTACCCTCCCCAGATACACCCATATGTGCTCACCTGCATGCTCCGATGTTGACCCTCCCCCCATCCAGCCCAGTCATCGCGATCCTGAACCCGTTGCCCCGCCCCCCGATGAGGTTTGCAGCTGGCACCCTCACGTCTTCCAGGATGACCTGAGGGGGAGAGGAGGGGGCGGGTGGGTGGGATAGAACGGCGAGATTCCATTGGATTACTATTTTTGAGGCGCCTCAAAAATCGCTACAACGGGCTCAAGCACACTTGGGACTTGCGGCTGCCCTCCCCCCGATGAGGTTCGCTACTGGCACCCTCACGTCTTCCAGGATGACCTGAGGGGGAGAGGAGGGGGGAGGAAGGGTGACTGGGGAAACACACCTATGTGCACTGATAGTTGGTTCGGGACTGGTGCGATCCCCCCCCGCCCCCCGATGAGGTTCGCTGCTGGCACTCACACGTCTTCCATAATGACCTGAGAGGGGGGCAGGGGGGAGGAACATTGATCTGTGCACTGATAGCTGGTTAAAAACTGTTGCGATCCCCCTCGAAGAAGGTTCGCTGCTGGCACTCTCACGTCTTCCAGAATCACATGTGAGGGTTGGAGGGAACGCAGAAGAGAGGGTGGATGGCGGGTGAAGAGGAAACTCTCAGGTGAATCACATGCCATACACCCACCAAGGAGGTTTCTGAGAACTCTCCAAAAGTCAGCCATGCAACCCCCAAGGAAGGAGGTTTGCTGCTGGCAATCCCACACGCCTTCCTAAAAGCACAAACTGAGAAAGCGAGAACGAAAAGCACATCCGGGTATGTTTTGGAAGTTTAGAAAAATCTATAGCTGGGTGAACCCCACAATGCAGAACTAGAGATTTTGTACTACGCACAGTGCACCTTTTGTGAGATTCTGAGATTTCTACAACCCTCATTCCTCCTCACTCTCACCGCAGCCGTGGGTTGTGAGTTCCACCCGAGCTTCTTCTCCAGTTGACCAAAGGACACCCCTGGCATGTCCTGTTAGAGAAGCAAACATGGGCATGGGCATGGGCATGGGCATGGGCACGGGCACAGGCACGGGCATGGGCATGGTCATGGGCATGGGCATGTGCAAGGGCACGCGTTTCTCTGGTGGGTCCTCCCGAATGCACAAGCAAGCAGTTTCACGAGCCAATCGTACTCCTCCTCCTCTACCTCCCAACCCCTCGACTCCGCCTTACCTTTTCCACTAGAAAGCAGGGTATCCCCTTCGGCCCCTGCCCATCCGTCCGTGCCATGATGCCATCACCACGTGATGCACCATTATGGGGATAATGCATCCCCCTCAAAGCTCAGCCCCCTGCCCTCCTTCTCACCCTTTCCACCAAGAAGCAGGATATCTCCTTGGGCCCCGCCCCATCCGTCCGTGGCACGACCAGGCAATGCGCCAAGGATGGAAAATTATGAAATCTCCCCAAAACCCCAGACGCGCCCTCCTTCCCACCTTTTCCACCAAGAAGCAGGATATCCCCTTGGGCCCCTCCCCATCCGTCCGTGCCATAACCAGATACACATCAGCCGCCGTTGCTCCGCTGATGAACGCCTGGGCGAGAGATCAGCGGAAGTGGGGAGGGGAGGGTGGGGTGTGGAGGGGGAGAGGAGGGAGGATGCCGGATGGTGGGGTGGGGAGGGGGGGGACTGCATATACACATCAGCAGCCGTTTCTCCGCTGATGAATGCCTGGGCAAGAGGTCAGGGGAAGGGGGGGAAGGGGGGTAAAGGGGGGTGAGGAACGGCAGGGAGGCAGAGGAAGCGGCAGGATATCCCCTTGGGCCCCTCCCCATCCGTCCGTGCCGTCACCGCATACACATGAGCAGCTGTTGCTCTGCTGATGAATGCCTGCGTGAGAGATCAGGGGGAGTGGGCAAAGGGGGTTGAGGAACGGAAGGGGGGAAGAGTCGATTTTTGAGTCGACTCAAAAAGGGGGGTTGAGGAATGGAAGGGGAAAAGAGGAAGCGGCAGGATATCCCCTTGGGCCCCTCCCCATGCGTCCGTGCCATCACCACATACACATGAGCAGCCGTTGCCCCACTAATGAAAGCCTGGGAAGGAGTTAAGGATGGGAGGGAAGGAGGGTGAGGAAGGGTGAGGAAAGGTTAGGAAGGGTTAGGAAGGGTGAGGAAGGGTTAGGAAGGGGAAGAGGCACCCTCCCCATGCGTCCGTGCTGTCACCACATACACATGAGCCGCCGTTGCCCCATTGATGAACGCCTGGAATGGGAGCTAAGGATTGAGACGCCTCAAAATACACGAGCCACCATTGCCCCACTGATGAATGCCTGGAATGGGGGTTAAGGATTGGAGGAAAGGAACGAGAAGGAGCGAGGGGTGGGGAGAAACCTCGCTATAAAGAAAACTTATGAAACCTCGCTATAAAGAAAACTATCTGAAACCTCTCTACAAAGAGAACTTAATGAGACCTCCCTTTAAAGTGAACTTTATGAAATATGAAACCTCGCTATAAAGAGAACTACATTAAACCTCTCTATAAAGAGAACTTAATGGAAAGTCGCTTCTAAGTGAACTTTATGAGATATGAAACCTTGCCATAAAGGGAACCTGATGAAACTTAGCTTAGCATATGCCTACCTTGGAGCCGGGTGTGTTTTGAGTCGACTCACAGCACATATGAAACCTCGCTATAAAGAGAACTACATGAAACTTAGCTTAGCATATGCCTACCTTGGAGCCATTGAGGATGTAGACGGTTGATCCAGGTGCCTGCCGTGCTGTCGTCTGCGCAACCATGGACGACAGCAGACACGATCGGTGGAAGGAAGGGCGCTGTCAGTCAGTTGTCAGTATTGGAATGGTTGAAAGGGCAATTCTTCTCCATACTGGCACTGCGCAGTAAATGACGGAGGGAGCGTTTGTGAAAGTTTGCGTTTGCGTTTGCGTTTGTGACAGAGGGAGCGTTTGCGTTTTAATCTTCTAGTGGAGTTGAGTTCGGAACTTCAAATTCTCGCACTTTAAACAGGGGTATCTCTACCTACTGTTACTCTCTTTGCTAAAGCTTTCCTCTTCGCTGCAGCCCACCCTAACGCTTAATGGTTACAAGTCAATTGTCAGTATTGGAACGGTCGAAAGGGCAATTCTTCTCCATACTGGCAGTGCGCAGTAAATGACAGAGGGAGCGTTTGTGAAAGTGAGACCATAGAACAGCCATCAGCACAATGATGTAGCAGAAAGACTCCATGCGTTACAAAGTGATTCTGATATTCGGATGAAGTAGAAAGCGCAACAGGAGAGAAAGAGATTAACAAAAAAAAAGAAATAAAAAAAGTCTCACCTTGAGAGCAGCAGCATCACTCCCGCTGCCAGGCTCTGTGAGGCAGTAGGAGGAGAGGAGATCCTGAACGCATGGGATGGTGATGGCGGGGGGGTGGTTGCAGTGTTTTGAGGCGCCTCAAAACTAGACTTCTATCATGCGGTGATGGGGGGTCTATTTTTGAGGCGCCTCAAAAATAGACTCCTGAACGCATGGGATGGTGATGGGGGGGGGGGGGTGCAGTGTGATTGTAACAAGAAAGGCCCTTTCGGTAGGGAGCATGTGATTGCATGATTGCATCACTGCTACTGCCTGGTTCTGTGATGCAATAGGGGGAGGCGAGATCCTGGACTGGACATGTGAGGGTGATGGTGATGGTGATGGTGATGGGGATGGGGATGGTGATGGTGATGGTGATGGTGATGATGATGGTGATGGTGATGGTGATGGTGAGGGTGATGGTGATGGTGATGGTGATGGTGATGGTGATGGGGATGGTGATGGTGATGGTGAGGTGAGGGTGATGGTGATGGTGATGGTGATGGTGATGGTGAGGGTGATGGTGATGGTGATGGTGATTGTGAGGGTGATGGTGATGGTGATGGTGATGGGGATGGGGATGGTGATGGTGATGGTGATGGGGATGGTGATGGGGATGGTGATGGTGATGGTGATGGTGATGGTGATGGTGATGGTGATGGTGATGGTGATGGGGATGGTGGTGGTGATGGTGATGGGGATGGGGATGGTGATGGTGATGGTGATGGTGATGGGGATGGTGATGGGGATGGTGATGGTGATGGTGATGGTGATGGGGATGGTGGTGGTGATGGTGATGGTGGTGGTGATGGTGATGGTGATGGTGATGGGGATGGTGATGGTGATGGTGATGGTGATGGTGAGGGTGATGGTGAGGGTGATAGTGATGGTGATGGTGATGGTGATGGTGACGGGGGGATGTTGCTGCTACCGAGCTGGCAGCTGCCGAGCTTGCTGCTACCTAGCCGTTTCTCAGTAGAGAGAATTGTTGATGGTGATATTGGGGATAATTTTTGAGGCGCCTCAAGAATTGTTGATGGTGATATTGGGGATATTTTGTGGGGAAACGAGTAAGATCTCCAATCATCTTCCGTCATGCCCGCGATTCTGAGCGCACGCACCCACCCTTGTGGCCAGGGCAGAGGCTGCCTGCTCCGACCAGAGGACACGAGGGGCCCGGCCCATCCACCCACCCATCCACCCTTGTGGCCGCCGGCCAGAGCAGGCAGCCCCTTGTGCCGCCGCTGCTCTTGCCGCCAATCCAAGCCACAAGTACACTGCGGTGCTCCTGTAAAACTCGGAGCAGTGCAGTTCAAAGAACAGTGCAAAGAGCGATGCAACGTGGTGCAGTGCAGTGGAATGCGGTAGAAAGGTGGTGCAACTATCATGGTTGCCAAATTAAGCTGACCGACCCTTGCGCCGTTGCTGCGCCTCCGATTCAAACCAGACTGCCACTGCAACGAAGTGCAATGCGGTGCAGTGCGGTGGAAAGGGGTGTAGAGTAGAGGTGCACCCACCATCGTTGCCAGAGCAGGCAGCCACTTGTGCCGCTGCTCCTCTGACCCAAACCTGAGTCACCCGGAAACAAGCAGGTAGAGGGGTGGGTAGTTTAGTTTTGGGACGTCTCAAAACTGAAATACTTAACCACTGCGCATCTGATCCAAGCTTAAATCACCCAGAACAAGAAGGTAGAGATTGGGTGAACGATGGGGACGAAAGAAACCCACTAGATAAGGTAGATCAAACTACGTGATGGGAAGTTACGGCTATGGGAGGGAGGGGATGTGGAGTGTGTAAGAAAGGGATGAGAGGAGGAGCAGGAAAACTCTATATTGCCATCATATATCACTCATGCCATGCCATATCATACCCATCCCTGCAACGTCATCACGCCCACCCCTGCCACGTCATCACGCCCATCTCTGCCACGTCATCACCCATCCAGCCCCCACCTGTCAATGATGCTGCCGTTCATGTTATGGATGGTCAGGCACACCGCAGTGCTGATCGTCCAGATGGCTTTTGAGGCGCCTCTAACACGCGTCGTACCACTCATCCCTACCATGCCATACCCATACCTAGCACATCACACCCATCCCTACCGCATTCCACCGATCCATCCCCCACCTGTCAATGATGCTGGCATTCATGTTATGGATGGTCAGGTACGCAGTAGTGCTGACGTCAGCATGAGCTAGTGCCTCGAAGATCACTGCCCCGTCGGCCCGGCCCAGTCTGCTTGTGACACGTGGCAGAAGGGGTGAGAGAGGGGGAAGGGGGCGGGGCGGGGGGGAAGGGGGAGGGGAGAGAGATACACGCAAAAGAGCATGTCAGCAGGGATGACCATAGGACAAATATGTTCTACGCCTACTAGAATTCCTTCCAACTCACCCCTAGCCCCCCACGTGCTCCTTAGCAAGCAGCCCTGCCAACCCCAGCCCAGCTGCTCTGGTATGGTAGCACGTCCGCCAGGAAGTGCCTGTGGTGTGCAGCGCCTTACAAGTTCCAACCCTCAATCCCAAGGCATGGACTCACCCCAAGCCCCAAACATCGTCCTTCACAAAGAGCGCAGCGAAGCCCATCCCCGCTGCCTTGCGCAGCACGGCCACTGGGAAGCGCTTCTGCGCCCCCCGCTCCCAGCCCTGCCGCCTTACAGCCCTCTATTACCAAGACCGTACTCACCCCGAGCCCCCTACATCGTCCTTCACAGTGAGAGCAGCGAAGCCCAGCCCCACGGCTTGGCACAACACGTCAACCGGGAAGTGCTTCTGCTGTGAGACCTGTATGGCACCCAACTCGTTGGTTTCCCAGTCACGCAACTCACCCTGAGCCCCCAACATCCTCTTTAACGAACAGAGCGGCGAAGCCCAGCCCCGCTGCCTTGCGCAGCACGTCCACTGGGAAGTGCTTCTGCGCGTCCCACTCCGCTGCGCGTGGCAGCAGCTCATTGGCTGCGAAGTCCTGCACGCAGGGGAGGAGGGGGGAGCGGGGGGGAGGGGGGGGGGGGGAGTATTTTTACATGTTTCTTCCATGTTTCTTACATGTTTCTCACATGTTTCTTACATGTTTCTTACATGTTTCTTACATGTTTCTTACATGTTTCTTCCATGTTTCCTACATGTTTCTTACATGTTTCCTACATGAACAAGCACGGAAACACGCAGGTTTACCTGAGCTAGGGCGCGGAATTCGAGTTGGCTGGGGATGAGATGATGCCGTGCGAGGAAGTGACTATTGAGGCGCCTCAAGAGGAGGTGATGGACGGGTGCGCTACGACCGTGGACGCGTCGACTAGATTGCCTTGGCTAGAGAATCTACAACTGAGAACGCGCGCGAGCATGCAAGTTTTCCTAATCTAACACGCGAAATTCGAGCTGGTTGGGGGTGCGGCCGTGCGAGGAGAGGAGGTGATGGACGGGTGCGCTATGACCGTGGACGCGTCGACTGAATCCCCTTGGCTAGAGATTGACAGCTGAGCAGCAACGGAAACACCTAGTCTTACCTGAGCAAGCGCGCGGAATTCGAGCTGGTTGGGTGTGAGGCCGTGCGAGGAGGTGATGGACGGGTGCGCTACCACCGTGGACGCGTCGACTGTAACGTCTGGAAGCGAGGAGGCGGCAGCGGGAGACGCGGCGAAGGGCGAGAACGAAGCGGAAGAGGAGGAGAAAGCGGAGGCGGCGGAGGAGGCGGAGGAGAACAAGGTGGCGGTTAGAGGGGGAAGGTGCGACGATGGCGAAAGGTGATTGAGGTGGAATGGCGACGGGTTGCGAAGGACTGGCGACGCTCGTCGCAGTAGGTGAACCAAGGAGCGGCGCGCCATAGTTGTGGATTAAGACTACTATGAACTGATTCGCCGTCGATCAGGGGAAATCGGGAACAAGACAAGAGGTTCACACGGAGACACGCGAGGCTGCCGCTAAAAGGGATAAAGCAGAGGGTCACAATTCTGCCACGTGGCAGCTTGTGGCTCTGGCCTCAGGAGTCAGTGGGTAGCGGCACAGGCACGGAGCTCGCGAACGCGCGTCAAAAAGAAGAGCGCAATTCGCGAAATAGAGGACGACTGGTGACGTGTGAAACCAGCGCGAACTGATACTAGTTCGCACCTGCTAATAGAGGGAATTAGACTCCAGTCTAAGAGAAACCAGAAGGATGTGACCTCCTGAAATCGGTAATTACGTTGCCTGTCTTGGTTCGGCACAAACGAGGCAATATTTTTTGGTACAGTATTTGGGCAGCAATAAGCCAATGGTACGCTGCCAGCAACTCGTCGCTGGGCGCGAAAAGCAACGGCAGTCGTTCGGCAGAGGTGTCAGGTGCGGGAGGAGTATTCTCCGAACCTGGGACTGGGGCTGTAACTGGGCTTTGTGGTGTCATATGAAGCGTGGATCTGACGCCAACCACGTCAGATGTTACGTACAAGAGCTGGTTGTACCCTGATTCGTTAAGCGCAGCGAATCTGGGGAAGTAAAGATTTATGGCCGAAAGAACTAGTTCACATAAGATCACTTCCTAGTCCTCCCTATCAAAGCACTTTAAATATTGAAACATTTTTTGTGCACTTACACCTTTTCTCCTATTGGTTCCCACAACATTTGCACGTGGCTCGAGCCTGTAAGCAGGAAACAGTCAAACCCGGGCAAACGGGACATTGAACGGGAAAATGTCGACAAATATATTTTATATCTTAGTTAGGTCATATTTGTTTATAGCCTAGCTAATTTAGTGTTCAAAGTAGCTCTAGGCTAGGATACGAGGCAGGAACAAGGCCGCCATGAATGTGGCGGCGGGGTTTAGCTAGGAGCTGGACGAGAGTGTCGAGAGAGAAGAGCGTTGGATTAGGAAGAGAGGGGAGTACAAGGAGGGGTTTGTACCCCCTTCAGAAAGGTTCAGTAACAACCTACCAAGCCTATATTAAATTATAACTTATATAACTTGAACACACCCCCTAGGCTTGGTAGTGTCAAGCCCACTCACACCACACACACACCCCCTAACCCCGGACACCCTCATTCTCGTGAGCAGCCGGGTATCGACCCCTCGTGCTAGGCGATGACACCCCCGGACGAGAGGCAGCTGGCCGCATCTGGGCGGCCTCAATGACGACAGCGGCGGAGCTCGTGCTCAAGGCGGCTGTGTCGATGAGGACAGGCGGCGACTGCGGCGGCTGAGGGCTCTCGGCGGTGTGGCACGGGCTGGCGACGACCGAGCCGAAGACAGCAGCTACGGCAGGAGCAGGAGGAGATGCAGGGGAGGGAGAGGTGGTGGGGCTGCTGTGGTGGGGCTGCTGTGGTGGGGCTGCAGGACTTCAGCGTGGCGCCATAGGCGCGGCGCTTACTGGCGGGGCGAGGAGGCGCGACGGGGCCCAGGAGGGGCGCGACGGGGCTAGGGGGCGCGACGGGGAGGTGGAACGGCGGAGCCGCCACGTCAGGGCGGCAAGCCCAGCACGGTTGCTCGACGTGGCAGCCATGCGACGAGGCCGCCACGGCACCTCGACATGGCCACCACGGCTGAGTGTCGAGGTCGCCATGGCAGGACGGCGAGGGACGGCGGCGGCACTAAAAGGACGGTAGAAAAGCGCGGCGGAAGCTTGGAAGGCAGGACCGGAAACTGCCTGCTCTGATACCATGTTTAAAGTAGCTCTAGGCTAGGATACTAGGCAGGAACAAGGCCGCCATGAATGTGGCGGCGGGGTTTAGCTAGGAGCTGGACGAGAGTGTCGAGAGAGAAGAGCGTTGGATTAGGAAGAGAGGGGAGTACAAGGAGGGGTTTGTACCCCCTACAGAAAGGTTCAGTAACAACTTACCAAGCCTATATTAAATTATAACTTATATAATTTGAACATTTAGTTCTTAGTGAGTACAGCCCTAGTTTTGTATCCCTCGACATTTTCCCTTAGTCACAACTTTCCCCGCTACTCTAACATGGTATAGAGCTATGTTAGATTATTCTTCTGCCACTTCTCACGCTCGCGCCATTACTCCCGCTACCGCCATTACTATAGCTTCTTATTTTTCGCGTGTGTGCATTTCTCTTACGTTCGTGCACTGTAGCCTTCCAATTTCACACACTGTAGCCTTCCAATTTCACACACTGTAGCCTTCCAATTTCGCGCTTCGTATCCTCGAGCTCCCCCTCCCCCCCTAGCGTTCGACCTTTTTTCCTGCGGTAGTCAGCAGGCCGGCTCACCAGCCAACGTGCCTGTTAGCTAGCCAGCCAGTTAGTCAGCTTGCTAGCTAGCTCGTTAGCCAGCTCACTAGCCAGCTGCCTTAGCAAGCTCGCCGCCAGCGGTGCTAGCCAGCTAGGCGCCAGCAGCGCCAGACAGCTTGCTGCCAACAGCTTCCGCTAGCTCGCCGCCAGAAGCTAGTCGCCAGCACCGCCAGCCAACTAGCTGCCCACGGCTTTCGCCAGCAGCTAGTCGTCCACAGCGCCTACCACCTCGTTGATGGCCAGCTTGCCACTGCGACTGCTACTGCCGCTGCAGCCACAGTCAGCCTGCTGCCACTGCAGCCGCCACTGCCACTGCTGCTGCTGTCGCCGCCACTACTGCCAGTAATGCCTCTCTGCAACAGCCACTACCGCTGCCACTGCAGCTCCTACCGCTGCCACTGCTACAGCTGTTACTGCTGCCTCTTACGCTGCAGTTACTGCCACTGTCGCAGCTCCTGCAGTTACTGCCGTTGCAGCCACTTACGCCGCCGCCGCGGCCATTGTCGCCGCTGCTGTTGCCACTGCCGCTGCCGCCGCTGCCACTGCCGCTGCAGCTACTGCCGCTGCCGCCACTGCTGCTGCAGCTACTGCCGCTGCCCCCACTGCCCCTGCCGCAACTGCTGCCCTTGCTGTCCCTGCTTCTGCCGCCTCTGTCTTCCCGGCCGCAGCTGCCAGCATGGCGGCGCCCGGCGTCTTCGTCCTGCGCCTAGATGGGGAGGGGCAGGCTGGCGGTCTCGCCGCCTGGCAGGAGGCAGTTCTCCTTCAGCTCACGAATCAGCGCGTCGATGACGAGTCCCTGGACGCGCACGTCTCTAGTGAGCTCCCTGCTATCCCCCGCCCGGGTGCTCTTGTTACTGACGCGACGTCTGCGCAGCAGGCTGTGGACGCTGCCGCTCGTACTGCCTACTCTGTCTAGGCGTCCCGCGATGTTATTGCTCGCGTAGCCATCCTCAGGTGCCTGCCGGTTGACGAGCACTCCGACTTTGTGGGTGCTGCGTCAGCCCGCACACTCTGGCTGGCTATCCTTGCTAGGTACTCCACCCCGTCATCTGCCACTCTTAGTCGTCTCCTTCTCCCAATCTTCCACCTTGACTTGACGTCCTTCACCAGTGTAGCAGACTTAGTCGAGCACCTGCGCTCCCTCGAGGTCCGCTTGCGTGCGGCCTGTACTTAGGCTTAGCTAGCGCTCGCCCCGCCCCCCCTTTTTGCCACTTTCTACTTCCTTGTCAACCGCCTTCTTGACCGCCTAGCCCCTGCCCGCGACGCGCTCCTCGCTCGTCACCCCTCTGAGCTCACCCTTGACCTCTTCTCCACCTCCCTGACTAAGGTAGAGGACCGCCTCCCTACATTGCTTGTTCCACTGGCACGCCGGCAGTCCCTATATTTCAGGGCAGTGCTCCCTCCTTAGTGATACTCCCTTCCTCCGCTTGTGTTGCTGAGACCGCAGCAGCTACCTCTGCCCCCGGCCGCTCCTCTACCGGCAAGGGCAAGGGCAAGGGGGGCAAGGGTCGTGGGGGGTCGGCAGCAGCGGGTGCGGATGGAGAGGGTGGTCAGTCAGAGTCGGGGACTGCGCAACAGCAGCAGCAGCAGAAGCCACAGCAGTCGTGGGGGTCGACGGGCCCGGGGGGGGGGGGTGGTCGTGGTGGAGGCCGTGGGGGTTGGGGCCCAGGGCACTCGGGGCCTTTGGGATCGCGTAGCTCCTCTGTGAGTCTGGGTGCTGGTTGTTCTGGTGGTGCGGTGACCTGCACGTACCAACTACGGACTAGCCTACAGGCGGGCCATGTGTGCCAGCGCACGGGGCACACCGCCGTTTGCTGTTTCCGCCGCCTGGACGACCTCTACCGTCGTCAGTTTGGCCCACTGGTGCAGGTACCACCCTGGAACTTTCTTGCTTCGTCGTGGGGTTCCTATATTAAATATGGATATGCTTCAGATCGATCATGCATTGTATTCTGTGTATTCTGATGCTTCTAGTGTTGCTAGTTTGTAGCCTTGGAGCTAGCGCTGTGTGTAGTCTAGGATCCCCTGCTGCGTCAGGCGTAGACTCCCCTGCTGCGTCAGGCGTAGGACCTGTTAGAGACTCTTCACTGGGCTCCCCCACATCGGCCCTCTCCTTTGTCCTTGACTCTAGCGCATCTCGGTGCTTTTTTCGAGACAGTACTGCTCTCACCTTGCTTCCTGTGCTTGTCCGCATCGCACTAGCAGACTCCTCTGTTACAGCTGTTGCACGTAGCACCACCACTCTTCGCTGTCCAGCTGTCCCCTCTGGCCCCCTCACCAGTCTGCACATCTCCTCGTTTGCTAGGAACCTAGTGGGTGTCGGTTACCTTCAGGACCGAGGCAGCACCATTACGTTCCCTGGCTGCGAGAGGCACGCCGCTTGCTCAGACAAAGCCACCGGTCGACAATTAAACCACTTTTGAGCATGACCCTGGGTCAAATCTCTTTACACTGCGCACTGAGTCTCTGTCGGCTGCTGCATCTGCCGAGGTCGTCGCGTCCTGCTCCTGTCACTCACTAGCCCACCCGACCCTTCTGTGGCACCACCGCTTAGGTCACCCTGCTTTCCTGCATCTTAGGCATATGTCCCAGCATGTGCTAGTCACTGGTCTCCCTGAGTCGCTACCTGCCCTGCCTCCGTTGGTAGCGTCACTGTGCACCTCCTTCGTTGAGGGCCGGGAGCGCATCGCCCCTCACTCCTCCTCGTTTCCTCCTACCACAGCGCCGCTACAGACACTGCACATGGACGTCTGGGGCCCTGCCCCGGTCCATGGTCTTAGCCGGGAGCGCTACTTCCTAGTCGTCGTTGACGACTTCTCGCGGTTCACCACAGTGTTCCCACTGGAGCGGAAGGCCGACGTGCCTACGGTTCTCCTCCTATGGCTTCTTGTTGTTTGCACCCACCACCGCTTGCCTGTATGTCGCTTACACTCTAACCGAGGTGGCGAGTTCGCCTCTGGTACTTCAGGACGTTTCTGCCGTACGCAGGGTATCCGCCAGACGTACACACTACCGAACTCCCCACAGCAGAATGGGTTTGCTGAGCGACGCATTGGCCTGATCATGGAGGTGGCTTGCACCTCCATGGTCCACGCCAGTGCACCCCATTTTCTGTGGCCGTTTGCTGTGCGCTACGCTGCTCACCAGCTTAACCTGTGGCTGTGCTCCCAGCGGCCACAGGTTTTGCCGACCCTCCTCTGGACCGGGTGTCCTGGTGACGCGTTTGCGTTCCATGTCTGGGCCAGCCTTGCTCACGTCCACGACACTGCCACGGGCAAGCTCTCAGCCTGCACCCTTCCTTGTTTCTTCCTAGGTTTTCTGCTTGACGCCTCGGGCTGGGTGTTCAACCACCCATCTCACCACCTCTCGATGAACCCTTCAGAGTTATATGTTTTTGAATCCTGAGAATCTCAGACTTCGCAGTTTGCGGATACTGAGTTTTCATAGCGCAGCGCGTACGGGCCTTGAGACAGACATACCGGTACTGCACCTACCTGCCCTCACCCAAAAGTCCCCAACGGTCAGAGTCAAGTCCTTTCACACACACCCCGCCCCGAAACCTAAAAAATCCGGCTGAGTCCTAGCAGCCAGAGACAGTTCCCCTCAGCACAATAAGCAGCCCATAAGAATCGTTGAAGTCCTGTTCTAGAGACACCCCTCTCACACCCCCAACACCCACAAAATTCGGCTAAGTCTTCCATTTCTAGAGACATTCTTCCCACACCCCTTTCCCATGAATTTTTTTGTCAAGACACTGATGCCTCAGCGCACTAACAGGGGTCGACACTGAAACAAACACTGGCGAGAGTTACGAAGTTTCCCCCCTGGTTGGCGCAAGTTCGAAAATGGAAGGGGAGGGGGGAGGATTGAAACGGAGGGGAGGCGGGAAGCTGTGGAATTGGGCGGTGGGAGAAACTTCGCGCCCTTGCAGCGCCCCGGTTGATCGATCGTGGACGTTAATCACTTGCAACCATCGATTGGTTGAAAAATGTCGAAACGGTCGCAATGGATCGTGACCATCACATTTCGATAGACTTGCAGTTGACCAAACGGGCAGCTGTCGAGAATTTCGCCTTATATGACCGACTGTTATTAGAATGCAGAATTTACTCTTACTTGAATGCAACTAAAAAAAATATGAAATCCTCTCTCCTTGTTGACAAATCAGCATTTTTTTAGTACACAATCCTGATAGAAAAGCGAAAATTTGCTAGGAAACACTGATGAATAAGCGTAAATTTTCTAGAGGAGGCTGACGAAAAGTTTTGTTTTTTTTTAACCTGACACTGAGCAATCAGGGTACCTTAAGAGCGTGTTCTTACCAGCCTCTTCCCAAACTATCCTCTTCCCAAAATCGGCCCTAGCCTGAGAGCATGTTCGAAGAACCGTTTTCCCAGCTCATTCGTTTTAGAATCGCGTTCTTCATCGCAATGAATCAGCTCCTGTCAAAATCGCACTGTACAGATTCGCGCTCGTTCTAAATTTTGGCGCCTGAAACGAGATATGAAAACACGCCTTGAATCTCGACAAACCCAATCTCGCATCACACCATGCGGAACCGCACTAAATTGTTTCGCGTCAAAATTACGCTACACTGTAGCGCGCAAGTATGGGAAGAGGTTGGCTGGGAAGAGGTCGCAGGAACATGCTCTAAAACCAATCGTGGGGCCTGGTGTGAACTATGAAAATACAAGATTTCGACTTGGGCGCAGGACTCTGAGTCGACATTCTGAACTCTGAGTATTTCAGACTCGTTGACTCTTGGACACTGAGATTTCAGAGTAGCGAAAAATTGAAAAATGACCCTTCAGACTCGGGAAATTTTATGGGGGGAAAAATCAGAGTGCCTTTTTTTGAAACGTCAGCCTTTCTTGTGGCCTCTTGACTCAATGGTCAGAGTAGTAGTGCCGCCCTGAGTTGCCTTGTTGCCCTCCCCAAAGGTCAGACTAGAAGTGCTGCCCTGGTGTACTCTGCCTTTTTTGTGAACTGCTACTATATAGGCTAGGAGGTGTATCAACAAGTATATTTATATAGCTTAGCTAGGTCATATTTGTTTATAGCCTAGCTAGTTTAGTTCTTGGTGAGTACTGTTAAAGCTAGCTAGATAGGAAGAGACGCCATGAATGGCGAGAGGTTTTAGGTGCTAAGAAAATGTCGAGAGAAGAGAGGGATAGGACTAGAAGAGAAGGAGATACAAGAAGGGGGTTTGTCCCCTCTACAGTAGGATGCAGTTAGTAGCACAACTACCAAGCCTACAATTATATGAAACATATAATTAAACACACCCCCTAGGCTTGGTAGTGGCAAGCCCATCCCACCCCGAGCACCCCATTTCCGTGCACCCCCATTCCCTGCAGCAGCAGTGGCGCCGACCAGCCGGTCGACCCCTCGGCGATCAAGGTGGCGACGACGACGGCGGGTCGCTGCGGCGGCGGCGGCGTCGAGGCACCTGGCGACGGCGGCTGTGGCACCCGAGGCAACGGCGGCGTAGCTCAACCTGAGACGACGAAGGGGAGGATGGCACGAGGTCGCCAGCAGTTGCGACGGAGAGGAAGGGAAAGGCAGAGGAGGGGAAGGGGGAAGGGGTGGGGGGCGGATCGTCAGCGCGGCGCCATGGCTGACCCGGCGCTGCCGCTGCCGATCGTGCGCTGGTGCGTCGACGCCGCCGCGACAGCACGACGACGACGCCACA
Organism: Closterium sp. NIES-67; assembly: GCA_027943415.1. Lineage (NCBI taxonomy): Eukaryota > Viridiplantae > Streptophyta > Zygnematophyceae > Desmidiales > Closteriaceae > Closterium > Closterium sp. NIES-67. Next base: position 526,624 of record BQMB01000373.1, on the reverse strand, counting down.
ACAGCGCGACGAGGGTGCTACGGCAGCAGCGTCCAGACCGCCGCGGCAGCACGACACGGCCGGCGTCACGACAACACCGCCACAGCAGCACGACGCGGCCGCCATGGCAGCGCGAGAGAGTGTGGAAGAGTGCATGGCGGAAGCGTGGGACGTAGGTCCAGTAGGTTGAACCTGCTCTGATACCATGTTAAAACTAGCTAGGTAGGAAGAGACGCCATGAATGGCGAGATGTTTTAGGTGCTAGGAAAATGTCGAGAGAAGAGAGGGATAGGACCAGGGCCTTAGATTGCAGGCTTTTTACCCTGATTCGGGGTAAAATCAGGGTTTTTTTGGGGGGTGACTTTGATGAGACAGGATTTTTTTATGACACAGGCCTGAAATTTCAGCGTTTTTTTAGGAGTGAACTCTGATCGAGCAGCGTTACTAGTGTAGTGAGCCCTGTTTGTCCAGATTCGTGCAAATTTCTAGGGACCCTGATGGATCAGGGATTTTTTTTTGGAGAGGCCTGAAAATTCAGGAGACCAAGATGGGGGGACCCTGAGCTATCAGGGTGCCTCTAAACGAATCTGAGGCCCTGGATAGGACTAGAAGAGAAGGAGATACAAGAAGGGGTTTTGTCCCCTCTACAGTAGGATGCAGTAAGTAGCACAACTACCAAGCCTACAATTATATAAAACATATAATTTCACAAGTACAGCCCTATTTTTGTATCCCTCGACATTTTCCCTTAGTCACAACTTTCCCTGCTACTCTAACAGAAAACCCACAGTAAAGACTGTCACTCGGTTACGAAGTCTCGCTCATGCACTAGGTAATTTGCGGGTGCGACCTCCCGGCTCGGATTCTCGCAATTGTCGAAATATGACTTGACTGTTCGCTATCGTTCAGACTGCAGCCAATCAACTGAGAGCCTGGTAGGTGGGATTGCAATTTGGATTGTTCTAGGTGGGACAAAAGAGGGGAACAGGTGTACATGCACCTCGAATAGCACACACACCTAGCTCCAGTCTTTAGCGAGAAGCCCTAAGTATAGCGCAAGTTGGCTGCCGACCAACAGAGTCAGCGGCCCTACCGCCCGCAGCAAGCGAAGAAGAGCAATCTTAGGCGTTAGATTCGCTCCCTTCGTGATCGTAGCCATCAACCCATCCCCACCGCTTTCATGATTACCACCACCACCACCACCACCTCCTCCCGTCAAAACACCATCCCTTGGCACGTCTGAGAATAATCCAATTTGGGGAATGCCGACGCTACCCGGGTTGCTACCAGCATCCATTAACGAATCATGCGAGCCCTGCTGTCTCGACGCCCTTAGCTGTGCTCCACCGGGCCTAGAGACATACCCGATAGTAGCAGGCATACGAGATAAAAAAATACACAAAGAATTCCAGTCAATGGTCATATAAAAGAGACATATTAGGGACCAGTACGCATAGTGGAAAGGCAAAAGAGCTGCAGAATTTTAATGTGGCTTGATTCTCAAACCTCACCTTCTATCGGATGTGACTGAAGAGGGCATGGTGTCAGGAAGTCGAGGAGACATCCGCCTCACAAGCACCATGTTGCCATCTGTGTCAAACATGGGCTCCAGCTCCCCCTCCTCGTCGTCCGCCTTGAGCTTCGGCATGGTCCACACCTCGCGGCACTCTGCAGCTACACGTGATGCCAGGGCTGCGAGGGAAGCCCAGGAGACGCCGCGAGAGGGGAGGAGTAGGAAGGCGAGGAAGGAGAGCAGGGAGAGGAGGGCGTACCTGGTGGGGGTAGGGAGTGTTAGGGAGTGTTAGGGAGTGATAGGGAGTGATAGGGAGTGATAGGGAGTGATAGGGAGAGAATGGAAGAGAGAAAGGAGGGGAGGAGAGGAGAGGGATGGGCTTGGGCATGGTCCACGGCTCGTGCCACTCTACAGCCGCCCGCGCTGCCAGGGCAGCCAGAGAAGCTTGGGAGACGCCACGAGAGGGGAGGAGGAGCAAGTGTAAGAAACAGGACTTTGATTGATTAAAATGCAAGAGAGGGCATACAATTTGGGAGGATTCCCTTGGGATTCCCTCCGATTCCCCTTATCCCTTCCAACCCTCTCCTATGGTTAGTACTTGATTAGGAGAGGGTTGGAAGGGATAAGGGGAATCGGAGGGAATCCCAAGGGAATTCTCCCAAATCGTGGGGATTTGGGATGGATTGGGTTGGGATAGGTTGGAGATAAAAAAAAGCTACACCCAACCTAACAAACATTCCTAACCCTAAACAAACAAATGACCAACACACAAATGTGCAACATTGCAGCCTATCTCCAACAGCAAGGTGCGGAAGGAGAGCAGCGAGAGGAGGGCGTACCTGTTGTGCACAGAACAGTGGTAACAAAACATGACAGCCAGGAAACAAAGGAATAGTGGACAGCAAGACAGGAAATAAAGGAATAGTGGACAAACCATAAAGACGGCTTACCAGGCGGGGAAGAGAATCTGGTTGGGCAGCACACACAGCTGCACGTGCACCGATGCTGCTCCCAGCGTCGGTCTCTGCTGCTGCTGCTTGCTGCCAGGTTGGTTCAGGTGGTGCTGGGCGTGGTCCAGGGGCACGGTGATGAGCAGGAAAGCAGGAGGGTCGGTTATCGCGTGAGTGCTGTGGATGCAGTTGAAGGTGGGGAGGGACAGCTGCACACAGCACACACACACAGGGCAGGGAGAGCAACAAAAACAGAAAGGAAAGAGCGCCGGGCAAGGCGTGATTGCTGTGGATGCAGTTGAAGGTGGGGAGGGCCAGCTGCACATGCACAGATGGCAGGGAGGGCAACAAAAACAGAAAGGAAAGTGGGCCGTGCAAGGCGTGAGTGCTGTGGACGAAGTTGAGCGTGCTTTTGAGTCGACTCAAAAGCGAAAACAGAGAGGAAAGCGGGCCGGTTTTCGAGGCGCCTCAAAGCTGCTAACCAAACGGGATGTCAGGCGCGCCCACTTTCACCCACACTGGACATGTACACTCCCCCACAACCTGCCCGGAAACAAACCCACAGGAGAAACAAATTACTCGACATGGGGTCAGGAAATCGAAAATGTTACCAAGTGCACGCGCCACGTCGCAAACCAAATTTCGCAAACATGCAGATGCAGCATGCGCTCCGCACCAGAAACGAGGGGAGTACTCGGGATGCGACAGAAACAAATACAGACTTCGCGTGGGGGTTGTGCAAGGTGCTTCGCGTGGGGGGTGTGCAAGGTGCTTCGCGTGGGGCGTGTGCAAGGTGCTTCGCGTGGGGCGTGTGCAAGGTGCAAAGTAGGTGCTTTTGCGAACTAGCTGCAATTTGGGAACGCCCAACACTTGACATCCCTGAAAGCGGGTTACAGTCGAGTAACCTGCTTCCTGGATGTGTGACGTCCCCCGACGTTAACAACGTGATACTCTTGAAACCCCCTAAGTTGCTGCTACGTATTCAAACCATGGCACCTACTTGGTGTTCAATCAGCCAGCCACACGCAGATGGGAGACAAGGGAGGGCAGCGAAATAACAATACGAACAGAGTGTGTTTGAGACAAGACCGAGGAGGTGTCACGATTCACACTCCAACAGCCCCAGGGCCGTATTTTGAGGCGCCTAAAAAAGCAGCGGTTGAAAAGAACCACACTCCAACAACCCCAGGGGGGAGCTGTTGAGTCAGGTGAAAGGGAAGTCAGGAGGAGTGGGCAGAGATCACCTGAAGTCAGGAGGAGTGGGCAGAGATCGCGTTAAGTCAGGAGGAGTGGGCAGAGATCGCCTTAAGTCAGGAGGAGTGGGCAGAGATCGCGTTAAGTCAGGAGGAGTGGGCAGAGATCGCCTTAAGTCAGGAGGAGTGGGCAGAGATCGCCTTAAGTCAGGAGTGCCCCCCCACTCCTCCTCTCACCTCTGTCCCATCCCAGGAGAAAAAGTGTTGTGTGTGACATTGTAACAAGGTGAGTTATGAGTCGACTCAAAAGACATCACCTCACTTCTCCACCCTTTGGAGTTGCTGTTGCCGCCAAGCACCCCCTCCACCTGCCGGTGCTCCCAGCTGGTGGTCTCTGCAGCTGGACTCTAGGGCCGCACCCACCTCAATCACATCCCAGGAGCCGTGAGAATCAGCAGCAGCGCCATCAGAGCTGCTGTTGCCTCTGAGCGGCGCCTCCACCTGCCGGTGCTGCCAGCAGGTGGCCTGTGCGTGCCCTGACACCACTAGAGACTGCAAACTCGGGAGAGGAGGAGGGGGGGGGGGGGAGAAATGGGTATTTGTGTGTAATGAGTCGATTTTTGAGTCGACTCAAAGGTGGCCTGTGCGTACCCTGACACCACTAGAGACTGCACACTCGGGAGAGGAGGAGGGGGGGGAGAAATGGGTATGAGGGTTGGGCACATGGGCGTTAATGTGCCTCTGCCGCCAGCAGGGTCTCTGCATGGCCTGCACACCACCACCAGAACCTGCATGTGGAAGGAAACATGTGCGGTGCCTTGTGATGCCGTGTGGTGCCGGGTGGTGCTGTGTGGTGGTGCCTTGTCGTGCCTTGTGGTGCTGTGTGGTGCATTGTGGTGCTGTGTGGTACTGTGTGGTGCTGTGTGGTACATTAGAAGCTGCAGGTAGTTTCCGCACAGCCTGATATTACTGCTAGGGCCTGATAACACCAGATCAGATGCTGCAGCAGTGGAGTCAGTTTTTAGAACAATAAAAACACCTCCGCCATACGTGCCCATGCCTGGATTCCAAGGTGACTTTTGAGTCGACTCAAAAGTCACCTTGCTGCAGCAGTGGAGTCAGTTTTTAGAGCAATAAAAGCACCTCCGCCATATGTGCCCATGCCTGGATTCCATTTTTGAGGCGCCTGAATAATAAAAGCACCTCCGCCATACGTGCCCATGCCTGGATTCCATGCCTCGCCTTCCATTCCAGCTGACCGCCTGCTTCCATTCTCACTTGTACTTCCCTACCCCTCCTCCCTCCCCCTCTTCCCTCCCCCTCTTCCCTCCCCCTCCTCCCTCCTCCTCTTCCCTCCCCCTCCTCTCTCCCCCTCCCTCCCCACCCGCCCTCCTGTTCACTCTGCACGCTCTTCGGCCCTGCCCTCCCAAAACGTCGCGTGCTTTTAGACGTCTCCCGCCCCCCTCATGGGTGACTTTTGAGTCGACTCAAAAGTCGCCCTCCCAAAACGTGGCGTGTTTTGAGACGTCTCTTGCCCCCCTCATCCCCCCCTCCACCCCCACCTCCCCTCTCCCTCATCCCCCCCTCCCTCCCGCCCCCCCTCCCCCCTACCCCCTCCCCCTCATCCCCCCTCCCTCCCGCCCCCCACCCCCTACCCCCTCCCCCTCATCCTCCCCTGAAACTCCAGTTCACACTCCCGCCCCTTTTCCCAACACATACCGGCTTGAGCAGTTGCATTAGATGGTTTGATCCCTCTCTTGACATGGCATCCTGATATCTGAACGGGGTGCGGGAAGAAACATGGGGGGTGGGGGGGGGAGAGGAAGTAGGCATTACGGGGAGGGGGGGAGATGTTTTTTTTTTTTACACGGCATCTTGATACCTAAGGGGTGGGGAGAGATGAGAAGCGAGGAGAGGATTGGGGGGGGAGAGGAAGTAATATGTAGGGGGGGTTTTATGAGGTGGCGCAACTATATGACTGGATCCAGAACGGTGGAGAGGAGTAGGGAGAGAAGAAAATTGGGGTTGGGGGGAGAGGAGAGGAGAGAACTATGGGTGGCGGCGGATGAGATGGAGCAATCAGATTGTCAGGCGGTTGGGTTGGATCCCTCCTTCAATATGGCATGCTGATGTGGTGGGGAAAGAGGAGAGGAGCTATCGGGGGGTGGGGGAGGGAGGAGGATAGGCTGGAGCAACTAGATGGTTAAATCCCTCCTTCGATATGGCATTGGGGGAAAGGAGGGGGGAAGAGGAGAGGAGCGGATTGGGGAGGGGGGTGCGGGGGGGGAAGGGGGAAAAGAGGGGGTAGGGGTGGATATGGGGGGTGGGGGAGGTGAGAAATACGGGAGGGGTGTTATGTGACGAATATGGAGGATGAGGGAGCAGCTAGACTAGATGGTTCCACCATGGGCAACTGAAATAACGCAAGCGGCACGTGTGGAGGGTGAGTGTGTGTGAGTGTGTGAGAGTGTGTGCAAGTGAGTGCGAGTGAGTGTGAGAGTGAGAGTGAGCAGTAGGCACGAGAGCTCACCTAACCTCCCCATCCTTGTCCCATTCCTGCATAAAAAAAAAGGGATGGCGGTTGAGAGGGGGGAGACAGGCAACCTATTTAGACGGATGGAATGGTAAGCGTAATGGCATGATATAGTGAACACTATGGGCTTGCTGGTATGGGATGGTAGCATGGGCATGGTGGCATGGACATGGGCATGGGCATGGCACAGATGCTTATGCAATAGACATGGAAACGACATCCATCACATCAGGTGAGCAATACCTGCCAGAGTCATGCCATGCCATGTGCCATGCCCACGATCCATAAAACCCACATGGACATGCTTGGTTTATGCGCATACACGGGCATGCATGCTCACCACACTTGCGCCTTGTGCGTTGGCACAGGGTAGGCTGTCTGGCGAGGAAAGCGGCAGGTGGGAGAAGAGGATGAGCGGGAGAGAAGGGGAGGAGGCCTGGGGACCTGCAGCAGGGAGACAGATGGAGAGCAAGAGAGGGAAGAGATAGGAGGAGGGGGGACACATAGCAGGAGAGGAGGTTGTTTTTGAGAATTCTCAAAAATACCCTGCAAAGAGAGGGAAGAGACAGGAGGAGGGGGAACACATAGCAGGAGAGGAGGTTGGCACAAGGAGGAGAGAGGAGGCAGCGGCAGGTGGGAGAAGAGGCTGAGCCGGAGAGAAGGGGAGGAGGCCTGGGACCCTGCTGCAGGGAGGGATAGTGAGCAAGTGAGCAAGTGAGGGAACAGATAGCAGGAGAGAAGAGGGTCTTGCAGGGCAGACAGAGGGCAGCATCCCTCACAGTGAGTGAGAAAGAAAGGGAACAGAGAGCAGGAGGGAAGATTTGCAAACAGAAGGGAGACGAGTGCAGAGGCAGATGCGAGAAGAGGATGAGGGGGGGGGAGAAGGGACGGCCTGCTGTTGTTTCTGTGCCGATATCCATCCATCGCCAGGCCGTTCACCCCCACCACCCGCGCTCAACGCAAGGGAACACCACTTGGTGGTGGTTTTAGCCATATGTGGCAGCAGGCTTGTAGGGTACACCAAGTGGTCTACCCTTGATTTTGCAGGGTGTTTTTGAGAATTCTCAAAAACACCCTGCAACACCACTTGGTGGTGGTTTTACCCATATGTGGCAGCAGGCTTGTAGGGTACACCAAGTGGTCTACCCTTGATTTTGCAGGGTGTTTTTGAGAATTCTCAAAAACACCCTGCAACACCACTTGGTGGTGGTTTTACCCATATGTGGCAGCAGGCTTGTAGGGTACACCAAGTGGTCTACCCTTGATTTTGCAGGGTGTTTTTGAGAATTCTCAAAAACACCCTGCAACACCACTTGGTGGTGGTTTTACCCATATGTGGCAGCAGGCTTGTAGGGTACACCAAGTGGTCTACCCTTGATTTTGCAGGGTGTTTTTGAGAATTCTCAAAAACACCCTGCAACACCACTTGGTGGTGGTTTTACCCATATGTGGCAGCAGGCTTGTAGGGTACACCAAGTGGTCTACCCTTGATTTTGCAGGGTGTTTTCGAGAATTCTCAAAAACACCCTGCAACCCCACTTGGTGGTGGTTTTAGCCATACGTGGCAGCAGGCTTGTAGGGTACACCAAGCGGTCTACCCTCCGTTCACCCCCACCACCCTCACTCAACGCATGGCAATACTATGAGAAGACAAACAGTGCCACACCAGGGCAAACAGAGCCCTACCAGGACAACCAGGTCCATACCAGGACAAGTAGTGGTGCCGTACCAGGACAAGCAGGGCCGTACCAGGGCAAAAAGTGCCGTACCGTGGTCTGGCAGGCTCTGCAGGAACTCCTCCAGTTGCCGCGTGCTGTTGTTGCGGTGCTGGTGCCTATCCATCGCCAGGCCGTTCAACCCCACCACCCGCACCGTGCAAAGCACACCCAAAGCCAAGGGAGTAAACGTACCGTGGTCTGGCAGGCTCTGCAGAAACTCCTCCAGCTGCCGCGTGCTGTTGTTGCGGTGCCGGTGCCCGTCCATTGCCAGGCTGTTCACCCCCACCACCCGCACTGCTCCCACTTTGTCATGGAAATTCAGCGCGCCAACGTACCGCTCGAACCGCACCGCCACCTGTCGGGATGTGATTGGAGAGCAAGAACGGAACAAGAGGCTGAAGCAGAGTGAAGGACACAGCAACGCACTGAGACCAGACTGACTGAGCTCAATTAGTCTGATGCCCCTTTCTACCCCCCTCCAAACAACACCCTCCATCCATCCTCTCTCCCCTCTCCCCTCCCCCCTCCCCCCTCTCCCCTCCCCCCTCCCCCCTCCCCCCTCCCCCCCCCCCTCGGCTACACCCACCTCGTGCTGTCTCCTCTGCATGCTGCTGAACCCCACGTCACTCTCCCCCGCCAACTGCGCCAGATCCGTCCGCATGTGCACATTCACCCCCCCCCTCCTATCCCCCCCACTCCATACCTCTCCCTTTCCCCCCTCTTCGCCCCCCCTTGCACCAAACAAACCCACCTCGTGCTGCCTCCTCTGCGTGCTGCTGAACCCTGCACCCACCTCGTGGCCCCCCTTCTCCCCCCCCACACCCTGCACCATATCTGCACCACCGCACCCACCTCATGCTGCCTCCTCTGCGTGCTGCTGAACCCCACGTCTCTCTCTCCCCAGGTGCTGATTTGAGCCGCCCATTCCCACCTCCTGTTCCCTCCCCCTCCCCCCCCCCCCCCCCCCCCCCCTTCCCACCTCCCCCCCTGCCTGCCGGCACCACACCCACCTCGTGCTGCCTCCTCTGCGTGCTGCTGAACCCAACGTCACTCTCCCCCGCCACTTGCGCCAGATCCGTCCGCATGTGCACATTCACTCCCACCTCCCCCTGTCGCCACCTCCCCCACCCTAACCCACCTATCACCCACTCCCAAACTCTCCCCATTCCTGACACTCCCTGCTCCATTCCCTCTCTTTTACCACCACTAATTACTGATCCCCCTCTGCCCTTCTCCCTCTCCTCCCTCTCCTTCTCCCTCTCCTTTTCTCTCTCCTTCTCCCTGCCTCTCTCCATCTGCTGCCGCCGCCTCCTCTCCGAAGTATGCGGGTCAAGAAACGGGTCTTGGGTCTGGAACACGTGGTGGTATCTACTGGCCGCTGCTCGAAACAGGGGGTACGGAGCATCAGCTCCCGATTGGAAGAGGTCCCCGAGCGTGACCACGAGGCTCGGGGCGAACCGGAGCACGGAGGCTCGGAAGGCCCGGCGCAGGTAGAGGTCGTTGCGGAGGCGAGCCGTGATGAACTGGGCGTGGAGGGACGTGCTTGGGAGGAGCTGGGGGGGGGGGGGAACACGAGGAGAGAGAGGTGGATGGGAGGAGAGGGAGGGAGGGGAGAGGGGAGGGGGTGAATCGCAGCCCAACGCAGAAAAAGGCCGTTGCGAGGCGCCTCAAAACTATATGAGATGAATAAGCAGGGGAAAGGGATGGAGAAAGGGGGGGGGGATGTGAGAGGGGACGAGGGAGGGGGGTTTGGAGTGGAGGCTCGGATTGTCTCTCGGAGTGGAGCAAGGAAAGACGAGCACTGATGGAGTGATCGCGAAGAGACATGCTGGGAGGAGCCCAGAGGATGCGGCAAACGTCTAGGGTTGAGGGGACTTGGCAGGGAGGATTCGGCGTGTGGGGAGTGGAGGAGAGATGAGATGAATAAGCAGGGGAAAGGGTTGGATAGGATGTGTATGGAAGGGGGGTTGGAGGTGGGATTGGGTGAAAATGAATAGGATACCTGGAATAGAATAGATATGTGAACATCCTTTAGTCGACTCAAAAATCAAAATGAGTAGGATACTTGGAATAGATATGTGAGCAACTGGGCGCATATGAAGGTTATGGCGTTTCTCCTATGCATCATTTGTCTATGGAAGGTATAGGGTGTAGAGCCCACCTTTGGGCTGTTGATGACCGCAATGGTCTTGAATTCCTTGGGAGGGATGTACTGACCCTGGAGCACCAGCATGACAATAAAGAAGAAGAAATAAAATATAAAAAAAGAATAAAAACGCAGATTCATGGATGCAGTGGGGAATTAAAAAACCGGAATAAACCCTTCAGTTGAATAATCCAGCTGGATACAGAAGCAAGGGGGTGCTTGAAAACAAGGCATGACAGAACCATGACAGAACCATGACAGAACCATGAGCTCAGAAGCCGCTGAGCATTGAATGATGAAATTTCCCCCACCTGAATATTCACCTGAATATCCATCTGAATTTCATCTGAATACTCACCTAAACACTCACCTGAACTGAACACTCTCATCGGGCCACGTGGAGCAGCTGGGGGTCGAAGCCAGAACTGGATCCACTCGCTGTAGAGCAGGCTAATCTTCCATACGACTCCCAGCACCTGAACATTCACCAGAACACTCACCCGAACACTCACCTGAGCATTCGCCTGAACACTCACCTGAATCTTCTCCTCGGGCCACGTGGAGCAGCTGGGTGGTCGCAGCCAGAACTGGATCCACTCGCTGTAGAGCAGGCTGATCGCCCAGACGACTCCGAGCACCGTCGCCAGCACCCACTGCGCCATGGCTGCTGCAAACAACGACGGGCTTTCTGCTGAAACAAATCTGATTTGCCTTGTAACGAGGAGCTTTTTCTTGTGCCGAATGTGCCGAGCACGGTTTTTACGGTGATTGTGCGGACTTTGTCGAATATCCGGAGTACGCCGATGCGCCTGACACCTTATGACTTTAAACCTCAGGTGGATTTTATCCGCCGTGCTCCTCGCGGGTTAGTCTGTTTGGCAAAGTTCCCGACACCAGCCAACAGGCTCCTAACTATGCTGCGAGATGCCCATAGCCAAGCAAACTTCAAACACGCAGCGCACGCATCCTCTTCTCGGTTTGTGTATATCTCCACAATATCAACCCTGAGTAAAAAACAATGAACAACCTGCAAGAGCAATCGGCTGCGGAAAGCTCTCGGCGACGCGAACTGTAGCCGAAGGCCGCAGACTAAAATAGCAATGCCTACAGACTAGAGGTACGCCGTGCGAAGAGGCGTTGGCGGATTCTTCTGGCGCTGCCCTATTGTGTCCAGAATCCAAATAAAGCGACAGCAGAACCATATGTACCGTACTGGGATTCCGATGGGATTCAACATCCAACAGAGGAATGGCATGTGGGAACAGCAGTTCCCCGTACGTTTTATACGTTCTAGACTGGTGCCTCAAGGTTCAGAGCGGTAAATGACAGAAACTGCTCGTGGGACCTACTCCTGGGACCGGAGCAGCACTTCAGCAGTCAATCTGACTGTTTGACAAATACTAGATATAAACTGGGCGAAACCCACTGTATACAGTCAAGGCGAGGGTTCATCTGAGCTAACAGAACAGCTACATATCGTTTTTAGAAAAACCATGGTAAAATATTGATTCCAGCTTTGAGTTCTCCCTCGAATACCGGAAGGTGAATAAAAATCAGTGATATATTCCCCTGGATTCTTTTGGTTCTGAACTGAACAGCAATTTGGTGGCCTTATGATGCAACGCAACACGCTACACAACACAACACAAACCAAACGGAACAATCCATGTGAACGCGTGGTACTGTATACCTGTCAAATCAGGGTGAACATGGAATGGAATAGGCCCACAGCTGGCCGCTGCTGGCCAAAGCTGGCTGTTGCTGCCCCCAGCTGGCAGCAGCTGATGATTCTAGGCGCCTCTGAGAATCTCCTAAAGAGTTACCTCACGTTAGCAACAAGCAACCCCCTGGCAACAGAAGAGGCCATCTTCCTTTTTGCATTCAGTGAAGAGAGTGTATTGATCAATGAGGCACATCAAGGATGGGTTTGGATGGACAGGCTCTCCTCTCCATTTCACGTTCTGCATTATCTCTCGCCCTTCTATCCTCTTCATTTTGAGTCGCACCCTACCCCCATATCATAAGAGGAACTAGCTACCTCGTAGAACTGAAGAATTATTAGGAAGAGAGAGCAGTACAAGGAGGGGATTGTACGCTCTACAGAAAGGTTCAGTAACAACCTACCAAGCCTATATTAAATTATAATTTATATAATTTTAACACACCCCCTAGGCTTGGTAGTGTCAAGCCCACGCACACCCCCACACCCACACCCACACCCACACCCCCTAGCCCAGCACCCCCATTCCCAGCAGGGGCCGCAACGACTCCGGAAGAGGGCAGCTCCCACGGCCCGTGAGATGGCAATGGCGGCAGCGGCGACAGTGACGACAGCGGTGGCGGCAGCGGCGTGCGGCGGCACCAGGCCCGCGGCAACAGCGGCGACACCAGGCCCGCGGCAACAGCGGCTGCGCCGGCGGCTTGAACGTCAGAGGCCGGTGCAGCGGCCCCCGCCCTCTCGGCGGCATGTCCAGTCTCCTCGGCGGTGGAGAGGGCCCTCATGAGGCAGTCATCGGCTGCAGCAAGAAAGGGGGGGATGCAGGGGAAGCAGGTGCAGGTGGGGGGGGGAGGGGAGGGGGCGGGGCGACAGCAGCCCCCCGGTGTGGCGCGACAGGTCGTGGGCGTGATGGCGTGCGGGCGGTGGCGGCGTCACAGGCGTCGCGCAACCGGCTGCGGCCCGACGGCGCCGTCACAAAGCGACGTCGACGCTGCAGCAGGACGTCGACGTCGCGACGGCAGAGGCAGCGCCGATGCCGCAGCGGGACGTCGACGCTGCGGCTGCAGAACGACGACCCGACTCCGCGGCAGCGCGTCGAGCCGGTCGCGGCACGACGCGGCTAGTGGCAGCGCGACGTCGCCACTGCAGCAAAACGCGGCCGCCATGGCCGCTCGAGCGAATGAGAGTGAGGAGTAAATGGCGGAAGCGTGAGGAGGCGGTCCAATAGCGAGGATCTCCTGCTCTGATACCATCTTAGAACTGAAGAATTATTGAATAGAGAGAGAGTACAAGGGTATATACCTAAGAGTGTTGTATCCTCTAAGAGGCGACCCTATACAGTAAATACAAACATGAGTTATACTTATGTTTGACACTACCACCTTTGATGATCTCCTAATGGGTGATCTCATACAAATTCCCCAACAACAGGCTATGTCCACATCCTTGGTGCTTTCAGTTACGGAACTGTATTGATCAATCAGGCACAAAGCCCCTCCACCAATTCAGTAGGGGGGTCAAGCTTCTGCTGAGCATAGTCCCCAGCAGAAGCAAATTACATACAGTGTATCTAACTGGAGTGGCAAATACAATAATCTACAGTGTTACACTTCATGGTGTAACTTTTTCAATCCCCTCGCCTTCCTCTGATGTGTCTCCCTTGATACTGTAACCGCAGGTTTCCCGCCACGAAATTCGTTACAAGACCAGGCTACCACGCGATAGCCATAGGCACCAGGATCGGACTAGGTTCGGACGATTTCACCGAAGCTGTGGGCGTAAGCACGGACATTGGGCTACTACCCAAGCCAGCCATCTGTAGCAGCAGCTTCTCAGAATCTAATCCCATAAGCTCCGCGATCGTTTTCATACCCTGAGGAACCTCCTGCAGCTCGGCGGCGTCTGTGCTCGGCACACGCGGCGCAGGTGATTTCAGGTCATAAACGGAGCGTTCGGCTGCGGAAGCCTCCCGGGAAAGGAGCACGGGGAAGACCGTCGGGCCGGCGGCGGGAAGGGCGGGGAGAGGGGCGCGGAAGAGTGTGGAGAGGAGGGAAGACCAGAGGAGCGAGGTATCCACGACGCACACGCACCCGTCGCGGTGGTTGCGCGGCTTCCGCGCCAAGCTGTACACTGCGCCCCCCTCGCTGCTGCTCACGCTGCTGCTGCTGCGGCGGCTATCAGTGCTGCTACTTGAAGCGAAGCCGCGTATATCGAGACTTTCCCTTGACGAGGAGGAGGACAACGAAGGCACCAGCGCCGTCGATGCAGGAACCTCCAGGGATCTCTCGAGATTCTCCGATTTTTGCTCCTGTGAACCTTCCAGGGAAATTTCTGTGAACGTCTCGGGCCTGCAGGGCTTCTCCGCCGCCGCCGCCGCCGCTACCGGCGCTACCGGCTCGTACTTCTCGTACACGATCGGCGTGGGGAGATCGTCCCATATTCTGTACCGTCTCTTGCGCTGTTGCTTCTTCTGCGGCTGCGGCGCCGCGACGCGCTTCGGCGGTTGGTAGAAGTAGGGGAGCGGGGAGGGGGAGGGCGGCGGCGGGTTGAAGACGGGGATCTGGAGCATGCTGGGGCGCGGGAGTTTCCCGAGGGCCGGGTGGGGGTTAGGCATGGCGGGCTCCTCTTCCTCGAATGACTCGTCGAGGAGATATGAGAGACGGGACGCCCAGTATTGAGCCATCTCTTATCGCGTATCGCTGCTAGCCTGGATTAGAACTGTGGTGAGGGAGAGAGAAAAGGGTTTAAAAACCCCGTTGAAGTAACCGCGACTAGAGGAGTCGGAAGAAGAGCAGCTGATAGCCTGGTTGTGGAGTGATCGTCGTCGAAGAAACGGAATTCTAGTGCGAGTGATCGAGACTAGTAGTGTTACGACGAGGAAGCTGGAGCGGCGGGGAAACTGGTTGATTGACAGTGCTGTGTGGCGCCCGACTTCTGCCTTTTCTATCTCTATAGCTAGAATCGCGATGGAGGAGAAGGATGATGGTCAATGGCTTCGTCTTGCGTGACTTGTAGGCATAGGCAACACAAGACTGGTCGTCAAGCATTTGTAGGGCAGCACAAAACGCTGCATGCCTGACCCCAAGCTGAATGCCCACCCGCCCCTGCCCCTCCGCCCACACCACAAGCGCTGCATGTTGCCAAGCTTGCATGTCCCAGGGGACATTTTCGCGGAGCGACGAAATTCGTTCGGTTTCTGTTGCCCACAGCGAATCGGCCACCAATCATGGTGGAACCACCGATCCGACCAGGGAGGATTCAGATAGCCGAGCCGCGAATGGGACGAACCCTTCGAGCCGCGGCGTTACTGTTCACTCCTGCTTCCCAGGAGAGCCTTTCTGCGGTGCGGTTGGATTTGCCAGGCAGGCTCAGGTGGGGAGACCTGCGTTGTTGCGAAAGCTGTAACAGTGCGAATCTGAGCCGACAGCGGGTACTCGCGCCTCGCTTCAGGTGCTTATGGGCACCTGCATTGAGCCAATGGGCACTGCTTCCCCGCTCCAAACTTTTTGGAGAGTGCCACCCGCGAGTGAGGGGCCAACTTTTCCTCTGCTTGTGGTGAAGGTTTCGTGTCTACACCACACCAACAGTCCCACACAGACTCCTTCCCAAGACGAATCGCAGGTAAACAGAATTTGTGCTTGCTGATTCGCGACTGATGGTAACCAACTTCTTGGATAAGTCGCAGCAGACTCAGTAGATTCGTCAGTGGCCCATGCGGTGTCTTCGCGAAGACCGTGCATGAGTGATTTGACTTCACGCCATCGCCAGAAATAGGTCGATCTAAAAACTGATTCGGCAATATGAAATTACACATCGCAACGATGAGACGGCTTTTTTTTGGAACCCATGTACTATATGTACAGCACATAGATGCATACATTCGAAAGGAGTATGCATGCATAAGCAGCATCATTGATGAAGAGCCTTATCAACAAACCACGCATACAAGTGTTAGTTGTCAATGTACACCATTTGATTGCACATTGGAGGGGGCTTGTTGGAGCATTCGGGAAAAAAAAGGAAAAATAAAAATAAAAAAAAATCCTAGACCAGGAGCTAGTCACTAGAATTTCTGAGTAGAAAATAGGAATTGCAGTGTTGCATATAGAACACCACGTTGAGTCGCTGAGCAATTGCTGCTGCCCCTGAGCCGTTTCTTCTGCTCCTGCTGCCACTGTGCAGTGCCCATTGCTGTTGATTTTGTTTAACACCGTTTCTCCCTCCCTGTTGCCTTCCTTCCTCCTCCCTCCTCTCCTTCCGGCCCTTCATCCTCTCTCTGTTCCAGGCATATCATTGCCACAACTGTCGCAGCGGGGCCTCCTAAGCGAAGAAAAGAATGTGAGTCAACTCAAACAACCCCCTCTGCCCTCCTCTCCTCCTCCACCCTCCTCTCCTCCACCCTCCCCTCCTCCTCTCTCTGCTCCAGCATCACTGTCCTCTGATCCACCTGCTGGAGCAGACCGTCCAGCTCACTGATTGAAGCCAAATCAGCTTGAAGAAATAGTGGCGCACTTCCCCTTGTGCATTGACTGAAAACAACCAGAGGGCGTCAAACTTGTCTCAAACACCCCCCTCGCCCTTCCTCTCCTCCCTTCCCTCCACTTCCCTCCTCTCCTCCTCCTCTCTCTGCTCCAGGATCACTTTCCTCCGCCCCACCTGCTGAAGGGCACCGGCCAGCTCACTCAGCCGAGCATGGGCTTGGTCAGAACGTGGTCCATGCCCACCTGCTGGAGCCGACCGTCCAGCTCACTTGGCCGAGCATGGGCTTGAAAAAGCTACTGCCACATTCCCACTTGTGCCCCGGAAAAAAAGAGGAGCATGGTAGAGTGGAGTCAAGGGTCCGCCTCGTCCTTCCTCTCCTCCCGTCCCTCCATTCCCCTCCTCTCCTCCTCCGCCCTCCTCTCCTCCTCCTCTCTCTGCTCCAGCATCACTTTCCTCCGCTCCACCTGCTGCAGCAGACCGTCCAGCTCACTCGACCGCACAGGCTTGGTCAGAAAGTGGTCCATGCCCACCTGGGTATGAGAGACATATGGGGGACCATGGGATGCTTTGATCATCTGGCGCAAGGGAGGGGAGGGCATGGCAGGGTGCAGTCCACTCGACCATGTGGGCTTGGTCAGAACGTGGTCCATGCCCCCCTGTGCACAAAGGAGTAGAAAAGGGAGCTTGGAATGCGTTGCTAGGGTGGGTGAGAGGAGAGAGTGGGGCCGAGGGGGGCCGGTGGGGTCCAGCTCACTCGACCGCACGGGCTTGGTCAGAACGTGGTCCATACCCACCAGCACACATTAGTAAAGGCGCGCTTAAGTCTCAAACGCAAGGAGATCTACCCACCTTGATGTTAGCTTAGCACTGCACATGCAAAACGGCAGATCTGCTCACCTCGGTGCATCTCAGCCGTTCGTGCATGAGAGCACTTGCAGTGAGGGCCACAATGTAGGGCCGCTTCCGCTTCACGCCACCCCCCTTCCGCCTCCCCTCCGGCTCCTTTCCACCCCCCTCCCCATCCCCCTCTCTGCAACAACCAGCATTAGACCTCCCTTCATTCATGCCTGTAGCTACGGCTGTAGCAGCATCTGTAGCAGCAGCCGGACCACTGCTGGCTGCCCCTGAAGCACGCGGTAATCTCGCGTTGATTGCTGGAGCGACACCTCTTGCGGCATTTGTAGCGAATCCTGTATCAGCAGAATTCGTAGCAGTGCCTGTAGCAGCGTTTGTAGCCGCGTTTGTAGCAGCATTTGTAGCAGCATTTGTAGCAGCACCTGGAGCAGCATCTGTGGCGTTTTCCCAGATACTGGGAAGCTCTCGGATCTTCTGCGTGGCAATAAAGCCGTCCATTACAGGCATGTGGCAGTCCTGAGAGGGGATAGGAAGAAGGGGGGAGGGGAGGGGGGGAGATAATGAGGCACCTTAAAACAAAACAGCTCTCGAATCTTCTATCTGCGTGGCGATGAAGCCGCACATTACAGGCATGTGGCAGTCCTGAGAAGGGATAGGAAGAAGGGGGGGGGGAAGGAGAGAGAGGGGGGGGTGGGGTTGGGGGAGAGAGAGAGAAAGGGGGGCGGTGAAAAGCGGGGTTTGAGTGGAGATGAAGCCATCCGCTAGTGAGAGTTTTTCGAGAATTCTCAAGAAGCCATCCGCTAGTCACCACGGAGACCAGACCAGGTCGTAGCCGTTGCTCCTGCACGCCCCGAATGAGTGAGTGTCCAAGAGGGTGTGCAAGAGAGTGTGCAAGAGAGTGTGCAAGAGAGTGCAAGAGAGAGTGAGAGAGTGTGCAAGTGAGAGTGAGAGAGTGTGCAAGAGAGTGTGCAAGAGAGTGCAAGTGAGAGTGAGAGAGTGTGCAAGTGAGAGTGAGAGAGTGTGCAAGAGAGTGTGCAAGAGAGTGTGCAAGAGAGTGCAAGAGAGAGTGAGAGAGTGTGCAAGTGAGAGTGAGAGAGTGTGCAAGAGAGTGTGCAAGTGAGAGTGAGAGAGTGTGCAAGTGAGAGTGAGAGAGTGAGAGAAGGGGGGGAGAGAGAGGGGGAGCGGAAAAGGGGGAGAGAGGGAAAGAGAGAGACACCAGTCACCATGAAGTATAGTTTTGAGGCGCCTCAAAACTAGACACCAGTCACAATGAAGTCCACGTCGTATTCCTTCCTCTCACCAAGAAGGGGGGAAGAGGGGAGGGAGGAGGGTTGACACCACTCACCATGAACACCACGTCATAGTCCTTTTTCTCGCACGCCCGCAGCGCCTCCTCCCCGTTGGACGCCACGTCCGACATCACCCCAAGCCCCTTGAGCATGCGCACCACCACCATCTGGTTCACCTTATTATCCTCTGCTATCAAACAAGCTAGCTCCTTCCTCCTCCTCTTCCTCTCCTCCTCACTCGCCCCCCCCCCTAGACCCCCCTCCCCAGGCCCGGTGGAGAGCCCACCGCCAGGAGCAGCAGCTGCGGCGGCGGCAGCGGTGCCGGCGTTGCCGCTGCGGGACCTGCCTCCTCCTCCGCCCCATGTGGCTGCTCCTGACGCGTCGGCAGAGGACCCTGCATGCACACGGCCAGCAGCAGAGGCAGCAGCAAAAGAAGGAAATGTGTTGAGCAGTTGATGCCAGGCAAGGCAATACCGGTGGTCATTGGCCGCTGCGGGACCTGCCGCCTTCTCTGCCCCATGTGGTTGCTACTGAGCGCACAGAGCTGCGCCGGATGCTGGGGTGAGGCGGCTCAGGAGAAACTGACCTGCCAGGGAATCGCCTCCGGCCATGAGCCCGCCGTTCCCAGTGAGCGCACAGAGCTGCACCGTGGACACTTTTGAGTCGACTCAAAAGCACACTGTGAACACGGGGAGCTGGATGGTGCAGGCGAAGGGGCCTCGACGGAGGAACAAACCTGCAAGATGCAGGGGGTTTCTCCCAGCACGCACTATCCTGCCAGGGAGCCGTCTCTGGCCATGAGCCCGCCGTTCCCAGCAAGCGCACAGCACTGCGCCGTGGACACGGGGAGCTGTACGGTGAAGGCGAAGGCGAATCAACCCACAGCTGAGAAACCGAGGGACTAACTTGTAACAAGCTGGGGAATCTTCTCTTGAGGAGCTCTCACCTGCGAGGGAATCATCTCTGGCCATGAGCCCGCTGTTGCCCGCGAGCGCACAGAGCTGCGCGGTCGACACGGGGAGCTGTATGGTGAAGGCGAAGGTCGACCCCGCCCCCACGCGGCTGCTCACGTGGATGTCGCCCCCCATGAGGTTCACCAGCGACTTGGATATGGCTAGGCCCAGACCGGTGCCACCGTACCGGCGAGAAGTAGAGGCGTCACCCTGTGGGTGGGGAGGAGGGGGGGAAATAGGGAGGCAGAGGACAGAGGGGATTGCAAGGGCGTTTGAATCGGCTCAAACGGCCCCGCCCCCACGCGGCTGCTCACGTGGATGTCGCCTCGCCCCCCATCAGGTTCACCAGCGGCTTGGATATGGCTAGGCCCAGCCCTGTTCCCCCACACCGACGAGAGGTGGAGGCATCGCCCTGTGAGGGGGAGAGAGGGGCGTATGGATGCAGAGGGGAGAGAGGATTGCAAGGGCATTTTAATCGACTCAAACGGCCCCGCCCCCATGCGGCTGCTCATGTGGATGTCGCCTCGCCCCCCATCAGGTTCACCAGCGGCTTGGATATGGCTAGACCCAGCCCTGTTCCCCCACACCGACGAGAAATGGAGGCATCGCCCTGCGAGGGGGAGAGTGTGCGGGAGAGGGGGGTTGGAGACAGGGAAGGGATTGCAATGGCGTTTGAATCAACTCAAATGCCCCCCAACCCCACACGGATGCTCACGTGGATGAAGGTGCATGTATGTATTTGGGTGCGGTAACAATGGGCGAGTTGAAGCAGAGTCAGCACCATACCTGCATGAGTCAGCATCACACATGCCCGCATGAGTCAGCACACACATACCCACATGAGCCAGCATCACACATGCCGGCATGAGTCAGCATCACACATGCCCGCATGAGTCAGCACACACATACCTGCATGAATGCGCGGAACAGCCTTGAGCACGCCTCCTTGCTGATCCCCATGCCGGTGTCCACCACACAGAACGTTATCCACACACTCTCCTCCCCCTTCTCCCCCTCCCCTTCCTTCCCTCCCTCCTCCCCTTTCTCTCCCTCCTCCTCCTCCTCCTCCTCCTCCTTCTCCTCTTCCTCCTCCTCCACTTGCTCCAACCTCGCCAGTCCATCCCTTCCGTAACTCTCTCTTTTCCCACCCTCCCGCATCCCACCCTCCCCTTCTTTAACATCTCCTTTAGAGGGCGTTGGCTCTCCTCCACTCCTGGCACATTCCCCGTCCGTTTCTTCTGCTCTCCTCTCACCCACGCCTCTTCCCTTCTCCTCCCCTCCCTCACTCTCCCGAATTTCTACGTCTTCTGAGTCCCCCTCCGCCTCCTCCCCTCTTCCCTTCCGCCGCCTCTCCTCTCCCCTCCCCGCCCCTCCTCTCTGCTCCTCTCCACTCCCTTCCTCTCTTCTTCCCTCCTCTCTCCCACCCTCATTTCCCTGACCCGAGCACTCCCTTCCAACACCAGTACCCCCTGCAAGCCCCGCCTTTCTGTTCCCCCTTTCCCCCTCCCCTGCTGCGCCTTCCCCTCTCCCCCCCTCCCCCACTGCGCCATCCACGCGCCTGCGTTTCGCGTTAGGCTCATCCAGTCCCCTCAGATCAGCCCCCCTACAACTACCAGCTCTCACCACAGGGGGGGGCTTTCCCACCTCAGGCTTTCCTGCTTCTGCTTCTGCTCCTTGTGTCACTCCTGCTGCTGCCCCTGCCACAACATTATCAGCAGCAGCAGCAGCAGCAGCAGGGGTACTTTGATTTGTTGCTATTCCTCCTGCACTTGCTCCCGCTGCTGCCCCTGCTGCCCCTGCTGCCCCTGCTGCCCCTGCTGCCCCTGCTGCCGCTACTGCACCTGACCCCCCTGCCCCCCCTGCCCCTGTTGTTCCCGCTGCTGTTCCTCCCCCCCCTCCGGCTGCTCCTGTTCCTGCGTCTGCTACACCTACGGCTGCAGTGGCGGCAGCAGCTCTGGACTTGCGCACGCAGGTGACTTCTTCCGCTGTGGCTCGGCGAATCACGATCTGAATACCGCCACTGGGTTGGGGAGCAGGGGGGGGGGAGGGGGGTTGGGTGGGTGGGGGAAAGGGGGGAGGGGCCCGTATGGCAGGTGGGCAGCTGGGTAGGGGATGAGTTCAGATGAGTTGACTGGGAAAAGCTGGCAGCAGCTCTAGTCTTGCGCACAGGGGCGAATTCATCCGCGGTTTGGGGTTTATCAGCAGCTCCAGTCTGCTTTTGAGTCGACTCAAAAGCAGCTCTCGGGCACAGGGGCGAATGCTCTCGCTGCTTCGGGTTTACCAGCAGCTCCAGTCTGCTTTTGAGTCGACTCAAAAGCAGCTCTCGGGCACAGGGGCGAATTCTCTCGCTGCTTCGGGTTTATCAGCTGCTCCAGTCTGCTTTTGAGTCGACTCTAAAGCAGCTCTCGTCTTCCGCACAGGGGCGAATTCTCTAGCTGCTTCGGGTTTATCAGCAGCTCCAGTCTGCTTTTGAGTCGACTCAAAAGGAGCTCTAGTCTGCCTGCCGGATCACGATTTGAATGCTGCCAGTGGAATTGGGGGTGGAAGGGAGGGTGGGGGGGAACACGTTGGACAACAAGAAGCAGGGCATGACAAAGCGCCACAGGGGGCCTGGACGTATTTCCGGGAGGGCGGGGGGTGAGGGCGCCGGGGGAGGGGGGGGGGGGGGGGGGGGGGTGTTGTGGGGGTACTGGAGTTAGCCATGAGGTTGTTTTTGCTCGTTACGGGGCGTACGTACCTCTGGGTAAACTTGATGGAATTCGATACGAGGTTGAGAATTATTTGCCTCAGTCTCCCGGGGTCTCCCCTCACGTAGCGAGGCACGTCCGGAGCCAGACGGCTCTCGAGCTGGTCGCAGGGGGGGAGCGGGGGTTCGGGATGGGAGGGATCGGAATGATCTGCCTCAGCCGACCAGGGACCCCCCTTATGTAGCGTGGCAAGTTCGGAGCCAGACGACTCTCGAACTGGTCGCAAGGGGAGGGAAGGATGGGGGGGTTGGGAAGGATGACTGGGATGGGGGGGATGCGGATGGGGGGGATGCGGGTGGGGGGGATGCGGATGGGGGGGATGCGGGTGGGAGGGATGCGGGTGGGGGGGGTGGGAGCGATGGGGGAGACATTATTTCCAAGGCAGCAGCGCAGAGCAGAGCCGTGGCTTCGTTGATGCACGTCTCGAGGCAGAAGGCGACGCTCTCCAGACGCGAGCAACCCACCACAGACGAGTCTTTTTTTCAATTATAAAAATGACTTCTCAAAAAGAATTCTAGAAAATGACTTCTAAAAAAAAAAAACGAAAGAATGACTCATAAAGCGAACGAGCTTCCCACCACAGACCAGCAGACTCATAGCCACAAAAACCCAACGTCGCCCTGGCAACACCCAGCAAGAACTCACCAGCACTCACCAGCACTCACCAGCACTCCCCAGCACTCACCAGCACTCCCCAGCAATCCTTTCTCTGAGGCAGCAACACAAAGAGGCGCCGTGGCCTCGTTGATGCTCGTCTCCAGGTAGAAGGCGACACTCTCCAGTCCGAGAGAGCAAGCGTTGCACCACATACCAGCACACCCACCACAAACCCAGCAACACCCACCACAAACCCAGCATGCCTTACCAGCAGCCCTTTCTCGGAAGCAGCGACACACAGAAGCGCCGTGGCCTCGTTGATGCACGTCTCGAGACAAAAGGCGACGCTCTCCAGACCCAGAGATTGCGATTCGATCTTGGAGAGATCCAACACATCAGATATGATCCGCAGCAGATTGTCCCCTGACGACCTGATGATCTCGAGGTAGGACCGCTGCTCCACTGTTAGTGGCGTCCGCAGGAGCAGATCCGCCACCCCCAACACGCCTGTGAGGGATAAAGGCGGGGTGGGAGAGGGGTTCAAGCTATGCGCAATGATCGCAAGGTAGAATCACAGTTATCTCGATGATCGCTGATAGCGGCGTCCGCAGCAGCAAATCCGCCACTCCTAGACAGCCTGACAGGGACAGTAGGCGAGGAGAGAAGGGCGTTTCAACAACCAACACACGTGTTTTGTTTTTGAAATTTCTCGAAAACAAAACACAGCCTGACAGGGACAGTAGGCAAGGAGAGAAGGGGGTTTCAACAACCATCACACGTGCCGTGTCCTGGCATGTTGCAATCAGGGCG
Organism: Closterium sp. NIES-67; assembly: GCA_027943415.1. Taxonomy (NCBI): domain Eukaryota; kingdom Viridiplantae; phylum Streptophyta; class Zygnematophyceae; order Desmidiales; family Closteriaceae; genus Closterium; species Closterium sp. NIES-67. Next base: position 503,142 of record BQMB01000373.1, on the reverse strand, counting down.
CCGCTCGGAGCAGCTTTCCGTGCTGCGCACCGTTCATGGGCGTGCGGATCTCGTGGCTCATGTTAGCCAAGAACTGGCTCTGGGCCTTAACGTGTGTCAATACTCTAATACCCAAGTGTATTGTGGATGCATCTAGTAGTCTCTCTCATTACTCCCCCTCACCGTTCATGGGCGTGCGGATCTCGTGGCTCATGTTAGCCAAGAACAGGCTCTTCGCCTCGCTCGCCGCCTCCGCCGCCTCCTTGGCCTTCCGCAGCACCTCCTCCTGCCGCTTAATCTCTGTCAGATCGTGCCAGTTCGCCACGAAGAACTTCTCCCCAGCCACGCCCACGCACTGCACGTGGATCCGCACCGGCACCTCCGTCCCGTCACGTGCCAGATGCACCCAGTTAACCACCGCTTGCCCCTCCTCCACCGTCCGTTTCCCGATACTCAGAGCGAGTTTTTCGGAGAGCTGCCCGTCGGGTTGGCGGAGGGGCGAGAGCGGGGTGGCGTAGCCGGGAGTGGCCATGGCGTGCGAGAGCGTGGCCTTGGAGGGGTACTTGAGGATGGTAAGGGCTGATCCGTTGCACTCGAGAAGTATGTGGTCCATGTTGTAGATCATTACCGGGTCCTGGCAGGAACAGGGGGGGGGAGGGCGGGGGGGGGGGGGGCGGAGGAGAGAGGAAGGGGGGGGGGAGTGCGGGAAGGGCGAGAGCGGGGGTTGAGTGATGCAACGAGGGACTCTGAAGGGCTGATCCGTTGCACTCGAGAAGGATTTGGTCCATGTTGTAGGGGAGGGAGGGGGGAAAGGGGGGGAAGGGGAGGGAGGGGAGGGGGGGAGGGGAGGGAGGGAGGGAAGGGGTGGTAGGGGAGGGAGGGGAGGGAGGGGAGGGACGGGGGGGAGGGGGGGGAAGGGGGGGGGGGAGGGAGCGGAGGGAGGGGAGGGAGCGGGGCGGGCCATTGATGGCATTGGAAGGAGCCAAGGCACCACACCACGCACATCGGTGATCCGCAAAACAGTTCTCTAGCAACGCGAGCTCCTTGTGCTTCATTAGAAGCAGACCCGCTGCTCCGTACAACCACTGAATTGGCACAGGCACAAGGGTTTGGCTTGAAGGAAGAAGAGGTTCTGAATCTCACCGCTGATTTCTGGACAATCTTCTTGAACAGCCCGAGCTCCTTGTACTTCGTTAGAAGCAGGCTCGCAGCTCGGAACGACCACTCCACCACGTGCTCGTGGACGGGCTTGGGAGGCTCGCGAGTTGAGGCGGCTACATTCCCTGCTGTGCCGAACGTTGCGCCAGAACCAGGACCAGAACCAGCACCAGAACCAGGAACAGAACCAGTAGCGCCAGTACCAGCGGCGCCAGAACCAGCAGGATTGGCTTTCTTTGAATGCACCGTGTCCTTTGACGAGCTCTCGCCAGGCTTGTCCAGCCGTTTCTCGTCCACGTCAGCACTGTCCACGTGGAGCTTATCCACGTGTCCAGATGACAATCCGCGATTCTCCAGATGGTTCAGGACATTTAAACCGGAATCCACCACTTCCTCTAACCCAGAACCACGAAACAGACTGTGGTGCTTCCCGCAGAGGTCCGAGCTCAAGTGCTCGGGGATTAAACCCGTCAGGCTGAAGTCCTTCTCTTGCTGCTGCTGCTGCTGCTGGCTCTCCGAGGTGGGTGAGGGTTTTGGGGGGTCGTTCGGCTCAGAGTCAAGGGCACAGGCGCACCGAACGAGCTGAAGAAGCAGCTTGAAGAGATGCTTCTGGAAGGGTGAGAAACAAAAGGGAAGAGGGGATTCGGGGAGAAGGATCAAGAGATGACTTTCAAGAAGCAGATATAATACATGCTTCTGGAAGGGTGAGAAACGAGGGAAGGGGGGGGGGGGATAAGATGGTGGTGGGGTGGTAATGCTAGAGGAGAGAACAGAAATAGGTGAAGAATAAAATTTTGATTGCAGGAAAATTGCAGCCAAGCCATGCTTTGGTGATAATTGCAGCACCGTTGCAAACAGCAGCATCGACTCACCCTGATTTCAGAACCGTTGTCGAAAGACAAAAAACGTGAAAGAGGGAGTGAGAGAGAGAGTGAGAAGAAGAAGACGGAGAAGAATATAAATGCCGAGGGAAAGGAGAAGAAGCGGCGGGTAGTAGAGACGCATGATCAAATGTGACAGGGACAGAAAGTCGCCATACCATTTCCTCATCCCGTTTTGAGGCGCCTCAAAATTAGTTTTGATTTGAGGCGCCTCAAAATTAGTTTTGATTTGAGGCGCCTCAAAATTAGTTTTGATTTGAGGCGCCTCAAAATTAGTTTTGTTTTGAGGCGCCTCAAAACTAGTTTTGTTTTGAGGCGCCTCAAAAAGAGACGCATGATCAAATGTGACAGGGACAGAAAGTCGCCATACCATCTCCTCATCCCGGGGGGAACTCCTCGATATTGTCGCGACCACGAGCCCTTGCCCTTCCTTCTCCGAATAGTCCGGATACCACTGGAAATTAATCGACGCAGAAACCCAACCTTGCGCTTCTGGTTTCCGTGCAGGCCTATCGTCCAAACCCGCTGGAAACTTCGGCGGACAAGGCCGTTTCGGCCCGGTGGGGCCATTCAAGCTGTTCTTTCCCAGCGAGCTCCGGAGCCTCCTAGTCGAAAGCTGCTCCAGAGGCAGTTGCGACCCCGCTTCGGCTCCTGGGTTTCCGTCACCCGCGGCTTCGGTGGCCGTCGGTTCGGATCGGTTCGTGGGATGTGAGTCCCGCAGCGCGTCCAGCGAGGCAGGAGAAAACGGCGGAATCTGATGGACACGTGGACCAGTAGCCGTATCGCCGTCGCTAGGGGAGATTAAGCTCGGAAGAGTCCCCGACAGGTCCTCGCCGGGAACGTTAAATCCGTCTTTAACCGCCGCCGAATTTTGTCTCCTAGAATCGCGGAACACCTTTCCGCAAGACCCGCAGCATTCGGGATGTGGTCCGTGAGAAATACTAGAAGAAGCGGTGGACTCAAGGCCATCACGAAGTGCGAGTCGCCGCTGAGCGGCGCAACTACTGATGGCTCCGTCAATAGTGAATATCTCGCCGTTACTTCGCGACAAAGAGGCCAGCGCCTTGCACCAATCTTTAGGGACCTCCTTGATAGTAGGGGAAATACACGGTCGGATGGTTCCGGATGCGGCGGCGGGGTCAGGAGTGAATACGGCGGAGATGTGGAAATCGAAGAGGTGCGCTTCGCAGCACGCTCCCAGGAGCGCGACGGCGGCTTTACTCGCGGCGACGATTCGAAAGTCGGACGGGGATAAGACCAGCTGCGCGACTCCTAGAGAATCCCTAATGTATTGATAGATGTCGTTACTACTCTTACCCATTGCTACCGAATTCATAAGGACTCGAACCGTCTACTACGACACGAAACTTAAACCTAGCCGACGGACTAGATCTGAAAGGCTGAACACCAAGACCTGAAACTGTCAAATCCTGCGTCACGAAGCGAGCTTTAATCTCACGGCTAAGCGAAAATCTTGACCAATTATTAAGTGAGTCCTAAATCCTGATATGAACTCGAACACGTGTGCATGGAGCCAGCCGCCACATGTCAACAAGCACAGCACAGGCAGTCTAAAATCCTGGAGCGAAACGGCACGCTCGGGTGAAATTTCTCGATCTAATCGCAGCGACTGCAGCGACGCACCTAACGATTCTCGTCAGACATGGTGGTGATGGATGCAGAAAGGGAGACAGGCACAATCACATCGCATCACGATTCACGAGGAAACGACTCTTGCTTGCAGGGATAACGAGCTTGCAGGGATAAGGAGGGACCAGTTGGCTGGCTGGCTTGTGGACCGGAGATGTTGCTCCTCCTCACTTGCTGAATGCACGAACAAATCGTGGCCGTACAAACGCTTTCCGTGTGGTTGCTTTGCACCACAGCAGGCACGGGATCATGGAGGGGAGGGAGGCTGCAATGGCGGAACGCCAAGAGAGAGGTCAAATCAAATGACTAGGGAGGGACAGACGGAGAGACAAGATCTAGGAGATATAGACTGGAACTGGGAGGAGGACAATTGGAAGTTGAGAAAAAAAGAATCAAATCCAGGATTGTGGAATCAGCATCACCTCGATTTGACCGAGGGCTTGCGGTGGGGCGCAGAGGAGGGATGAGGGAGGGAGGCTGGCGGAAAGGAAGGAGTGCTGGCGGAAAGCGAGGGGCGTAAAGGGAAGCAGGAAGGGGGAGAATTATCCAGCGGCAAGGGAACGAGGCGGAGCGGAAATTTTGCGCGGAAAGGGAAGTGGGCGGGACGGGACGGGAGAATGGGGGAAAATCAAGGTGGAATGGAAGCAGGTGGTGGCGGAACAGTGCCAAACGAACAAGGCGGAAAGGGGAAGGGAAGAAAGGTGGGAGCAGGGATGGTGACATTCGGTTTGAGGGGAAAACTCCCCCCACGCATATCATTCAGAAATCTGCCCCATCTATTACGGGAAGGGCCGAAAGATCCCCATCAATTTGCATCATCATTTCAGGCCTCACCCGTTGTGTGCTTTGTGTGGATTGTTCTTTCCCAAATTGCAGAGAAGCAGCATAACACGTAGCCCTTGACAATATGTGGGAGAGATGCTGACTTGTATATTGATATCCACCTGGTGTCCACAAAATTCTGTGCTCGAGTCAGTCTCAATCGGCCCCTCCCTCATGAATATTCCCGTCTAAATACATCTAGCACGACTCACAAACAGTATGTTTCAGTGTCGAGCTTCCGGTGTATTTATCATTCCGAGTGGGATTTTCAATCCACCAGCTGGTCCCAATGCTTTGGGGAAAACAAACCAGTTGGAAGGGGATTGCGGAACGGGAACGTTCGAAGGGAGAGAAGGATCAAGTTTAGGCCATCACGTGCACCCTGCGAATCCCAGAAACTTATGAAGTCCCTAAGCATCACGGATGGCATAAAGTGTAACACTTTAAATCAGGCTGAGCCAAGACAAATCCGGAATATTCAGGACATTCAGAGCCTTTGTCCTTTAATTTATAGCCTCTATGGGGGGGGTTATTTGGCAGTTTCTAGAGGTACAGAACAACAGCCATGGGGTGGGAAAGTTTGGCAAGATGAAGATGGGACCAGGGTCAGAAGCTTCCATCAAACCAGCACTTTCAACAACATTGCGGGGAACAGAGTTCAGGAAAATGTTGCAGGGAGGGCAGCAAAAACCAACTGCGGTTGGGCAGCCTGGCCGCAACCGACACGTGCCTACCACTGTTCAACAGGCCTTGCAGCATCGTACAGAACTGTGTTCCGTAAATGTTCCGTGCTGAATTTATGATTCTGCTCAGGTAAAAACTTAGCGTCCCAGGTGATAATCGTCTTGAAAATCTCACTTGGTAGCTTTCAGTTCAGTAGTGTTCCCGTCGCACGTAAATGGAAAGATTTGTGGGCAGGAGTACCACCACATCCACACACCAAACCTTGTGCACTTGGCACTTGCGATAACGTGGAAGCGAGCTTTGTCGCTCAACCTTGCCAAACATTCTTATTGGTGCATACTCACTGCAAGTTTTGATTGATGTGAACACATCAGGGCTACAGTAATGCAGGTGCTGGGTGGGGTTTCTTTTTCATATAGGTTCTAGACCGACTATCGCCATAAAAATGTGTGATTTTCTGGGTCCTTTACCGCACTTCCAATACTACTAGGTTCAGAGCAAACAGCCCCCGAATGGGACGGGGTGGCTACCTCGGATCACCAAGGGTGAAACTCCTTTGAACTCCAGAAAGTACCTTCCCAAGCCTCCCCATTTGTCTGGGACGGGCAAGGGGCGTGGTGCAAATGCCTCCGGCCATCAGGCGCCTTGCGACCGAGGGGGCGCTCTGGCAGGCAACCAGAGCTGACCCCTCTGGTCCACCGCATTCGACCATAAATATACTTTATGTATCCTCGGACGCCTGAGGAGGGCTGGTATTACAACACGCCCTAAACATCTCCGTATTGATGTGTGCCCCCGAGCAGAATCCCTGTAACCACTTCTGGTTTTCCAACGGGATTGGGGGCACAAATTATACAAGGGAAGTCACCTAAGAAACAAAACGAAGCATGGTGGGCAGAGAACTAGAACGTGGCTCTACGTGTCCCGCGGTTGATACACGGCGGGCGATCTGTACTCAGGGCAGGTCGCCCTAACCTACAAGTGCTCGAAATGCTTCGTGCGTGTTCCGTTCGGGCTCTGATTGTTCCGTGTACTGTGTAGTTCCTGCATGCACTTTTGATGATCCTGATTTTGACTGCTAGACGCGTGTTGGGACGGTTTGAAAGCGCGGCAAAATGCCGCCCTTCTGAAACGAAGCTGACACGCGAACGGCATAAGCTTTCGCGTGTCAGGAAGACCTGTACCTGCTGCTTGAAACTGGGTTAAGCCGCGCCTTAAGGTTCCAAGCAGAGAGCCCGAACCTCCTCGTTTGGCAGCTATAACGCGTTAGTCTACCGAGGAGTAACTAACTGATTAGAAGGTTCGAGAAATACAGCAACTAGCATATTATGTTGCTTGAAGGTTATGGAAAATGGCAATTGCATCATTAACGCTGCCTTTATCACCCTTCGCGTCGAGTTTTAACGCAAAAGTTGGCACCACTTCGGACAATGTACAGAGAGACGCCCCCTTTGAAAACTCAATCTGAATAAATTCCGTCAATGGATAGCAACCCAAAAATAGTGCTGGACGCCATATGCAAGTCATAAGGAGACACAAACTCATCCGGCCGATGACTGACACCCCCTCTACAGCGTACGAAGAGCATCGCCACCTGCAACCAACAAGCGTTACACAACCACAACCGTAAGGTTCATTCATACCATCGTAACTACCTACTCCTAAGTATTTGAGTGCACGCAATCAAATAAAGCCTCCCCGTCATATCCCACCCCAGCCCATGTAGCATGAGAGGAGAGCAACAAATCACAAGAACCCTCACCTTTGTAAGATCCGCCATGTCCATGGCATCATGCCCTGCCCCCCTTACCAGCTAGTTGACGCCTCTCTGTTTTGAGTCGACTCAAAACACACCTGGGCAGGCAATCACCCCACCTGGGCAGGCAGTCACCCCACCTGGGCAGGCAGTCACCCCACCTGGGCAGGCAGTCACCCCACCTGGGCAGGCAGTCACCCCACCTGGGCAGGCAGTCACCCCACCTGGGCAGGCAGTCACCCCACCTGGGCAGGCAGTCACCCCACCTGGGCAGGCAGTCACCCCACCTGGGAAGGCAGTCACCCCACCTGGGAAGGCAGTCCCCCCACCTGGGCAGGCAGTCACCCTACCTGGGGAGGCAGTCACCCCACCTGGGCAGGCAATCACCCCACCTGGGCAGGCAGTCACCCCACCTGGGCAGGCAGTCACCCCACCTGGGCAGGCAGTCACCCCACCTGGGCAGGCAGTCGCCCCACCTGGGCAGGCAGTCCCCCCACCTGGGCAGGCAGTCCCCCCACCTGGGCAGGCAGTCCCCCCACCTGGGCAGGCAGTCACCCTACCTGGGCAGGCAGTCACCCTACCTAGGGAGGCAGTCACCCCACCTGGGCAGGCAGTCACCCCACCTGGGCAGGCAGTCACCCCACCTGGGCAGGCAGTCACCCCACCTGGGCAGGCAGTCACCCCACCTGGGCAGGCAATCACCCCACCTGGGCAGGCAGTCACCCCACCTGGGCAGGCAGTCACCCCACCTGGGCAGGCAGTCACCCCACCTGGGCAGGCAGTCACCCCACCTGGGGAGGCAGTCACCCCACCTGGGCAGGCAGTCACCCCACCTGGGCAGGCAGTCACCCCACCTGGGCAGGCAGTCATCCCACCTGGGCAGGCAATCACGCCACCTGGGCAGGCAGTCACCCCACCTGGGCAGGCAGTCACCCCACCTGGGCAGGCAGTCACCCCACCTGGGCAGGCAGTCACCCCACCTGGGCAGGCAATCACCCCACCTGGGCAGGCAGTCACCCCACCTGGGCAGGCAGTCACCCCACCTGGGCAGGCAGTCACCCCACCTGGGCAGGCAGTCCCCCCACCTGGGCAGGCAGTCCCCCCACCTACGCAGGCAGTCAACCCACCTGGGCAGGCAGTCACCCTACCTGGGCAGGCAGTCAACCTACCTAGGGAGGCAGTCACCCCACCTGGGCAGGCAGTCACCCCACCTGGGCAGGCAGTCACCCCACCTGGGTAGGCAGTCACCCCACCTGGGCAGGCAGTCACCCCACCTGGGCAGGCAATCACCCCACCTGGGCAGGCAGTCACCCCACCTGCGCAGGCAGTCACCCCACCTGGGCAGGCAGTCACCCCACCTGGGCAGGCAGTGACCCCACCTGGGCAGGCAGTGACCCCACCTGGGCAGGCAGTCACCCCACCTGGGCAGGCAGTCACCCCACCTGGGCAGGCAGTCACCCCACCTGGGCAGGCAATCACCCCACCTGGGCAGGCAGTCACCCCACCTGGGCAGGCAGTCACCCCACCTGGGCAGGCAGTCACCCCACCTGGGCAGGCAGTCATCCCACCTGGGCAGGCAATCACGCCACCTGGGCAGGCAGTCACCCCACCTGGGCAGGCAGTCACCCCACCTGGGCAGGCAGTCACCCCACCTGGGCAGGCAGTCACCCCACCTGGGCAGGCAATCACCCCACCTGGGCAGGCAGTCACCCCACCTGGGCAGGCAGTCACCCCACCTGGGCAGGCAGTCACCCCACCTGGGCAGGCAGTCCCCCCACCTGGGCAGGCAGTCCCCCCACCTACGCAGGCAGTCAACCCACCTGGGCAGGCAGTCACCCTACCTGGGCAGGCAGTCAACCTACCTAGGGAGGCAGTCACCCCACCTGGGCAGGCAGTCACCCCACCTGGGCAGGCAGTCACCCCACCTGGGTAGGCAGTCACCCCACCTGGGCAGGCAGTCACCCCACCTGGGCAGGCAATCACCCCACCTGGGCAGGCAGTCACCCCACCTGCGCAGGCAGTCACCCCACCTGGGCAGGCAGTCACCCCACCTGGGCAGGCAGTGACCCCACCTGGGCAGGCAGTCACCCCACCTGGGCAGGCAGTCACCCCACCTGGGCAGGCAGTCACCCCACCTGGGCAGGCAATCACCCCACCTGGGCAGGCAGTCACCCCACCTGGGCAGGCAGTCACCCCACCTGGGCAGGCAGTCACCCCACCTGGGCAGGCAGTCACCCCACCTGGGCAGGCAGTCACCCCACCTGGGCAGGCAGTCACCCCACCTGGGCAGGCAGTCACCCCACCTGGGCAGGCAGTCACCCCACCTGGGCAGGCAGTCACCCCACCTGGGCAGGCAGTCACCCCACCTGGGCAGGCAGTCACCCCAGCTGGGCAGGCAGTCACCCCACCTGGGCAGGCAGTCACCCCACCTGGGCAGGCAGTCACCCCACCTGGGCAGGCAATCACGCCACCTGGGCAGGCAGTCACCCCACCTGGGCAGGCAGTCACCCCACCTGGGCAGGCAGTCACCCCACCTGGGCAGGCAGTCACCCCACCTGGGCAGGCAATCACCCCACCTGGGCAGGCAGTCACCCCACCTGGGCAGGCAGTCACCCCACCTGGGCAGGCAGTCACCCCACCTGGGCAGGCAGTCACCCCACCTGGGCAGGCAGTCACCCCACCTGGGAAGGCAATCCCCCTACCTGGGCAGGCAGTCCCCCCACCTATGCAGGCAGTCAACCCACCTGGGCAGGCAGTCACCCTACCTGGGGAGGCAGTCACCCCACCTGGGCAGGCAGTCACCCCACCTGGGCAGGTTGTCATCCCACCTGGGCAGGCAATCACCCCACCTGGGCAGGCAGTCACCCCACCTGGGCAGGCAGTCACCCCACCTGGGCAGGCAGTCACCCCGCCTGGGCAGGCAGTCACCCCACCTGGGCAGGCAATCACCCCACCTGGGCAGGCAGTCACCCCACCTGGGCAGGCAGTCACCCCACCTGGGCAGGCAGTCACCCCACCTGGGCAGGCAGTCGCCCCACCTGGGCAGGCAGTCCCCCCACCTGGACAGGCAGTCCCCCCACCTGGGCAGGCAGTCCCCCCACCTGGGCAGGCAGTCACCCCACCTGGGCAGGCAGTCACCCCACCTGGGGAGGCAGTCACCCCACCTGGGCAGGCAGTCACCCCACCTGGGCAGGCAGTCACCCCACCTGGGCAGGCAGTCACCCCACCTGGGCAGGCAGTCACCCCACCTGGGCAGGCAATCACCCCACCTGGGCAGGCAGTCACCCCACCTGGGCAGGCAGTCACCCCACCTGGGCAGGCAGTCACCCCACCTGGGCAGGCAGTCACCCCACCTGGGCAGGCAGTCCCCCCACCTGGGCAGGCAGTCCCCCCACCTACGCAAGCAGTCAACCCACCTGGGCAGGCAGTCACCCTACCTGGGCAGGCAGTCACCCTACCTAGGGAGGCAGTCACCCCACCTGGGCAGGCAGTCACCCCACCTGGGCAGGCAGTCACCCCACCTGGGTAGGCAGTCACCCCACCTGGGCAGGCAGTCACCCCACCTGGGCAGGCAGTCACCCCACCTGGGCAGGCAGTCACCCCACCTGGGCAGGCAGTCACCCCACCTGGGCAGGCAGTCACCCCACCTGGGCAGGCAGTCACCCCACCTGGGCAGGCAGTCACCCCACCTGGGCAGGCAGTCACCCCACCTGGGCAGGCAGTCACCCCACCTGGGCAGGCAATCACCCCACCTGGGCAGGCAGTCACCCCACCTGGGCAGGCAGTCACCCTATCTGGGCAGGCAGTCACCCCACCTGGGCAGGCAATCACGCCACCTGGGCAGGCAGTCACCCCACCTGGGCAGGCAGTCACCCCACCTGGGCAGGCAGTCACCCCACCTGGGCAGGCAATCACCCCACCTGGGCAGGCAGTCACCCCACCTGGGCAGGCAGTCACCCCACCTGGGCAGGCAGTCACCCCACCTGGGCAGGCAATCACGCCACCTGGGCAGGCAGTCACCCCACCTGGGCAGGCAGTCACCCCGCCTGGGCAGGCAGTCCCCCCACCTACGCAGGCAGTCAACCCACCTGGGCAGGCAGTCACCCTACCTGGGAAGGCAGTCACCCTACCTGGGCAGGCAGTCACCCTACCTGGGGAGGCAGTCACCCCACCTGGGCAGGCAGTCACCCCACCTGGGCAGGCAGTCACCCCACCTGGGCAGGCAATCACCCCACCTGGGCAGGCAATCACCCCACCTGGGCAGGCAATCACCCCACCTGGGCAGGCAATCACCGCACCTGGCACTCGCCAATCCTCACCTTGGTAAGATCCGGCATGGCCATGGCGTCATGCCCTGCTCCACTGACCAGCCAGGGCACTTGATGCCTCTGCGCCCACCTGCTCCTGATGAATCTACACCCTCGCCAGTCCTCACCTGTGTAAGGTCCGCCATGGCCATGGCGTCATGCCCGGCTCCACTGACCAGCCGGGGCACTAGATGCCTCTGCGCCCGGCCCGCGCTCCCGCACGTGTCACATCCAGCAGAACTGCTGTTGCTGCCACCGGAGCTGCAAATCTCGGCGTCGTTGGCCCCCGTGGCAGCATCAGCAGTGCCATCAGACGGACACAGCCCAGGATTTGGCCGTGCCATGCCCCCAGGCAAACTACTCCCGTCAGCAGCACAGGAATCAGAGCTGTTGCTGGCTCTGGCAGTACTGGCAGCACTGGCAGAACTGGCAGCACTTATAGGAGGAGTAGCAGGCTCAGCCGCAGCGAGAGTGGTGAGAGCTGCTTGTCGGAGCATGGAGACAAGGGGTGGAGAGCAGTCGACAGTGTCGGCTTGGTGCTGGCCGAAAGCAGGAAGAGGGGAGAGGGGAAAGGGAAAGGAGGGCAGGGGAACAGATTTTTGAGTCGACTCAAAAATCTCCTACGGACATTGTTTGTTAGCCATGATAGGAGTCTAGTTTTGAGTCGACTCAAAAATCGACTCATTACCTACGGACATTGTTTGAAATCCTCAGAAATCTCTCTCAAGGGGATAGGCAACGGAGTCAGAGGATGCGGGGAATGTGTCAACCAAACAGGACACAGATTGACACAGCCTCCCCAGGACAGCAGCCAGAATGGTTTCTTTGACTAACACAGGTTTGCAACCGGACACACACCTCGACTGAGAATCTACTTTTGAGACGCCCTGAAAACAGAGGAGGAGAAGAATAAAAACTTCCTGTAGCTAACGGGTTGTAACAGGACACCCACCTTGACTGAGAGTCGGCATGACAGCCCTCGTTCGTCGCATATCCGCCTTATCTCCACGTCGATTCCCTCCACAGCAGTGCGCCTCACGCCGTTGCCCTGCGCCCTCACGTCCAGGGTAAACGTCACCCTGCCTGCTATCACGTTGCTCTCCCCCGGCCACACCACCAGCTTTCCCACCGTACACACCAACCCACTCCCAACCCCACTCCCAACCCCACTCCCAACCCCACTCCTACTGTCCCTGCCACTGGCATCGCTGCTCCCTTCCCTTTCCCCTCCCAATCCCTCCTCCTCAGCCCTCAGAATTCCCACGCAAACCGATTCCACAGCCACCACGGCAGCAGCAGCCCCGGCCACTGCATCCCGCCTCAGGCGCATGGGCACCGTCCCTGCGTGCCCCTGATCGCCCTCTATAGTCACCTCCGCCCGTGTCTGCCCTGCAATCCCCACCACTACTCCCAGCGGCTCTCCTAGGGATTCTAGCACGGGGCCCTGCTCTAAGTGCACTTCTACATAGCCCCACACGTCCTCGGGCTTGTACAGCGCTGACTGCACTCCTGCCCCCCCCTCTGCTGCCTTGCTAGGACCTCTTGCTCCGGCTGCTGCTGCTGCTGCTGCTGCTGCTGCTGCTGCTGCTGCTGCTGGTGTTGCTGGAAGTGCCTCAATAGCCTCTTGTACACTTACTCCACTGAACGGCGCAGCAGAGGCGCAGCAGGGGGATAAGGAAACGCGCATGGGGGGCTGGATCATGAGGATGACGACAAAGAGTAAAAGCATGCAAGAATGGAAGCATGCAAGAATGGAAGCATGCACGAATGGAAGCATGCACGAATGGAAGCATGCACGAATGGAAGCATGCACGAGCGCGCAAGGAATGTGCGAAAAACACACTTGCATTCCTGAATCATGTGAAACCAGCTGATCACTCTCAATCCTTCAACTGCAGGATTCTTGGAGCTAAAGTCCCATCAGTGACCCTACTCCCCAGGAACGTCGACTGGGACTGCAAGCCCTCCACGTCGCTACATGCCACCTCCTACACCGAGCGAGGCAAAGGCAGGAAGAAGCGTATTCACACGTACGGATGCACTCACAGCACTGTCGCTCACTCAAAGGCGGTCCTTCATGTGTCACTAGTTTCGTTTTGAGTCGACTCAAGACGAAACTACTGACACACGGATTTCACACACGCGGATGCACTCACACCGCTGTCACTCACCTGCTGTCCTTCATCCGTGTGTAGTAAGTCTGTTTTTGAGTCGACTCATTACTCATTACTCATTACTCACCTGTTGACCTTCATCTGCAGCATGGCAGGGGTCAGCGTGCCAGCAAGTGCTCTGCTCCCCAGGAACGCGGACTGGAACCGAACCGCATGCCCACCACCTCCACTCACCAGCTACACCGTTTCCACAAATCTGATGACTCACTTGCCGTCCTTCATCTGCATCATTGCTTGAGTGAGCGTCCCAGCGATTGCCCTGCTCCCCAGGAACGTGGACTGGGACCGCATGCCCTCCTCGTCGCTGCACGCCACCACCTCAACCGGTCGGGGGAGAGATGCCCTCACGACCTATCATGGGCACTCACCGTCTATCCCGCATCTGCAGCATCGCAGGGATCAGCGTCCCAGCGATGGGCACTCCCCGTCTATCCCGCATACAGGTGACTTTTGAGTCGACTCAAAAGTCACCTATCATGGGCACTCACCGTCTATCCCGCATCTGCAGCATCGCAGGGGTCAGCGTCCCAGCGATGGCTCTGCTTCCCAGGAACGTGGACTGGAAGCGCATGCCCTCCTCGTCGCTGAACGCCACCACCTCCACCGGCCGGGCCAGTGCTGCTTCTCCACACGCTCTAACGAAGAGCTTGATAGCGGCGACGGCCGTGACTATACCGAGGGCTCCATCAAACCGGCCAGCGTCAACCACTGTGTCCTGGGAAGAAGGGAGTTCACGGAACGACACAGAGAGGGGAGGGGAGAGAGAGGAGGGGGGGGGGAGGTGAGGAAGAGAAAGTGGACTGGAAGCGCACGTCTTCCTCGTCGCTGAACGCCACCACCTCAACTGGCCGGGCTAGCGCTGCTTCTCCACACGCTCTAACGAAGAGCTTGATAGCGGCGACGGTCGTGACTATACCGAGGGTTCCATCAAACCGACCGGCGTCAACCACTGTGTCCGGGGAAGAAGGGAGTCCACGGAACGACACAGAGAGAGGGGAGGGGAGAGAGAGGAGGAAGGGGAGGCGAGGAAGAGGACGGGGAGGTGAGGATGAGAACGTGGACTGGAACCGCATGCCCGCCTCGAAGCTGAACGCCATCACCTCTACCGGCCGGGCTAGCGCCGCTTCTCCACACGCTCTAACGAAGAGCATAACGGCCGCAATGGCCGTGACGATGCCCAGCGCTCCGCCGAAGCGACCGGCGTCGACTAGTGTGTCCTGGTGAGGAGGCAGAGAGAGAGAGAGAGAGAGAGAGAGAGAGAGAGAGAGAGAGAGAGAGAGAGAGAGAGAGAGAGAGAGAGAGAGAGAGAGAGAGAGAGAGAGAGAGAGAGAGAGAGAGAGAGAGAGAGAGAGAGAGAAGAGGGGACAAGGCACGGTAACAGACGGGAGACGGACGGTCCACACATTCGGAATACGGTGGATACGGTAAGAGACAATCGGTAAGAGACTCTCTTCAGATACGATAAGAGAGTCTCTTAAGACAGGCTTGGAGTCTTTGAGTTCATGGCTCACCAGATGCGAGCCGAATAGCAGCACAGGCGCGTCGGGATGCGGTCCGTCCACGCGGCCATGCACGTTGCCAATCGCGTCCATCCACGTGTACATGCCGGCCTCCTCCATCCAATCGCTGACGAGCGCCGCGGCGCGCAGGGACGCGTCGCTGAGAAACGTGCGCTCCAAGTAATGCGCGGAGTCGCTGACCTGCAGCGTTGCAACAAGGAGAGCAGGGAGATTAAAACAGCACAAAAGAGCTCGGTTAGGGACATGCGCTCCAAGTGGCATGCGGAGTCACTGACCTGCAGCATCGCAATCAGAGTCAGGCATCAGACCCCCAAAGAACACTCGGATACCCCGTGTCAGTCAGCAAGCATGCTGCTCCTAATCTGCTCAACTCTACTGAGCCATCTCATCCATGTCAGCAAAACCGGCAGCAGATAGACGATTCCGTCTAAATAATGGTTCAAGAGCCACCAAATCTTAAAAGCTCACGTTTCCGAGCTGGTCGAGTCGTCGCACCACCTCATCCTTCAGAACCGGCAGCATGGTGCAATGCTCTTCCGTCTAGCGGACTCGACTCGACCAGATCTAACCGATGGCAAGAGCTCACGTTTCCGAGCCGGTAGAGCCGCCGCACCACCCCATCATTCCACCCTTCAGAACCCGCAGAAGGGTGGAACGCTCTTCCGTCTAACGGACTCGACTCGGCCAGATCTAGCCGATGGCAAGAGCTAGAGCTCACGTTTCCGAGCTGGTCGAGTCGCCGCACCACCTCATCCTTCAGAATCGACTCCGCGACTTCCGCTGCCACCCGATCGCCGCAAGCCAGCTGCGATTCGACGGGAGGATCCTCCCGGCCAGCCGGCACGGCGCCGGGCGCAACTTGGAGTTGAGCGTCAAGCTGAAACTCGGCGCCAGCTGCTGACTCTTGAGTCGAATCAAGAGCCAAATGAGCGTCAAGCTGCGAGTCACCGCCAGCTGCGGTGAAGGAGACGAGCCGTTGGGATGTCAGGGACAAAAGGAGGAGGGCGGAGAAATCTGAGTATCAGGCTGAGACTGGAAGATCACTTTTCAGGATTTGCACAGTACGGAATCGCAAGCTTTGCGAAGCACGGTGGGTGCGGAGAGAATATTTTTCCAGTCGACTCAGAAGTAATCTCAAATATAAGGGACGAAAGTCACGGTGGAGATGCGCACCATCGCTCGAAAGTTTGTGCTTCTCTGTGCTTTCGCGGAGATGAGCTGAGAGATTCACCGGGAGAACGATCGGTGCTGGCACGTTGATCAGTGAAACTGAGGCGTCAAATAGTGCAGCTGGAACGCTTAGAGTTGAAGCTGGATTTTCCGCTCTGTCTGGACTCTTGGTGGTCGAACCATCAGGTCTAGAAGCTTCAAGAGTGTTGGCCGCGAGACACACATGATGAAGCGATAAGCAGCAAAGGCCTATCGCTAAGACTACAAACTGAGACACTCTCGGATTCATGGCTCTTCGTCCTCTGCTGATGCTTTTTAAGAAGCGTTTATGTTTTAGAAACAACACACACTGTTTTAATCAGGACTTTCGGAGTCAGGCGTAAGTGATCAAACCACGACCACTGCCTTTCTATTCTAGCAACTGAATGGTAGCAGCAGCATCACGATTGCAAGTCGCGTTCAGCCTACGCCTCTACGTCAGCAAATATTTCCAAGCTATAAAATTGCCTTGAGAAATGGGAACTTCCAGAAGTGCGTCTCTTGCTTCTAGCATAAATCTCATGAGTTCCAGGAAATCCTTGTGGCTTCTAGAATGAGCTCTGTGGGTAAGTCTCGCGGTTCTGATCGCCTCTCTTTCAACAGCTAATTGCAGGTGAGAAGAAAGAACGTACTCGGTCTGGTGCAGTGACAAAAGGTTGTGGGGTTCGCTTTGGTGGCGTGGGTCTGACTTGGACAGCACGGTTTGGGTTCGGACCAGGTGGGCAGTTCGCCTGACAGCGCGCCTCCATGCAAAACTTGCCAAACCTAGCTCCCGAAGGGCCTCCACCAATCACATGCATCATGCGTTTCGGTCACCCCATGGAGCAATCAATCGTTGTGCGGGATGCTGGGTGGTTTGGTAAGTTAAGGTGGGTTAAAGGAGGGTTGGGTGGTGTGGAGGCGCTTGTGCTGAGGAGGATGGTGGTGTTGGTGGCGGCGAATGTTGCATTCTGTGACAGCACAGCGCAGCGCCCAGCCGCAGCCTGTGCCCTTGGGGCTGGTTGAATGGTCTTTTGTGGTTGGCTGACCTTTTGCGGCTGCCCGTAGTCCATGGGGTTGTTGAATATGGATTGCCGTCGGATGGAATCCGTGGTGGCTAATCACCGTCGATAGCCCTCACATCATCATGGATCTCACACCAGCTTCGAGGTCATGGCCGACTTTGCCCTGCGAATGGTTGCCCAAAACCACGTTTGGGAAGCGGTGTTCGCCAATCAACAAGCCCGATTTGGAAAGCGAGAATGTATTCTCCAATCAACAAGCAAGATCGGGAACGCGAGGTTCCAGCTGGAATTACAATGAATCATCTCGCGCCATCTGTGATATCCAGACACCTCGGCCCAATAGTTACAGCGGACGCTAATGACCAGTAAAATTCTGCGTCCATGGGAAGTCCTCGTGAAAGGCACATTCTGTAAGTGTGTGCATATACAGGTCGTACATATCAGACAATAATCAGTATTAAAAAAGCATTTGACAAATGGCTCTTTTCTTACATTACGTTAAATTCTAAAACCAGCACGACACCTTCGTGAAACCTCTTGAAAAAACACCATCCATACCAATCCCAGAAATGAATGCAGCTCTATTTATGCTTCATATCCTCTGCATCAACAGCAATCCTCTTCCTCCTCCCCCCCTCCGCAAAAGCATCCCCATGCCCCTTCCAATAAAACCAATCCAAGAGCCACACCGGCGCGAACCACACCATCGCCATCACAGGAAACCACAACTCCCCGGCAAAAAGGCGCCAGGGGGGATTGGATGAAAGTGAGGCGTTCGCAATGAGTGAAGCGAGGTGGGAGGCTGGAGTCATGGCTACAGTGTTGGTCAGGCTCGCCATTTTATCGATGTTCGCTTGGCAGGGGGAGTAAAGGCTGGTGGGAGCGAGCTGAACGGAATGGTTGCTGGATTTTCTGCAGGCATACGGCAGAAAAGGGAGGTGGGGGGGAGAGGGGGGGAGGGAGGTGTGGATAGGGAGGGTGCCAGGCGCTGTGTGCATGTGGGACGGTAGAAGACACACTATCCCCGGGCTATACCATCCCAACAAGGCCCGAATCAAAAGCAGAACAGACAAGCTTCAATTTCAAGGATAGCGTTTTATTTTCTGAGTCTAAGGCAGCAACTGGTGGATACGCACATTCCCATGCATCTCCAATATGACATCATGCCAGCATGCTATCATACTATCATGCCATCATGGCATCGCGCCATGACGCCATCATGCCATCATGCCATCGCACCGGAAAAAGCTCTGTTTTGATCAGCCCCGGCGTAGCAAGGACGACCTTCATGCCAAACGGTTTCATGCGCATCTCAACGCATGCCATCATGCCATCATGGCATCATGCTATCATGCCACCATGCCATCATGTTATCATGCTATCATGTCATCGTGCCATCATGCAATCATGCCATCATGCCATCATGGCATCATGGCATCATGGCATCATGGCATTATGCCATCATGCCATCATGCCATCGTGCCATCATGCTATCATGCCATCGCACCCGAACAGCTCTGTCATGATGAGCCCCGGCGTGGCAAGGATTACCTTCATGCGGAACGGTTTCATGCGGAACGGTTTTATGCCAAACGGTTTCATGCCGGACGGTTTCATGTCGAACGGTTTCATGCCATACGGTTTCATGCCAAACGGTTTCATGCCAAACGGTTTCATGTCGAACGGTTTCATGCCAAACGGTTTTATGCCATACGGTTTCATGCCGAATGGTTTCATGCCGAACGGTTTCATGCCCAAGGCATCTGAATGCGTACCATGCCATCACGCCATCATGCCATCATGCTATTTCAATGCAAGCCATGCGACCATGCGACCAGGCCATCATGCTATTTCAATGCAAGCCATGCAACCATGCTATCATGCCATCGCACCCAAACAGCTCTGTCTTGATGAGCCCCGGCGTGGCAAGGATGACCTTCACGCCGAACGGTTTCATCTCCATGCGCATGCAGTTGGTGACCGCGGTTAGGGCAGCCTTGGACGCCGAGTACACAGCTCCCATGGGCCTGCAGTGGACAGATGGTAGATTGAAGAGTAGTTCTTGAGAGGCTTCAAAAGCAGCTGCTCATCGCAGTTAAGGCAGCCTTGGACGCCAAGTACACAGCAACCATGGACCTGGTGCTCAGACAAGGAAGCCAGCGTACCCCAGGATGCTCGAAATATTCACGATGCACCCTCTCCTCCTCTCAGCCATGTGGGGAGAACCAGCCCTAGCCATGCCCAGTGCCCCCAGCAGCTTGGCTTGAAAGCCATGGCGGATGGAGGGAGGTCCGCCACTGGCTTTTCGCTCCCATCAGGTGCTCTCCCGGCCCTAAGCTCGTTCTGTACCCACATGAATTGGCGTTCCCCACTTAGTACTCACAAGGCCAGGTACCCCAGGATGCGCGTTATGTTCACGATGCATCCCCTTCTCCTCTTTTGAGGCGCCTGAAGAATAATGCTCACGATGCATCCCCTTCGCCTAAAAAATTATGTTCACGATGCATCCCCTTTGCCTAAAAAATTATGTTCACGATGCATCCCCTTCGCCTAAAAAATTATGTTCACGATGCATCCCCTTCGCCTAAAAAAATATGTTCACGATGCATCCCCTTCTCCTCTGTGCTACGTGGGGAAACCCAGGCGTAGCCATGCCCACTGCCCCCAATAGATTCGTCTTGAAGCCGTGGCGGATAGAGGTAGTTCCGCCACTGACTAATCGCTCCAATCAGCTGCTCGTCCTGCCCTAAACTCCTTCTACAATCACATGAATTGGCATTCCCCCCGTCATACTCCCAAGCCCTGGTAATACCCCAGGATGCTCGATATATTCACGATGCACCCGCGCCTCCTCTCAGCCATGTGGGGAAACACAGCCCTAGCCACGCCCACTGCCCCCAACAGATTACTAGATTCAACTCGACGCCATAGCGCCAGGCGGACAGGGGGAGGTCCGCCACTGGGGGTCTACACCGCACATGAGGTGCCCTCCCGAGCCTAGACCCCATATATACTCACAGTTGGCACCCCTCTTTATACTCACAAGGCTTGGTACCCCAGGATGCTCGATATATTCACGATGCACCCGCGCCTCCTCTCAGCCATGTGGGGGAACACAGCTTTAGCCATGCCCACTGCTCCCAACAGATTGGTTTCGAAGCCATGGCGCCAGGCGGAGAGGGGGAGGTCCGCCACGGGCCCCATTGTAAGCACACCCGCGTTGTTCACAAGAACGTCGATCTTCCCGGCGCTCTTTACAATCACATCCACTGCAGACTACAGGGGGGGACAAAGGGGGTGGGGGTAGGGGGGTAAGGGGGGGGAGGGGGGGAGGGGGGAAAGGATGGGGAGGGGAGGCTGTCTATCTGCCCGGCGGTGCCCTTTACTACAATTAAATCCACAAGAGACTCTAAGGGGGGGAGAGATGGGGAGGGGGGGGATGTCAACATGCCTGGCGCTCCTCATAATCACGTGCGGTGCAGACTACAGGCGGAAAGACGGGAAGGGGGGGAGGGGTGACTGGGGGGGGGTGACGGGGGCCTAGAATCGACGGAAGCAGTGGAAGGTGGGAAGGCGGGTTCTTCATCCTCGTTAGTGACATCCGTAGTCACTCCTACTGGCTCCTGCCGCCCCTCCATGGCGTGTGCTGTTGAGGCGCTTTAACTCGTCAGGCGCACCTTGATCTCATCCTCGTTAGTCACATCCAGCTTCACTGTAGTCACGCCCAGCTCCTGAAGCCCCTCCATGGCTTCTGTCCTCCGCGCCGTCGCAAACACCTTGGCACCTCGCCGCGCGTACTCCCTGCGAGCGGAGGGGGGGAAGACCGGGAGGAGGGGGGGGGGTGGGGGGGGGGGGGGGGGGGGGTGTAAGAGAGAGATGGGGTTGGGGGGGTGGGGGGGAAGGGGGAAAGGGGGGCGCCGAGAGGGAGAAGAGGGCATCAGGACAAAGCCGTCGCGTACTCCCTGAGAGAGTGAAATGTGATAACCATTATCATTATCTACGATCGTACAGGACGAATGTACTACTACTAGTAAAGAGGTGAGATTTGTTGAATGTCGTATGGAATATGCTGCAGGGCAGGGACCCGACGCAAGACAGCAATCTGGAATTGCGGCGTACTCTGCCAGAGCGTAGCCGATCCCCCCTTTAGAGCATCCCGTTATAGCCACAACTTTCCCGTCGCCGCGCTCCTGCTTCGGCCGGCCGAAAACGCCTCCCATGATTGGCGCAGCAGAGGCGGGACGCCGGCGGGGATACGATGTTGCGCGAATAAATAGGTTTGAGTAGCTATACAATGACCCGTCGTGGCTCGTGAGTCTCCAGGGAATTCATCCCGCTTCAGGCGCAAACGCTGTGTCATGGACTAAATTTTGTATTTTGTTGGGTGGGGTCGGGTAGTGTGCACTGATCAATTTGTCGAAGACTTCAACGACGGGCGATCACGGGTGTTACCAGGATGAAGTAACGTCGAGTAGCTAGAATATTTGGAATGGCCTGCATTTACACTGAAGCATTGGGTGTACGAATATGAGCGAGCTCAATAGGGTGTATAAATGAAGGGCGGCGGTCCAGCGTGGTTATGCGTGAAAACCGCGCCCGATATATCATACTGAACCGTGATCCGTGAATAGCAAACGCAGGCGTGTCTGGTCCAATTTATGCCCCTCAGCTTGTGCGGCCAGCGCTACCCTTCCAGCATGACGACAAAAATTGTGAGTGCACCACCACCAGCAGCTGGCGCAGTAGGTGTGCCTGGCTGGAGTGTGGCGGGAAGTGTTGTCTTGGGCTGCCGTGCCGATATCGCATGGGTTACTCTGTTCTTGTGTACGACTCACACGATACTCGTCATGTGTGACTCTTCTGTTCGTGTCTGTTCGTGAACGCGGGGAGAGGAGAGGATGTGCGACAGAACAGAAACCCCTGATGCAGTTTCCTCCAATTCTTGCGCGGAAAATCTACTCAGGGTCGTTCTCCTTGGTTTCAACTTTCAATCAACATTCAACAGAGCCAATTTCAACAGAACCATCGCTAGAGACAAGAGAGCTTGTGTGGGATATCTGTTGAGGACCGGTTCTGTTGAGAGAGCCCAGGGAAGGGTCACTGTTGAAACGACCCGCTTATTTCTAGCAGTTTTCAAGCCTCGAGCTGCTAGAGGTTGACCAGAGCACTTAAGCGCAGTACCCATTAAATACCAGTAAGCGGAGTGTTTATGATTTTCGAAATTGTAACTTCCGGCTCCCAGCCTCCTCATGTGGCACAACGCAGAACCGACTTGTGGAAAAAAACGACAGTTAGTAAACATCACTTGCGCGTCGTTTTCTAGACAACATGCTGACAACGTCAGCGCGATCTGCAAGATTTAGCACTGTTTTTTCACTGTTCGGATTCTGGGTAAAATTTTGCCTATTGCCAGTCGATGATGCAAGGATTTTGCTGCTTGTTCATCGGGATTCGCCCTTCCAGAATGATCTGATGAGGTGTACACATGAATTCTTTTTCTAACTCACATGATCCAGAGTCGAGCACATAACTTTCACGGTCGAATTGGGCCAATATAGGGTAGTCTGGTTACCTCGTTGGCATTTTCCCGTCTAAAGCGGGTGACGACCATTGTTGTTGTTTTGAGTTTCTCTGGCAACAGAGTAAGGTTTGAGAACGTCCCGTCTGCACGTTTGGAGACCTCCGCATCAGATGTGGTAAAGTTGCAAATCTTTGAGCCTGTGTAGTTTGAGGCCGTTGCCCGTGCATTCGGACTAATGGGCCTGTAAATAAACACGTATAATCTAATGAATGGGCGAATCATTGGACGTCAGGTTTAGTGGGATGTTGACAAATGTCGTTGACTCGACATCAGCCAACATCCGAGGTAGTTTCTGTACGATATGTACAAGAGCCGTCTAGATCGGGTTCTTGACATCCGAGAGGGCCATATGATAGCGTGAGAGTCCCGATCACTGCCTTTCACCCCAACCCCTTTCCATGTGCTGTGCACCACCTTTCTGCCTCGCCCTCACTCCACTCCAAAACGAATCCTACAATGCTGCTGCTTCGCACCGCACTTGCCTGCCACTGCCACTCTGACACCGACAACTACAAATCTCGCTTCGCCCTCTAGAGCTTGCAGGAAGAGAAAGTCCCTTCCCTTCCATTTGAAAGTCCACTTGGGTCCGTCGGTCCTCCTCATGTCCTCGTCCCCACCATTTCACTTCCCATCCTAACCTCTTTCTGATCCGAACTTGTTTCTTGCTGCAGCCGTAGCGATTAGAGGAGATTTTCCGAGTCATTCTTAGCTGATTTGATTCCACAGGTTCTTCGCGATACTCTTATCAGATGTAAGCGGCGCGGCTGAAAGGACGACTTTACCCTAATTCTGTAGTCTTGCTAATAGTAATCATTCTTCGATGATTCTGACAAGCCGCAAGACTGCCGCTTCACTCGCCGCCGTAGCTGGGGAGGATAGCCTAGGCCGTAGTAGCAATGCTGGCCAGTGCGACGCGCTCGATAGGGCTCTCTGGGATGTCACGCCCGCCGTATGGCTGTCGGAAGACGGCGTACTTATTGACTCAAGGTGCTACGCTGACTCTTACGCTGTCACAGCGCGACTTTTGATAAGCAGTCTTGCCTCCGTCATATTTAGCTCCGAGGAGCCCTTGCAAAGCAACGCAAAGCAGAACTTCGCGAGATCATCGCGAGAGCACGCATTTGCCTTACTAAGATGATCGCTACATTGTCCGCGCGTGTCCCCTTCGATTCGTCCTCCACGCGTCATCTACGTGTAGTATATGTCGCGACTATATCCGCCTCATCCGTAGCGCAACATATGATGCGGACCCGGCCTCTGTAGGATGTGATTATTACGATCTTGACGCGGTAGCAACGCACGCCGTATCCCCGCATTTCCCCTCGTTTCCAACAGTAACTTCCGCCGTAACACGCCCTGCGGCGTGTCAGACGCTGGGTTTCGACTCCTCCGAGTCGGAAGAGATCTTTGAGTCGACTCAAACATCACTAACGACGCACGTCTTTTCTCCCCGCGGCGTTTCCCCCTCATTTCCAACAGCCCAGCGGCGTGTCAGTCGCTCAGTTTCGATTCCTCCGAGTCCGAAGAGATCTTTGAGTCGACTCGAAAACCACTCACGCACGCCTTATCCCCGCTTTCCCCTCGCTTCCATCAGTCCCGCGGCGTGTCGGTCGCTGGGCTTCGATTCCTCGGAATCGCCGGCAGCGGCGTTGTTTCGCCGACCGTTCCTCGAGCTAATCCATGAAGACGATCGCGCGGAGTTCCAGGTAAGCTCGTCCCCTTGGAGACGTCTCATAAAGTGTCCGTTTTGTTTCGCCGGCCGTTCCTCGAGCTCATTCACGACGACGATCGAACGGAGTTCCAGTTAAGCTCGTGTTTTGACACGTCTTAAAAAGCAGCCGTTTTGCTTCGCCGGCCGTTCCTCGAGCTCGTCCACGTGGACGATCGCACGGCATTCCAGGTCAGCCCGCCCGTCCCGTCCCGAAGGCGTTATTTGAGATGGCTAAAAAATATTATTTTCGAACTCATCCGCGCCGCGACGACGATGGCACGGAGTTCCAGGTCAGCAATTCCCGTGAAGCATGCGTATTCCCTGGTCCGAAACCGATCTGAATATAGGGTTACCGCAGTGACCGCCCTTGGCGAAACCCTTCGCTGGGGTCGTAGTATTGCTTCTTGGGCCGAGCGGCGGCCATTCTGTTGTGTGGCGTTTTTTTCTAGAAGCATCACTGCGAACTGCATTACGTCACCACCCCCCGTGTGCCTTCGCTGCGCATGAATCCCCCGTTACCTTGTGGTAACACCCCACCGTCCCTTCTCGTTGCAGAGCTGCCTGACGCAGTGTGTTGCGGCGGAGAGCGCGACGGTGGAAGCTCGGTTCCGAAGAAGCGAAGGTGATAACAACAGCAGCAGCGGTTTCCGATGGTTCGAGGCCCGCGTGACTCGCGTCGGGTTACCCGTCGCCAAGGACGGTCGCTCGCTCCTCTGCACCCTCCACGACATCTCCAAATGGAAAAGCGAGCAGGTACAAAAAAAGTGAAGGAACATTTAAACAGAGGTGTTTTGTGGCGCATGTATCGCATGAGCGCGAGTGGGTGTGCGACGCGCTCGTTTGCGTGGGGTTCCACTTCCATTTCTCCGTAACTACACCCATAAATGGTTGTGTTACCGAGTGACTTCTTATCACATGGTTATTTGCCTTCCGTTCTCGTCGTGCCCGCAGGAGCTGCTCGGCTCGGCCCTGCAAAACTGCTTCGCAGCTGCTCGCATGGGTGACGAGCCCGTGAATATCCCCTATATAGAGAAGGGTCTGGATTCATTATTGGAAGGACTGAAAGCTCTAGAGAAGAAAGTTCAAGAAGGAATGGCCAATGAGCAATACAAGAAGATCTTCGAGATGTCCATGGTGAGCCGGATATTGTGGGATAGTTGCCAAACTTTCAACCAATTTAGCATTTTCTTTCTCTCCTCTTTAAGTCCCATTTCATTCACATTGGCTTCGTACAGACCCACGTATCATATCATATCCTCCCCCCTAGGCCAAATTGCATCCCAACAGCCGCCCAACCCCTTATCCTCCTGCACTCTTGCCGCCCAAAAACCCCACAGGATCCGATTTTCATAATGGGATTCGACGAGAAGAAGCTCATTGAGGAGTGCAACGAGGCGGCAGTGCAGATGCTCGGGTACCAATCAAAAGCCGCCATCTGTCACATGCTGAGCGTGCCGATGTTCACGCCTGTGATGCAGCCGGACGGGGAGAGCGTGATGGCGAAGATGGGGCGCATGACAGAGCGCATGATGCGGGGCGAATGCGCGATTGAGGAGTGCTGGCACTACAGCGCGGATGGCACTCTCTTCCCCGTGCTGGTTAAAGTTCAGGTGAGGAGTAGGAGGGGGAGAGAGGGGGAGAGAGGGAAGTAGATGTGAGACGGGGAGAGCACCATGGTGAAGATGGGGCGCATGACGGAGCGCATGATGCGGGGGCAATGCGCGATTGAGGAGTGCTGGCACTACAGTGCGGATGGCATTCTCTTCCCCGTGCTGGTGAAAGCCCACGTGAGGAATAAAGGTGGGGGAGGCTCGAAGGGGGAGCCGGAGAGGGCTGGGGGGGGGAGGGAGGGAGGGAGGGGGAGGGGAGGGGAGGGGAAGGGAACCGGATGGCGAGAGCGTGGTGACCAAGACAGCTGATGCACGTGAATGGAGAGACGAAGGTAGTGTCGGTGTGGCACGACCTGCGAGACATCAAGTGGTGCGAGGAGGAGAGTCGAGGAAGGCCAAGGAGGCAGCATTCAACAACCCCCCTCCCCCCCCCCCCCCTACATCCCCTCAACCCTCTGTTTCTCTGTATGACCCCTGTCTCTCAGCTGATGCACGTGAATGGTGAAACCAAGGTGGTCTCTGTGTTGCACGACTTGAGAGACATCAAGAGACACGAGGAGGAGCTCAGGAAAGCCAAGGAGGCAGCAAACCCCCCCCACTCCCCTCCCCTCCCCTCCCCTCCCTCTTCCCCCACACACCGCTGTCTCGTGTCATCACCCCTGTTCCATCCATCCATCCCCCCCTCGACTGCAGCTGATGCACGTGAAGGTGGTGTTGGTGTGGCATGACCTTCGGGGCATCACGAGGCACGAGGAGGCGCTGAGGAAAGCCAAGGAGGCGGCAGAAGGCGTTCACCCCTGCTGCTCCTCTCGCCATCACCCTTGTTCCTCCTTGTTCTGCCCTGTGTTTCTCTGGCCTGCAGCTGATGCACGTGAATGGGGAGACCAAGGTGGTGTCGGTGTGGCACGACTTGAGAGACATCAAGAGGCACGAGGAGGAGCTCAGGAAAGCCAAGGAGGCGGCAGAAGCAGCCAGCCAGGCCAAGAGCCAGTTCTTGGCAAACATCAGCCATGAGATCCGCACCCCCATGAACGGTGAGGGGTGATTGAACGGTGAATGGTGGTTGGGGGGTGTTTCAAAGGGAGGCCATGCGCACCTGAGGACACTGAGGAGGCTCCATTGTTTCACGTGTACGCACACCTGAGGAGGCTGAGGAGGCTCCAGCGTGTCAGGTGTATGCACTGGAGCCTCCTCAGTCTCCTCAGGTGCCCTGAGGACTGGAGTGAACACACTGAGTGCCCCCAGCTGGGAAAATATAGGATTCGATCCGCAGCAAGCCTCCTAAGAGTAGATCTAAGACTAGAACTAAGATCTAACAGCGAGAAAGGTAAGAAAAAGATTTCTCAAGTCAGAACGCCAGACCAATAGGCCCGGATGTCGCGTGCGAACGCGTTTCGGCCAACAATAGGCCTTCATCAGCGCACTAAAAGTCAAACATACTGACTACGATCTATTTCTACTCCCTTCCTCGCTTGTGTAGGCTCTAAGAAATTGAGCCATCACAATCTCAACATCGCGGCTCCGGTTGAGCGCTTTGCCAGCTACCAGTTTTAGCTGTCAAGTTCAGCAAGTAAACATGCAGAGAGGGACATTCCAGAAGGTTCGTCCCCATTATTGGGAGGCAACCAACTGGTTACAGTTTCCCTTCTACACTAATCTATTTTAGCACGTACTAATCTATTACAAATTTTCCTAGGTAACTTCCAAGCTGTAACAAACCGAGGATAACGAAGTCCTTGATTTTGCAGGGTGTTTTTGAGAATTCTCAAAAAACCCCCCAGCCCTATGCCCAATGTTTTAGGACATCTTCTTATTCTTAGGGCTAGGGGGGCTGCCCTCGGTTTTTTTGAAGAGTACTTCTTCAACAGTTGTTGCCGATCTTGGAAGGTAACTGTCTTGAAGACGCCTTGCAGAAACTTTTGTGGGTACCCTCGGGCTCTTAGCCTTTTGTAGAAGGCCACCTTCCTTTCATAGAAAGTCTTGAAGGAGGTGTTTCTGATACAATGTCTCTTCAGCTCACTGCTGATGAACCCCACCTTGCACTCCTTAGAGTGGAAGGAACTGTAGGGAAGATACAGGTACCGGTTGAGTGGCTTCTGATAAGTAGCCACATCAAGCTGGTTCTGCTCCATCCTTCCTCCTTTGTAAAGAGACACTGAGTGCCCCCAGCCAGGCCAAGAGCCATTTCCAGGCTAACGTCAGCCATGAGATCTGCACCCCCGTGAATGGTGAGCCTTGATTTGACATCTGCATTCGCATGAATGCACAGCATGGTCAAAGGGAGTGATTAGGTGTGCTAGAGGCGATTCAGACCGACCTGAGTATTGGAGTTAATAATACACTCGTAGGTGCTCCCACAGCAGCCAGTCAGGCCAGGAGCAAGTTCCTGGGTAACATCAGCCATGGGATCCGCTCCGCACGCCCATGAATGACTGGTGAGCGGCAGTCCTGCGAGGGGATCCGCCCGTCGGGGGACAGCCCGCTGCGGATCATCTCAGATGCATCTTGCACCCACGCTGCTGCTGTTCCTTCCCCTCTCCAATGTGCTTTCCCCCCCTCAGGTGTGCTGGGAGTGGCCGAGTTGCTGCTCCAAACGCCTTTGAGCGTGGAGCAGCAGCAGTACTGTGAGGTGATCCGCACGTCGGGGGACAGCCTGCTGCGGATCATCTCAGACGTACTCGATATAAGCAAGATCGAGGCGCACTCGCTGGCTCTCGAGGCCATCCCCTTCCACCTGGGGCGGACTGTTGCAGACTCCATCGCTGCTGTGGGGGTGCTGGCAAGACAGAAGGGGCTCAAGGTGAGCGGTGGTGAGGGGGGGTGAGTGGTGGTGAGTGGTGGTGAGTGGTTGTGAGTGGTTGTGAGTGGTTGTTTGGATTGGCAAGTCATGCAAAGCACCCTTCCACCTGCAGCGGACAGTTGGAGCCTCAAAAGATGAAAGGGCTCAAGGTGGGCGGTGGTGAGAGGAAGGAAGTGATTGAAGGAAGTAAGGTCATGGGCGACCCCAGCCGCCCCATCTGGCCTTCTCACCCTGCCCTTCCATCCCGCCTTCCCATCCCGCCGCCTCTCCCGTTGTTTTCATCCCAGCTGGACGTGCACATTGCTGACTCGATGCCTCAGTGCATCGTGGGGGACCCCAGTCGCCTGCGCCAGGTGCTCCTCAACCTGCTCTCCAACGCCATTAAATTCACCCACCAGTGAGTGCTCTCTCCCTCACTCACCCCATGTCTCCCTGCTTTCTCTCCCAACCTGCTCTCCGACGCCATTAAGTTCACCCACCAGTGAGTGCTCTCTCCCTTACTCCGCTTCATCTCTCCTCACCCCTCTAAACCGTTGCCTCTTTGCCCTCACTCACCCCATGTCTCCCTGCTATCTCTCTCAACCTGCTCTCCAACGTCACCAGCACGTCCACCCACCAGTGAGTTCTCTCTCATCCTTTCCCAATGCCTTCACTCCTTGATCCTCGCACTTTCCTCACTGGCCTCACTCACTCGCTCACCCACGGACTCCTATCCGTGGTCCATCCAAGGGTTCTTTCTACAAATTCTCGAAAACTTTTCCTCACTGTCCTCACTCACTCACTCACTCCCAACCCATCCATGGTCCATCCAGGGGTTTCGTGAGGCTTCACGTCTCCACAGAGCGTGTTGCTACGAAGCTCCAAATGACAGGGCAGGAAGACACAATAGCAGCAGCAGCAGCAGCAGCAGCAGCAGCAGCAGCAGCAGCAGCGGCGACAGCGTTTGAGCAGCATCAACCAGTGGAACACCCTTGGTTACAGTCCCACGGGGCAGCACAAAGGGTTAGGTTCCAAGGTCGTACTGGTGGCAGTGTAGAGAAACCACTGGGGCTAAGCCCTGAGGAGCGCATCAGGCTGACTGGCTCTCAAGCGGCTCCTGCTGTTGCTGCTTCTGGAGGAGAGCAACCTCTAGGGGTCCGCTGTGAGGACAGTATCAGGCTGACAGGCTCTCAAGCAGCCCCTGCTGCTGCGGCTGCTGCTGCTGCTGCTGCTGGAAACGAGCCATCTGAATCGCCCGAAGCAAAGTATGGGGATAGATGGGAGGGGCGCCAGGCCAGGGGGCGGGGAGAGGTGGAAGAGGCAGTGGTGCGAGGGAGCGGCAAGCGCAAGAGAGACAGCTGCTGTGGGGAAGAAGATTGCAATGGGAGTGCAGGCGCAGAAAGAGCAGCAGGAGCAGAAAGAGCAGCAGGAGCAGCAGTGAGGGTCGGTGGAGAGGGTGATTGCGCCCTGTTGAAGCACAGACGAATAGGCTTTGGGGGAGGCATTCCAGGAGGGACTTGCAGAGAGCACCCCGAAAGGATGAGACATCTGCAGGATACTAGGCAATCAGAGATAGCAAGAGAGACAGGTGGGGAGGCCGTGTGCCGGCCAAGGGACGGATTATTGCAACCAGGACCAACAGAAGCAGCAGCAGCAGCAGCAACGAGAGCAGCGTCAGAAGCGCCTGCAGACTCTGACATGCAAGTGATGGTGCACTTTGAGGTGGCCGATACTGGCATCGGCATACCATCAGATTTGCTCCCCCGTCTCTTCCAGCCGTTCATGCAGGCGGACGAGTCCACCAGCCGCAAGTACGGCGGCACGGGGCTTGGCCTTGCCATCTGCCACTCCCTCGTCACCCTCATGGGGGGGAGCATCCATGTCGCTTCGGTTCAGAATCCAGATCCTATTTTTGAGGCGCCTCAAAAATACAATCCAGATCCTTCCAGCCATTCTGCTGGCTGTATGGCTGCCGGGTCAGCAGCTGGCATAGCTGCCAGCAAAGCCACATCTCCAGCTGCTCTTGCTCATGAGTCCCATGCTGTGCAGCATGCTGCACAGGTTGACCAGGCAGACCAGGCTGACCATTTTGACCTGGTTGACCTGAGTCACGGCACTACGTTCCGGTTCTCGCTGCCGTTCAAGCTGGCCCAGGCAACCTCCTGCCGATCGCCCCGCTTGGATGCCTTTGACCGGCTGGTTGACCCCAGTGCAGCAGCTGCTGCTGCTGCTGCATGTTTAGAGGAGACGCCTCACAATGCGACTTCGTCTGCTGCTGCGGCTGGTGGTGGTGGTGGTGGTGCTGCTGGGAGCCCGCTGTCCTGGTCGGTGCAGGAGAGCTTGCTGTTAGTGGGAGAGAGGCTGGATGACGCGGATGAGGTCAAGCGACAGCACCCGGACTTCGAGGGGACGGAGCTGATACACGTTTGTGAGGAGGAGAATGGAGATGAAAACGTGAATGAGCAGAACAAGGTTACCGAGGTGCAGAAATGGATGCAGGGCGAGCAGCAGCGACCCAAGCAGAAGCGGGTGGTTCACGGGCTGGTGCTTTCATCTCTCTCCCATGAGGGAGTGTCAGGAGGAGCACCTTCATCGGTGAACACGACGATGGTTCCAAGATCGCCTTCTCCTCGCTGCCTGTCCGCGTCGTTTCCCGGAGTGCGGTGCCTAGTGGTTGAGGACAATGCGGTGAACCGCATGGTGGTGGTGCGGCTGCTGCGCAGCCTGCATGTGAACAGTGACGTCGCTGAGAATGGCGTGCTGGCAGTGCGGGCGTGCCAAGCCAAGGACTACGACATTGTGCTCATGGTGAGTCAACACTTCTGAACACCTCGAGACTCCACTTGGTTGTGTTGTGCACATCCATAGCCGCGACGTGACATGGCTGCCTGCATCGCTCCTTGGCTCATCAATCCTCCCACCCCTTCCTGGATTCCCTCTTCTCCCCCTCCTTGCAGGATGTTCACATGCCTGAGATGGACGGTTTTGAAGCCACATGCACGATTCGAGCCCTCAGTGCACAGCAGAGGGGTATCAGATGCAACGAGGGCATCACAGATCAAAGAGGAACCGACCCCAAAGGTTGTTCAGATACTACTAGGTCGCAGCAGGTGGCTGGCGGCCGGTGCCACGAGCACTACTTCAGAGATGTGCTGCCTGAGAGCAGACCGGTTATTGTTGCGCTCACCGCTGGTGCGTTGAAGCATGAGCGCGACAAGTGTGAGAGTGTGGGAATGGACGGGTTCTTGACCAAGCCAGTCCGGCTGCAAGACCTTGTCTCAGTAATTGAGCCGCTGCACAGACACGTGGGTGCATCACCTAGATACTGTTACATACCAATGTAGATCGCAGTGGCCACCTGTCCCTCTTCACTGATGAAATCATCTTTTGCGTTGTACAGATGACTAGCTTCTCATGTTGAGATTCGATATTGTCAAGATCAGATCAGACGTCCTCAGGCAGTTTCTAACTGCAGAGTGATGACGTCACTTGTTAGTACCGCAGAAAACTCCACAATAGTGATCAGTGAAGTGGTGTTCCATCAGACTTTTGCTGGACAGCACCCCTTGCACGATTGATGGGTGGATGGATTCACATCCCGACACGTAGGTGCAGCGTGATGTGAACGTAGGTACATGTTCAACACGGCGGGAAGGACCGGCCCGGAAGTCTTCAAGCCAATCTGCTGAAGTTATGGCAGGCACCACACAGCTGCTGTTCCAGGCAAGGGCTCTAGCCGTCATCCCCAAAGACTTTTGAGGTGAGATGAAAAACGAGGAAACAAAATCGCTGCCAGACGAGAAAATAGGTACCTACTCCCTATTTAGGGTCCCGGAGGACAATGATGACAGAGTCACCCCTCAGGAACAATTTGCTTATAAACCGATCTTTATTCACTGGTTTAGCCTTCTTCTTCCCCTTCCCAGTCTTTGGAACCTGAAAAGGCTCAGGAAGAGTGCAGATTAGCCAGGGGACAGCAGTGGTCAGCAGGCGCTAAGAACGTAGAGACAAACCGGAACAGAAAGGATCAGAAAGAAAAATAGAGGGTTAAGACCTACCTCTGTCCACATCTCTTTTACGTTCTCCAGGACCATGTTGCAGTGACGGTCGAAGGCCTTTACTCTTCCGAGCAATTTTCTATTGTTTCTGCAGTTTATCAGAACCTGTCAGACAAGTAAACAAAACGATTAGAAGCGTAAAACGATGGAATGCATCCGACATCGAGAACGGAGATCAGCGACCATCACTAGGAAAACCCTAAACTCGTCGGACCTGTGTGTTTTGCTTCACGCTCATAGTAAGCACTGATAACGGTCCTGTGCTGAATTCCTCCTCTTCCTTCTTCTCGGCCTGTTTGAACGCAACGATTAGCCAAAATGGAAGAGATGTGAGACTTCGTTCCCATAAAGATGATACGAAAATTAGAACAAGGAGGAAGCAGATTAACACACCTCATCCTCGTCCATTGGTCGACTGAAGTTAACGTC
Organism: Closterium sp. NIES-67; assembly: GCA_027943415.1. Classification (NCBI taxonomy): domain Eukaryota; kingdom Viridiplantae; phylum Streptophyta; class Zygnematophyceae; order Desmidiales; family Closteriaceae; genus Closterium; species Closterium sp. NIES-67. The sequence continues at coordinate 469,830 of BQMB01000373.1, read as the reverse complement.
GTCGGAAACATGAAAAAACCGTTCCAGAAAGGGAGGAGGGAGCAACATGACGCAAGGCGACAAGGTTAGAGTTCGGCCCTTCCGTCGAAACAAAAAACAAGCGGACAGGACGGCAGAAGGTAAGTTACGCAGCGCTTACCTCATGGCGTGAGATGGGAGGAAAAACGCTAGCTCCTTCGGATCGTAGGACTAAGATCTAGGACTACAATGCCGCAAGACGAGACCTCAGTGTGGAGTGGAGACCTGTGACTAGGGAAACGAGGCTATCCTGTTGTGTGACAAGGTTGGAGGAAAATAGTGTGTGGTGAAAGCGCTTTACTCGATATTAAGTTTGGTGCGACGATGCTGAGGTGCATCTACATGCAATCATGTTTCGTGGATATAATTGATATTAAAGGGCTCGAGCTACTTCTCACCCACAATGATATGAAACACTAAGCAAAGTGTATTATGCGTTCATTTCTCAATTTCGTACCATTGGACAGAAATATTGTAAAGAGAAACCAAACAAGCTATTACAACAAAACTACCAAGTTATAGCAGAACAATATCCTACCTCCAAACAAGGCCCATTTTTAGCCGATCTCCAAGTAGTCCACATGCCACGCCCTAACAACGAGTAATTCAGCCCACAACCCAGCTACTTTCCAAACCCACCAAACAGCTTCCTCAAACCAGATGCCTTCTTTTTCTCAAACCCTGAATCCTGCTCCGATCCAGCCCACGCGGCTTCCCTCTCCCTCAGCATATCCAGATACTCCTTCTCCTGCTTCAGCCTCGCCTCTCTGAGGCCCTCGCCAAAACCCACAGCTGCAGGGCTTGCAGAGCCAGGACCACCCCCCTGAACAAGCATATGCGCAGCAGGGGGGTTTTGATGGGGTGCACTGTACCCAAAAGCATTGGTGGTCATATGAACACCATTATTCAGCATGCCCAGCTTATCATGCCCCTCCATGCTTGCCCTGCGCCCAGTGGCAATGCTCCCAGCCTCTGGCACTGGTCCGTAGGGGGAGTGATGCAGCATGCCCGGGGGGTGGTGGTACCCAGCTGTTCCCCCTACTGCCACTCCTCCTGCCACTGTGCCCAGTGCTGCTGTTGACGCACTTGCCTCCTTTCCCTTGTTCTCCTTCCCTGGCTTCTCCCTCTCTTTCTCCTGCCCCTGCTGCTGCTGCTCACCGCCTGGAGCAGCACTGGGATTGCTACCCCGAGAAGTGCTGCTGACTGTCTCAGGCTCCTGGAAGGTCACAGTGCGACGAGCGCGGCCTGCAGCAGCAGGAGCAGAAGCAGAAGCAGCAGCAGCAGCAGCAGCTGAAGAGGTGGCAGACTGAGTGGCGGCTGGCTCTACAGCAGCAACGACATCCACTGCTGAGGCTGGCAGAGAAGCAGCGGCAGCAGCAGTGGTTGCAGCGACGTCCTCTGAAATATCTTCAACAAGCATCACATCACTGCTTTCTGCTGCTGCTGCAGCAACACCCTCAGGCTGCTGCTGCTGCTGTTGCTGGTGGTGGTCAGCCAGTTCTGCCTGCTTCGACTCTACATTGGATTCCTCCTTACCACTAGCAGCAGTAGCAGCAGAGGGAACAGCGTTCACAATGTCACGGCTGCGCCCCTTGACCCCAGCGGCTCCACCAGTCACAGTGCGGGGTCCTGCCCCCAGGCTGGACAAAACTTTCCGCTGCCCGGGCTGGGACAGGTCAGGGCTGGAGGGTCGGGCAGCCACACGCCCAGCTGTCCTTGATGAGCCAGCACCAGCAGTGAGTCTCATAGCAGAGGAAGCCGTGTGCTGGGAGAGCGACCTGCTGCCAGCAAGGGACCCCAGAGTACCCCTCGCAGTCCCACTGGAGGAGGCCGTAACCGCGCGGTTACCAGTAACACCACTGCCAGTGGAATTTGCAGTGGTGGTGCGGCGCCTCTCGATTCCAGAGGTGGAGGTGGAGCGAACGAGCCCTGAGGCCCGCTGCTTGAGGTGCTGCTGCCGCGCCTCCTGCTGCCTCTTCTTCTCCTCCTCCTGCACACACAGGAAGGGCGGGGGATGGGGAGGGGGGGGGAGGGGGAACGGGTGGGGGAGAGAAGGACGGCAGTGAGGGTTGAGCAAGTGGGAGACATCAACGACTGACTTGTTGAGAATGCATGTACTAAACCCAGCCTAACTCCAGCCCAACCCCAGCGCAACCCCAGCCCAACCACAGCCACATTGCCCCAACTCTCCGCAGCACTCGCGATGTAGAGATCATGTTAACATACCCTGCGCCGTGCAGCCTCCTGCTGCTTCCGCTCCATCTCCATCAAAATCCGGTCCTGCGGATTCGTCACCCGCCCCCTGCCCCGCCCTGCACCAGCACCAATCGCAGAAGACGACGAGAGACTCCGCCCACGTGCGCCAACCCCAACTCTCCCCGCAACACCGCTCCCCACCACTCCCCTCCCTCTCCCCGCTCCTCCCACTCCCGCTCCCACCCTCCTCCCCACGCCTCTCCCTGCTGCTGCTCCTGCTGCGCGCTCAGCAGCCAGACTCAGCTCCATATCATCCCCATAGAGGGACGACGATGAGGAGGAGGAGCCGTCCCCCCCCACCAGCATGGCCTCCCCCAGCGACGCCTCCCACGCCATCAGATCCTCGTGATCCGACGGTCCGGATTCGTCCACAGGGCCACGGAGAGCCTCTTCCCCTAGGAAGTCCCGGGCAGAGGAGTCCCCCCCTGCGCCTGCGCCCGCCACCGCGCCCAGCATCTCCGCTTCCAGGTTGCCTCCCCCGTAAAGCGAGCGGGAATGGTCAAAAGCAGCCACCTCACTTGTTCCTCCTGCTCCTCCTCCTGCTGCTGCTCCTCCTCCCCCTCCAGCAGTGTGGTAGTCAGGCGAAGGGGAGGCAGACATACCAGACATAAGCATGAAATCGTCTGAAAACGGCCCAGAGTCCGACCCGCTGCTGCTACCGCCGCCGCCAAGGCCGAGAACCCCCCCATCAGACACGCCTGCACCCGTACCTCCTGCTGCTGCTGATTTGTTGGGCTGCTTCATGAAAGCAAGGGTTGTGGGGTCCGTCAGCCAGTCGTCCCTCGCAAGCTGCTGCTCAAACGCCCTCTGCTCCTCCTCCCGCTGCTGCTGCTTCTCCTCCTCCCGCTTCTCATTCTCCTGCTTCAGCTGCTGAATCTGCTGCTGCTGCTGGAGCAGCTGCTCCTGCTGCTGCAGCTGCACCTGCAGCTGCTGCTGCTGCTGCGCCAGCAGGTCTTGCAGCATCTGCTGCTGGATCTCCGCCTCCTCCTGGTTCCCAGGCTGCATGAGCTGAACCTCCTGAATCCTCCGCATCAGCTCTGGATCAAGCACCAGCTGCGACTGCTGCTGCTGCTGCTGCCCTTGCGGCCCCTGCTTGTGTTTCTGCTTCTGCTGCCCCTGCTGCTGCCTCCTTTGCCCTGTAGGCCCCGCCCCCTCTTCTTCCTCCTCTTCCTCGTCTGCGTAGTCATCGTCAAACTCGTCTGAGCCCTCAGCCACAGCAGACGGGCGCAAAAACAGACTCCCGCTCCCACTCCGCCGGAGACTCCCCATCCCCCCCTTGAAGCCCCCCGCTCCCCCGCCCGCCTTCCCCCTGCTCCAGCCGTTGCTGCCAGCAAACGCCCCGCCAGCACTCCCCACACGCCCCGTGATTCCCAGCGCCAGCAGCCCCGCATCTGAGCCGTTCATCGCATCTCCACCGACGCTGCTGATGAAACTCTCCGCCTCAGACATTACCCCCATATCATCCCCCCCTCCCGCGCCCCCTCCCGCTCCCCCTGCGCCGCCTCCGCGCGCCCTTCCCCCAGGGAGACCGGAATCCGAGTCATAGTACCGCGCGCTGCTGACGTCAGCAATCTCCAGCCCCACATCCCCCTCATTCTCTCCATTCCCCTCACCATTACCCGAGACAGCGCTGCCCGCGCCCCCGTTATTCGCCCACGAGCGGAGCTTGGGGGACATGCGCCCAGCCGCGCGGTTCTTCCGCCCGCTTCCCCCCACGCGGTGGTAGTGGTGGTGATGCACCCCAAACACCGGCTTCCCCCCAATCCTCACCGCCCCCGGCGGCCCTCCCCCCATCCCCGCCAAGCCTCCTCCGCCCATTCCCCGCCCCAGCCCAGCCACGTCTGTAGCACCAGGGAACGGACCAGCGGCGGCTGTAGCGCCGGGCGCTACAGCCACGAGCCCGTAGGGGAACGGGGAGCCGGGGGAATACATATTCGAGCCAGACGCATACATGGGGACGAACGAAAACGGCCCATGCCCGGTATTAGCACCAGCAGGACCGCCCACAGGTGTACCTATAGCGAGCGAGCCAGTCGCTGCGTCAGCAGCGGTAGATTCTCCTCCGGAATCGGTGCCGTCAGCGGAGTTGGCGGGGGCGGGGGCACCGGGGGCGGTGGTATCTGGCGCGAGGGGGACCCAGACGGCGGAGGGCGCGGGTGGCGGGTTGGCCTGGAGCTCGCGGCGGCGGAGCAGCGCGGAGAACTGGATGCACGCTTGCCTGGGGGCAGACAGAAGGTGAGGGGAGGAAGAGTCGGGGGGCAAAACGAGGAGTTTAGAGGGGTGCTTTGGCGCAGAAAAGGGGAGAGGCAGGTGGGGGGGTTGGGCTGGAGCTCGCGGCGACGGAGGGGCGCGGAGAAGTGGATGCACGCTTGTTGTGATTCTATGTGGCATCAAGCGGTGGGATGTGGCGGGTTGGGCTGGAGCTCGCGGCGACGGAGGAGCGCGGAGAACTCTGGATGCACGGTTGTTGTGGTTCTATGTGGCGTCAAGCGAGGGGGTGTGGCTCTCACTTGAGGCGCGGGCAATCGAAGCAGTCGGAGAAGAGGTGGAGAGATGAGAGAATCTCAGGCGTGTAGCTTCATGTAAGGACATAATGCGCCTTTGTGGTTTGAGGGGGCGGGACACTCACTTGAGGCGCGGGCAATCGAAACAATCAGCGAAGAGGTGGAGGGACGAGAGGATCTCAGGCGTGAAGCCGCCTGCTGCTGCCCGCGCCACTGCCACGTTCTGCTCCCGCCTCAGCATGCCTAACCGCATCTGCATAGCCTTGCGGATGCGCCTGAGAGAAAAGGGAGGGCAGGGGAAGGGGGAAAGGGGGAGAGGGGGAAAGGGGGGGAGAGGGGGGGGTGTCACTGCCACGTTCTCCCGCCTCAGCATGCCCAGCCGCATCTGCATCGCCTTGCGGATGCGCCTGAAGGGGGAGAAGGGGAGGGGGGAGGGGGGAGGAAGAGACGGGAAGGGAGAAGGTGAGCAAGCGGGGAGGGCAACAAGGATATGCGTGGAGCATATCAGGGGAGAACCGCTTACACTACCAGCCCGAGGGCATCAAGGGCGTGACAGGCAAGTCACGCCCATCTGATGAGCTGGAAAAGTTGACTAACACAGGGGCTATGGCTAGGCTGTACACCAAAAATTAAGAGCCTGAGGTCCCAATCCCTCCCAAGTCGCACTCACATGATGAGCTCGCCGCCGCCTTCGTCGGCGTTGCTCTGTTGAGTCGACTCAAAGGGGGGATTGAGTCCACCCAAAAAGTACTAAAAGCCTCTCAGGCCAGTCGCACTCACATGATGAGCTCGCCGCCTTCTTCGTCGGCGTTGCTCTCCGCCACTGTTCGCAGACCGTTCTGCGATCGAAGGGGGAGCGAGTGTGTGGGAGAGAGGACGAGCGGGAGGAAGGAGTGAATGAGTGATTGATCGAATGAGGGAGCAACTTGAGTGAGAGAAAAGGGAGTGGTAGAGAAGGGAGTGAGAGAGAAGAGGGAGTGAGAGAGAAGGGAGTGAGAGAGTGAAAGCGAGTCGCAGGTGAATTGACCCTGAACAGAGCTGCTCCTTTCACCTTGCTTGGTGATCGCACGCGTCTCACCTGAATGAGTCGGCGGATGGGCGACGGCGAGCGAGAGCTGGAGCGTCGCCCACGAAGCGAGCTGTCGCGAGTGAGCGACATGCCACGATCGCCGCCGTCGCATTCTGCAGGGGGCGAGAGAAAGAGGGGGGAGACAGGGGGAGGGGAGGATGGAGGGGCATGGATTGAAATTGACACATCGTATAAGCCGGATAGGCATGGTCCTATAGGCACGGTGGGAGATCCGTTGCCATGGATGAGCATGCGGGTATGGTATAAGCCGGTTGGGCCTGGTGGTGTGGCTGATGCATCAGGCATGATGTAAGATGCTGCCTAGGTTTGGTAGTGCGGGATAGGTGGCAGACACACCTGCATCAGACTTGGAGTCGTTCTGAGGACGAACGGCGCACATGGAAGGGATGGAGGGAGGTTGGAAGGGCGCAAGGTGGGAACGCAAGACGGGAGAGATGGGAGAGACGGGAGAGACGGGAGAGACGGGAGAGACGGGAGAGACGGGAGAGACGGGAGAGACGGGAAAGCAAGGGAAGGAGCAGTGAGGCAGGGAAAGGGAAGACGTCAGCAACAACCGAAACTTTGTCCAATGCTGCCAAAACAGCTGATGGTGTGATACGCATCGCATGGAAATACAAGTGAACAGCGCATTCGGAAAGTCGATATGTGCCGTACACGAGGCAAACCCAAGCCGCAAGGTCAATGAACGCTTTTGAGGCGCTTCAAAAACAGCTGATGGTGTGATAAGCATCGCATTGAAATACAAAGTGAACTGCGCATTCGGCGAGTCAATATTTGCCGTATACGAGGCAAACCCAAGCCGCAAGGTCAATGAACGAACGTCAGTTCTTTAATACATAACAAAACGGAGCATGACATCTTCTCCAGCCCAAGACAAGAGGTCCTCTCTCACCACGACGGAGCATTTCAACACTAGCAGCGCTACAAGTCGATAGAACTTCTCACCTGGCCGTAGTCAGCAGCGGCCGAGGGATCGCCTGTGAGCGAGTCTTCGAGGTGCAGCAGCTCCCTCTCGATGGCCACGGCGTGCTCGATGAGGCCCGGCGAGCTGATGAACGATACCGCCCTGGAGGAGAGAGAAACGACGGAAAGAAGAGCAAACAGAGGAGTGGACGTAAGGAAAAGGTGGAGGGGACGCCTATGAGGGTGTCCTCGAGGTGCAGCAGCTCGGTGAGGCAGCTGATGAGCTACGGCGGGCTCGATGACGCCGGGCGAGCTGATGAACGAGACCGCCCTAGAGGGAGTAATTGGGGGGCCGGATAAGCGGGTGAAAATGAAGGAGATTTGGGAAATTGGAGGATGGTCCTTCGATTTCGCAGCCTCGTGACTGCATCAGACGCAGCCTGATCCTTGCGATTCCTTTATCCGGCGCGAGGTTTAAGGCGCTAGTCGGTTTACGCGTGTTTTTTGTGCACCTTCCACCGTGGTCCTCGTGAACCACGAGATCAACTCGTCAACATCCGCGCCGTCCTCATTTTGAGTCGACTCAAAAGCTCGTTATACAGCGCTAGTAGGTTTATTTATGCACCGTACCTTTCCACCGTGGTCCTCGTGAACCAGGAGATCAGTTCGTCAACATCCGCGCCGACCTCCTCTTCCTCCGCCGGGACATAACCTCGCAGCTTCTGCCTCTGAAGCTTCAGAAAAGCCGTGCGTTTGCGAGGGTCGAGCTTGATAAGGTGCGAGCCGCTGCTGAGCTGCTCCTCGACCGCCTTGATGTGGCTCGCGAACGGCTTGAGGAGCCCCGATGAGAGTACCGTCGTGCTGCCATTGGCCGAAATTAATACCTCGCACCTGCGAGGAAAGTCGGGAAGAATTGGGAAACGAGTCGTGTGGTTCAATATAGCCCGGCTAACGAAGTCTAGGGAGAGTGTAACTTTAGCACTGAAGAACTTCTACGCAAGAAGAAGTTCGTCCGGTTTGAAATTGCTGTATAGGGAATTAGAGGTTGCGGGAAAGTGGGGGAGGGAATACCTGCTTCGGGTTGGGTTAAGCGTCAGCTGGATGTTCTCTAAAATGGTAGGTTCCATCTTGATAGCAGTTCCCACCGAGCAGATTGCGACAGGCGACGAAGCCAATGAACACTCTAAATAATCATCTGTCTGATCAACACTTGTGAGAACCCGTTCTACGCTTGTATCCCAGGAAATGACAAACAATACGGGCTGGAGAGACGGACTATCGAGAAAACGCGACAATGAACCTTAGAGACCAGAAGTATTAGCTCGTTCTCTAGGTGACAATCCAGAACGGAAGAGGTGACAGGGTAGGCCAGAGAGAGTGCAGGTTGATGAATTTTGGGAAGGAGTTCTCAAGGTAGTGGTGGAAGGAATGGCTGTTGGAATAATCAGCTTCTCCAAGATGAAGTTCCCAGGGTTGCTGTTGATAGCAAGGGCGGCTGATCAGAAAAACCCAAGCTTCAGGCCCAAGGCTGGTCGCCATGCCACCAGACCTCAAGGCGCTTCTGGAACCAGAGTTGCCGAACCAGAATTCTCGGTCACTCGTGGCGACAGTGGTGCCGTCGCTGCGGTTCGCCAGGGATTGCGCATTTCGGATGCGAAGGTGACGCTACAGAAGGTTGGTGTGGCATCCCAGTCGCACACGTTCGTGTGCCCTTGGCAAGCAAGGGCGAACGTGTGCGACAAGAATGCGACTTGCTCCGGCCTCGTTCCCAGGCCTGTGAGAGAGGGGTTCGGGAGAGGCACGGTCAGTGCTTGGAAGTGGAGAATGCTTGAAGCGACTCGTCGTTTGAATCAGGTCAAGGATAAGCAATTTCAAATTTGGCGGGAAAATGTTACTCGAAGCTCGTCGTGAAGCTCCTCTACCAAACGAGCCTCATTTTGAACCTCCATAGGCTTGCAGTGACGTGCGACATAGCATCGCACGTCACCAAAAGCTTACCCGCGTGCCGAGCAAGGGTGCTTGTAGCGTGAAAAGCCACATCAGCGTGAGGGGTTTGTGACGCGTGAATTGCGGTTGAGCAGGATTTACGTGGGGCAAACAGGTGGTGGTCAACCTGCCACATGGAGTACGAACAGTCGCCAAAACTTGTTCGCCAATGCTCGTTACAGAACGGCTTACCGTACTAAGTAGAATATTCGTGTAAGAGATTGGCCATAATGATGTGTATGAAGTGTTAGAGACAATGTAGAAGATAACTTGAAGGGATGGTGGTAAGGTGTTTATTGGGCTGAATGGGAGTGAATGGACGTTAACCAGATATCGCCTTATCGGCTAAACCAATGTTGACACCGCATTCAGTGACGCGCATCTCCATGGAGCCACTTTCTTACTCATTCTGTAGATGTGGGCTTGCATTAGCACGAATCCTAACACTTGTCCACATCTACGCAACAGGCATGTACAGCTGACGAGACAACACAACCGAACCGAATGCAATGTTCAATCAACGTCCAATTAGTCAAAATAAATTCTACATATCATCCACCTGCTGACAAAGGCCAGTCTTCGTCCATCCCTTCAACTCGCCTCCTGCTCCCAGCATTTCCTACATTTATACTGCCTCCGTGATAGTGTAAAGCATCTCTACAGTCTTCAACACCAGAACTTGTTCCTTTGTTATGCCCTTCCTCCTCGTCTACACTCAGACTGATCACGTCACTCCTGCTCCCCATTGAAATCTCCTCACCCTGCCATACCATAGAATCATCGCCACGCAGTCCCTCACCCCTTATATCGTCCTCTTCTTCCACCCACCCAGCTGCCACCTCCCCCTCCCCCTCCCTCACCCCTTCCCACTCCTCCACCCCCCCTCTAATAAGAGCCTCCTCATCTTCCTCGGCAGTCCAGCTCCAGTCGGGGCCCCAGTCCTCCTCCCCTTCCCACTGCCGCAGCACATGCAGTGTCCCCTCGTCCTCCTCTCTAGCACCCCCCCATTCACCCACAACGTGCAGGGGAGAGTCCCCTGCCATCTCGTGCACACGGACAACACGGACAGAGCTTGAATCGCTGGAAGAACCACCACTGGAAGAAGAACCACCCCTGGAAGAAGAATCTCCCGAAGGAAAAGATCCTGTGGCAGACGAAGCTTTGGAAGAGCCTCTGAAAGAACGTCCGGCCTCCTCTGGCAAATAAGGTACAGAACTCCTTCCCCAGTGCTCCCTTCTATGCACCTTCCCATGCCTTTCGCCACCATGTCTCCCCATCGTCTCCTTGGTGTCCCCTTCGTGTGCCCCCACCTTCACTGCACCGACTGATTCGACACCCAGCACTGGAGCGACCAGTCCCCCCACTATCTCTGCATACTCCAAGTCTCCACCATCATCACCATCACCATCATCATCATCATCACCATCATCCCCATAATCTCTCATTTCACCATCATCCCTCATTTCACCATCCTCCTCCAATGGGCTACCCACCCCTCCCTCTCCCTTTCCTTCCTCCCACTGCCCATGGGCCCCATCACTAGGACCATACTCGTTACTGCCATACCCACTAACACCATACTCCCTTGCACTGTACTCATCAACCCAGTACTTGTGCTCCTCAGCATCAACCTGCTGAGCCCATTCTATCTTCCCCTCCTCCACCCTCAATGGCCGCCCTCCCATCCCTGCTCGCTGATACACCCCGTTAGAAACCCCCCCGTTTGCAGCATTAGCTGCCATAAGCGCCAGGCCTACAGTAACCCCCACTGCGCCGCCCAAGCCAAGCACCGTGCCGCCCAGCGACCCGAGCTGGCCCAGAGGCTTGGAAAACAGGTTCGGGTTGCCGCACACGTTCCGGAGCAAGCCGGAGACACCAGACGAAACCTGCCGAGCCATGCCGCCCGCAAGAGCGTCGACGAGACGAAAGCTGCTGCTCAGGAAGGGGTGGGCTAGGCGCTGGAGCGGCAGGAGGGGTAGGGGGACTAGACGCGAGGCAGAAGGAGCGGAGAAAGGTTCCAGGGCCAGAGGGGCAGGAGGAGGGGCGGGAGGAGCAGGAAGAGTGGATGAGAAGGTGTCGGGAGAGTCAAGAGCTGGAGCAGCAGCGGAAGCAGCAGCGGAAGCAGCGGCAGCAACAGCAGCGGCAGCAACAGCAGCGGCAGCGGCAGCAGCAGTGGAGGTCGTAGCAGCAACAGGTGAGACCTGCACGGGTGCAGAGCCATCAGATTCAGAGCCATCAGATTCAGAGCCATCAGCAGGAATAGCTACGGCTGCAACTGAGGCTGCTTTCCCATCGTCCTCCTCCCCCTCCTCCTTCCGTTGCTCCCAACCAATTGGCAGCAGAGGGGGAGGCGAGGGGAAACATTCAGGTGAGGGTGAGGGCGGGGACGCTGACAATGCTGACGTGGAGGTGGGTGACGTGGAACAGAGTGGCGTGGCGTCAGCAGAGGCCATTGACTTGCGCTGCCTGCCTTGACTGGTGGGGGGCGTTATGCAGTCAGGAAGAGCTGCTGCATTCTTGCTGCCGACATGATTACTGCCTCCGCCCCTCCTGCTACTGCTGCCACTGCCACTGTCACTGCCACCGCCACTGACACTGCCACTGCCACTGCCACTGCCACTATTACCGCTACTCCTATGGCTGCTCTGCCTGCTGCCTGAGAGCTGCTGCTTCTGCTGCTCTGGGGACCGTTGCTGAGATAGCTGTTGGTGCTGCTGATGCTGCTGCTGCTGCTGTTGGTGCTGCTGATAATAGGGCTGCTGCTGCTGAGGATGCTGCGCCAGTTGCTGCTGCTGCTGTTGCTGCTTCTGCTGCGGCTGCTGTTGCTGTGCCAGGAAAGATACTAAGGAGGGCGGGGGAACGCCTGGGTCGCTCTTATGAGAGGAGGATGGAGAGCGGGCGGGAAACGATCGCTCAGACTGTAACCTCCTAGTTGCTGCTGTTGTGGTAACCCCACTGCTGCTGCCCCTCCTGTTGCTCTTGCTGCTGCTGCCACAGCGGCCGTCGCTAGGTGTGTCAGCAGTTGCTGTGGCAACCAGACGTCTCGAAGTCTCCCTGACGTCATGCATAGCCGAAGGCTTTCCGCTGTTGTCTAAACATGGCAGGATCTGAGCCACACTGGCGACGAAGTCAAGCACCTCCCGCACCACCTGACGGGTTGGGAGGGTTGGGGGGGACGGGTTGGGAGGGAAGGGTTGGGAGGGACGGTTTGGGAGGGACGGGTTGGGAGGGATGGGTTGGGAGGGATGGGTTGGGAGGGACGGGTTGGGAGGGATGGGTTGGGAGGGAAGGGTTGGGAGGGACGGGTTGGGAGGGACGGGTTGGGAGGGACGGGTTGGGAGGGATGGGTTGGGAGGGATGGGTTGGGAGGGATGGGTTGGGAGGGATGGGTTGGGAGGGATGGGTTGGGAGGGACAGAAGAACAGAAAAGGTGTGCTGTTCGTGCTGGAAGGAAGCTACGAAGAAAGGGGGGCGGGGAAAGACAGTTTAGGTAGAAGGTGACACAGAGCAAGCAGGACACGTGCGATGCAGGCAGGAACAAGGAGGTACGACTACATGAGGTGAGGGCAAAACATGAGGGGGGCGAGGGGGAGGGGAGGGAAGGGTGGGGGGCATGGGGGGGTTAGGGGGACGTTTGGGGGTCAAAGGGTTGCTAGCTGGTGAGAATACATACCGCTTCCTCTCTGCCTGAGGAGTCTATTTTTGAGGCGCCTCAAAAATAGACTCCTCACGCAGGGATATTTGGGGGTCAAAGGGTTGCTAGCTGGTGAGAATACATACCCCTTCCTCTCTGCCCCGGTGGCTCTCCCCCTGCGACCACACCACGCGCAGCGCCATTTGTAGCTCCGCCACCACTCTTCCGCGCTCATGCGCAGCTGCTCGTCCGCGCTGCCCCCTCCCCCGATCTTGCTGCTGCTGGTGCAGAATCTGCTCACAGTGCATCAACCGTTCCAGAGCACTCTCGACCATCTCCAGTGAGTCCCGCAAAGCAATCAATATTCGAGCCTCCGCAGTACCCTCACCCAGCCTCGAGGCTGTTCTCGCGCCCATGGCAGGCAAAGAAAGCCGGCCATGGTGCTTGCCCTGTTCCTGCTGCTGCTCATGGTGATGGTGCTGCTCCTGCTGCTGCTGCTGCCCCTTGTACTGCTGCTGATGGCCAGGAGCGTCAGTCTGACCGCGCTCAGACAGAGGAGGGGAAGGCGCCTCTGACACAGTCTGCTTGGACGATGAGCTGCCGTGAAAAGAGAAACGAAGAGCGAGATGAACAGCGAAGAGATAAGCGAAAATTATGCAGCGAAACGACACGCAAGAAGCAGGAAGACTCAATTTACTAAAATGCCCGGAAAATTGAATAGCCAGAAACCATTGTCGGCAAAGCCGAGAGCGAATTGCACAGGAGCAAGGAGCCGGAAAGCCAGGAGCTTACTTGCGAGAGGAGGATGTGGATAGATCAGGCGGGAACTTCGGCGAAAGAATAAGCGGGCTCGAGCTGAAAGCGCCTGCATGTTTTAGTCTGTTCCCTTGTTTGATGTTCTCGTCAGCAGGTTGACCTGGAGCCGGGTGTATAATGCTTGACGTCGTGTCTCGCTGGCTTGACCTAGAACGAAGAGAAGAAGGAGATGCGACATAAAAGCTTTGAGTACGCGATAATGGAGAATTCATGAATGGGTACAAGGGATGGTGCGGTTGGAATAACATTTGTAGGATCATGCCGTGACTGTTTAGAAGACGCCATGGGGTGAGGAAACAACCAATGCTTCCACGACGACAGTTCAGTCATTGTGGAAAAAGTTAACGTAACAAGTTCAGATATCGCTGCGTGCTTTTGAATCGACTCAAACGCTGCGTGCTTTACCATGATCGTGCAGTCAAAGGAGCTGACGATGTCGCTAGAATGAAATCGCTCTGGAGGCTTCTTTCGATCGCGTCGCTGATGTTCTCGTGAAGGCTCACAGCGCACCGAAGCAACTCGCAGAACTGCTGCTGAGAGTCCATTCAGACGAAAAGACCTGCAGAATCTAACAATATCCAATCTCCAGGCTCCTTCTGAATAAGAATAGTTGCGGGAACAAAGCAATCGCCAAACGTAGCTCGAGCTAGCAGAAAGGCCTTGCGCTTAATCAAAAGCACCACCTCTCATCTGCCGAGAGTGTTTTCAGACAGACACCATGACTCGACAAACATGGCGGCTATTCCTGCTGACACCACCTTCGAGCTACTGATATTTGTGGGGTTATCAAGGTTGCTGATTCAGCGGGCCCCTGCATTCCTTCCTGGGCCTCGGAGCATTGTGTTGAGAAGAAAGTACAGCACCAGTTGGAGTTGTGTGGAGTCACACAAGGTTTTGCGAGACGGTTACACTCTAGAAACGAAATAGACGACGGGAAAAGGGGCTGAAAGACCCCAACAAACCGCCACTTGGCAGGGGCTGCGTCGTCTGACATGCTTGATCGACGGTGAAACGACGAAGCAGTGCCACTGCGTGGCCTTCGGCGGTACGGATGAGCTCGCCACGATTGACGAAGGGCGCAACAAGCGTCGCACGTCGCGTACATGCCTCTTCCAGCGACGATCACGTCCACCGAGCCAGCAGCAACTGCGACCACCACTCCTGCTGCGACATTTGAATGCGGGATGCTCCGTTGCTCCGTTAGCAATTATAACATCAATATCTGTGGTTACAACCTCATTGCAAATGCTCATTGCAATAGCCACTAAAACGTTGCTCAAGCCGACCTTTGGCAATACGCGTCAAGGAAATAATCCGCGCTAGGATAAGCTGACCCGGATTGGAGGGTGATTGCGCGAGAACCGTAGATTGCGCTACCTTGAAAATCACCTCACCACCACCTCCAATAATTGCCAGGCCTGTTCGATCCGAACCGCGTGGGCAGTTTGAGAACATCCCCGCAGGTTCCAAATGTCGTGCGCCCAGCACACGTGAAATCGGTTCTGCCTTCCTCCCCCCCGCATTCAGGTGGTGGTAACTCTCTACCATGGGCAGGTGGGGAACTCAAAAGCGCGTCCGCGCGTCACCGATTGGCGCAGCACAGCCCTGTTTGTCTGGGCCGAACTCCCCCCCCTCCCCCCTCCCCCCCACCCCCCCGAACCTCGCGCAAGCGGGACACTTGCGCTCACGGCACCTCTGCACCACAGAAAGAAGCAAAAGCAGGTCCGGCACGGCAAACCCGAAGTGTTTCGAATTCAACGGTTTCAATCGGTGAGTTGCAATCGATCGCGGTAAAGAGTCTAGCAGATCGGTTTGAGCCATACCTTTTCAACGCTGGCCAGCAACCAACTTCCTACGCGACCACCGCCTGCCGAGCTCCAGAACGGAGGACCTAACTGTTTGTCGTAGCCCGAGCGAGCGTAGAATCTGGCCGAATTTGGTCCCTAGTGGTTCGTTCCGACTACACATTCTAAAGCGCACATCGCTCGCAGTGTCGCACATCACGAATCGGCTCGCATCGTTACAAACCCCTAGCCTATTTGTAGCCTGCTAACCGTCAAATCCTCTGTTTTGAGACGTCTCAAAACTGAACTACTTATCCTCAGGCTGCGGCTTTCGACATGTTCTGCACGTGCTGCTGCTCGCAATGCTGCGAGTCACTCGGCTCGTGTTGCTGCGCGGTGTGCTCTCTAGGAACATCGCGGCGCGTAGCGAAGTACGTCTACGGCCTCCTCTTCCTCTTCGCGCTCGTCCTCATGTGGTGCCTGCGCGACTTCGGCCAAGCGGCGCTCATGCATTTACCCAGTAAGCATGAAGTGTTTTCTGTAGTGTTCTGCTCTTTAGCGAATCATGCTGAAACGAGTCAATCCTCATCTGGTGCTTGCGCGACTTCAACCAAACCGCGCTCATGCATGTACCCAGTGAGTACTATAATATCTCTGTGCCGATCAGGGATTCATTCTATAGCGAGTCGGTCCTCATGTGGTGCTTGCGTGACTTCGGCCAAACCACGCTCATGCATTTACCCAGTGATTATGGCTTCGTGAATTTTAGTGAATCGAGCTTAAGAGTCAATCGTGGCCATCCATTCATCCAGTGAGTGGGCTATAGCGAATCAATCCCCGTAGTGCTCCTGGGAAATTGTGATGGTTTACGAGACAGAATGCGCTCCGTTCGGCCCATTCCCTCCCATCGCACCTTCGTTGCCGCCCCAACAGGTTTCAAGGAGTGCAAGCCGGGCGACCAGGCGTGCACTGCGGCGACCGTGGTGCTCTGCACGGGTCTAGGCGTGTCCTGATTCTTCGCCCTCATGTGCGCAACCACAATGGGGGCGCGCACTGTAACATGACGGCGTTTCACGCACAAATCCTTCTCCTCCGTCCCTGCTTCCCCCTCCGCCCACAGGTTTCAAGGAGTGCAAACCGGGCGACCAGGCGTGCTCTGCGGCGTTAGAGCTTTGAGTCGACTCAAAAGTAAACCCTGCTTCCCCCTCCGCCCACAGGCTTCAAAGAATGTAAACCGGGCGATCAGGCGTGCACTGCAACGACCGTAGTGCTCTGCACGGGCCTAGGCATGTCCTTATTCTTCGCCCTCATGTCTGTAACCACATTGGGGGCGCGCGTTGATGGCGGGGGTCGTGACACGTGGCATTCGGGCTGGTGGCCGCCCAAGCTGCTGCTGTGGGCGGGGTTGCTTGGCGTGACAGCCTGTCTTCCCCTAGGTGAGTCTGCTGCAGGGGGCATTGTGCGTGACAGGGTATTCAGCAAATCTGTTCGTTGAATGTGGTTCAATGCGGTTCGAGTGCTGAAATCTTCGGTGCAAGGCTGGAGTTTTCTTGAATCAAGGGGATACAATCACTCCAGCCTTATTCGGATCTCTAAAGAGTTCTAATGTTGCTCTGGAGCACGTCATCCTGTGCAGGCGTGTTGAGTATATACGGCTACGTGGCAGTGGCAGGGGCGGCAATCTTCGTCGTTATCCAGCTTGTCAGCATGCTGAACTTCGTCTTTGTCTGGAACGACACGTGGCAGGCGGACAAGAAGTGGTGAGCTCTTGCTGATACCCTCGTCCCCATTACAGGACCCTCCTCGTCCCTCTTATGAGCCCCTCCTCCCCACTTTAACAAGCTAATCCCTTTAATAGAACCATCAGCCGCCTTGCCTTCGGCTGTAACATTGCCTTTCCATGGTCCCCATGCTGTGCATTCTTCTCGATTTCTCCTCTCACGAAGCGACTTCCCTTCGCTGCCTTCCCTCCTCTGCCTCCCCCCCCCCTGCCTTCCGTCCACCGCCTTCCCTCCAACCCTCAGGCATGTGTGGGGAGCGGTGGTAACCGGAACGTGTTACGTTGCACTGGCGGCAGCAGCTGTCCTCATGTTCATCTTCTTCGCACCCTCCTCCTCCTGCTCCCTCAACATCTCCTTCATCTGCTCTCTCCTCATCCTCGTCCTCATCCTCACCCTCGTCTGCCTCCTTCCAGCCGTGAGTACCTTCCTCCCTTAATCCTTAACCCTTATCGTCTTCCTGTGTTCTTCGCTCCCTGAGACCATGAGCAGCTCCGACCCCCCCAGACCATGAGCAGCTCCCGTAGCACTCAAGCGTAAACTCCTCCCTCAGACCACGAGGGTCCTTTAATGTCAACTCAAGCGTAGTCTCCTTCCTTCTTTGGGTCGCCTTGGCCCTGGATTATCTTGAGAAGGATCTCAAAGACGCCTTGGGGTATCTCAAGCGCCTCGGATCTGGAGTATCTCCCACTCCAGCAACGCCCCTTCCTCTTGACCTCCATCACGAGTGCAACACACTCGCACATCCTTACATCCCCATGTCCACTTCTATCCACCCCTCAGGTGGAATCCGCGGGGCTTCTGAGCACCGGCGTTATGGCGGTCTACTTTGCATTCCTCTGCTGGTCGGCAATCATGAGTGAGCCGCCCGGGGAGACGTGCAACACACGCCCACGGCAGACAGGACAAACTACATGGACGGATGTTACAGTGAGTGCAGTGCTCCGTAGCACCCAGGGTAGCTTTACTCCAGAATTGATTCCTTCGTCGACCACTAAATGGCATTGACAAGTTGGACTCGATTCGTTGAAGACATTGTTATATTGCTCTCTTCCGCTGTACTTAAACTTGTATATATCCTCCCATTCACAGAGCATCGGCTCACGCACATGCTCATTAACCCAACATGTACCTTCTTTATATCCCTGCTCTGTTCTCGCCGTCGGTGCATCTCTCTCCTCATTCGCAGCGTTTCTTCGTTGTTTTTCCCGTTGCAAACAGGCCTTCATTTTTGCCCTCCTTACAATCGTGGTCTCGGTGTACACTGTGGGGATCGACCGCCGGTGCATCTCGCTCCATCCGGGCTCAGGGGAGGATGTGGAGGGCGCGGGCAATGGCAAAGTGTCGTACGGACATGGGTTCTTTCATTTTGTGTTTCTTACGGGGACTATGTACATGACAATGTTGTTTATTGGGTGGGATTTGAGGGAGAATCCGGCCCAGTGGAGCTTGGATACTGGGTGGGCTAGCACTTGGGTGAAAATGGGAATCATGTGGTTTTCAGGAGCTGTCTATTTGTGGGTTCTTGTCGCTCCTCTAGTTATCAAAGGAAGAGACTTTTCTTGAAGTGGACTAGTGATGGCAGAAGCACAGAGATGCCATGTGAAGAAATCAGGCCCTCAGATTCGTTTTAGGGCGTGTCCAGCGCGTTCATTTTGCCCCAACACGAATTTTTGACATTTTTTTTAACACGCCGAAATATTGATTCGCCGAGTGTGAGTGTGTTGAGGTACAACTACAGTATCAACAGCAAAACGCTGGAACACGAGCGGACACGAGCCCCGCCCGTGGCTCGACAAATGAGCGGGTGCGCAGCACGCAACTCCTGTCAAACATCTGTATTTGTTATGTTTGTATAGACTGTATAGGGTTACCGCCTAGAGGGTACAACACTTAGGTATATTTGTGTGTACTCTCATCTTTACCATTATTCAATTATTCTGATATGGTATCACGCGTAGGTAGGATCCCCCCCCCCCACCTACCACTTCCGCTCATGCCCCCTAGCGCCCCTCCTGGGCCCCGTTGCGCTCCTCCCAGGCCCCGTCGCGCTCCTCCCAGGCCCCGTAGCGCCCCTCCTGGGCCTCGTCGCGCCCCTCCTGGGCTTCGTAACGCCCCTCCCAGGCCCCGTCGCGCCCCTCCCAGGCCCCGTCGCGCTCCTCCCAGGCCCACTAGCGCCCCTCCTGGGCCCCGTCGCGCTCCTCCCAGGTCCCGTAGCGCCCCGTCGCGCCCCTCCTAGGCCCCGTAGCGCCCCTCCTGGGCCTCGTCGCGCCCCTCCTGGGCTTCGTAGCGCCCCTCCTGGGCCCTGTAACGCCCCTCCCAGGCCCCGTCGCGCCCCTCCCAGGCCCCGTCGCGCTCCTCCCAGGCCCCCTAGCGCCCCTCCTGGGCCCCGTCGCGCTCCTCCCAGGCCCCGTAGCGCCCCGTCGCGCCCCTCCTGGGCCCCGTAGCACCCCTCCTGGGCCTCGTCGCGCCTCTCCTGGGCTTCGTAGCGCCCCTCCTGGGCCCTGTAACGCCCCTCCCAGGCCCCGTCGCGCCCCTCCCAGGCCCCGTCGCGCTCCTCCCAGGCCCCCTAGCGCCCCTCCTGGGCCCCGTCGCGCTCCTCCCAGGCCCCGTAGCGCCCCTCCTGGGCTCTGTCGCGCCCCTCCTGGGCCCCGTCCCGCCCCTCCCAGGCCCCGTCGCGCCCCTCCGTGGCTCCGTAGCGCCCCTACTGGGCCCCGTCGCGCCCTCCCTGGGCCCTGTAGCGCCCCTCCTGGGCCCCGTCGCACCCTGCCCGACCCCGTCGCAGCCGCCCGGCCCCGTCGCGCCTGCCCGGCGCCGTCGCAGCCGCCCGGCCCCGTCGCGCCCGCCCGGCGCCGTCGCACCCGCCCGGCCCCGTCGCGCCCGCCCGGCCCCGTCGCAGCCGCCTGGCCCCGTCGCGCCCGCCCGGCCCCGTCGCAGCCGCCTGGCCCCGTCGCCCTTGCCTGGCCCCGTCGCAGCCGTCCGGCCCCGTCGCACCTGCCCGGCCCCGTCGCACCCTGCCCGGCCCCGTCGCAGCCGCCTGGCCCCGTCGCGCCCGCCCGGCCCCGTCGCAGCCGCCTGGCCCCGTCGCCCTTGCCTGGCCCCGCCGCAGCCGTCCGGCCCCGTCGCACCTGCCCGGCCCCGTCGCACCCTGCCCGGCCCCGTCGCAGCCGCCCGGCCCCATCGCACCCGCCCGGCCGCCGTCCCGCTCGCCCGGCCCCGTCGCACCGGCCCGGCCCTGCCGCACTCGCCCGGCCCCGTCGCCCCAGCCCGGCCCCGTCGCGCCCGCTCGGCCCCGTCGCCCCGTCCCGGCCCTGTCGCACCAGCCCGGTCCCGTCGCGCCCACCCGGCCCCGTCGGGCCAGCCCCAGCCCCGTCCTCCGCACTGGTACGGTTCCCCCCCCCCCCCCCCCCACCCCGCCCTGCCCCGTGCCGCCCCGCACCACACTGTACTGCCTGGCACCGCACTACACCGCACTACACCGCACTGCACCGCACTACACCGCACTGTACCGCACTGCACCGCACTGCACCGCACTACACCGCACTGCACCGCACTGTACCGCACTGCACCGCACTGCACCGCCCTGCACCGCACTGCACTGCCCTGCACCGCACTGGACTGTTCCTGATGGCGGCAGAGCTTCGCTTCGACGCTGAAGGTCAGCCCCTAGAGTTCGAGGCGTGGCTTGCCGACCTCCGCCGCCAACTCACTGGTCAGCGGCAGGATGGTGAACCGCTTTCCGCCCACCTTGACGGTACGCTCCCCTGCCCAGACCCCCCTGCTATCCTGCCCGCTGACCCCACACCCACTGAGCGTGAGTCTACTGCTGCCACTGCCCGTGCGCGCTCTGTCTGGCTTTCTCGCGATGCTGTTGCCCAGCTTGCCATTAGCAATGCCCTTCCCCCATCCGAGCGTCCTCGCTTTAGGTCTCTCACTACTGCTCAGGCATACTTAGATGCTGTGATCAAGCGCTATTCCACCCCTCCGGCTGCCTCGGTGGGTCGCCTGATCCTTCCGATGCTCTTTCCTGACCTTGCATCTTTCCCCACTGTCTCTGACCTCGCTGCCCACCTGCGCTCGATAGATGAGACCTGGCGCGCTGCCTGCACTGACGCCCAGCTTAGAGCCCACCAGCCGCCCATTACCTCTACCCTCTATCTGCTTGCCACCCGCCTCCCTGACCGCCTTGCTGTCGCCCGCGACCGCTTTTTTAGCGTTCACCCCGCAGACCTCACCCTCACTGACTTTGTAGACACTCTGACTGTGATAGAGACCCGTCACCGCTCCATCGCCCAGGCGAGCGGTGTCGTGCCGGTCCCTATCTTTCAGGGTTGTGCCCCCGCTCAGTGCACCTTCTCCGACGGCTCTGCCGCAGTGGCTGAGACTGCTGCTGCAGCGCAGGTCCGTTCGGGGAAGGGCCGCCGCCCCAAGGCTGGGCGCGGCGGAGGAGGCGGCGGGGGTGCGGGCGGGGGTAGTGGTGGGGTCGGGTCGCCTGGTGCTGGAGTGGACGAGGGGACCCTGCCCAGTTCAGCTGAGTCGCCGCCCCTGCAGGTGCAGCAGCCGCCGCAGTCGCAGCCTTCGCAGTAGCCGCCGCAGACGCGGCAGCCGAGTGTCCTTCCGCCAGGGTGGCCCGGCGCTGGCGGTGGCCGGGCGCGTGGTGGTGTGCCGCGTGGTGGCTCTGGCGGCGGGCGTTGTCAGTACCAGATCAAGACCGGTCCTCGCCGCGGCTTCGTTTGCGGTAAGATCGGTCACTCCACTCCCCGCTGTTTTCGTCGCCTGGACGACCTCTTTCGTCAGCGCTTCGGCCCGTCGCCAGACCTCCCGGACTGGCACAGTTTGCTTAGTCGTCAGGTTCAGATTTTTGATATGGACATGGATGCCATTGTTTCCGCTCTGCATGTGATGTATGCTGATGACTCTAGTGTGCTTCCCGCTTATTACTCATTGTTGCCTAGTGTAGGTGTGCCTAGCTTAGCCTCCCCTGCTGCGTCAGGCGTAGGATCCCCTGCTTTGTGTAGTCTTGGTGCTTCCGCCGTCGTTCCGTCGCCAGACCCCTCGGCTTCGCTGTCCTTCACCCTGGACTCTGGCGCCTCTCGGTGTTTCTTCCGCGACTCCACCACCCTGACGCCGCTTCCTGTTCCTGCTGCCGTTTCTCTTGCTGACCCCTCCGGCGGTCCGGTAGTCGCCCGCAGTTCCACCACCCTTCCCTGTCCGGCGGTTCCTTCGGGCTCTCTTACAGGTCTGCATATCCCCTCGTTCTCCAGGAACCTAGTTGGTGTCGGCTGCCTCCAGGACCTTGGCGTCACCACTACGTTCCCTGGCCACGAGCGGTATGCTGTCTGTACCGAGGCCGCCACTGGTGCCCCCCTGTTCACGTTCCCCCGGGATCCGGTGTCCGGCCTGTTCACTCTGGACACCGCGACCCCCCCGGCTGGAGCGCCCCCTCAGGTGGCTGCGTCTACCCAGGTTGCTGCTGCCTGCTCCTGTCGCTCCCTCACTCACCCGACCCTCCTGTGGCACCACCGCCTAGGTCACCCTGCGCTCCCGCGTCTGCGTCACATGTCCCAGCACGGTCTCGTCCTTGGTCTCCCAGGTTCGCTCCCCGCGTTTCCCTCCTCTCCAGCCCCACCTTGCACGCCTTGTGTCGAGGGTCGGCTTCGCCGTGCCCCTCACTCCTCCTCGTTTCCCCCTACCGCCGCGCCGCTGCAGACCCTGCACCTGGACGTCTGGGGCCCCGCCCCCGTCCCTGGGCCGCGTCGAGAGCGCTACTTCCTTGTGCTTGTCGACGACTTCACTCGTTACACCACAGTCTTTCCACTGGAGCGCAAGGCCGACGTGCCTGGCGCCCTCATCCCCTGGCTTGTCTCTGCGCGTGTCCACCGCGGTCTCCCTGTCTTGCGTCTTCACTCAGACCGTGGTGGCGAGTTTGCCTCCGGTGTCCTTGGTCGTTTTTGTGGTGCGGAGGGCATCACCCAGACGTTCACCCTACCGGACTCCCCACAGCAGAATGGGGTCGCTGAGCGACGCATCGGTTTGGTCATGGAGGTCGCTCGCACTTCCATGATCCATGCCGGTGCACCCCATTTTCTGTGGCCGTTCGCTGTGCGCTACGCTTCTCACCAGCTTAACCTGTGGCCGCACCCTCAGCAGCCGCAGGTTTCACCGACCCGTCTTTGGACTGGGTCTCCTGGTGACGCGTCTGCGTTCCACGTCTGGGGCTGCCTTGCTCACGTCCGTGCCTCCGGCACGGACAAGCTCACTTCCCGCACCCTTCCCTGCGTCTTCCTCGGTTTTCCCCTTGACGCGTCCGACTGGCACTTTTACCACCCGCCGTCTCACCGCTTCTTTCACTCTCGTGACGTCACCTTTGACGAGTCCGTCTCCTACTACCGCCGCTTTCCCCACCGTGGTCCCCCGGTTACCCCCCCCCTGTTCCTAGTCACCCCTTCCCCGGTAGTCCCTGCCCCCCCCCCTCCTCCTCCCCGTCCTGCCCCCTCTGGTGTGTCCCACGTTACCCCCCTTCCGTCGGTGGACCCGGTTGAGGAGTCTTCTGACTCTGGTGGCCCTCCTGTTCAGTCCTCGCCGGCCGCCCCTCCCCTGGCGTCCCCTCCCCAGTCCCCTCCTCCACCGCCTCTGCCGCCACCACCGCCGCCGCCGCCGCCGTCACAGCACCCATTCGCTGACTCTGGGGGTGCTCGTCCCGGTAGCCCTGGGGGTGGTCCCTCTGGGGGTGCTGGTGTGGAGAGTGCCGGTGGTAGCCGAGGAGCAGCTTGCGGTCCAGGTGTCGCCGTTGTGCCGCCGCAGCAGCAGTCCCCGCTGGTGTCAGCCCTTCGCCTGCTCGGCCTTCCGTCCCCCGACCCTGCGTCGGTTCCTCCCCGACCGTCTCTTCCTCTTCCTGTCTACGGCCCTGTTTTTCCTCCGCCGGACTCGTCCCCGGCTCGTCTCCCCCCTCGTTCCCCTCCTGTGTCCCCTCCCCTGTCTCCTGACCCGACTCCTCCGTCGCACGTCTGGTCTCACCGCCCCTCCCGTGCTTGTCCTGCCTCGCCTGTCTTGCGCTCCCACCCTATGTTGCTTCGTTCCCACGCGTCTAGTCCTCCCCTTCTCCCGTCGCCTCCTCCGTCCTCCCTTGTTGTTGCGCCCCCCCCGCTGTCCGACTACCTTCGTGCCGCTCGTCCTCTCGTTCCTCGGGTCCTTGCCTCTCTCGTTACCGACCCGTCTGTTCCGGTCTCGTGCCTTGACGCTCTTGTCGCTGCTGTCGCTGACTTCGCCTCTACCCGCCGCCTTGACTACGCCACCGCTCTGGTCTCTGACCCTGCCTGTCCTCCGTCTGTCGGGGCTGCTCCTGCCCTTGGCAGTGACGTCCTGGAGGACCGCCAGTTCGAGCTTGCTTTCCTCTCCGAGGCTGCTCCCCATCTCTGTTCCATGCTGCTAGTCCCTGAGGGTGACCCAGACGCTTTCGACATCCCGACCCCTCGCACTTACGCTGAGGCGACTTCGGGACCCTGGGCCTCGCAGTGGATAGCTGCCATGGAGCAGGAGATGGCATCTTGGAGATCCACCGGCACCTTCGTCGACGCAGTTCCCCCGCCTGGGGTGAACGTAGTCGATGGCCGCTGGCTCTTCAAGGTGAAGCGCCCTCCTGGAGAGCCGCCTGTCTTCAAGGCGCGCTATGTGGCTAGAGGCTTCAGTCAGCGCGAGGGGGTGGACTTCTTCCAGACTTTCGCTCCGACCCCGAAGATGACTACTCTTCGGGTTCTGTTACACCTAGCTGCTCAGCGTGACTACGAGCTTCACTCCCTCGACTTCTCCACTGCCTTCCTTCAGGGCAGCCTACACGAGCAGGTCTACCTGCGTCGCCCTCCGGGCTTTACTGGCACCTTCCCTCCTGGGACCCAGTGGCTCCTGCGGCGCCCCGTCTACGGCCTGCGCCAGGCTCCCCGTGAGTGGCACGACACTCTCCGTGCTACCCTTGCTGACCTGCAGTTCTTTCCGTCTTCCGCAGACCCTTCACTCTTCGTTCGTGCTGGCCAGACTCCGTTCTACATCCTTGTTTACGTCGACGACCTGGTCTTTGCCACGGCAGACAGGGATGCACTCGCCTCCGTGAAGGCAGAGCTGCTGAAGAGACACACCTGCACTGACCTTGGAGAACTGCGCCGTTACCTTGGCTTGCAGATCTCCAGGGACAGAGCTGCGCGCACCATCACCCTGACTCAGTCACACTTGGTGCGCCAGGTCCTTCAGAGGTTCAGCCTTCAGTTCTCCTCTGCACAGCCCACCCCTCTGCCTGTAGACCACAGTCTCTCCGCTCCAGTACCCGAGGAGTTGGTAGAGCCCAGCGGCCCCTACGCAGAGCTGGTGGGTTGCCTCATGTACCTGATGACTTGCACTCGCCCAGATCTCGCATACCCTCTCAGCATCCTGGCGCCCTTTGTGGCCACAGGCAGACACCGACCGCAGCACTGGTCTGCCGCTAAGAGGGTTCAGGTTATCTTGCTAGTACATCGGGCATGGGGTTAGTGCTTGGAGGACGCAGGCCAGTGGTCCTTACTGGACACACAGACGCTTCGTGGGCAGACGACGCTGAGACACTCAGGTCTACCCAGGGCTACTGCTTCAGCCTTGGCTCAGGTGCCGTCTCGTGGAGAGCTACTCGCTTCTCGTCTGTTTCCCAGTCCAGCTGTGAGGCTGAGATCTACACTGGTGCCATGGCGGCACAGGAGCTCCGCTGGCTGACCTTCTTGCTCACTGACTTAGGTGAGCGGCCGAGCTCTGCCCCGGTCCTGTTCGCTGACAACAGGGCCATGATCCTCCTGTGTCAGGAGCCTCGACTCGAGGGCAGAGCGAAGCATATTCAGCTGCGGTACTTCCTCCTGCGTGAGCTACAGCAGCGACGTCAGGCTCGCGTAGTACACTTGGCCTCAGGTGCCAACACAGCTGATATCTTTACGAAGGCGCTTGCGCCTAAAGATCATCAGCGGCACTGTGTACAGCTTGGTCTAGTTCCTGTTGCTTCTCACTTGCTAGGACCTTGACTTGTACTGTCCTTTATATGTATACTCAGACTAGACTTGTGTCCTCTCCCAGTGGCTGGACTAGTAGTGCCGCCCTGCTCTTGTTCTTGCCTTGTCTGTACTCCTTCTGACTGGTCTCTCAGACCCTTGTCTCAGAGGTTGGACTAGAAGTGCCGCCCTGAGCTGCTTGTTTAGGGTATTCACCTATGCAGTCTAGGGGGTGTGTCAAACATCTGTATTTGTTATGTTTGTATAGACTGTATAGGGTTACCGCCTAGAGGGTACAACACTTAGGTATATTTGTGTGTACTCTCATCTTTACCATTATTCAATTATTCTGATAACTCCAATTCTTCTTCCACTTTTTTCGCCGTGCTTCGCAAGCGTCATGAAAGCCTGGCAAGTGTAAGCGTTCTATTTTTCGCCAGCCAGGATTTGGACGTTTCTGTTAAAATTATATATTGAGTTATATAATTGTTAGGCTTGGTAGGTTACCGAACTTTACTGTAGCGAGTACAATCCCCTCCTTGTATGCCTCTCTCTTTCTATTCGAACCCCCTTTTTCTCTCCTCAACTTTTCTCCTTCCTAAACCTCACGCTTCTCCATGGCTCCTCCTAGCTAAACCTTATGTCTTTCTTAGCTTCCTAGCTAAGCTAGCCTTCTAACATGCTATCAGAGCGATGTTCCTCCCTGCTGGTCCACCTCCTCACGCTTCCGCCGCGTACTCCTTGCCCTCGTTCGCTCGCGCGGCCATGGCGGCCGCGTTGTTCTGCAGTGGCGGCGTCGTGATGTCGCTGGCCGCGTCGTGCCGTTGCCATGGCGTCGGGCCGTCGTGCTGCTGTCGCAGCGTCGACGTCCCGCCACGGCGTCGACGCCGCTCTGTGATGGCGGCGACGGGCTGCAGCCGGCCGCGCGACGCCTGTGGCGCCGCTAGACTGCTTACCCGCACGCCAGCAATGGCGCCGCGCTGAAGATCCGAAGCCTCGCTCCTTCCCCTTTTCCTCAGTCCCCTCTTCATCACAGCCGTCGCCTGACTCTCGCCGGTCGTCCCCCTGTCGCGGAGTTTGGACACACCGCCGAAGGGCGGGGGCCGCTGCCGTTACCGCCGTCGTAAGCCGAAGTCGTCGCTGTCGCCGCTGTCGTCGCCGCAGGTGTGTTGCCGCCGCACGCCCGTCGTCGCCGTCGCTGTCGCCGCTGCCGGGACGGCCGCCGTCGCCATCTCCAGGGCCTTGGGGTTTGCTCTGCTGGAGTAGACGTGGCTGATGGGAATGGGGGTGCTAGGTTAGGGGGTGTGGGGGTGTGCGTGGGCTTGTGACTACCAAGCCTAGGGGGTGTGTTACAATTATATATTGAGTTATATAATTGTTAGGCTTGGTAGGTTACCGAACTTTACTGTAGCGGGTACACTCCCCTCCTTGTATGCCTCTCTCTTTCTATTCCAACCCCCTTTTTCTCTCATCAACTTTTCTCCTTCCTAAACCTAACGCCACTTCATGGCTCCTCCTAGCTAAACCTTATGTCTTTCCTAGCTTCATAGCTAAGCTAGCCTTCTAACAGTTTCTGCTGTGTACATAATTTGCGCACGATTTCCATTCGGTTCGGATACATGTTGTTCAAGTCTGAGGGCCCGTTTGGAGGGTGTCCGCCAAAACCGTCAATTTATTGTGTGCGTCCGAATGGACACGAATTTTCGGGTTACCAAGTCAAAATTATGTACCTGATATGCAAAGTGAATAGTAAACGAACGGTTGGATACGCGCTGAGGCCACACTGAACTTTCAGGGTAGGTACACAAAGGCAGCGTGAAAACCCCCTGTTTTTTAAACTACTAAGCCCCGTTTTTTCAGATTCCAGCTCTGATTTTTCAGGGTCGGTACATAAGAACACCCTGAAAATCAGCAAAATCAGGAAAAAACTTATCGACCTGGAAGAAATTGAGAATCATAGTGTCACAAATTTCAGCATACACACGAGCGCTTATTCAATGTCCCTCCCAACCACTTCGTTTATGGCACACTTACCCAGCTACCAACGTTACAAAAGAGAAGCTTATTTCGCAAAATGAGTGGGGCTTCTATTCATGACATTACTGTTGTGCATGGACTGGCAGCATTTATCGTCGTCAACTGAAGTCTTGTTGACCTGCCGAGTTCACAAGTTGGCGACTTGCGTAATTGCATCGCGCCTAGCTGGCTCCTGCCAGCTCTTCAAAAGTCATTGACATGACCTGACCTGACCAACATGCCACATGTCAGCACATTGCTTGCAAGCAGGGCTTACCTCAGGGTTTTTGCCTACACGTCAGATCCGGGTTCTGCTCCCTCGCGACGTGGACAGCACGTGTATTTGTTGAGAGTCACCCGTTAGAAGCCGGGTAGAAAAACAACATACACATCATATTCCGGGTATCATTCGTAATGTCAAAATGCATGGTTTTTTGTTAATAAGCCTTGATTGACAGAAAACAAAAAGAACCAAGGGGTACGACCAGATTTTAATGTTCAGCACGAAAACACAATAACACACCAACCTCATCTACTTGCTATGACACCTACCTTTCAGCATGTGCTCAAAGTGTTGGTGCACATGGGCATTTTGCTACAGATTCGGAGACACCTGCTCAAGCTAAAAGACTTCTGTAATGCCTAAAGAGGGATCCAGCACTTGTACTTTACATAACTCACCTGGAGGCTTATTCTTGAGCCGCGACAGCAACTCTCCCTCTCCCTCAGAGGGGTGGAGGTTGGGGGGGTGGGGGGTTTGAGGGGAGGGGGGGGAGGGTGGGGTTCGGCAGCTCTAGAATTCGGGTTTTCGAAAATCGTACTCGTCAAATATGTGTACTTGGCAAACCTCACACGTGACTTCACAGGTACATATCAGAAGACTCCCGTCAGAATCAGGGTTTATAAAATCTGAAGACGTCAGATTCCGAGTGTGGGAAAAAACCACCCGTTATTTTGCCAAATACCGGGTACTTATCTGTCAAAAATTCCCTGCCTGCAAGGCGACCGCTGTGGTTCATGATGCTTACCACGTGCAGGACACAGTTTGCCTTGTCGTTGACAGCCATTCCAACGGCCAGCACGGCAACAATCCTCTGTCTGCATGGTGTTTTTCTGCATGACCTACGCCACCGTGGCTTGTCGCAAAGTACAGTTGTGAAAAAAACTTGCAAAAATAGCATGCACAAGATACAAAATAGATACAGTGTTCTGTACAAAATTCACTCCACCGTATTGTTCGCGTAAAATCCGGAAGATTGGCCTTATCACCATTCTGGACTCTCTCACCGTCCTTTCTCTGACGCCTAAGAATCGTGTGAGCTTTGCAGACGTGGACATAATTCCGAGTCGTGTCTCTCGGCGCGGTGCGGAACATCTCATTCATTACTGTACATGTACGGAGTGGAAGAATCACGGAATTTATTGAATCCTTCACGATTTCGTGGAGCCTACGAGATATCCCCAGGACAACTGTTGTGGGAGGGGCAGGACGGGGAAAAGGGGGTAACGGGGAAGGCGTAGGTGTGAGGATATGACATTCTTCGCCAGAGTTTGTGACCCTTAGCGAAGATTTCGTGAAGACTCGCCAGGGTTTCTTCCCCAAATCTCCTCTTCGCCAATCCGCCAACCGCAATCACCATCCCCAATCTTCACTTACGCGGGCCGCTCTCGGCTCTCACGCGCTTCTCTTCTGTCTCGCGGTTCTCAAGCGTACGACAGATTACGGTTGGGTGCCATCTGATTCAGAAGGATGAAATGAAAGAAGCGGCGGTTGGATTTGGTTTTGGGCCGAAAATGTGTGCTCACGCCCTTCTTTCATCCCCCCCCCCCCCGCAACCCAACCGTTCTGCCAGCGTGAAGTGACGAAACCATAAGGCCGTCTGCTCCATCCGACCCGAGACGAGGGTTTCAGCACTGTTGGCTGTTCGTGTGTCACTTCAACTGGGGGTTGATTGTTCTCCCGTTCATCCGAGCTCTTGTCTCCCACGCTGAGCTCACTGATCTCCTATCTTCCAAGAAACGATAGTTTGATTCTATTGCATTTCTGCGCATCACCCCAAAGCCTCTCTAACCGTTCCGCATGATAGATCGGTCATCACGTCACGTGACCGATCACCATCGCCATCGTCAGAACCTCGTGCCGCGTCTATTTCGCCTCCGTCGATTGCGCCGCATCCGCCGCCGCATCCGCCGCCGCATATCCCCCGCCGCGTCACATGATGTGTCATTCCATGGCGTTGCCTCATCCGTGCAGCCCGACTGAGCTTTCGCGCAGCGAATGCGGCCATGACTCTGCTTCTGAGTCGGCTCAGCCGGTGCCAGAGTCTCAAGATCGTTGCTTCGACCGCCATTCGCCGCTGGACTCGGAGCCTTCGATGGACGACGCGCCATGGCGCGCCGCGACGAGCACAAGAGTGAGTCCGAATCGGCTGGTCGGGAAAAATGTCAGCCGAATCAGCTCCAAAATCGGTGTGTAATATGTCGATTTTTGAGTCGACTCAAAAATCGACTTATTATAAAAGTTCAGCCGAGTCAGCTCCATCGGCCCCGTTTCCGACGTTGTTGCTAATCACTGATGGATCTTACTAGCAGCAGCGGTACCGGCGTTTCCGAGGTCAGCGCATCACTGATGACTCATCAGTTTGCGGCGGCATCTATTTTCTAGGCGCCCCAAAAGGAGTTCCGATCTCGAGGCCCCTCGAAAGCACATCAAGATTCATCAGTTTGCGGCCCGCGGTAAGCACACCACCGGGTGGCGTTTATTTCTTAGGCGCCTCAAAAGCAGTTCCACTTTCGAGGTCAACGCATCATGACTCATCAGTTTGCGGCGGCGTTTATATTTTAGGCGCCCCAAAAAGTAGTTTTGTTCTCGAGGCGCCTCAATAGCACATAAAAAATCATCAGTTTGACATTGGCAGGAGATTTACCATCGAGATTGACATCGACATAAAACGGTACCAAACTTCTCCTGGAAAAAGAAAAAATATTCAGCGAAATCTCGCTGCTTGTGACCGAGCTACGCGGTCGTCGTCCGACAGCTAGGCGGCGACGTGTAGCTCGCGCGATCCCCCTTTCTCCTTTCGCCAGCCTTCGCCAGCCGAGTCTGACGTTGCCGCGTGTTCCTCGTGCTCCCTCCGCTGATTCTCGATGCGAACCACACTGACGGTCGAGATCAAAGGGAATGTGGCATTTGTAGCCCGTCGACGCTGCTCTAACCCGTTACTATCCCCTACCCGCCATAAAGTCCTTCTTCCATGGTGCCGCCGCCTCGCGATCATCCCGATGGACGAGATCAACGCGCACGACGTGCCATTGATGCCCATCGACGTCGCACGTCGCACTAACCCTTCATCACATTAATACCGCCCTTCGTCGCGACTCGCTTGCTACTCTCTCCATGCAGGCTCCTCGCGCGCCGTCCGCCGCTCGATCGCGGATCATCCCGATGGACGAGATCAAGGCGCACTTCCACATGCCGATTAACGACGCCGCGTCCAAGGTACTGCTGCCACTGACGACGATGCAACGATCGTGCCGCAATGTGTTCAGTCGTGCACAGCTTCGCCGTTGCGATTTCCAATTATGCCGCCGACGTTGAAGCAGCAGAGTGCCGCCGGTGTGGCTCATTCCTCACTCTTCCCTCCCTGCTTCCGTTCCCCTGGTGTGTGTCGCAGATGGGCGTGTGCGCGACGGTGCTCAAGCAGCAGTGCCGTGATTACGGCATCAACCGATGGCCCTTCCGAAAGGTAACATCATCACCGACGTTCGTGATCGTTTCGCCGAATCGTCAGTCCGAGTCGCCACGAGAGTTGCTCCGAGTCGCATTGGCTCGTTTTGACGCCATCGGGCCGATTCATGGCTGGTGTGACATTGACGGTCAAATTGACTCGCGATGATTTTGACGGCCGTATTGACGCCTGATGACATTGACAATTGACATTGGTCTATGGCTCCCTGCACGTCCACCCCTTTCTTAGACGGAACGTTTTGGGAGGCTCTTGTGTCTCAATGGCTCCGCTTTCCTCTTCCGCCATCGTTTCACTAAGCTCACAACTCCCCTCCGCTTTTCTCTGCCGCCCTCACACATACGACCCTCGTAATCGCAGGTGCGCAAGTTAGACAAGCTCTTGGTGGCGCTAGTGGAGCAGCCTATAGCGGGGACGACAGATGCGGCGGAAAAAGCCCCCAAGCGAGCGCTGGTGAAAGATTGCGACGTGAGACATCCACCCCTTGTTTGTACCCCTCCTAATATTCACATTACGGCACTTTTTTTTTCTCTCAGCTCCGCTTACTGATGGTTATAGTGTGTATCCTCCCTCTTTCTCCTCTCCCCTTTCCGCTCCCCCCTACCCCCTCGACTGCAGCGCAAGCGCAAGCTGGAGCAAGTGAAAGACGCACTTACCGAAGTGATTGTAGACCCAAACTGCGCAGGTAAACCCGCTGATTTACACAGCATGTGCTGCACTTACTGCATTTCTAGTCGACTCACATACTCGTGGCATAGACTGCTCTAACCTCCTGTTCGCCCTGTTTCCTTCCCTCTATCCTGCCCCTATCCGCGTTGCAGCTCATCTCAAGGTGGGCAAGATGCGCTGCACACCCAGAACGCCCTCCTCCCTGCCCAGCGGAAGCAGCGGCCAGGCACCAAGTGCACAGACAAACGCATCTGCGTGCGTTGACACTCCGCACGTCAACACTTCTCAAGTCAACGTTTATCAAGTTGATACTCCTCAAATCGGCGCTCCTCAAGTCAACGCCCCTCAGGCAAAGGCCACCCCTGCTCCACGCATCTGCTCCCCCTTCCTGCCTTCTCTCCAACCCTTCTTCCCGGCTCCTCCTGCCCTTCCTGCTCCTTCTGTCCCTCGTGTGCCGTCAGCCCTCCCTTATATCCCTCCTGTCGCAGCAACTCTCCCTCTCCCTCCGGTCTACCCAGCCCCACCTCCTTTCCCTCTCCCTTCCATACCTCCTCTGCCTCAAACATACCGTCCACTCCCATCATTCCTGCCATGTCAGCCAAGCCAACCGCAACAGCCAAGCCAGCCGCTACAGCCGTCCCAGCCGCTACAGCCGTGCCAGCCGCTACAGCCTCTGCTGACCAATCCCATGCAGCCGTGCCAACTGCCCGCATTCGCCTGGAGCAGTTACGGGGCCTGTCACCTGTCCCATGTGAAACCTCAGGTGAAAGCTCAGGTGGCATCAGATTCGGGAACGTCTGGGGTGTCGAACCCGACTTGGATGCAACAGCCTCTAGACGGTCATCATCGGCAGAGAAGACAGGTGTTTGAGGAGACTCAGACGGGTGGGCTACCCCCACAGGGGCTCGCAGAGAGGCATCAGTGTGAGGAGGAATCACAGGAGGATGGATTGCCCTGGACGAGTTTATCAGCAGCAGCAGGAGGAATATCAGGATGCTTGGCTGCTGTTGCTGCTGCTGCTACCACCACCCCTCCACTCCCCCAGAGTTCCTCCTGTGTGACAGCAGCTTCGAGCGCCGTTGAGCTCAACCTGCTCTGCCGCGTGGATGCACGCGAGCAAGGGTCGTCCTGCGCAGATGCAGGCGCACACGAGAAGCAGGAGCCGTGTCAGCCCGTTTGCCGGGAGCCACCGGCTTTGTCGCTTGCACTCATCCACGCGCCAGGCGATGAAAAAGAGGCTTTAGTTTTCGTTAATATAGATAATAGAAACAGCTGTAGAGGCGCACGCGAGGATGTGCAAGAGGTTACTACTAGGACTCCTGGGAGGAGCAGCAAGAATGACAGCGGTGGCTTGGGCAGTAGTAGTGAGCATCGCTGGTCGTTGCTAGAGGGGTTTTGCCCCACGCCTCCTATTCCTCTGCACCGCTTACAGCAGGCCAATCGGTCATAATGCAGTAGTACGATGTGCTGATACCGTATTTGTGTAATGATTGGATGGAAAATTTGAAAGAAAATTTGCTAAGTGGTGGTGCATGAGACTAAGTATAGAATCTGCAACCACAAGTAAGTAGAAAGTAATACTGAAAGTACCTCCACTAACAGCCAGGATTAACAAGTTGTAATACCAAAATAGTGTTACAGCCTTGTGATACTTCTAGACTTGAACAAGGATCTTTGCTGGAATGGTAGACTAGTAAGACAGCGAAGTCTTAGAACTTGTAAGTGTTGACCAGAATTTACTCAAGAACAAGTTAATAATTGAAGTCATACAAGCTACTCTTATATGTGCTAGAAGTACCTGATCTGTAATGTATCTGTCCAAAACTATTTGCGCTATGCGCTCTAATCGCTATTGAAAAGAGCGCGATTGTTCGCGTAACTGAAACGGCCTGCTGATGTAATCATCCACACCAGCGCTATTTGCTGACGTCATTCTACGGATGCTAGCTACAGTGTAACTCGATAATATCTATCGGAACTACTTACAGAAATGCTTAAGTACGATTTTATCACAACACTCCCCTTCATTTCTGGAAGTCTGATACAGGGCTGACGTTTCAAAAAAAGGCACTCTGAGCCAATCCCACCCAAAAAAAAAATAGTCTGAAGGGCCTTCAGCCGAAATTTTTGTAGTCTGAAATGTCAGGGTCCAGAACTCAGCGAGTCTGATTTTTTCAGGGTCCAGGACGTACAACCAGAATCACACACGGGAAACACCCCCACAGCGAGAAACATCCCTCCCTCCTACATTTCCCAAAAAATCGGCTAAGTTCCTTGCAGCATTAAAAATCCTCCCACAGCCCGCGCCCCCCCCAACCAGCAACCTTGTCCACCCTCGTTTTGCGTAGTTGTTAAATGTGGGAAACGGGGAAGTTATTCCTAAAAACCGAGGGGGTAAAATCGCACTGCCACGGAAATCGAAACTGAGGAGAGGGGGAATAGAAAATGACGGGGAAATGGGGGAGGGAATCAAAATGGAGGGGAGGGGGGAAGCGAACCGGAGGGGAGGGGGGGGAAGGGGGGGGACGGTCGAAACGGAGAGGATGGGGGAAGCGAAACGGAGGGGAAGGGGGGAAGTGATCGAAACGGAGGGGAGGGGGGAAGCGAAAATGGAGGGGAAGGGGGGAATCGAAACGGCAGGGAGGGGGGAAGCTGGGGAATAGGAGGGTGGGAGAAATTTCGCGCCCTTGCAGCGCCCCGGTTGGGAAATCTTGGACGTTAATCGCTATATAACATCGAACGATTGATATACGTCGAAACGATCGCAAACGATCGTGACCGTTACATTTTGTTAGACTTTCAGTTGACCAAACGGGCAACTGGCGAGAATTTCCCTATGTTAAAAATGCGGAATTTACTCTCATTTCAATGCAGTTCAAAAAAAAGTGAAAGTCTCATTCAAAACTTCTGGGTTGTTCCAGGTGTTAGGGAGGACTGTATCTGACAACATGACTTAGTCGAAATTTAGGGTGGGTTGTGGGGTGTGTGGGGGATGTCTCTAGCGTTCCGGGACTTCGCCGAAATTTTAGATGGGTTGTGGGGTGTGGGGTGGGGGTTGTCTCTAGGGTTCGGGGACTTGGCCGAAAATTTTTAGGGGTTGTGGGGTATGTGGGGCATGTCTCTAGCGATTGGGGACTTCACCAAATTTTTCGAAGGTTGGTACTGTACAGGTAATGAGTCAGGGTCTGTACGCGATGTGCTCTGAAAACTCAGTACTGGGTTAGCGACAACTCTGATTTTCTCAGGATCCCTAGAATCGTACTCTGAAGGGATCAGGATTGGGAAAATGCCTTATCTGGAAATTCAGGTTTGGCCAAAAAACAGGTCTGAGATTTCAGACTAATCAGAGTAAATAGTCTGATAAAGTCAGCCCTGGTCTGATAGTGTCACTTCTTGACACGAGTAGCTGTGTAAGCAGCTATGAACTCAGCTTGAGCAGATGATAGAGCTACGAGCTCTTGCTTTGTAGAATTCCACGAGATAGTCCCGATAGGTTCGAGACAGTAGATAAAGCCGTTGCGAGATCGACGATTTGAGGTATGTGCTGCATGATCAGCATCGACGTACCCGTTGAGATATATACTTTTTGTAATTGTGACTTGATAGGTAAGCCCAAATTCAGGTGTCGAAATGAAATACTGTAGGGCGCGAAGAAGATATAGCTGATTCTCCCCCTCAGGTCGACGCAAAAATTGCGCGAGCTGGCCAGCAGCGTAGGCGAGATCCGAAGGACACGTTACTGCTGCGAATAGAAGACAACCCAGCTGCTGCTAATAAAGCTGTAGTTCAGTGTTATCGAGTGGAGTCGTATCAAGTTTGTAGTCCGTAGGTAGAGATCGGTAAGGTGTGGTTATAGTTGAAGGTGCGATAAAAAAGCGTACGGCTAGTGTAGCGGCGTACTTAGAAGCGGTAAGATGAATAGCAGTTTGGTGTACGGTGAATGTTGAGGCCGAGAAACTGTGTGATTGTAGGGGTGACTGTGATGTGTACGTGTTGTTGAATTTTCTGTTCGAAGGCATTAGCGAGGGAATCGGTGGTGCTGACGTAGAGTAAGTCGTCGACATAAGCGACGAGTAGGATGTAGTCAAGACCGTCGGTAAGTAAGTACATTCCTTGGTCGTGTGGAAGTTGACGAAACCCGGCAGTTAGTAGATGACGGTGTAGATACTACTGCCATAGTCGTGGAGCCTGTTTAATGCCATAGAGAGATTTTATGAGACGGCAGACGCTGGGAGGGTTAGTTTCGTAAGAATGCGGGTACTCAACCAGAATTAATGCGTCGACGGGTGCATATAGAAGCATTGGCGACATTGATTTGGCGAAGTCTGAAGTTCCAGCAGGCCGCGATACAAAGGAGGATGCGGACACTAGTGTGTCTGCCGACGAGAGCGAAAGTTAGCTCGTAATAGAGTCCAAAAGTTTGCTCGAAGTCGCGGACGACCCATCGCGCTTTGAATTTTTCAAAGGAACCATCGGCGTTTGTCTTCACACGAAAAACCCATTTTCCGATAAGAACTTTACTTCCCTTTGTTTCCTTCAGTGGGATTAGATCAAAGGTACCTCTCTTTTCCAGAGCTGCTAACTCCCGGTCCTTGGCTTCTTGCCATTTTTCCTTGTGTTGACTTGTCAAAGCTTGGCGAACTGTTTTCAGCTCCAGAATCTTAGTGTTGTTAGACTGTACTGCGACTGCGAGTCCCAATACCTGTAATCCAGTTTCTGTAAAACGAGGACGATTTGAGTTTACACCGGAGAAGTTGTGTTCTGGCCCCTCTTCCCCCCCAACTTTGTCAGGTGTCACACGGATAGCTGCTTCGGAGACAACGGGCATTGGCTGTTGCTGACGATCATGTTCGTAATCAAGAACAACGCCGCGAACATCTTCAGAGTCTGCTTCGCTGAGTGGTATAAACTCGGCAGTTCCAACTGACATGGTTGGCACAGGGATGTATGTGGCAGCTTCGGAAGACTCAGGGACGGATTCATCTAGTACATTTGCTTTGGCTTCGTCGGTAGTGAAAGCACGCGAGCCTTCGAAAAGCTTGGCAGGATTGGCAGCTAGTGCTTGGTGAGCATGAAAAGCAGGTAAGGTGAGTCGTTCGTAGAAAAGACAATCACGTGCCGGTACAATTTGACTCGTGCAAAGATCCATAATTTTCCATGCGTAAAACTGCTTCTCGATGCCAATATGAATTCCCCACTTAGCGCATTCCGAAAATTTCCCGAGGGCTGCAGTCGGAGGTCGTTATTGGACGATACACCCAAAAACTCTTAAAAGTTTTGTGTTGCCGTTGTTTTTCTCCACTGCAGGTGTGGCGAAGAGAATTGTGGAAGAGATGTTGTCGACAGCAAGTTGTGCAGAAAAATTGCATGGTCCAAAGTGTAAGTAAAAAAATTCGGTGGTAGTGCTGCCCGAGTCAGCAAGACTCGCATCTTCTCTTGTAACGTTCTCTTCATCCGCTCCGCTACCCCCATCTATTGGTGTTGATGTGGCAGAGACCCTCGGCGTTTGATGCCTAGGGTTTGAAGGTACCCAGTGAATTTTGTGCTCGTATACTCCCCTGCTCCGTCACTCTGAAATTCTTGAAGCTTTTCTTTCGATTCTCTCTCAGCCACCGCGAGCCATGCGACGAAGTTAGAGTGAGCCATATGGCGAGTCGGAATGTTGGCCGTCCAAACTTATCGAGTAGAAGCCTCGATAAGGAAATCATATAGAGCTCCCCCTTAGGTCCTGCTTCGGGTAAGTTGAGGATCACGCTGTAGACCTTCCGTATAAGTGTGCGAGTCGATCCTAGAAAATGACTTGGAAGAGGTTCGTGAGGAAGAGTAGCAATTGTGCACGTTGTGCAGACTGCCGCTCGAGAAGACGGCTTCATCTTCGTTGCATCTGCTAAGAGTAAGCTGTTTTTGTCAAGCACTCATGCCCTTATAGAATGACTAAGAATCCCCGTAGATGGATGACCTAGCCGTTGATGCCATATATCCTCTGTTGCTTTGTGTCTTGTTGATCGCAAATAAAAGCCGTGGTTAGTAAAAAAGGAAGAAATGATAAAAGGAGAAAGCGCTGGTGATTCGTCCAGATTTCCACTAACGAAGCGGGTAAGAGGTAACTTAGTGGTTTTAATTTCTACGTCGAGAACTTCTTCTGGTTGTAGAACTAACTCTCCTTCTTCGATTTCTGTCTCGTTGTGTCTGCTGCAGGTTGACCGATGAGAACCCCTGTTTCTGCTTCACTACTACTTTGCTGCTCGGCTTCCTCTGCTTCACTGCTGCTGCTGCTGGGTCCACAAGGTACTTCAGGTTTGTTGTTGAGTTGTCCACAAGGTTCACTGCTGCTGCTGCTGCTGCTGCTGGGTCCACAAGTGTCATAGTAGTTCCGCCACGCTGATGTATCTTTGTCAACTGTATTTGTTGGCCAGGAATCAAGAGCCGCTATAACTGCAGCGGCTGTACGAGATCCCGTTGGAACTACAGTTGCATGAAAGTCAACTTCAACATTTTGATAATAAGTTTCTTCAGGATGTTGCCAAGGTCTAAGAGATAACACTCTGTCAGAATCTCCAGAAGTGCCTTGCGATTCGAATTGAAGAACAGAGGCGCCATATTGAGTGGTAGCTCTCCTGATGTAAGTGTTGGTGTCATTGTGATAAAGTTTCTGATCGATGGTCCCACAATTGCCTTGTGTCCTGATCCTATGTCGCAGGAGTTGAGCCGTTGAAAGAAGATTAAAACCAAGTCCAGCGATAATGAGGACGTTCGTAATATGTAAGGAAAAACCAGTGTCAGTAGAATCCGGCATGACGTTGCCAATAGATCTTGCCATGATCGTTTGTCCGTTTGCAACTGTGACAGGTACTGGACGTTGAAGAGGACGCTGATGAGTGATGAAGAGCGTTTCGGCAGAGCACATGTGTTGACCGCAACAAGTAGAATTGTTACAAACATGTCCTTTGGGAAGTATCCACCGCATTTTTCAAGTCGGTCGCGAAGTGTGCGAGCCCTATTGATATAATCTGAAACGTTCTCGTTGCCCTGCATCTGTATAGTTGTCAGTTGTGAGAGAATTTTACTCACAAAAATGGTGTCTTGTGCCATCTACAACCCCTTCAAATGCTTCCATGCAGATTCGGCTGGAGTCAAGCTGAAGTGAAGGGAGCATATACCGAGCTGCTCTTTCAGCGACAGATTGCGGATAAGAGCTGTATAAGCGCTGAGCGAAGCATGAAGAGAACTTTGCTGCTCCATTTGTGTTCCCGTAACAGGATACGAGTAATCGCCACTGAAGAACAGCCGCAACTCAGGAATAATCCTTGAAGACTCCCACGTGACTCCAAATTTTCCGTGATGGCAATACGCTTCTCCCACTGTAACAACTACCCTTGTCGTCCAGAAACTCCATTTGATGAATCCACTCCAAAGCAGGGGTGAATCCGCCGTGTGCCCGTACTCAGGTAAGCGCAAACGCTATCGTAGTTGGGCGAATTAATCAGTCTAATTCGCGGGCAACCGCTTTGCAGCTTACGTGAGGGATTCTCCTTCCCCTCCCTGAAAAAAATTGTCTCAAGAAATCTTCTCCAAACTGCTGCAAATTTCTTCAACTGCTGCTTCCACAATTAAACCCCCGTAGGCCGCTGTTCACCCAGCGCCAACATTCGTTGTTCTCAAAACAGTTGTGCGCACGTTCCACCGAAAAGCTCGCAACTCTGTCGATATCAGCGACACATCCTCGCCATTCGTATCGGACTCGAGCTCCGCGCACTGTCTGATCACTCTCGCAAAAAACCTTCGCAATTTTCTTCAATCTGCTTCACGCGCCTCTCACTGTACAGCATCCGATTTTCACAAATCGTTCGCCTGTCGTGTAGCGCCGAGAATATTTCTTCCTTGATCCACCAGCACAGGGTGATCCGCAGGCTCACCACCTTTATTCGGCCAAAACCATCGGAGTAGTGTTAAACCCGAACTGGTACCTGGTGGTGGTGCTGAAAATCGGGCAACCCAGCCAAGTCAGTCGGGGGATCCGTCTGCCGCTGACTCTTAACCAGCTGTTCCCAGTCGTTCTTCTTCCACTGCTTCATTTCTTTGCCGTTGGTCCTTTGCGGTGACCCCGTAGAGACACTGAAGTAAATACCCGGGGGTAGGTCTTCGTCCTCCTCCGTTGACCGTGGAGTGTAATTTTTTTACCACGAAAACAATTTCCTTGCGGGGAAACTGCTCTCGCTGAGCTTGTACAGTAGCTCCAGGGCAGACGAAATTGCTCCTCCAGGTGGGCAGGTCACGCAAAAATCCGAGGTTTGCCACCCTCCGATTGCTCCGTGCCTGAGCCCCATTTGTTGTACGCGCGATCCCGGTCGTGCCGAAAATTCCAACTGCATGTCCGTGAACAGCTCCGAAGTCCCGTCTTCACCTGCGTGTCGCTGCCGGAAACGCCGAGCCTTCTGACATCAGCTACACTTCACCATGCAGCCACGTGTGCTATACGCGCTCTTGACGAAATCCTCTTCGCCTTGGGATATCCGCGAGCTTGTCGTCTCGTGACGAGCTCCTCGCTCCGTTCGGACACCAATCCGAATCGTCGTTACTGCTTGCCAAAAATTCCGAAACTGCAACCGAAACTCCTTTAACGCTATGCGAAATGAACAGCATACCGGAAACACTGTTCAAAATCTTCGCCATGTCAGGACGGACACAACCGCCCTCGAGGGGATGGCTGAGTAAATCCTGCTCGTCCCTTGGGGTCGGATCGACGGTCTCCAGAAGCCCACGCAATCGCAGTATTTGAAGCATATCATATTATAGTTCAGGACAACCGATGTGCCTTCTATAGCGCCATCCGCCTTTTCCCCCTCCAATTTTTTTTTTATGCCCTCGGAAGCCCAGCGGGTGAGGAAAGTGGCTCTGAATACCAAGTGTTATGAATGGAACTGCCGAGTAGCGCGGAGGGCAATAGCGAAACTGTGAACAAGTGAATGACAATAAAATGAAAGACAACATAATATATAGAAACCTAGGGTGATCCTGGACGTAGGATCGGGAGGTTCGGGAAAAGTGTCGAAGGGCCTCGATGTGTCGAAGCAAGGTCCGGAAAGGCCCAGGAGGCTCGAACTGAAAGGTATGGATCCCTATCGCTGGTTCGGGACTGTTCGATTCGTACGCCCTGTAGCGGGCCTTACATGATACTTCAAGACTTGAACAAGGATCTTTGCTGGAATGGTAGACTAGTAAGACAGTGGAATTCTTAGACCTTGTAAGTGTTGACCAGAATTTACTGAAGAACAAGTTAATAATTGAAGTCATACAAGCTACTCTTATATGTGCTAGAAGTGTTAAGAGAGCTAGAAAGGTTCTAGCTAGGAGTAGGAGGAGCCATGGAATGGTGTGAGGTTTTAGGCTAGGAAAGTTGAGGAGAGAAAAGAGGGAGGAGAATAGAAGAGAGAGGGATACAAGGAGGGGTGTTGTACCCTCTAGAGTAAAGTTCAGTAACGCCTACCAAGCCTACAATTATATGCTAACATATGTAATTTAACACACCCCCTAGGCTTGGTAGACACAAGCCCACACACACCCACACCCCCTTACCTAGCACCCCCATTCCCAGCAGCCCTGACTACTCCAGCAGGGCCAACCCCAAGGTCCGAGAGATGGCGACGGCGGCAGCCACGGCAGCGGCGACAGCGGCGACGGCGACAGCGTGCGGCGGCAATAGGCCTGCGGCGACGGTGGCTTCGGCTGACGACTGCGGCGACG
Organism: Closterium sp. NIES-67; assembly: GCA_027943415.1. Lineage (NCBI taxonomy): Eukaryota > Viridiplantae > Streptophyta > Zygnematophyceae > Desmidiales > Closteriaceae > Closterium > Closterium sp. NIES-67. Next base: position 427,884 of record BQMB01000373.1, on the reverse strand, counting down.
GAAGCGGCCCCCGCCCTTTCGACGGCGTGTCCAGCCTCCATGACAGTGGGAAGGCTGGCGGGAGTCAGGCGGCGGCTGAGGACGTAGGTGAAGAGGGGGAGGGAGAGGGGGTGGGGCGCGGTCCAGCATCACGCCCGCGTACGGCGCGCTGGCTGTATGCGGACGTGCTGGCCAGCGCTAAGACGGGGCGCTGGCCGCTGCCGTCTGTGCCGTCAGCGGGCTGTCGCGTAGACGCCGCGGCAGCGTGACGGCGCCGTCACGTCGCCATGGCTTGATGTCGACGATGACGCCACGGCTTGACATAGACGCTGCGACAGCGCGACACCACGGCATTTCGTCGCGACGGCCGCGGCAGCACGACGCGGCCGACGGGACAACGACGCGGACACAGCAGCTTGACGCGGCCGCCATGGCAGCGAGAGAGAGAGAGAGAGAGAGAGAGAGAGAGAGAGAGAGAGAGAGAGAGAGAGAGAGAGAGAGAGAGAAAAGCACGCAGCGGAAGCGTGAGGAGCAGGCCCACAAGGAACGAACTGCTCTAATACCATGTTAAGGGAGCTAGAAAGGTTCTAGCTAGGAGTAGGAGGAGCCATGGAATGGCGTGAGGTTTTAGGCTAGGAAAGTTGAGAGAAAAGAGGGAGGAGAATAGAAGAGAGAGGGATACAAGCAGGGGTATTGTACCCTCTACAGTAAAGTTCAAAAACGCCTACCAAGCCTACAATTATATATTAACATATATAATTTAACAAGAAGTACCTGTTCGGTAATGCATATGTTCAAAACTATTTGCGCTATGCGCTCTAATCGCTATTGAAAAGAGTGCAACCGTTCGCGTGACTGAAACGGCCTGCTGATGTAATCATCCAGACGAGCGCTATTTGCTGACGTCATTCTACGGATGCTAACTATAGTTTAACTCGGTAATATCTATCGGAACTAGTTATAAAATTGCTGAAGTACGATTTTATCACAACAAAAATAAGCTCCCTAGAATCCTAGACAGAATTCCCAATGGACCATTCAGCTGTCAAACATGTGTATTTGTCATGTTTGTATAGACTGTATAGAGTCACCTCTTAGAGGATACAAAACTTAGATATATTTGTGTGTACTCTCACTTTACCATTATTCAATTATTCTGATATGGTATCACGCGTAGGTAGGATCCCCCCCCCCCCACCTACCGCTTCCGCTCATGCCCCCTAGCGCCCCTCCTGGGCCCCGTCGCGCTCCTCCCAGGCCCCGTCGCGCTCCTCCCAGGCCCCCTAGCGCCCCTCCTGGGCCCCATCGCGCTCCTCCCAGGCCCCGTAGCGCCCCTCCTGGGCTTCGTAGCGCCCCTGCCAGGCCCCGTCGCGCCCCTCCCAGGCCCCGTCGCGCTCCTCCCAGGCCCACTAGCGCCCCTCCTGGGCCCCGTCGCGCTCCTCCCAGGTCCCGTAGCGCCCCGTCGCGCCCCTCCTGGGCCCCGTAGCGCCCCTCCTGGGCCTCGTCGCGCCCCTCCTGGGCTTCGTAGCGCCCCTCCTGGGCCCTGTACCGCCCTCACAGGCCCCGTCGCGCCCCTCCCAGGCCCCGTCGCGCCCCTCCCAGTCCCTCTAGCGCCCCTCCTCGGCCCCGTCGCGCTCCTCCCAGGCCCCGTAGCGCCCCGTCGCGCCCCTCCTGGGCCCCGTAGCGCCCCTCCTGGGCCTCGTCGCGCCCCTCCTGGGCTTCGTAGCGCCCCTCCTGGGCCCTGTAACGCCCTCCCAGGCCCCGTCGCGCCCCTCCCAGGCCCCGTCGCGCTCCTCCCAGGCCCCCTAGCGCCCCTCCTGGGCCCCGTCGCGCTCCTCCCAGGCCTCGTAGCGCCCCTCCTGGGCTCTTTCGCGCCCCTCCTGGGCTCCGTAGCGCCCCTCCTGGGCCCCGTCGCGCCCCTCCTGGGCCCCGTAGCGCCCCTCCTGGGCCCCGTCGCGCCCTCCTTGGGCCCTGTAGCGCCCCTCCTGGACCCCGTCGCGCCCCTCCCAGGCCCCGTCGCGCCCCTCCCAGGCCCCGTAGCGTCCCTCCTGGGCCTCGTCGCGCCCCTCCTGGGCTTCGTAGCGCCTCTCCTGGGCCCCCCGTCGTGCCCCTCCTGGGCCCCGTAGCGCCCCTCCTCGGCCGCGTCGTACCCGTCGCCGCCGCCCGGCCCCGTCGTGCCCGCCCGGCGCCGTCGCGCCCGCCCGACCCCGTCGCCGCCGCCCGGCCCCGTCGCGCCCGCCCGGCGCCGTCGCCGCCGCCCGGCCCCGTCGCGCCCGCCCGGCGCCGTCGCCGCCGCCCGGCCCCGTCGCGCCCGCCCGGCGCCGTCGCACCCTGCCCGGCCCGTCGCGCTCGCCCGGCCCCGTCGCAGCCGCCCGGCCCCGTCGCACCCTGCCCGGCCCCGTCACAGCCGCCCGGCCCCGTCGCACCAGCCCGGCCGCCGTCCCGCTCGCCCGGCCCCGTTGCACCGGCCCGGCCCTGCCGCACTCGCCCGGCCCCGTCGCCCCAGCCCGGCCCCGTCGCGCCCGCTCGGCCCCGTCGCCCCGTCCCGGCCCTGTCGCATCAGCCCGGCCCCGTCGCGCCCGCCCGGCCCCGTCGGGCCAGCCCCGGCCCCGTCCTCCTCACTGGTACGGTCCCCCCCCCCCCCCCCCCCCCCCACCCCGCCCTGCTCCGTGCCGCCCTGCACCGCACTGCACAGCACTGCACCGCACTGTACCGCACTGCACCGCACTGCACCGCACTGCACCGCACTGCACCGCACAGTACCGCACTGCACCGCACTGCACCGCACTGTATCGCACTGCACCGCACCCCACCTAGCTGCACCGCCCTGCACAGCACTGGACTGTTCCTGATGGCGGCGGAGCTTCGCTTCGACGCTGAAGGTCAGCCCCTAGAGTTCGAGGCGTGGCTTGCCGACCTCCGCCGCCAACTCACTGGCCAGCGGCAGGATGGTGAACCGCTTTCCGCACACCTTGACGGTACGCTCCCCTGCCCAGACCCTCCTGCTATTCTGCCCGCTGACCCCACACCCACTGAGCGTGAGTCTACTGCTGCCACTGCCCGTGCGCGCTCTGTCTGGCTTTCTCGCGATGCTGTCGCCCAGCTTGCCATTAGCAACGCCCTCCCCCCGTCCGAGCGTCCTCGCTTTAGGTCCCTCACTACTGCTCAGGCATACTTAGATGCTGTCATCAAGCGCTATTCCACCCCTCCGGCTGCCTCGGTGGGTCGCCTGATCCTCCCGCTGCTCTTTCCTGACCTTGCTTCGTTCCCCACTGTCTCTGACCTCGCTGCCCACCTGCGCTCGATAGAGGAGACCTGGCGCGCCGCATGCACTGACGCACAGCTTAGAGCCCACCAGCCGCCCATTACCTCTACCCTCTACCTGCTTGCCACCCGCCTCCCTGACCGCCTTGCTGTCGCCCGCGACCGCTTCCTTAGTGTTCACCCCGCAGACCTCACCCTCACTGACTTTGTCGACACCCTGACTGTGATAGAGACCCGTCACCGCTCCATCGCCTAGGCGAGCGGTGTCGTGCCGGTCCCTATCTTTCAGGGTTGTGCCCCCGCTCAGTGTACCTTCTCCGACGGCTCTGCCGCACTGGCTGAGACTGCTGCTGCAGCGCAGGCCCGTTCTGGGAAGGGCCGCCGCCCCAAGGCTGGGCGCGGCGGAGGGGGCGGCGGGGGTGCGGGCGGGGGTAGTGGTGGGGTCGGGTCGCCTGGTGCTGGAGCGGACGAGGGGACCCTGCCCAGTCCAGCTGAGTCGCCGCCCCTGCAGTTGCAGCAGCCGCAGCAGCCGCCACAGTCGCAGCCTTCGCAGCAGCCGCAGCAGCCGTCGCAGACGCGGCAGACGAGTGTTCTCCCGCCAGGGTGGCCCGGCGCTGGCGGTGGACGGGCGCGTGGTGGTGTGCCGCGTGGTGGCTCTGCCGGCGGGCGTTGTCAGTACCAGATCCAGACCGGTCCTCGCCGCGGTTTCGTTTGCGGTAAGATCGGTCACTCCACTCCCCGCTGCTTTCGTCGCCTGGACGACCTCTTTCGTCAGCGTTTCGGCCCGTCGCCAGACCTCCCGGACTGGCACAGTTTGCTTAGTCGTCAGATTCAGATCTTTGATATGGACATGGATGCCATTGTTTCTGCTCTGCATGTGATGTATGCTGATGACTCTAGTGTGCTTCCGACTTATTACTCACTGTTGCCTAGTGTAGGTGTGCCTAGCTTAGCCTCCCCTGCTGCGTCAGGCGTAGGATCCCCTGCTTTGTGTAGTCTTGGTGCTTCTGCCGTCGTTCCGTCGCCAGACCCCTCGGCTTCGCTTTCCTTCACCTTGGACTCTGGCGCCTCTCGGTGTTTCTTCCGCGACTCCACCACCCTGACGCCACTTCCTGTTCCTGCTGCCGTTTCTCTTGCTGACCCCTCCGGCGGCCCGGTAGTCGCACGCAGTTCCACCACCCTTCCCTGTCCGGCGGTTCCTTCGGGCTCTCTTACAGGTCTGCATATCCCCTCGTTCTCCAGGAACCTAGTTGGTGTCGGCTGCCTCCAGGACCTTGGCGTCACCACTACGTTCCCTGGTCACGAGCGGTATGCTGTCTGTACCGAGGCCGCCACTGGTGCCCCCCTGTCCACGTTCCCCCGGGACCCGGTGTCCGGCCTGTTCACTCTGGACACCGTGCCCCCCCCGGCTGGAGCGCCCCCTCAGGTGGCTGTGTCTACCCAGGTTGCTGCTGCCTGCTCCTGTCGCTCCCTCACTCACCCGACCCTCCTGTGGCACCACCGCCTAGGTCACCCTGCGCTCCCGCGTCTGCGTCACATGTCCCAGCACGGTCTTGTCCTTGGTCTCCCAGGTTCACTCCCCGCGTTTCCCTCCTCCCCAGCTCCACCTTGCACGCCTTGTGTCGAGGGTCGGCTTCGCCGTGCCCCTCACTCCTCCTCGTTCCCCCCTACCGCCGCGCCGCTGCAGACCCTGCACCTGGACGTCTGGGGCCCCGCCCCCGTCCCTGGGCCGCGTCGCGAGCGCTACTTCCTTGTGCTTGTCGACGACTTCACTCGTTACACCACAGTCTTTCCCCTGGAGCGCAAGGCCGACGTGCCTGGCGCCCTCATCCCCTGGCTTGTCTCTGCGCGTGTCCACCGCGGTCTCCCTGTTTTGCGTCTTCACTCAGACCGTGGTGGCGAGTTTGCCTCAGGTGTCCTTGGTCGCTTTTGTCGTGCGGAGGGCATCACCCAGACGTTCACCCTACCGGACTCCCCACAGCAGAATGGGGTCGCTGAGCGACGCATCGGCTTGGTCATGGAGGTCGCTCGCACCTCCATGGTCCATGCCGGTGCACCCCATTTTCTGTGGCCGTTCGCTGTGCGCTACGCTTCTCACCAGCTTAACCTGTGGCCGCACCCTCAGCAGCCGCAGGTTTCGCCGACCCGTCTGTGGACTGGGTCTCCTGGTGACGCGTCTGCGTTCCACGTCTGGGGCTGCCTTGCTCACGTCCGTGCCTCCGGCACGGACAAGCTCACTGCCCGCACCCTTCCCTGCGTCTTCCTCGGTTTTCCCCTTGACGAGTCCGACTGGCACTTTTACCACCCGCCGTCTCACCGCTTCTTTCACTCTCGTGACGTCACCTTTGACGAGTCCGTCTCCTACTACCGCCGCTTCCCCCACCGTGGTCCCCCGGTTACCCCCCCCCTGTTCCTGGTCACCCCTTCCCCGGTAGTCCCTGCCCCTCCTCCTCCTCCTCCCCGTCCCGCCCCCTCTGGTGTCTCCCATGTCACCCCCCTTCCGTCCGTGGACCCGGTTGAGGAGTCTTCTGACTCTGGTGGCCCTCCGGTGCAGTCCTCGCCGGCCGCCCCTCCCCAGGTGTCCCCTCCCCAGTCCCCTCCTCCGCCGTCCCTGCCGCCACTGCAGCCGCCGCAGTCGCAGCCTCCGTTCGCTGACTCTGGGGGTGCTCGTCCCGGTCGCCCTGAGGGTGGTCCCTCTGGGGGTGCGGGTGTGGAGAGTGCCGATGGTAGCCGAGGAGCAGCTTGCGGTCCAGCTGTCGCCGTTGTGCCGCCGCAGCAGCAGTCCCCGCCGGTGTCCGCCCTTCGCCTGCTCGGCCTTCCGTCCCCCGACCCTGCGTCGGTTCCTCCCCGACCGTCTCCTCCTCTTCCTGTCTACGGCCCTGTTTTCCCTCCGCCGGACTCGTCCCCGGCCCGTCTCCCCCCTTGTTCCCCTCCTGTGTCCCCTCCCCTGTCTCCTGACCCGACTCCTCCATCGCACGTCTGGTCTCACCGTCCCTCTCGTGCTCGTCCTGCCTCGCCTGTCCTGCGCTCCCACCCTATGTTGCTTCGTTCACACGCGTCTCGTCCTCCCCTTCTGCCGTCGCCTCCTCCGTCCTCCCTTGTTGTTGCGCCCCCCCCGCTGTCCGACTACCTTCGTGCCGCTCGTCCTCTCGTTCCTCGGGTCCTTGCCTCTCTCGTTACCGACCCGTCTGTTCCAGTCTCGTGCCTTGACGCTCTTGTCGCTGCTATCGCTGACTTCGCCTCTACCCGCCGCCTTGACTACGCCACCGCTCTGGTCTCTGACCCTGCCTGTCCTCCGTCTGTCGGGGGTGCTCCTGCCCTTGGCAGTGACGTCCTGGAGGACCGCCAGTTCGAGCTTGCTTTCCTCTCCGAGGCTGCTCCCCATCTCTGTTCCATGCTGCTAGTCCCTGAGGGTGACCCAGACGCTTTCGACATCCCGACCCCTCGCACTTACGCTGAGGCGACTTCGGGACCCTGGGCCTCGCAGTGGATAGCTGCCATGGAGCAGGAGATGGCATCTTGGAGATCCACCGGCACCTTCGTCGACGCAGTTCCCCCACCTGGGGTGAACGTAGTCGATGGCCGCTGGCTCTTCAAGGTGAAGCGCCCTCCTGGAGAGCCGCCTGTCTTCAAGGCGCGCTATGTGGCTAGAGGCTTCAGTCAGCGCGAGGGGGTGGACTTCTTCCAGACTTTCGCTCCGACCCCGAAGATGACTACTCTTCGGGTTCTGTTACACCTAGCTGCTCAGCGTGACTACGAGCTTCACTCCCTCGACTTCTCCACTGCCTTCCTTCAGGGCAGCCTACACGAGCAGGTCTACCTGCGCCGCCCTCCGGGCTTTACTGGCACCTTCCCTCCTGGGACCCAGTGGCTCCTGCGGCGCCCCGTCTACGGCCTGCGCCAGGCTCCCCGTGAGTGGCACGACACTCTGCGTGCTACGCTTGCTGACCTGCAGTTCTTTCCGTCTTCTGCAGACCCTTCACTCTTCGTTCGTGCTGGCCAGACTCCGTTCTACATCCTCGTTTACGTCGACGACCTGGTCTTTGCCACAGCAGACAGGGACGCGCTGGCCTCCGTGAAGGCAGAGCTGCTGAAGAGACACACCTGCACTGACCTTGGAGAACTGCGCCGTTACCTTGGCTTGCAGATCTCCAGGGACAGAGCTGCGCGCACCATCACCCTGACTTAGTCACACTTGGTGCGCCAGGTCCTTCAGAGGTTCAGCCTTTAGTTCTCCTCTACACAGCCCACCCCTCTGCCTGTAGACCACAGGCTCTCCGCTCCAGTGCCTGAGGAGTTGGTAGAGCCCAGCGGCCCCTACGCAGAGCTGGTGGGTTGCCTCATGTACCTGATGACTTGCACTCGCCCAGATCTCGCATACCCTCTCAGCATCCTGGCTCGCTTTGTGGCCACAGGCAGACACCGACCGCAGCACTGGTCTGCCGCTAAGAGGGTTCTGCGTTATCTTGCTAGTACATCGGGCATGGGGTTAGTGCTAGGAGGACGCAGGCCAGCGGTCCTTACTGGGCACACAGACGCTTCGTGGGCAGACAACGCTGAGACACTCCGGTCTACCCAGGGCTACTGCTTCAGCCTTGGCTCAGGTGCCGTCTCGTGGAGAGCTACTCGCTCCTCGTCTGTTGCACAGTCCAGCTGTGAGGCTGAGATCTACGCCGGTGCCATGGCGGCACAGGAGCTCCGCTGGCTGACCTTCTTGCTCACTGACTTAGGTGAGCGGCCTAGCTCTGCCCCGGTCCTGTTCGCTGACAACAGGGCCATGATCCTCCTGTGTCAGGAGCCTCGACTCGAGGGCAGAGCGAAGCACATTCAGCTGCGGTACTTCCTCCTGCGTGAGCTACAACAGCGACGTCAGGCTCGTGTAGTACACTTGGCCTCAGGTGCCAACACGGCTGATATCTTTACGAAGGCGCTTGCGCCTAAAGATCATCAGCGGCACTGTGTACAGCTTGGTCTAGTTCCTGTAGCCTCTCACTTGCTAGGACCTTGACTTTGTACTGTCCTTTATATGTATACTCAGACTGGACTTGTGTCCTCTCCCAGTGGCTGGACTAGTAGTGCCGCCCTGCTCTTGTGCTTGCCTTGTCTGTACTCCTTCTGACCGGTCGCTCAGACCCTTGTCTCAGAGGTTGGACTAGTAGTGCCGCCCTGAGCTGTTTGTTTAGGGTATTCCCCTATGCAGTCTAGGGGGTGTGTCAAACATGTGTATTTGTCATGTTTGTATAGACTGTATAGAGTCACCTCTTAGAGGATACAAAACTTAGATATATTTGTGTGTACTCTCACTTTACCATTATTCAATTATTCTGATATCAGCATCACTTGCAGAATGGCGCAGAAGGGGTACTTGTCTGTTTCCCTATTTTCCTGTGCCGGTATAATGCGCATAAAAGTCTACTGTAGTACAAAGATCATTCCCATCTCATGCTACGACGAACCTAGAGTGGACTTGCGTTTTGTATTGTAACATCACATTGTTATATGCAAAACAATTAAACCCGCATCCACAAGTAAACACGCTGTTTTCCCCTATATTGAAGTATGAAACAGAGCAGCTGTGGTGAAATGCCAAGATCTGACTGAGCCGTCAGATCGAATCGGGAACTGTTTCAAACCGTACGATATTTTTATTCCCCTCAGATGCGCTTGCGCTGGATCTCAGGCTCAGTAGACCTGCACCTGCACCTGCACCTATCGGTCCTAGCGGGTTCTCGATGGTTTCCGATTGGTTCTGGTCGGTTCTGCACTGAGGAGAAATCTAGGCTGCATGGAAGGAGCTCCGACTGAAAGACCAGGATTGTCAGATTCTAGATTCTAGACCAGCAGGCTGTACTACGCTCTAGGTCTATTGGCCTGTACCAGGTTCTAGAAATTAGTGCAGTCTGAACAGCAGTAGTTTCATAAAGCTTGCTGGTAGCTGTTCTCTATTGTGCTGGGTTTCTGCTTTCGTTATCGCAGCATAACAAGCGGTGCTGTCGGCCAGTTTCGATCTTGCGAGTGAAGCAGCTGGGTTTGTGATGGTCGAAATGCCAGCAGCCACGTCGGATCGCCGGCTATAGCAAGATGGAAATGCGACTCCGAGCATTCGTCCGCTTAGCCAAATTTCCCCGCTAGGGATACTGGAATTCTGGTTTCCTTTCCCAGAAGCCTATCTTTGAGGCGCCTCAGAAATTTGTTTTTTCTTTCTCGAGATTTCGTCGTCCTCTCTATACGATCCCCCGCTATCGAAGCCAGATCCTGCTGACCGATCGTCAAGCTTCCATCTTTTGCCGCTTGCGCTTCAAGATTCCGTTCCTGCTCCGTCGCTCGTCGTACCGATTTTGCTACCCTAACAGGCTCTTCGTGCCACGGACTGACTTACCAGCCTCGTTTTTTCGTATCCGGCATAGATTTGGCATCCGCCTCATTAGATTCTTCGACACGTGATTTTCTTCCTTGAGGCTCTCCCATTGCCTTGAGATTCCCTCGTGCCATGTACGCGCAAGGCTCGCCGGGGTACCACACCCCGTACACCTCCCCCTATGCCTCCCCCTACACTTCCCCCGCCATGGGGGGGCAGCTCCCCCGCCGACCGCTCCCCATGGCCTCCTCCGCCCCCTCCACCCCCTCCTCCGGCGACTCTCGCTTCGCCGCATCCCATGGGTTCCAGTACAACGCGCGCGTCGCCACCGCGCTGCTGCCGTGCGTGCTGGTCCTCCTCGGCGCGGGGGGACCGCTCGTTGTAGGCACGCTCGTCGCGGGGCTCATGATTTCGTACATCCTGGACGCGCTGCAGTTCAAAAACGGCGCGTTTGTCGCCATCTGGTGCACCTTCTTCACCACCGCCGCCGCGCTCGCCTTCTCCGGGCTCGGATTCGCGCCCCACATCCCCGTTATAATCTCCGTGCTGATTCTCCTCACAGCGATGCACCTCGTGTTCCTCTGCGGCGTCTGGGTGTCGCTCCAGTTCCGCTGGCTACAGCTGGAGCACCCGTTTGTAGTCCTCGCGTTAGAGCGGCTCCTGTTCGCGTGCACGCCCATGACAGCCATCGCTATAGTCACATACGGGCTCATGGCGGCCGTGGGCGCGGCGTACGCGCCCTTCTACCTCATGCCGTGCCTCTTCGCGCTCTACTGGCTCTTCTCCCTCCCCCGCCCCTCCTCCTTCAAAACCTCCAAGCACGCGCACGCGCACCAGCAGCAGCAGCAGCAGCCGCGGTACGGAGGCAAGGAGGGCCAGGACGTGTGGATAATCGGTTCGATGGAGGGGCTGTTTCACATGATGCTGGTGCTGTTCCTGCCGTGCGGGTTTCATCTCGCGGTGCACCACAACCGGATCTTTGAGTCAGCGAACGAGGCGTGTGATACGCTGCTGCTATTCTTCCTGCCCGTGCTCTTCGTGCTGTTCGCGTCGACCCGAGGGGCGCTGAATTGGCTCACCGCCGACAAAGTCAAGCTCAAGCGGGTGAGTAGATTCGATTTAGACACACCTTATAACGAGGCGTGCGACACGCAGCTGCTATTTTTCCTGCCCGTGCCCTTCGTGCTGTTCGCGTAGACGCAGAGGGGCGCTCAATTGACTCACAACCGACAAAGTCAAGCTCAAGAGGGTGAGCGGATTCTATCGGTTGGCTATGTTCCCAAGTCCCCAGTCCCCGTTACCCTTGTCTCCCCCTTGGTCCCTTTGCCCCCTGTTCTCCCCGTTTTTTTTTTTTTTTTTTTAACCGGAATTCTCCTTTTTCACCGTTTCCTCTTTCTCCCCCACCTTTTTTGGGAGTCAATTGCGCTCACCGGTGGCCTCTCTCCCGTTGGTGTCCGCATTTGCCTTGTGGTTACCCGTTTCGCATGCCAATGCCGTCTTAATGTCTTTCGCTCTCCCCATTACTCCCCCCCCCCCGTATTCCCCCCCCCCTACCACGAAAACAGGTCCAAGTGCTGAATGGCGGTTTCTCCCTGGCGGTACGTCCTCATTTGCGTGGACAGCCGCGTCGTCGTCACGCCCTTGGCACACTACATCCACTCCCCCCTTGTACTTCCCTTGCTCACTCCATCTCCTCCTTCCTCCCTCCCCCAACACCCCCACAATAGGTTCAAGTGCTTAACGGCGGTCGTCCTCATCTGCGTGGAGATCCGCGTCGTCTTCACGTCCTTGGCGCTCCACTTCCCTTGTTCACTCCATCTCCTCCTTCCTCCCTCCCGCCCCCAACACCCATCCTCCACCTGCTGCCAGCCGGCCCAACACCCGCCTTGCTGACCAATACCCTCTGCTACTCCGTCCCCCCTCCCCCCCCCCTTCCCCCCCAAATTTACTCCCACTTGCAGGTCCAAGTGCTCAACGGCGGCTTCTCACTAGCTGTCGTCCTCATCTGTGTGGAGATCCGCGTCGTCTTCACGTCCTTCGCGCACTACATCCACTTCCCGCCGCCCCTTAACTACCTCCTCGTCACCCTCGCCCTCTTCGGCCTCGGCTTCGGCTTCGCGGCGCACATGATGGGGCTGCTCAGGGGTTCAGTGGGGTCCGCAGTGGTGACGACTGTGCTGCTGGTGTCGGCTGTGGCTGGGTCACTCGTTCTCGGCATGCCTATCACGGTAAGTCTGTAGGGGTTGTGGAGTGCTGCCACCGAGGAGTGGGTGAGAAGGAGAAGGGATCTGAGAGCTGGGCTTCAGCTTTGCGTCTGCCTCACTCACTCACCCCAGTGTTGCACCCCCTCTGCGCCACACTCTGCACTCCCTGCTATTTGCTCCCATCTCCCTGCTCTGCCCAGCTGCCCCCATCTCAGGTCGTCCCCGCCCAGCTGTAGCAACGGCCTACCTCGCCCATTACCACTCCACCGGCTCCATCACCTCCCACTTCATCACTGCACCTTGCTTCCGCCCCTCTTTCCCCTCTGCGCCGTGCCCACCTCCCTTCCCCCAATTCCCTGCCTGCCCTCTTCTCCCCAGCTCAGGTGCTCCCTGCCCCGGCCGTAGCAGCAGCAGCGTAAGTACCTCGCGCAATATGACTCCACGGGATCCATCACCCACCCACCTGCCCTCACCCCTCTTCCCCCGTCACCCCTCTGCTCCCTGTTTCGCTTGTCATCCCTCCCTCTGTCCCATTCCTGCCTCTCTCCCCATCCCACGTCCTCCCTGCCCCGGCCATAGCAGCGGCCTACCTCGCCCACTACTACTTCACGGGCTCCATCACCTCCTACTTCATCCACCCACCTGCTCTCACCCCTCTGCCCCCTGCTCCCCCTGTCCCCCCTCTCCCCTCTGCTCCCCCTATTCCCTCTATTCCCCCTATTCCCCCTATTCCCCCTATTCCCCCTATTCCCCCTATTCCCCCTATTCCCCCTATTCCCCCTATTCCCCCTATTCCCCCTATTCCCCCTATTCCCCCTATTCCCCCTGCTCCCTGCCTCTCTCCCCAGCTCAGGTGCTCCCTGCCCCGGCCGTAGCAGCAGCGTACCTCGCCCACTACTGCTCCACCGGCTCCATCGCCTCATACTTCATCCACCCACCGGCTCTCATCCCTCTGCCCCCTGTTTCGCTTGTCATCCCATCCTGTATCCCATTCCTGCCTCTCCCCCCATCCCAGGTGCTCCCTGCCCCGGCCATAGCAGCGGCGTATCTCGCGCACTACTACTCCACGGGCTCCATCACGTCCTACTTCATATTCGCGGCCGCCACGTTACTAGCAGCAGCGTGGTTCGTTATGGACCAGTTCTTCTCCCTCGCTATAGTCTTCGCTGGCCTCTCCCTAAAGTCCATCTGCCAGCAGATCCTCCTCGCCCTGCTGCTGGCTCTTCTGGTCCCCGGGGCGGCTCTCTTCCAGAAGCCGCAGCGGGTGGTTGGGGTGGTTGTTGTGGTGCAGGCCTTCCTGTTCTCCAGGTGAGTCTGTGTATGTAAGTGAGGGAAAGGATTCAAGGTGTTTGCAGACGTCTCCCTCAACTCCATCTGCCAGCAGATCCTCCTAGCTCTGCTGCTGGCTCTGCTGGTCCCCGGGGCGGCCCTCTTCCAGAAGCCGTAGCGGGTGGTGGTGGTGGTGGTGGTGGTGGTGGTGGTGGTGGCTCAGGCCTTCCTCTTCTCCAGGTGAGATCTATTCTCAAGCCTTCCTACCCCTTCTCCTCGCCGTGGTCCTCGCCGTAGTTCTCTCTTCCAGAAGCCTCAGAGGGTGCCATCATGGGGGTCGGGTCGTGGTGGTGGCTCAGGCTCGAGATTCTGCTGTAAAGTGGCATACTTCGAGCCTGAGCCACCATCACAACCCCCATGGCATACCTTCCTTGATTTCCCCCCTCCCTATTCTCTCCCCCCCGCAGGCTCGAGAGTCTGCTGTACAACGGCGAGGGTCATACACAGGGGGGGTTACCCTGCGTACCTTGTTCTCAGGCATCTCATTTTCTTTCCTTAATTTTCTCCCCTCCCTGTCCCCCCTCCCCCCCCCCCCCCCCCCCCCCCCCTAGAGGCTCGAGAGTCTGTTGTACAATGGTGAGGGCCATGCAGAGGGGGGCGTGTACGCCGCATACCTCGTGCTCCCCACCACAATGACCCCTAAATACCAGTCTCTTTCGAGGCTACTCAGAAGTCTCCTTCCTCTACTCTTTCCCCCCACACCCCCTCGCCTCTCTTGCCCCAGGCTGGAGAGTCTGCTGTAGAACGCTGAGGGCCATGCAGAGGGGGGCGTGTACCCTGCATACTTCGCTCGTTCTCATTGCACCTCATTGCCCTTCTCTCCCCCCCCCCCCCAGACTCGAGAGTCTTCTCTACAACGGCGAGGGCCATGCAGAGGGGGGCGTGTACCCCGCATACCTCGTGCTCGCCACCACGGTGGCTGGTTTTGTCTCGATGCGGAAGCTCCGGGCGGCGGGAAAGATCGGGCCAGTGGCGGAGTGGCTGGGCGTGTGTCTGTACCTGGCGAAGCTGCCCATGCTGGCGGTGCACTCCCAAGGCGTGCTGCTGGGCTCCCAGCTGCTGCTGCTCGCCATCTCTCCCCCCTTCTTCCTCTACCAGTGAGTCACCCATGCTCGTACCTATCTCCTCTCAAGATCAGCCCAGTAGCCAACTAGCCCCCTGTCTTCCTCCCAAGGTCGGCCCACCAGTGGCGGAGTGGCTGGGCGTGTGCCTGTAGCCAACTACCCCCCCTTCTTTCTCTCAAGGTTGGGCCAGTGGCCGAGTGGCTGGGCGTGTGCCTGTACCTGGCGAAGCTGCCCACGGCCCCATCCCCATGCCGGCGGTGCACTCGCAGGGCGTGCTGCTGGGTCCCCAGGTGCTGCTCCTTGCCACCTCGCAGCCCTTCCTTCCGTTCCTCGTCCTTCCTTCCGTTCCGTGCCCCCGTTCTTCCCCACGAGTTAGTCCTCTACCTCTCACGATAGGATCAGTGGCATACCTCTCGCAGAGTGTGTGCCTGTTTTCCGCTTTTTCACTCAAGTCTCTGCCTTCTCATATACTCTTCCCAGCGTCATCCCGCCTCCCTCTCCTTACCCCGTCCCTCCCCCTCCCCATCCACAGGGACAGGGCTCGTCCTGGGTCCCACATGAAGGCAAGGCGTGGATGGGGCTCATGCACGCAGGGCTGGTGCTCCTCACTGTACTCTTCTGCCGCATCGCCATATCTCACCCCTCCCTCTTCCCACACCCCCCTAACACATACATACGTGCAGGGACAGGGCGCGCCCAGGGTCGCGCATGAAGGCGTGGATGGGGCTCATGCACGCAGGGCTGGTGCTCCTCACCGTGCTCTTCTGCCGCTCCGTCATCTCACACCCCTTCTCTCTCCCTTTTTCTCCCCCCCCTCCCCCCCCCCCCCCTTCTCCCCTCCCTCCGCCCTCCCTACACACAGGGACAGGGCGCGTCCGGGGTCAAGGATGAAGGCGTGGATGGGGCTAATGCACGCAGGGCTGGTGCTGCTCACCGTGCTCTTCTGCCGCTACGTCATCTTCGACGTCATCGTGTCTGCGTCGGGCCACAAGCCCTCCCACGCGCTGCTCATCGGCTCACTGGGTCTCATCACCGTTGCGGGGTGCCTGCCCATTGTCGCCATCCACTTCCCCAACAGCCTCGTACGTTGCTTCTTCCACTCCTTGTCAGTGTGTGTGTGTGTGTGTGTGTGCGCGCGCGCGTGCGGGTGCGTGTCCCTACATGTGAGTGGTCAAGCATGGGTCGTCTCAGCGTCGGGCCGCAAGCCCTTGCCCTCACCTCTCATCGGCTCCCTGGGTCTGATTACCGTGGCGGATTTCTCAAATTTCTCAAATTTTCTGCTCCTTTTCCCATTTCCTCATTCCAGGAAGCAAGGAGAGCAGCAGCACTGCTGGCACTGCTGGCACTGCTGGCACTGGCAGCAAGCCTTCTAGTCCTGTCATTCAGACCACCACATTCGATCCCCACCCCATCCCCCCCATTTCCCCCCATACCCATTCTCCCGTCTTCTTGGGGTTTGAGAGATTTCAATAACCAACTCATCACATATCCTTTCCCCATTCCCCTCCTTCCCTCATTCCCTTCGCCCTTTCTCCCACTTCCCCCACTGCAGAAAGCGAGAAGCTAAGTTGGAAAAAACGCTCACTTTTGATTGCGTATTGCGTTTAAGCGCATAGAAAATACGTACGCTGCGATTTTGGTCTGGATACGCCGAAATACGCACGGGCTGACCGAAAAAAAACCTCAAAATTTTGCAAAATTTTGCGACTTGGCGAAAAGAACGCTTGCCTTCGCATATCGCGCGAACTCAACTTCGAGTTAAACTTTTGAAGTCTAACCCCACCAACCCCCCCTTCGAACCTCTGTCCACCCCTCTCCACCTCGTCACTTCCCAACCCCTCCCAACTCCTCCTCGAGACGAGTTGGCCTCAAACAGAGTCAGCTCTCCTAGCATAAATTACTGCCGTTTCAACATTCGATATGCATTCTCGCAGTTCCCTTTCTACCGTAGCTTGCGCGCCACCATGACTTCCAGCCCCACAGCATCACCTTCTCCCCCATCTGCAGAGGCTAACCTTACTTCCACCTGCCCGGAACAAAAAGATCCCCTGCCCGGGCCACCGTATTCTGTGCGTACCCGACCCCCTCCCCCTAAGCGTGTTGCGTTTATTCGCTCTCGTATAAACGCTTTCGTATAAAACGCGATACGCGTATATTCCAACTTAGGCGAGAAGGGCAGCAGTGCTGGCGGTGGCGGCATGCCTGCTCTTCCTGGTTCTGCAGCCGCCGCTGCCCCCCACATGGCATGTGGTGTGGGATGAGGACCGCTTCCCTGGTGACGACCCTCACTCATCTACATGCCCTCTCTCCCCACTTACCCTTTCTGTGCAGAAAGCACGCAGGGCAGCAGCGCTGGCAGTGGCGGCCTGCCTCCTCTTCCTGGTGCTGCAGCCGCCGCTCCCCCCTGCATGGCACGTGGTGTGGGACGAGGACCACTTCCCAGACGACGACCCCGATGATTCCACCATCTATGGGGAGAGCCTGGAGGGGCCTGTCTGGCCCGTGTGGCTGCTGCTGGGGACGATAGTCTCAGCCTTGGCTGCGTTTTTCTCAGCTATTCCCATAGCTAAGGTGAGTTGAAATAGGGGAATGGGGAGTAAGTGACCCTGGTGACGGCCCGGACGAATCCACCATCGATGGGGAGAGTATCGAGGGGCCCGTGTGGCCCGTGGGGCCCGTGTGGCCCGTGTGGCCCGTGTGGCCCGTGTGGCCCGTGTGGCCCGTGTGGCCCGTGTGGCCCGTGTGGCCCGTGTGGCCCGTGTGGCCCGTGTGGCCTGTGTGGCCCATGTGGCCCGTGGGGCCCGTGGGGCCCGTGTGGCCCGTGTGGCCCGTGTGGCCCGTGTGGCCCGTGTGGCCCGTGTGGCTGCTGCTGGGGACGATCGTGTCAGCACTAGCTGCCTTCTTCTCTGCCATTCCCATTGCTAAGGTGAGATAAGGAAGGGGGGGATGGGGAAGATGTGACCCTGATGACAAGCCTGACGACAAGCCTGACGACAAGCCTGACGACAAGCCTGACGACAAGCCTGACGACAAGCCTGACGACAAGCCTGACGACAAGCCTGACGACTCCACCGATTTTGGGGAGAGCATGGAGGTGTCATTTTTTTGTTCCTCGCCTCGCGCTCTTCCCAATCCTCGCCGCCTCATTCCTTCACGCCTCTCTCCTCCCTGCTCTCTTCCTCGTGCTCACTCACCACCGGACTGCCTGATGCGCCAACCCTCCCTTTTTTCGCGTGCAAACCCTAATGTCCTCGCTGTGACTTTGAGTCGACTCAAAAGTCACCTCGTTACAATGTCACACAACACCCTATTGTCCTCGTTCTCCACCCTTCCTCCTGCACTTCCCTCTTCCTCCTTCCAACCTCCGCAGGTGGAGTCCGTTCGGCTCATCTACTCTGGCAATCGGCCTCTCAACCGGCATCTATCTCACCGCCAAGTTCATCCCTCTGGCTCCATTTCTCGCTTTTTTGCTTCTTACTTACCCCTCTACCTGCACAGGTGGAGTCTGTCCGGCTCATCTATTCAGTGGCAATCGGCCTCTCCACCGGCATCTACCTCACCGCCAAGTTCATCCCTCTAGCGCCATTCCTCGCCCGCCTCCTCCTCCTCGCCGCCTCTGTCCTCGCCGCCCTCTTCCTCGTGCTCACTCACCACCCCACTGCCTGGAGCGCCAAGCTCATGCCGGCGCTCTTCGCCGCCCAGATTCTGCTCTTCCCGGTGCAGTACTTTGCGCTGGGGCAGGCGAGCATGGTGGACAATGGGGATGGCGAGCTGGTGGCTGACTTCCATGAGGAAACGAGGCTCGAGGTGAGGAGGGAAGGGGGAGGGGGATTGAGGTGAGTAGGGGTTGCGGTGGGGTTGCCCGTGTTGGGAATGGGGGAGGGGGCAAATGCACCTGTCCTGATTTACCGCGGTGATATGTTCTGTAATCTCAACTCAACCCCATCATCCCTCCCCCAGTTTTTTCTTCTCCCCACCAGGGAGACGCCAACGTTTTTCTAGGTTCCTACAAAATTACGCCGACGCCCTCTGTGCCATCTTCTGCACTTTCCTCCTGCTCGCCAGCCTCGTCATCATGTTCCTTCCCCCACTTCCCCCTTCCACTATCAGACAAACTAGACCCCCCTCTCCCCTTACGTCCTGTTCTCTTCTCTCCCCCACAACCCCCCCCAACCAGGGCTACGCCAGCGCCCTCTGTGCCATCTGCTGCACTTCTTCCTGCTCGCCGCCCTCGTCGTCCATCTCAAGCCCGCTCTCCTTTGCAATACAAGACCAATCACGCCCCTTTCACTCTCCCCTTCCCTCTCCTCCCCCCCCCCTTCCCCCCCTCCCCACCAGGGATACGCCAACGCCCTCTGTGCCATCTACTGCACTTTCTTCCTGCTCGCCGCCCTTGTCATCAAATTCAAGCTCTCAGCAGCACTACGGGACAAACTCGCGGGTGCCGGCGCGGGCGGCGGGCGGGCGGCAGTGGGAGGGGTGGCCGGCGAGGGTGTGTCGGCCAATGGGGAGTCGGCTCTCCCCAAGAGCTCGCCTTTCGGTCCCAAGCACAGAGCCATTCAGGTGAAGGGGATGGGTTGGGTTGGATTAGCGTGGGTTAATGGTGAGGGGGGTGAGCATGATTGGGGGTGAATGCGAGTGTTTAATGAGTCTATTTTTGAGTCGCCTCAAAAATAGACTCATTACACACTGATTGGGGGTGAATGGGAGTGAGTGAGTGTATGGATGGGTACAGACCTCCGTTTAGTTCCAAGCACAGAGCCATACGGGTGGGTTCCTGGGGGTTTCGATTTCTGACACAAGGGAGGTTGATACTTCGATGGGGAGTTGCGGGAGTGTGTCGGCCAATGGGACGGAAGTCGGTTTTGCGAAATAGCTCTTTGTTTGGTCTGAAGGACAGGGCCGTACAAACCCCCCTTCCCCGTTCTCTCCCCCGACTCCCCGCTCGCCCGATCCCCTCCCACACCCCCCCCCCAACCCAAAGCAGACCCAGCCAGTGGATCTGCTCTCAGCCTTCTTTTCCCGCAAGTCCTGGATGCCCCTGGTGGGCAACATCGGCACCATCCTCTCCTTTTGAGTCGACTCAAAAGTCGGCTCTCCTTCCCCTTCGCCCCCTCTCTTCAACTGCTTCTTTTCTGCCTCCCCCTCCCCCCTCCCCCGTCCCCCCTCCCCCGAACTACCCCCACCCCCTCCACTCGCATACAACAGACCCGCCCAGTGGATCTCCTTTCGGCCTTCTTCTCCCGCAAGTCCTGGATGCCGCTCGTCGGCAACATCAGCACTGTCCTCGCCTTCCTCCTCGCCCTCCTCCTCTCCTCCGAGTTGGCCACATCAGACACCGCCAGCCACTCCATCTTCCTCCTCGTTCCCATCCTCCTCCTCCTCAACCAAGACTCCCAAACCCTCGGAGCGTTCTCCGACCGCCACCGCTACGTCCCCCTCACAGCCGTCCTCTCCGGGTACCTCCTCTTTACCAATTTCCTCCTCCTGTTTTCCGAGGCTTACTCGGGGATCTACTACTGGGGAGCGGAGTGGTTTACGGAGGAAAATGCCTTCTTTCTGTGTGCAAAGTCGCTGCTGCTGCTGCTGCTGTGCGCGCCGATGCACTATGTGTTCAACCGGTTCATGTGGGATAGCAAGAGGAGGGCGGATTACCTCTTGCTGGTGCTGGGCCCGCTGTGCGTGCCAGCCGCGGTGCTGCCGTCGGGGAGTGAGGACCTTCCCTCGATTAGGACGGTGGGGTGGCTTGGAGTCGTTTATGCGGTGGTACAGTACTTGGTTTCTCGGCACGTTAGAATCGCAGGGATGAAGTTTATTTAGAAACAAGACACTCCAAACTGGTTCAGACTGCTAGCACTTACATACCGTAAGATTACCAGGAAGGCCAGGTGTGTTAGGTTAGGATGCAATGTGGAGTAATTACGGTAGTAAAACAACTACGGTACGCCTAACTGGTGGTCTGTTTGGTTCGATTCAATCTCGCGGCAATAGAGGGAGGATTCCGTACAACTGTGTGCGGGCAGCAAAAGCCGATCGCGTCAGGGAGCCAGGAGCATGTTTTGACCAGAGCAGAGCAGTGGGTTGCTCCAGGGTGGGGTGGGATGGTGTGTGCCTTGATATGGTAGTGTGCTTGGATTTGAGGTATGAGATGACATTTACTTAGCGAAATGCCTTTTCCAACCGCACATAATTCTGATAGCTAGCATCACACGAGAAGCGATTTAGGAAAGCACTATGACATGTACATATAAGGCATCTATTTGGTGTATATATACACTATGGTCCCTCCAAGCATGCTTGATAGGGTTTCCACAATTCAGAGTCTACAATTGAAGTTGGCAATAACCACAGGCCATACATGGCTTGCCGCCAGCCAGCCCCCATGAAGAAACGCCAAGGGGGGGGTGATTGTACCGCAGCATCCACAGTGCACTTGGCAAACTCTTCCGCAGTTGTCCCTATAAACTGGGTCAGTGCCCAATCCGCGATGTGGTTGAGCCGCCCCTCACATGACTTGTACAGGCTGTTGGACGGCAACGGTTGTCTCTTGTGCTGCTCATTGCTGGGGAGTGAAGTGAGCAAGGCACGGACGGAAGGTGTCACAGGAAGGGGCATATACGAGGAGAAGCTCGCTTCATGAGAAGAGGTGATGCTGTGTTTCAAACACGGATGGGAGAGGAGGGCACAATTCCTGCCCAGATTCCACAACCAGTCACACCACAACGTAGAACCCACACCAAAACTTTCCAACCCATCCCAACCCATCCCAACCCAACCTGCCGCCCTGGCTCATCTCACCTGTGTATGTTGGTCTTAATGAATCCAGGAACCACCAGCATGACCTTCACCCCGAACGGTTTCATCTCCATGCGCATGCAGTTGGTCGCGGCGTTCAGCGCAGCCTTGGACGCCGAGTATGCTGCTGCCATGGGCCTGAGGCTCCGAGAAAGAGAACGAGTTGGGGGTAGAGGGGAGGTAGAAGGCGAACGGTTTCATGCCCATGCGCATGCAGTTGGTCACCGCGTTCACTGCAGCCTTGGACGTCGTCACGCCGAGTAAGCTGCTGCCATGGGCCTGTGACGCCATAGTACAGGAAAAGGAAGAGGAGAGGAGAGGAAGCGGTTGGGGGGAAGGGGGGCGGAAGGGGAGGGTGGAAGGAGGGGGGAGCCCGCGGGATGGATTAAGGGGCTTCAGGAACATCATAAATGAATGGTGTGGCAGTCACAGTGCATTATATTATGCAGCATCCTACGGCATTTTCTGACCTTAGAAACAGATCGGAAAGCAGATGGTACGGAAGTACCATCTGCAGTCCATTCTTTCCCAAACCGGACTCACAGGTGGCAGTAACCCGCGCAGCTGGAGACGTTTATAACGAGGCCTTCTTTCCTCTCAGCCATGTGGGGGAACACAGCTCGGGCCATAGCAACCGCGCCGAGCAGATTCGTCTCAAACAGCGTCCTCCAATCAGAGAGAGGCGTGTCGGCCACAGGCCGCGTGGCGAACACAGCGGCGTTGTTGACAAGCACGTCGATCCGACCAGCTTCCGTTATAATCACGTCAATTGCGCCCTGTGAGAGTTGGAAGAGAGCGGAAGGAGAGTAGGGGGGAATTAACAAGCAAATAAAAAATAAAGCTCATTAGGGAGGTGACTCCAATAATTCCCATGTAACGGCCCCAGCATACCTGAATATCATCTTCGTTGGTCACATCTAGCTTCAATATAGTCACGCCCTGTTCCTGTAACCCATCCATGGCCTCCAATCGGCGCGCAGTGGCGTACACCTTGGCCCCGCGTCGCGCATACTCCCTGCGAATCGTGACGGTTCAACCCAGAAATTAATGTAACCTTTCAGGTGGAAGAAAATCACAAACGGCGATTAGAGGAACATTTCCCCTCTAATTGTTTGACCTTTGAGAAATCACAAACTTCTTGAAAAATATCCCGCCAGCCTCAGCGATGAAATCTCAAATTTGTCGGGATTCTCGAGGTCTAACACATTATTTGCAACCCGCTGCGTGGGACGCGCGACGCGCAGGCGCCACGGGAGGTAAGGTGCTTACTCGGCGAGTGCGTAACCAATTCCGCCTTTGGAACACCCCGTTATAAGCACGACTTTCCCGTCGGCCCTGATTGGCCGAGGCCGTCCAAGAAACGCGCCCATGGCGGAGATTTAGAAGTCGACCCGAGTCGACACCGTGGTAAAAGGTATTTACTGAGCTCAGTCGTTGAACGAAATACGACACCCAGCTTTTTCAAGACTGAGGAAGTCTTGAGAAAGGAATCAAAATAGCATCGGTTCTATCGAAGGCCATGCTACCAGCTCTCAGGCAGCAGCCGATCGGAAAGGGGTGATAAGAAATAAAGATTTCCTGGTTCTCGTAGATTTGGATGCTGTGCGACTGTCGCTTCGAGAACATCCAGCCATTCTGATTGGGTGTTAGGACAGGGGCGTTTGGAAAATGCACCGTTTTTCCTATTGGGTGTCAACGTTTTTCGCACGCGCTACAAGCTTGTAAGCAGGAAACTGTCAAGCCCGGGCAAACTGGACATTGAAGAGGAAAACCTACAATAAGCACTGTCAAATAGTTACAAAGTCTCGCTCATGTACTGGATAATTTGCCAGTGCGATCTTACAGCTCGGATTCTCGTTATTGTCGAAATACGACTTGACTGTTCGCCATCTTTCAGACTGCAGCCAATCAGGTTCGGTGTCAGCGCGAATCATGCTGGAAACCTGGTAGGTGGGATTGAAATTTAGACTGTTTTGGGTGAAACCATTAAGGAAAAAAGGGTGTGCAACTCGTGATTGCAAGCATTGAGGGCGTGTCCTAAGCACTTGTCCGATTGCGGTTGAGATGGAATGCTTTCGCAAAGGTTAAAAATTAACACAGTGAAACGGTTCGGCAGGGTGTTGCCCGAAAACGAATGCTGTCACCCGCCCTGAAAATCGATTTTCATGATGCTCGTGTACAAGTCTCCCGTCCCCAACCTGACCTGTCTCCCTTGGTGCCAGGCAATCTGCACACATGGGGATTCGGGAATCCACACCAGATTCGCACACATGCAGAACTTGACCCGGGGTTGACGGACCTGGTGCTAGGACGAAACGTGACGGATGGATGCTTTGTTCACTCGAGAGAAAAAGAGCCCTTCATACTTCGCTGTAGGAAAATGAGCGTTTCTAGATTCCACACAAGGTGCGTGATGAGCTGTTATGTAAGCATGACAGGGCTAGTCGTCTTGTTTCCAAGTCACCCCTTTAGGGAAACCCGGAAAAGTCAGGATTGTTGTTTCTTATACAATTTCGCGATGCACGACTGTTCGTTCACGCGTTTCGCAAAAGGGTTTTTAGTTGTTCGGTTACTGCTATTTGAGATCCGCGCACAGTACAGCGGGTATGCTCTATGCTCCAAACCCGCGACTCGCAAAAATGGACTACGACGAATAGGAGCGGTTCACAACGGGCAAAATGGATAATCGAGTAGCACGAGTGGTTTTAGGTGGGGTGGCGTAGGCCGTTTTACTCGTTTTGTTCACGATGGGTGCCTTGGCATATTGGCCAATGGGCCAGGTTACCAGTGATTTCGCCGCATGTCATATGAGGGCTCATGTGGCTTCTTAAAAAACGCTCAGCGAATTTGTCGTCTGGTCAGAATTATCGCGGACAAAAGAAGTAACACCTCGCAAACATAAAGCATAACAAAGAGTCACTATGCTTCTTTTATATTGAGCTAGTTAAAATTCTTGTTATAATTGTGGAACTAGGGAGAAATAATGAAATGATGAGAATAAAAGCTGCCTCTTATTGTTGTTCACCTTTTAAACTACGTGTCCAATGAAATCTAAATATAAATATATATAAATATCACACGTCGGTGTTTTCCCCAGCGCGTGATGCTCTACTGGATACAGTCTGTATAGTTGTCACTCCATTTGAATCTGACGGCCGGGGAAGAATTTTCTGTCAGTGTTTGAGGTTTGTCGGCAATCCCGTTTTCAGGTTCGTGAGTGACGCGCAGATACTGTACAGAATGCTGACAGGAAAATCGGCAAGAGTGAATCTCAAATCAATGGAAATCTGGACCTCCCACTTGGCCATCCGAGATGGTTAGAAAAAATAAGGAAGAGTGTGGGCGAATTTGTAGCCCGATATAACTAAAATGAACGCTGTATATATCGTCCAAAGAAAATGTACCATGTGGTCCAATTAGAATTGCAATAACTAAAATGAATGCTAAATTGCCCCTTTGTGTTCAGAATGGAACATAACCCTCCTCGGGGTGCGCTAGCCGTGACTACATTGCACAGCGTCCTAGTAACAGTAACCTAACAACTAAAAACCAAAAACGCTCAGCGAATTTGTCGTCTCGTCAGAATTATCGCGGACAAAAGAACTAACACCTTGTTCTCGACCTGCCCGCAAGCAACGCAGGCTCAAAACACACAAATCAAATAATTTGGAAAACCCTTTTTCGTGGTCTCACGAAAAGGGCTTAATGGGACGAAAGTTTGACGACTGAATTGAGCGGTTCCGTTAACCAGTCACACGCTTTAACGACAGTGAAAAAAACCCCTTGAGAAAAACCCTTTTCGAAATGTGCAGTTGTTAATGGTGATTGAGGGACGGCGGATCGTGTTTTCGTATTCGTGACGGACCTGTTCGTGTTACGCGGGAAGCTTGAATATTTATGTGATTGGTTCTAAAATATGGAAAATGCCTCGAATGCTCTTGACGGAAGGATTAGAATAGGGCCGTATTAATAAGACAGAATAGATGAAAAGGGGGTAGGGATTCATGCCCATGTCAGCGCGGATGCAAAAGTGCTAGGTGGACGGGGGTCTGTGATTTTGTGTTCGCCCCCCCGGTCTGTCGTGCTTACGTCGGATCGCCCTGGCAAGCGCGCGTTGGCCGGGCAATTCCAAGCACAATTTACGAGGAATTTCAGAGCTCGCACTCGCGGGTTGGTTGGCGACGCTGGCAGGCTGCGATCGCACCCAATTCGGTGGTCGGTGACATTATGTTACTGGTGCGATTGGTCACTATGTTCTTTTGCGCCTTTTTAGCGAAGTCTAACAGTAGATGTATATCGTACAGACGGAGTACATCCTGGTGGATCTGATAAAATTATGGACCTTGGAGTATGGAGTAAAATGGAGTCACGTTTAGCGCATAGAGCGGAGGGTTTTGTCGCCTTCTGAGCAGTGAGGGGAGATTTAACGTTCATTTATGTTAATTTTCCTCTCAATGGTTCGAGTCTCACAATTTCATTGGTTACACACTGTACCTCGGCATTTTGCTGTTCTCAGCAACTGTTCCCGAAAATCTCCGTCAACTATTGTGCAAGTCGCTGAACGAACCTGGAAGCAGAAAGAGCCTCGGGTACCGTCAATTTTTGACCGCAAAATTAACAGCGAACTTTTCTTCAGATGGATAAAACATGACGACGATACTCAATATGGGATTGTGGATTAGTGCGACTGGATTGTTCGCTTACATTTCATTTTGATATTGTGTAATAAACATTTTTGTAAAATTTTCAACTCATGATTTTTTTGTCATGGAATTCCATAATCTTCGTAAACAATGTATATCTTACAATAGAGTTTTCAAACATGGTCGAATATTTTCAAAGGGACTTTGTATTACAACATTGTTTTACAAAAAGGACCTTACTATACGTCCAAGTCAACATTAATATGCTAGCTTGTCTTGAAAATATTCATCCAACAATTAGAAAAATTATTGAAAGATCTATATCATTGATGAATATCATGGAATTACATGGTGAAAAAATCATGAGCTCAAAATATAATTGTACAAAATATATTATTATATAATGTTTGAATGAAATGTAAGTGAACAATCCCGTTGCACTAATCCGCATTCCCATAGAGTATTGTTGTCATGTTTTATCCATGTGGAAAATAAATTCGCTGATAATTTTGCCGTCAGAAATTGAAGGTACCCGAGGCTTACAGTGTTTCCAGGTTCTTTGAGCGACGTGCTCTGTAGTTGACGGAGATTTTCTGGAACAGTCGCTGGGAACAGCGAAATGCCGAGGTACAGTGTGTAACCAATGAAATTGTGAGACGCGAACCAATGAGGAAAAAAATAACCAAAATGAACGCTAAACCTCTCCTTGCTGCTCAGAAAGCGACGAAACCCTCGGCTCTGTGCGCTAAAGGTGACTACTGTGCGCGGATCGTAAGTAACAGTAACCAAATAACAAAAAACCCTTCGAAAATACAAGCCCGCTGGAAACAACTCGTTCGACGTAAGGGTGACTCTGACGACGTCGCACAAAGCTGCTGACGACATTTTTTCGCGAGCTGGCACCTAGCTGTCAGCCGAAACACCCAAATCTTGCCTTTTGATTGGCTGCCCCGAGTGACTTTTGGGTCGATCCAAGCGGCAGCCTGAGAGGACTTGTCCGCAGCAGCCGTCGGATGTGGTGAAACTGTTGCACACTGATTCACATAGGGGAAATTTGAAATCCATATTTGGTTTGCCGAAACTTTACGATGAGCAGGAGAAGTCTCGCGCCCAACCACTGGTGTTTTTGTGTCACCTACTTGTTAACGAATCTCTTCAATGCGCGGATCCCCGTCATTATCCACTCAACGTGCTTTGCGGGTGGCGCAGGCTAAAACGGTTTCTTCGTTATTTGTTCTAATGTGCACTCTTATCTAGCGTAGCGGGTTTGTGACGGGAGGAGCCATGATACGCGGCAGTGGGGATGGCGCGGACAGGGCGGACGGGGAATGCGACGTAGAAACAGCGAATGGCGCTGTAACGGGTGGTGCTGGTAGCAAGGTCTTCGAGAACATCGTTAAGAAGGACCCTCGAACGCTCCTAGAGAAACTCGACACGCCCACATTGGTACGCGTTGTAAGGCACCGATAGTGCAATGTACCACTGCTTTAGAATTCCGCTAACGGTTCGCTAAGCAAATCTTACAGCGCGTATTCTTTGGCGACAACCAATCCGCGTGTGTCCCCTCCTCCTCCCCAACCAATCAGGTGGCGCCAGAGCTGGAGCCCGGCCCTAGGAACCGCCTGGAGCCGTACCTTAAGGCGATGGATTAGCTATCCGACGCGCTGCAGTTCTTGGAGGCGCACAGCTACCTGCGCAGCTGCCGCTTCCAGCCATCTCTCCCCCCTCTACTACCCCCCCCCTCCTCTTCCCCCCACCCCCCACCCCCCACCCCCACTCCCCATTCCCTCCTCTTCACCAGGTGGCGCCAGAGCTGGAGCCCGGCCCTAAGAATTGTCTAGATTCGTACCTGCTAGCTCTGGACCGGTTAACAGATGCGTTGCGATTGTTCAAGGCGCACAGCTACCTGGGCCACTGCCGCTTCAACCCACCTCTCCTCCCTCCCACCCCCACCCGTTCACTTTCACCAGGTGGCACCCGAGCTGGAACCCGGCCCCAAAAACCGCCTGGATTCGTACCTCAAAGCCCCCCATTCGCGCCCAACCTCAACCCCCCTTTCACCAGGTGGCGCCAGAGCTGGAGCCTGGCCCCAAGAACCGCCTGGATTCGTACCTAAAGGCTTTAGTGAGGCTGGCAGACGCGCTGCACTTCTTTGAGGCGCACAGCTACCTGGGCAGCTGCCAGTTCAACCCACCTCTCACCCATCTACCCCACCTCCCACCCCCGCCCCCGCCCCCCAATCCCTCTCCTTCACCGGGTGACGCCAGAGCTCGAACCTGGCCCCAAGAACCGTCTAGATTCGTACCTGAAAGCGCTGGAGAGTCGGGCAGTCGCGCTGCAGTTCTTAGAGGCGCACAGCACAGCTACCTGGGCAGCTGTCGACTAGAGGCACCAAGTTGCCCAGTCAAACCATCTTCCCCCCCACCCCCCCCCCCAACTTGAACCAATCAGGTGGCACCAGAGCTGGAGCCTGGACCAAGGAACCGTCTAGATTCATTCCTTAAAGCGCTCGATAGGCTGGCTGACGCGCTGCAGTTCTTCGAGGCGCACAGCTACCTGGGCAGCTGCCGGTTCGAGCTGCGGCAGGGGAAGGGGCTGCTGGACGGTGCTGTGGGGCGACTGAGAGAGGAGTTCGGGGAGGTGCTGTCCGGTGCAAGGTGAGCTTCAGAGAGAGGCGAGCGCACAGTTAGTACGGTAGTACCTGGGCAGCTGCCGCTTGGAGCTGTGGGTGCCTGCAGTCCATGCCGCGCCAGAAGCGAGCCGAGGTGGTCCCGCCCATGCATCCTCTCTTCCCTCTCCTCCCCACCCATCCACCCCACCCCCATCCACCCCACCCGCATTCACCCCACCCGCATTCACCCCACCCGCATTCACCCCACCTGGCATCCCCACCTGGCATCCCCACCCACCTCCCCTCCCGTGTTTCCCCTGCTGCCTCTACCCCCTCTCTCGCAGTCTGGTCCCCGAGAGGAAAGCCCTGCTCCAGTCAGTAGCCTGCAGGAAGCCAGGCGAGGTGGTGCTGCCCGCCCGTGCCTCTGCTTCCAACTCTCTTTTCCCTTTCCGTCCTGCCCGCCCCCACACCCCACCGCCACCCACCATTCTCCCCCCACTGTCATTCTGATACCCGAGAGGAAAGCCCTTGTAGTAGTGCTTTTGAGTTGACTCAAAAGCAGCCCTCCCGTGTGCCCCCTCCTCCCTCTCTGCTCCCTCTCTCGCAGTCTGATCCCTTAGAGGAAAGCCCTGCTCTAGTCGGTAGCCTGCAGGAAGCCAGAGGTGGTGCCGCGCCGCCCGCCCGTGCCTCTGCTTACGACTCTCCTTTCCCTTTCCTTCCGACCCGCCCCCCACCCCACCGCCACCCTCGTTTGTAATGAGTCGATTTTTTAGTAGACTCAAAAACCGCCCCCCACCCCACCGCCACCCTCGTTCTTCCCCTATTTGCAGTCTGGTCCCCGAGAGGAAAGCCCTGCTCCAGTCAGTAGCCTGCAAGAAGCCAGGGGAGGTGGTGCCGCCCATGCCTCTGGTTCGGCCCGAGGCTGTGAAGCCGCTTCGCTCCATGGCTGGCTGGATGCTGGGGAATAAATACGAGTCGGCGTGCCTCTTACTGTACCAGTAAGTTTCTTCTTCGTTTTTTCACTGTGCCACTAAGAATTTTTTGCTTTTCAACCTCCGCCTTTCCCCCTTCGCCCCTCTCACTCTGCCCCCCCTCTCTCAAGCGGTCCTTGTATTGCCTACTTCCTCTCTCTCTCTCCATCTCTTCCTCTCTCCCTCTCTCCCTTTCTCCTTTCCCCCGTCCTCTGCAGGGAGCACCGCTCTGCAGCTCTCCTGCGCTGTTTGGAGCGGCTAGGAACCACGGCGTTGAAGCGGGACGAGGTGGCAGCGCTGCCATGGGTGGAGCTGGAGCCGCTGATGAAGCGATGGGTGGAGAACCTCAAGCTCATGGTGGGCTGAGCGCCTCAGGTGTACTGTAATGAAGCGTACTGTAGTGAAGCTTCACCATAACATCAGTAGTAGCAGCGCTGCCGTGGGTGGAGCTGGAGCCGCTGATGAAGCGATGGGTGGAGAATCTCAAGCTCATGGTAATGAGGGCTACTGCGATCGAAGGCTACAATTATGTGCGCTTTCTAGTGTGGTGCTGTGCGATTGAGATGATTGATTGGAGTCGCTTGCTCCAAGGCCTCAAAAGTCAAATCCTCCTCCGTGTTAAAAAGAGCCTCAAAAGTCAGATCCCCCTCCCTTGTGTTTTTTGAGTCGACTCAAAATACAAAAGTCAGATCCCCCTCCCTTGTGTATTTTGAGTCGAATCAAAATACAGAAGTCAGATCCCCCTCCCTCTCTCTCCCCCCACCCCCCCGCCCCCCTTTGCTGCCCCCCTTTGCCAACCCCCTTATCCCCAGATGCTTGCTCTGATTGCAGCAGAGCAAGCCATGTGCCACGACATCATCGGTCGCTCTCTCTCATCAGACTCCAGGGCCCGGTGCCCTCACTGCAGTGGCGAGCTGCCGTTCCATACTGCCCTCTCCCCCCCCTCCTTTCCCCCCAGATGCTTGTCTTGATTGCAGCAGATCAAGCTGTGTGCAGTGACATCATCGGTCGCAGCCTCTCGTCCGACGCCAGGGCGTGGTGCCTCACAGCCATGGCGCTCCCATCTTTCCCTCCCCTCCCTCCCCCCCCCCCCTCTTCCCCAGATGCTCGTTCTGATCACAGCAGAGCAAGCTGTGTGCAGCGACATCATCGGTCGCTCTCTCTCGTCCGACGCCAGAGCGCGGTGCCTCACAGCCGTGGCGCTGCCGTCGCTGAAGCAGCTGCACTCCTTTGGGGACATCATTGCAGACATGCGGCGCGCACCGGAGCACGTCTTCTCCCTGCTCGAGATGGTGGAAGCTCTCTTGGATCTGAGGCCAGCGGTGAGTGCAGAGAGGGGTGGGGGTGGGGGGGGGGAGGGGATCTATTTGTGACATGCGGCGGGCACCGGAGCACGTGTTCTCGCTGCTCTGGATGGTGGAGGTTCTTCTGGATCTGAGGCCAGCGGTAAGTAAGGGGGGATTGGGGCAATCGGTGCTGTTGGTGTTCCAGTGCTCGCTGCATATCCTTGTTCTCCCTGCTCGAGACCGTGGAGGCACTTGCTAGAGCTGAGGCCAGCGGTAAGAGAGAGCAGGGGGTGTGGTGATCATGAGGCAGTGACTCGTTCGGTTTGGGGATATTGTGATGATGCGGACGTGCCAGAGGCACTGTACCAGAGCACGTGCTCTACCTCCGCTCTCTGTGGCACTGTGCGTCGCACCATAGCAGGCTTCCAGCTGATCGTGCGATCCCACCCCACGCAACCCCTCGCAACCCCACGCAACCCCACGCTCCCCTTGCTGCTTGTCCCCCACCCCTTCTCCTCCCCCTTCTTCACCCCGCCCTCCTGGCAGGTGGAGCAGCAGTTTCCTGGGGAGGCAGGGGGCGAGGTGCGGCACCACCTCTTCCTCATCTGCTCCTCTCTCTGCGGCACCGTGCGCCGCACCATAGCAGACTTCCAGCTCATCGTCCAATCGGATCCAACACAGCCCCTCGCTCCCCCCGCCTCCTCCCTCGCCTCCACCTCCTCCCCCTCCGCCTCCTCCCCCACCCCTCCCTCTCTTTCCACCGCTTTACATGCTGGGCGGGAGGGAGGGGAGGAGAGGAGGGAGGAGGGAGGGAGAGAGGAGGACGGGGAGGGAGGAGGAGGAGGAGGAGGAGGAGGAGGGGGGTGGAGCCATGGGGAGGGATTGGATCTAGACTCAAGCCACAGATCGGATTCCAGCCATCGATCTCATCATGGGGGGGGTGGATCGCACAATCGGACGGTCAGCGGGAGCGGATCCAAGGGAGGGGGGATCCTGGGGGGGCTTTTACCCAAGAAAGCTGGCAAGGGGCAGGAGGAGGGGAAGGGGGAGGCGAGGGGGAAGGCGAAGGGGGAGAGCCGGGGGGAGGGTAAGGAGGTTGCTAGCCCCACGGGCCAGGAGGCGGCTCAAAAAGGGAGTCCGGATGTGCACCCGCTCACAAGCTACGTGGTCAACTTCATCCTGCTCTACTTCGACCAGTGAGTGTTAGGAGACTCCACGTCAACGCCATTCTGTACTAGTTCTACCAGTGAGTGCCAATACCTTCACTCTGCGGCGATGTGGAATCCAACGCTATACGGTGGGGGGCATGAGGGTGGGTGGGGAATGGGGACTCAACCCCCCCTTCCCCCAACCCCCCTCCCCCCAAACCCCCTCCCTATTCTACCTGTCTGTGTCGGCAGGACCCTCTATCTGAGCACAATACTGCTGGTGTACGATGCAGTCAGCGCTGAAGCTGAACCTGGAGCGCAAGGGAGACGCCTTCCGTGACGAGACAGGGCCAATGCCCCCCCGCTCTGCCCCCTGCTCCCTTCCCAACGCGATCCCTATTCCCCCCCTCCCACGTCCCTGTGTCCTCAGAACGCTCTACCTCAACACACTGCTGCTGGTGTACGACGAGGAGGGCAAACAGGAGGTGGGCGCCATGCAGGTGGGCATAGCGACTCAACCCCCCTCCCCCACCACCCCCCCCCAAACCCTGCTTCTCTCTCCGTGTCCTCAGAACGCTCTACCTGACCACACTGCTACTGGTGTACGGCGGGGAGGGCAACCAAGAATTAGGAGGCATGAGGGTGGGCGTGGCCACTCACCCCCCCCTTCCCCAACCCTCCTCCCAACCCTACCTGTCTGTGTCTGCAGGACACTCTACCTGAGCACACTGCTTCTTGTGTATGACGAGGAGGGCAACCAAGAAGTAGGAGCCATGAGGGTGGGCGTGGCGACGCGCTCGCTGCTGTCAGCGCTGAAGCTGAACCTGGAGCGCAAGGGAGACGCCTTCCATGATGAGATGATGCGGGCGATCTTCCTCATGAACAACTGCGAGTACATCCAGCGCAAAGTGGAGGAGTGAGTGGTTGATTGCACAAAGAGTGTTGGGCGATCTTGAGTGTTGGGCGATCTTGAGAGTTGGGTGATCCTGAGTGTTGGGCGATCTTGAGTGCTGGGCGATCTTGAGTGGTGGGGCAATCTTGAGTGGTGGGCGATCTTGAGTGTTGGGCGATCTTGAGAGTTGGGCGATCTTGAGTGCTGGGCGATCTTGAGTGTTGGGCGATCTTGAGAGTCGGGCGATCTTGAGTGCTGGGCGATCTTGAATGCTGGACGATCTTGAGTGGTGGGCGATCTTGAGTGGTGGGCGATCTTGAGTGTTGGGCGATCTTGATTGTTGGGCGATCTTGATTGTTGGGCGATCTTGAGTGTTGGGCGATCTTGAGAGTTGGGCGATCTTGAGTGTTGGGCGATCTTGAGTGTTGGGCGATCTTGAGTGTTGGGCGATCTTGAGTGTTGGGCGATCTTGAGAGTTGGGCGATCTTGAGAATTGGGCGATCTTGAGAGTTGGGCGATAGCGATGCGTGAGGTTTGGCCTCTGGTGTCTGTTGAGTCGGCTTTAGATCTTCCTCATGAACATGTGCAAGAACATCCAGCGCAAAGTGGAGGAGTGAGTGGATTTGTGGGTTGGTGGGCTTCACATCCTTGCATATCATGACTCATGATTTTATTAAAAAGCTTTCTTTCTCGTGAACAACTGCGAGTACTGGCAGCACTAACTGGAGGAGCGAGTGAGTTTGAAGTCTGCATGCATGTTAACTCGAATCACTATTTTGACGATGCAACTCTTGGAGCATTGGACCATTCAGCATAGGGTGGGGAGGTCTGAGTGATTTACTAAAAATAAATTTAAAAAGTGACTCCACTGTGGTCCGAGTGGGTGACAGACCTGCCCACCCTGGGCACATGCATGCCATGCGATGCATGCACAGCGCCATGACATTGCAAGGCTCTTGCTGTCAGAAAACGAAGCTAAGTGCCCCTAATTTGCTTAATTTAGACCCACTCACTCCTCCAAGTTCTAAGTGCCTCTAAGCTCTAAATGTACTCACAATGCTAATCATTTAGCCGTGATTCTATTGTACTTTCCAGTCAACCTGCACAGGGCTAATCATAACGCGGCGCATGCATGTGCATCCGTATGCATGACAGGCAGCATGTGAAGGAGATTCTAGGGGGAGGGCAAGGGTGGATGGCAATGTACGTGCATCGATCTAATCTAACATCCTGCATGCATGTGTGCATAGCAGGCAGCATGTGAAGGAGATTCTAGGGCGGGTATGGGTGGATGACAATGCAAAGGAGCTTGAGAA
This sequence comes from Closterium sp. NIES-67, assembly GCA_027943415.1. Taxonomy (NCBI): domain Eukaryota; kingdom Viridiplantae; phylum Streptophyta; class Zygnematophyceae; order Desmidiales; family Closteriaceae; genus Closterium; species Closterium sp. NIES-67. Next base: position 394,024 of record BQMB01000373.1, on the reverse strand, counting down.
GCATCGAGACGGCTACATCCGGTGTATCGTTAGCAAGGTGAGACGGCTACATTAGATGTATACCGAGTAAGGTGCGACGGAAACATTCAACGTATCGTGAATAAGGTGAGACGGCTACATTCGACGTATCGTGAATACGGTGAGACGGCTACATTCGATGTATCGTGAATAAGGTGAGACGGCTACATTCGATGTACCGTCCTCCCTATCTCTTGCCCCTTATCATTCAACCAACCCTTCAGGAAGCGGCTGCAGGATTGTACGCCCTGCTGGACGACATCCAGGCGCACCAGAGAAGATGGAGTCGATTTTTTAGTCGACTCAAAAATCGACTCCTGGATGCCCCAATGCGCCCCAATCGTCCCTCCCACCAGGTGGCCACAGTGCTTTCGGATCCTTGGGGGGACTTGCAAGCTTTCATGAAGCGGCTGCAGGCGTTGTACGCCCTGCTGGACGACTTTCAATCCCCAAAGCTCACTCTCTCAACCTTGGACATCCCCATCCCCCGACTGTCCATCCCGTCAGGTGGACTTGCAAGCGTTCACCAAGCGGCTGCAGGCGCTGCACACCCTGCTGGACGGCATTCAGCAGCGTAGCCCCTGTATCCCCTGTAGATGCAGGTGCACCAGCGCGGATGGACCATCGTGAATGCTGACCTGCCTACACGTCCTCACCCCCAATGGGCCCTCCCACCACCAGGTAGCCACTGTGCTGTCTGATCATCGGGGGGACCTGCAAGCGTTCATGAAGCGGCTGCAGGCGCTGCACGCCCTGCTGGATGACATCCAGGCGCACCAGAGAGGATGGACCATCGTGAATGGCGACCTGCGGGCGCTTGTGAAGCTGGAGGTGGTGTCGCAGGTGCTGCTGCGATACACTGACTTCTTGGATAGACACAGGTGGGCTTTACGGGGACAAGCCCAGGTGATAGACACAGGTGGGCTTTAAGGGGACTCAAGATAGGTCCCCCTTCAGCATGATTGGATAGCCACCGTGTGTGCGTTGTCAAGTGCACGGATAGATCGTTTGTGAAGCTCGAGATGGCGTCGTAGGTGCTGCTGCGATACACCGACTTCCTAGATAGACACAAGTGGGCTTTAAGAGGGACTTAGGTGGCACAGCCACATGTGATAAGCGCCGGTGATAAGCGCCGGTGATAAGCAGTTTTGATAAGCACTAGGTGATAAGGGCATGTTAGCGCTGGTGATAAGGGCCGGTGATAAAAGCAAGTGCCCTCGTGAAGCTCGAGGTGGCGTCGAATGTGTGCTGCAGTACACCGACTTCCGTGCGTGAGGAGTCTATTTTTGAGGCGCCTCAAAAATAGAATGTGTGCTGCAGTACACCGGCTTCCTGGATAGACACAGGCAAGAGGGGATCAACAACACATGTCGAAAAAAAGGTGAGCGGAGATTGAGGAGAAATGCATGAGGCGACTGATGACTGATGAAGGAGGAGGGAAGAAGCAAGAACAGAAGGCAGTGAAGGGGGACTTAGTGACGAGGAGAGGCAAAGAGAGGCAAAAAGAGGCAAAAAGAGGTGTCACTCTTTTCGCCTTACTCGTTTCATCCTTCCCGCCTCTCGCCATCAAGGCACCCTCCCTTGTCTCCTCGTCTTGCTTCTTCCCTTCCCCTCCATCACTCGATTCCCTTCCCCGTGATTCTCCATCGTTTTTCGTAAAAAATGCAGTCTGTGAAACCTCCTAGACTGGCTAGCCTGTGGTGATCACATACACACATGCCGCATATAACTTCGATGTGCCTACACCCATCGTTTAGACAGAAGATATGCATTGGAATGCAGAAGAATTGCACTCAGCTATGTCTGGCTTGCTTCTTGCATGTACCTCCTTGCGCTCCTTGGTTCTGTGCTACGTCAAATGGCATGGCATGGCATGGCACCACACATGGCAGGTCCATAGTGGACAGCCGGGCCTCCAAGGTGCAGGTGCTTACACGGCTGGAGATGCACGCACGGCTGGCAGAGATATTCAACTTGGTGAAGAAGCAAGCATGAGATGGTGTCAGTGACTATTGAGTCGGCTTGATAGCCAGGCCTCCAAGGTGCGAGTGAGTGCTAGCAGAGATATTCAACTTGGGGAAAGAAGCGCTGATGAGATGGTGGTTGGTTGGGGTTTTGGGAAGAAGGCGACTATGATTGAAAGAAAGTGGCAATGACATCCTCATCCCCATTCATGAGAATCCTGGGGATGCTCCTCCTGTATATTTACCATTATACTTCCGTACTGTATTTATATAAATGGTTTCAGATTGAAAAACACTGTACTGCCTATTGTAAAACTACCATCTGAGCTCGTCCAGAGCTGGGCTATTGGGAGTAAGAGAGGCAGCAAATGTGCGAGCTACAGTGGCAACCCATTGGGTGTAGAAGAAGTAACACCAGGCAGTCCAAGAGACAAGGCCCTGTGGGAGCAGGGGGGAAGGGGGTTCGGCAGCCGGGAGGGGTCAGCAAGGAGGGGTCGGCAGGGAGGTGTCCCAGGAGCAGCAAGAAGAGCAGAGGGAGGGAGTGAGGAATCTGAGGTGGTGCAGTGCGGTGAGGAGGGCTGTAGAGCACCCATGTTAAGTGTGGCAGAAAGGACCTTGGGACAAGACCATCCACGGGACACGGACCTTGGGGAGAGGAGGAAAGGAGGGGGGGGGGGGGGAGGATGGGTGGGGTTTAAACAGGAGCAACAAGTCGAGCAATGGGAGTGAGTGAGAGCTTGTATTGGACTGCCTGAAGCTACGTTGCTAAAAACGATCTGGCAGAGCTTTTGCAACATAGGCCTGAAGATGTAACATCCTAGTGTTACATGGTTACCTCTCCGGCAATGAAGATGTCCGGTTGAGTGTAGTGCCAGATACCAAAGTACCTGACGCACAGCCACAGGAGGGGAGAGCGCGCGAAGGCGAGGAGAGAGTTAAGGATACAGCGAGCATTGGCACGCACTGGGGCACAGGCAAGCACCAGGCTGAACAGCGGGTATCGATGCTGCAACTTATGTCCAGAACACTGAACTAAAAACTTTTGCACACTCAACTCGTGCTACCATATAGCACTAGCAGATAGCCAGGAGGAGGGGTGCGGTCAAAGGCAAGCCAGTTGCCAGCCATCTTACCCACTCCCTCACACTTACTTCATTATAAGCACTTCTGATGCAGGAGCGCCCAGAGCCACAAACCAGGCAAGGAGGTACCCGGGGAGGGTGCGGTCAAAGGCAAGCCAGTTGGCATGGGCGCACACTGCCAGGATGGCGAAGATGACTGTAGAGGGGATGGATTCCGCCTCGAAGAGCAGCGAGCTGAAGTGGAGGAGACTGATGAGCACACTGCAGGCGAGAGGGGGGATTGGGGAAGGAAGGGAGGGGAGGAGGGGGGGAGGGGAGGAGAGGGGAGGGTTGTGGAGGGTTGGATATAAGCACAGTGCGAGGGTAGTAGAGATGACTGTAGAGGGGATGGAATCCGGCTCATAGAGGAGCGAGCCGAAGTAGAGGAGGCTGATGAGCACAGAGAGAGAAGGGGAAAGGGGGTACAGAAAGGAACATCACAGCAACCAACTCACAGCAGCAGCTCACCCCATGCAGCTGAGCAGACGCAGCCAGGAACCCTTGGGAGGGGAGGAGGCAAGGGAGAACCACGAAGCGGGTGCCGATCGGTCCTCAGGCGAGGCAGAGGACGGCGCTCCCAGAGCCGAGTGTTGAGGCCCCGATCCGAGTGCTAATTGGTCAATGAGCAGCTGCAGCCCACCGACGACAGCATACATGGCGCCCAGCAGAGGGAAGACCCAGACGCTGGTGTATAGCCCGTCCGGGCCCCCTATCATGAGCCCTCCATTCACGTCATACACCTGAAGGGAGGGATGGTAAACGGATACGAGGGGGACGAGGTGTGCAGATTGGTTGATGAGCGGCTGCTCTGCAGCCCGCCGACCACAGCGCGCATGGCACCTAGCACCCAGCAGAGGGAAGACCCAGGCACTAGAAGTGTATAGGCCGTCCGGGCCTCCCAGCAGGAGCCCTCCATTGACGTCATACACCTGGAGAGCGGGGGGGTGAAGGGAAAAGCAGCTGAGGGGGAAGAGGTGTGCTGATTTGTCAATGAGCAGCTGCAGCCCACCGACCACAGTGCACATGGCACTTAGCAGAGGGAAGACCCAGACGCTGGTGTATAGGCCGTCCGGGCCTCCCAGGATGAGCCCTCCGTTGACATCATACACCTGAAGGAGGATGATTATAGAGGGGATCTTTGACCACCATAGATGGAGCACGAGAATGGATGGTGAAGAAATATGGCATAACTTGGGGACGATGACGTGGCAGGGGAAGAATGACAGGAGAGAAGGAAAGAAAGCGGGGAGAGACGGAAAGGAAGCGGGAGAGACGAAAGAAAGCGGGGAGAGACGGAAAGAAAGCGGGGAGAGAACGAAAGAAAGCGGGGAGAGAACGAAAGAAAGCGGGGGAGAGAACGAAAGAAAGCGGGGGAGAGAACGGACACCCATACCTGTAGGCCCACCACGGAGTGAATGCCGTCCAGAGGCGGTCCCAGGGCGAGCCCAGCCGCGAGGAAGCAAGCGGGGATGGTATTGTAAGAGGAAGTAAGGGGAGATGGCATGCAGAGGGGAAAGGGGGGGAGAGCAACGGGTGAGACCCGTACCTGCAGGCCCACCACGGAGTGAATGCCGTCCAGAGGCGGTCCCAGGGCGAATCCCGCCACAAACAGACAGGCCAGGAGAGTGGGCCAGCTGAAGTGGGTGGCTGTGGAGGGCGAAGAGGAGATGGGAAAAAATACAGCAGTCATGCACGCACATATGCACATATGCACAGCATACAAGGAGTGCTAATCTTATGGGGAGTGCTTTGAATCGGCAGCTTGTGCACAAAAGCCAGAAAGTGTTTGGCGCTTTCACCAATTGATTGCTCCAAGCGTGCAGCAACTGGCTGTGTGATAGGTGACCCCCTTGTTTCGCTGTTAGCACCTGTTTTAGTCAAACTGCTCACACTCACCGTCCTCTGAACCTGGTCGTGCTTGAGTGGCATCACCCTCCCTAGAAGAACCTATGCTTTGAGTCACATCTGACTTCTGTTGCTGCAGCGGTTGCAGCGGTTGCAGCGGCTGCTGCTGCTGATGATTTTCCTTCGGCGCTGAAGCAGACGGCGACGGAGATTGCGGGGAGTTGGACGAAGAGGCTCGAGCGGGTCCGAATCGAAACGATTTCCGACGGCTGACGGAAATTGACGAACACAGTGACGGACGTTCGACAGAAACGTACTTTCCTCCCGAACAGATTCTCCGTAGGCTATCAAACCGAAAGCCCGAGGTCATGAAGTTGTCATGCGACTCGAACGTGCTCTCGAGACGTGGAATCTGCTGCGTAAGGACACTCTTCATGGAACCCGCCGCCATAGTCAATGCTTCCCAGCGTCAGATTTGCATAAGCTGTGCTAGAGGAGAGGGGACGAATAATGATCCCACTCAGGAGCAAAGACAACTCGTCTTTGAAACTTCAAATCTTCAACCGATCTCGAGACTACCGCGAATTGCTTCTTCAGGACTTTCTTCAGGCTGCGCTGCGTGACCGACGGTGGAGGGAAGGAAGCCCTGGTGGGAGCAGTGAGAGGAGCCATGAGAAAGAAACGGAAGGATAGGAGGAGAGATGCGCAGCAAATTGCAATTTGCAACGCGAGGCGATATTTGTGGGCCAGTCCGTGCCACGTAATTTCAGGTCTCCTACGCCCCAGGTTTCAGGAAAAGGGAGTTCTCGAGGAGACTTCTGACGAGAGTCAGGTTATTGTGAGCTCCGTTATCCAATCGACATAGTGGTATTACTTAAAGTTTGGAATAAACATCTTAAACGTACACAAAACATGTCCCTCCCTCCCTATCACGATATAAGTCATGATAGAAGAGATTCAAAGTCGTATGTACACGCAGGTGTGCATATCCCGTCAGCTAACATTATCTCAATAGATCACAGTGCCACATTGAGACAAAGCAACCATCAATTGAAGCTCACCTCCCACACCCACATCACATCCTCGCCACCAGTTGCCTCCAAAAATCACCATTCCATCTCCTCACTCCCACCTTCCATTCTCAACATTGTCTTTCTCTGCAATCCACTTCCCATGTCGATTCCCTTCTCACGCTCTCCTCACTCCTCCGCTGCCTCACACATCACAGATTGCATGCCTGACTGAACCTGTCTCTCGAGGGAGGCCACCTGTTGCTGCAAGAAAGCCACTTCCACAGCCACAGCCAGTGCGCGGGCGCTTTTAAGTACATCTCCTCTCCTCACTCCTCCGCTACCTCACCCTTCCGCTGCGGCACACTTCACAGCGTGCATGCCTGACTGAACCTGTCTCTCAAGAGAAGCCACCTGTTGCTGCAAGGAAGCCACTTCCACAGCCACAGCGAGAGCGCGGGCGAATTTGCTCTGCGCTGATCGCAGTGACGGATGCGCCAACCCCGCTAGGGGCAATGGCTTACCGTAGCTCACACCCGCAGATCTCGCTTCTGGGTGACCGGAATCTTGAAGGCTTTCGCTGGTTAGATTCAGACGATCAACATCTGCCTCTGGAAGAGCAGACGAGCTCTCTTGGCGGATCCAGCAACCGATGCAGCCGCTGCTGATGCTGGCGCCGCCACTGCTGCTGCTCGTGCAATCCTTACAAGGAACCGCGCAAGGCCAGCGAATTTGAAAATATGGACACCTGGAGCACTCTTTTTCGATCGCATTCCCCTCATGCTGTCCTTCGCGCCTGTCGTCGTCATTCCCGATTCCTCCTCCTGAAACGCATACCCTGACAAGCCGAGGATCTTCTCCCTTTTCCTCGCCATCTTCGCTCGCTCGATTTGAGTCGCCTGGCGACGCCCGGTGCGACGTCGCACACCCTACGAGATGCATCAGCCCACCGTCACCCAGAGGCGACGACGCGTGACTGTAACGGGCGGCGGCGAGGTCCATCCAGCCGTGCTGCAGCTGCGTGGCGAGCACGTGGCGCAGCCGCACGACGGCGTCGGCGCTATCCAGCAGCTGCAACGTCTTCGTCTCCATCGTCTACGAACAATCTATCTCGTTCCGAGTGGTAACTGACGCAACACGCACGGGTCACACATGAATCTGCCAGCTTGGAGGGATGAGGTCGCAGGTGAATCTGCCGATGTGGTTGCGTCTCTCTAGTGCAAGAGAGTCATGCTGCTGACGTGAATCTGTCAAGTTCAGCTTGGGAAAGGGGGAACAGGAAGAAGGGGGGGGGGGGGATGGTGGCGCCTGGTCCATGGGCATTTGGGGGAGATTGTCGCGGTTTTCCCTGTGTCGAAGCTTTGCGTTGCATCCTCGGTTTGGCTGGAAGTACAGTGATGTCGAGCCTAAACCCTGCAGTTTGGAACAAGTGTTTATTTTCATCCGACGCCCCGAAAACAGAGTGTATTGGGGAACAAACAACTCACGTAATGAGCTGGTTTCCGAACAGGTTATACGCATGATGGAGAAGTAATTGCCCGTTTTCTGCACCTTCAGATAGTTTCAAATGTATCGAGAAGATACAGCCCGTGAAAATAGTACGTCAGAAACTCAGAAACACGGGTCAGGAGTCAGGTCAGGTTCAGTCATCGAACTCGTAGGGGCCAAACCAGACCGGGGCTGAGGGCCAAACCAGGTCAGAATGCCAAACCAGGAAACAAGCGATTCCCGAGAAACTTTGGGTGTGGTTGCATTCCGAGCCTGATACTTGGGCGCAAGACTCCGCCTCCCCCCACATTTCCCTCCATCCCCCTCGGATCTGAGAGCCAATGGGCGCGTTACAGCCACTCATCAAATCACACAGCTTCATCCCCCCGCGAATTCCCCGCGCCCGCTTTCACCCAGCGCCTCTCACCGCGTTGAGCTGCGCATTTCCCCTCACTTCCCCCACTTCCCCTCGCGAGCAGAGCTTTCCCCCTACCGAACCAAATCATCCACCACCCACCACCACACACATTCTCCCCCAAACCCCCCCACCAGCTGTTCCAGCAAGAGGGTCCTAGAGCATACCGAACTGGGTCTTCGTCCCCCTCATCCGCTCCTTCCAATCTTCACCAGATTTCACATTTCCCTGACATTTACCATCTGATCCGCTGGTTGTTTCTGGAACCTGCAGAAGTTATTCAGGCATTTATTTCGGTCTCTTCAGCGGACTCGCTCTTCCGATGTGCGCTATACTTCATCCCTGTCGCTGGCCAATGTTGACAATATCGTAGTAGCTCTTTACCATGATGTCCCCTATTCGCGTTCCCTCGCAAGGAGGCTTTCGGCTTCTGTCCGAAGCGCCTTTCTTGGATTCGCCACGACACAGCCTTCTACGCTTGCGAAACAATCGCGGAAAGTCTCAATGTCGTGCGAATTCCTCTTCAGCAACTCGAAGCTCTATTTCGCAAAAGGTTAAAGTTGCAGACAAATTTGCTCCTTACCTTTCCACATTGATTGTGCTCCTTGCAGCTTTTTACACCAGAAGTCTACTAATATGTTCACACTGCAGGATTATGTAACGTGGCGTTCTTGTGAACGCTCTTTCCATTCTACAAGCGTCAATCTGACGTAGATACCGACCATACGTCCATCTTTTCCTCTCTGGCATTATTACGAATCTGGTCTGTCTATTCTTCGCTGCAAAACTCTTTACTGAAGTTGTTTCTCTTCTTTCCTTATCTGCGTTCCCCAGGAGCATCAGCACTTCACTGTTAGTGGTCAAGACCACGGCAGAGCAGTACGCGGTCCGACCGTTCATAAACACGAGAATGACTTCGACAATGAAGCGTTCAATAATGGGATTCTCGATAACAGCAGCTTCAGGAAGAGCAGCAGTTTATCTCATGGCGGAAAGGTAACGGTTTCAGTGCGAATCCACTCCGTGTCCGCCGGGGAAACCGTCTTCTCCATCGCATCCGACTACTCCATTCCTGTGGACACGCTTCTCGCGGCGAACAGTAAATCATCGCCGAGCATTCGCATCGGCGAGGTGCTGTATCTGCCGTCTTCGGCACGAAAAGAGCGGAAGGCTCTGTCGCAGCAGAATTTGCAGCCAGAGTCGCATACGCAGGAAGCGAAGAATGCTCCATTCGCCTCACCTTCCGCCGCATCTTCAGAGTCGCAGCCAGAGTCGCAGGCGCAGGCGCAGGCGTCGTCAGGGCGCTCCCAATTCGTGTCTCTCCACATTCGCGAGAACCACGGATCCAACTCCAGGCAGTCCAGCTTTCCCACCGGCTCTGAAGAGTGCGTGCGCGTGTGCACGGACAGCAGCGGTAGCGCCGCCGACGGAACAACCACCACCACCAGCGCCACCAGCACCACCACCACCATCACCACCACCATCACCAGCCGTAGCAGCAGTGGCTCCAGCGGAGCTAGCGCCGTTCCTGCAGCAACTGCGCCTGTCGCTGCTCCTGCAGGCGTGTGCCTCACTAGCTGCCGGGCAGCTCCCACTGGCAGGGGAACGGCGATGAGTGTGAGGGGATGGTTGAAGCATTCCTCTGGTGCTGTCACTGCCAGTCCTGCTAATCGTGTCACTGTCTCTTCAACCCCTGCTACTTGTGAGGGGTTCTCGCCTTCTCTGTTGGCAACATCTGCTCCTCCTGCTGCTGCTGCCGCTGCTGCTGTCGCAGAACCTTCTACGAATGCTTCTGCTGATGCTGCCGACGCGCCTGATGCTCACTCCCATGCTTCTTCTGCTGCCGCTGTCGCGTCTTCTGCGGCCGAGTGCGAGAAGCACCGTTTCTCCAACGACCTGAATGGGTTTGCAAACTTCTTCGCCGCAAGAAAGCATCTGGGTCGGACCGTGCACCTCCATGGATGGAGCAAAGGCCCGGGGGGTAAACCCGCAGGAACAGACAACACAAGACAAGGTGTTGTGGCGTCGGTGACACAGGCGTTTGTTCCTGGTAGAGGGGGTGAGGTGCAGCAATCGCTGCCATTGATCGGGCTCGGATTCGCAATTGCCGGCACTGCGGGAGCTCTTGCTGTTGGTTCGGGGTTGAATGGACTGGTCCGCGCTGCCTTGCTACTGCGGCTTCAGAGCCCCTGGCAGAAGCAAGCGGAGCAGAATCAGCTGCAGCAGCAGCAGCAGCAGCAGCAGCAGCAGCAGCAGCAGGAGCAGGACCAGCAGGGGGGAGTAAGCGAGCAGCCGCCACTCGAGCGTGTGAAGGACGGTAGCGGGTTAGAGTTTTCAAAGAGGGTTCTCAGGAACTACTTGAACCTCCAGAAGCGCGAAGTGAATCGGTCTGGCATGGAGGGCGCCGCTTTGCGGCTCAAGATGAGAATTGCCAAGGCGAAAGGGGAGGACCCGCTACCGTTTGCCCCGTTACAAGATAAGACGGGTCCTCGCAGAAATGTGATGGCAGAGATCCGGAGTGTTGTGGCTGATGCTGTGGCCGAGGTGGTGGAAGGGGAGAACTGCACGCTGGTGCTTGAAACGAGTACAGGCATGAGGAGTACAGTGGTAAAGGGCACAGAGATAACAGAGAACACAGAGAAGCTGAGACTAGTGGAAGCTGGGATTGCCCATGGAGACGGCACAAAGAACGCTGGAGGAGAGGAGGCGGGCAGAATGATTAAGATGATGGAGGCAGGATGGTATGGCGGGCCGGTAAGGCCGGAGCTTGGGGGAAATCCGGAGTTGACAATGGCTTTGGAAGGGGATGATGACGATGGGGTGGGAGAGGTGGGGCCTGAGGTGTTTCTGGAGTGGAGTGTGGAGAGGGCCAAAGAGGCCAATGCACATGCTGCCATGAGACTGCCACGAGCATTTACCACAGTTGAAGGGAATTGAATTGAGTGTTGTATGCTGCCGTACAGGAGCAAGAGGCGCTGCTGGGAGATGAAATACTGGCACAGCAAATGGTTTGTATTTATACTGACAGTGCGACTGACTAGCATTGACAGCAGCATGCTGATGTAACCTGTGGGAGGGAGGGAGGCGCACTGTACCACATGCGCCCTATACACAACTCTGCCAATGATGCTTGCTGGCAGCGTGCCTGCTGTTTGCCTTTCAGCAGGAAGGTTTGAATTGCTCTTTCACTGCTGTTTATGATATTAAATATATAATTTATAACCATGTTTATCATGCTCCCATCCTCATGTTGTAATTTCTGCTTGTCCGTCTGGTCTCCTGCTTTGTTGTTGTGTAGCTTCGTTTTACTCATCCTGGTTCCAAGTGTTCAAATTATATTTTACATAATTATAGGCTTGGTAGTTGTGCTACTGCATCCTACTGTAGAGGGGATAACTCCCCTTCTTGTACCTGTTTCTCTTCTAGTTGATTGACATTTTCTCTCGACATTTTCCTCGCCTTCCTCCTAGCTAAACCCCACCGCCATAGTCATGGCGTCCTAGCTATCCTACCTTTACGACATGGTATTAGAGCAGGCCGCCCGTTCCGGGCCTGCTCACTACTCTTCCGCTGCGAATTCTCTGTTACTTCGCCGCCTTCGCAACCTTCAGATTGCCTGCTGCCGTGGCACCTTCTCTGAGATGCCGCGGTGGCCTCATGGTGGCGACGCCGTCGACGTCGGGCCGTCGCGTGACAGCGCCGCCGTACTGGCGTCGCGGCGTCGACGTCATACCGCATCGACGTCACGTCGTGCAGCATCGACGCCGCTCGTTGACGGCGCCGTCGGGCTGCAGCCGACCGTGCGACGTCGGTGACGCTGCTGCCGCCCACACGCCAGCCAACGCCCTCTCCTCTACACCACCCCTTCTCCTTGCGTCCCCTCTCCCTCCTGCCGCAGCTGCTGTCTTCGGCTCGGTCATCGCCAGGTCGTGCCACACCGCCGAGAGCCCTCAGCCGCCGCAGTCGCCGCCTGTCCTCATCACCGCAGCCGCCTTGAGCACGAGCTCTGCCGCTGTCGTCATTGAGGCCGCCCAGATGCGGCCAGCTGCCTCTCGTCCGGGGGTGTCATCGCCTAGTATGAGGGGTCGATACCTGGCTGCTCACGAGAATGAGGGGGTCCGGGGTTAGGGGGTGTGTGTGTGGGTTGAGTGGGCTTGCCACTACCAAGCCTAGGGGGTGTGTTTAAATTATATTTTTATATAATTATAGGCTTGGTAGTTGTGCTACTGCATCCTACTGTAGAGGGGATAACTCCCCTTCTTGTACCTGTTTCTCTTCTAGTTGATTGACCTTTTCTCTCGACATTCTCCTCGCCTTCCTCCTAGCTAAACCCCGCCGCCATAGTCATGGCGTCCTAGCTATCCTACCTTCACGACACCAAGCACTAGCAAGCATCCGTTCAAATAAATAAACGTCCACGTACCGTATTTCTTTCACGCTACATGATAGAAGTCACTCTATTCGACACAACTACAGCAAGGACAACATGCACGATCTTTGGACCCTTCTTAGCTGTTAAATTATATATTTTATTATATTATTGGTAGGCTTGGTAGGTTTGTCGAACTCTACTGTAGATGGTACAACTCCCTCCTTGTATGCCTCTCTTTTCCTAGTCTCTCCCTCTTTTCTCTCCTCAACTTTCTCCTTCCTAAACCTCACGCCATTCAATGGCCTTCTCCTACTCCTAGCTACCTTAGTTTAACATGGTATCAGAGCAGGCCCTTTTCGCTCGGGCCTTCTCCTCACGCTTCCGCAGCATACTCCATCCCCCCCCCCCCCCCCCCCCGTCATGCCGCGCTGGCCCCGTCATGCCGCGCTGGCCCCGTCACTCCGCGCTGGCCCCGTCATGCCGCGCCGGCCCCGTCACGCCGCGCCGGCACCGTCCCTCCGCGCTGGCCCCGTCACTCCGCGCTGGCCCCATAAACGCGGCGCTAGCCCCGTCACGCCGCGCTGGCCCAGACACGCAGTGCTGGCCCCGTCCCTCCGCGCCAACCCCGTCACGCCGCGCCGGCCCCATCACTCCGCACCGTACCCGTCACATCGTCGTGCCTCAGTGCCGCCGTGTCGCCGTCCCGCCATGCCGCCGTGCCACGGTGCCGCCGCGCCGCTGGGTCGCCGTGCCGTCGTGCTGCCGTGGCGGTTTTGCCACGCCAGCGCACTGTCAGCTGCGGCCAGCGCCCTAACCTAGGCGCCAGTCGTAACGCCCCCACGCCAGTAAGCATTGCGCCAGCCATGGTGCCTCGCTGAAGACACGCCCTCTCACGCAGTAAGCGTCGCGCCAGCCATGGTGCCTCGCTGAAGATTCGCCCCCCCCCCACCCTCCCCTTCCCCGCCCCCCTAGGCTAGATAAGGGGTAGTGCTGAGCAAGAAACACGCAGCTCATAGTGGCACTACTAGTCCAACCTCTGATGCAGGGGCCCGAATACCAGTCAGCAAGAGTACACGCAAGACAGAGCAAACCAGGGCGGCACTACTAGTCCAACCACTCGAGGAAAAGCCACAAGGCCAGTCTGGAAGGCATAAATAGAAAGGAGTACACAATCAAGGGCTTAGCAAGTGAGATTCAACAGGGACTAAACCTAACTGCACGCAGTGCCGCTGATGATCTCTAGGCGGAAGCACCTTAGTAAAGATATAAGCTGTGTTGGCACCGGAGGCCAAGTGTACTACGCGGGCCTGGCGACGATGCTGAAGCTCGCGCGGGAGGAAGTACCGCAGCTGGATGTGCTTCGCTCTGCTTTTAAGTCGAGGCTCCTAAAACAGGAGGATCATGACCCTGTTGTCAGCGTACAAAACCGGGGCAGAGCTAGGCCGCTCACCTAAGTCGGCAAGCAAGAAGGTCAGCCAGCGGAGCTCCTGTGCCGCCATGGCACCAGCGTAGATCTCAACCTCGCAGCTCGACTGAGCAACAGACGCGAGAGCTGAGAGCCTGTGGTCTACTGGCAGAGGTGTGGGCTGTGCGGAGGAGAACTGAAGACCGAACCTCTGAAGCACCTGGCGCACCAAGTGTGACTGTGTGAGAGTGATGGTGCACGCTGCTATGTCCCTAAAGATCTGCAAGCTAAGGTAGCGGCACAGCTCTCCTAAATCAGTGCAGGTGTGTCTCTTCAGCAGCTCTACCTTCACGGAGGCTAGTGCGTCTCTGTCAGCAGTAGCGAAGACCAGGTCGTCTACGTAGACAAGGATGTAGAATGACGTCTGGTAAGCACGAGCGAAGAGCGAGGGGTCTGCAGAGGACGGAAAGAACTGCAGGTCAGCTAGCGTCGCACGAAGCGTGTCGTGCCACTCACGGGGTGCCTGTCGCAGGCCGTAGACCAGGCGCCGGAGGAGCCACTAGGTCCCAATAGGGAAGGTACCGGTGAAGCCATGTGGACGGCGCAGGTAGACTTGCTTATGTAGGCTGCCCTGAAGAAAATCAGTGGAGAAGTCGAGGGAGTGGAGCTCGTAGTCATGCTGTGCAGCTATGTATAGCAGCACCCGAAAAGTATTAATCTTCGGGGTCGGGGCGAAGGTCTGAAAGAATTCCACCTCCTCGCGCTGACTGAAGCCTCTAACCATGTAGCGCGCCTTGAAGACAAGCGGCTCTCCAGAAGGGCGCTTCACCTTGAAGAGCCACCGGCCATCGACTATGTTCACCATAGGTGAGGGAACTGCGTCGATGTAAGGCAGGAGGGGAGGACGAGACACGTGGGAACGAAGCAATACGGGGTGAGAACGCTGAACAGGAGAGACATGACGAGCACGAGAGGGACGGCGTGACCAGACGTGAGACGGAGGCGTCAAGTCAGGAGACAGAGGAGGAGACAGAAGAGGGGAACGAGGTGGAAAACGGGCCGTGGACGAGTCCGGCGGCGGAAACACATGGCCGTGAACAGGAAGGGGAGGAGGTGGCGGGGGAGGCGCAGGCGAGCGATCAGGGGAGGGAAGGCCGAGCAGGCAAAGGGCGGAAACTAGCGACCACTGCTGCTGCTTCTGCTCAACGCCGACACTTGGACTGCCAGCGGCACCACGGATACCTCCAGAACACTCCACTCCAGCACCCCCAGAACGAGCACCCCCAGAGCGAGAACCCTCTCCAGCACCGGTGCTACCTCCGAGCTCGCCGGGACAAGCCACGACAGGAACCCCACGACTAGCACCCTCCTCAAAGCCAGCACCCCCAGAGTCCACGAACGGCTGCTGCTGCTGCGACGATGGCTGCTGCTACGGCGGCGGCTGTGGCTGCTGCTGCGGCTGCGACGAAGGCTGCGGCGGCGACTGCGACGACAAGGGAGGAGACACGGGGGGAGAGGCAGGCGGCGAGAATTGTGCCGCGGGGCCACCAGAGTCAGCCGGCTCCTCGACCGGGACAACCGACGGGAGGGGAGTGACATGAGACACACCAGACGGAGCAAGACGGGGAGGGAGGGGAGCAGGGGCTACCGGGGGAGTGGGAACCAGAAACAGGGGTGGGGAAACCGGGAGACCTCGGTGGGGAAAGAGATGGTAAAACGAGACAGACTCGTCGAAAGTGACGTCACGCGAGTGAAGGAAGCGGTGAGACGGCGGGTGGTCAAAGTGCCAGTCAGACGAGTCAATGGGGAAACCAAGGAAGACACAGGGGACAATGCGGGCGGTGAGCTTGTCCGTGCCAGAGACACGAACGTGAGCGAGGCATTCCGAGACGTGGAACGCAGACGCGTCACCAGGAGACCCGGTCCAGAGGAGGGTCGGTGAAACCTGTGGCCGCTGGGAGTGGGGCCACAGGTTCAGCTAGTGAGCGGCGTAGTGAACAGCGAACGGCCACAGAAAACGGGGTGCACCGGCATGGATCAAGGAGGTACGAGCCACCTCCATGACTAAGCCGATGCGTCGCTAAGCGACCTTATTCTGCTGTGGGGAGTCCGGCAGGGTGTACGACTGGGTGATGCCCTCCGCACGACAGAACCGGCCAAGCCAACCGGAGGCAAACTCGCCGCCACGGAGGAGTGTGGACACAGCACAAGGAGACCTCGGCGGACTCGAGCAGCTACGACCCACGGGATAAGAACGTCAGGCACGTCGGCCTTCCGCTCCAGAGGAAACACCGTGGTGTAGCGCGTATAGTCATCAACACGCACCAGAAAGTAGCGCTCTTGACGCGGCCTTAGGACGTAAGCTGGACCCCAGACGTCCAGGTGTAGAGTCTAGAGTGGCGCGGTGGCAGAGCGAAGCGAGGAGTGAGGAGCACGGCACAGCTGGCCCTCGACGTAGGGCGTGCACGACGGCGCAGGCGAGGGAGGGAGGGAAGGGAGCAACGCATGGAGACCTAGGAGAAGACCGTGTTGGGACATATAACGTAGACGCGGGAGTACAGGGTGACCTAGGTGGTGGTGCCACAGCAGCGACGGGTGAGTGAGTGACCGACACAAGCAAGCCGCGGCTACCTGGGGGGACGCCCTCACCGGGGGGGACGCAGTGTCAAGCGTAAACAGGCCAGATACATGGTCCCGGGGGAACGTGGTCAGGGGAGCACTAGTGGCGGCCTCGGTGCAGACTGCTACCGCTTGTGTCCGGGGAACGTAGCGGTGATGCCGAGGTCCTGAAGACAGCCGACACCAATTAGGTTCCTAGAGAACGAAGGGATGTTCAGGCCTGTAAGAGTGCCCGAAGGGGCCGCCGAGCAGGGAAGGGTGGTGGAGCTACTGTACGTGCAACTACCGGACTTGAGGAGGGGTCTGCAAGTGCGACGGCGGCAGGGGCGGCAAGCGGCGTAAGGGAAGTGTGGTCGCGGAAGAAGCAGGTAGACGCACCAGAGTCAAGCGTAAAGGAGAGCGAAGCACTAGTGGCAGCTGGCGGAGAGGCTGGTGTGGAAGCTAGGCTAAACAAGGCAGACGGTCTTATGCTTGACGCAGTAGGGGAGCCTAGACTACACACAGTGGACACACCTACGCTAGGCAACACCGGGTAATAGGGTCCAATCGCACAAGAGTCATCAGCATACATGACAGACATAGCAACCTTAATCTGATCCATGTCAAGCTCAAAAACCAGCACACGACGACGAGCCAGGGCGTACCAGCCCGGAGGGTCCGCCGCAGGACCGAAGCTGTGGCGGAACAGGTCGTCCAGACGGCGGTAGCAGCGGTCGGCGGTGTGGCCGGGCCGGAGGCAGCCAGTGCCGCGATGAGGGTCGGTCTGAAGCTAGTACCGGCAGGTGACCGCGCTTGAGCTGCCACCCGACACCGAGCTGCGCCCGCCCCTCCCACGACCACCGCCGCTAGTGCCGCCAGTCCACCACGGCGGCGGGGGTCCCCACGGCTGCGCCAACCCCGGTCCCCTCGTCTGAACCACTGTCCCCGCCCTCACCGCCGCCACCCTCCCCACCTCCACCCCCCTTCCCCCTACCACGCCCCCCTTTGGGACGGCGAACCTTACCCGGACGCTTCTGCGCTGAGGCCGCAGCAGCGCTCGCAGTAACAGTAGCAGAGACGTCAGAGTAAGTGCACTGGGAGGGAACATAGCCCTGAAAGATAGGTACCGCCGTAGTACCGCTAGACTGAGCGATACTGCGCTGGCGGTTCTCTATCGCAGACAGGGCTGTAACAAAGGCGGTGAGAGTGAGGTCACCCGGGTGCTGACTAAGGAAGTGGTCGCGGGCTGTGGCAAGGCGGCCAGGGAGGCGCGTAGCGATAAGATAAAGGGTAGCGCAGAACGGTGGCGGGAAGGCAACGAGCTGTGCCTCAGTGCTAGCAGCGCGGTAGCTCGTCTCAAGCGCGCGGAGGTGCGTGACAAAGTCAGCGACAGAGGGAAATGACGCAAGATCTGGGAACAGCATGGGAAGGATCAGGCGACTAGCAGAGGCAGTGGTTGGGATAGAATAGCGCGCAATGACAGCATCTAGGAAGGCCTGGGCATTCGCTACAGTGGTAAAGCGATGACACTCAGACTACAGGAGCGCACGGCTGATAGCAAGCTGGGCGACAGCGTCGCGCGAGTCCCAGACGGCAGGATCCAGCGCAGCAACGGAAAAGGCCTCACGCTCAACAGTGGTGGGGGCATCAGGGAGGGGAGCAGGCGCAGGGGGGCGGGGAAGCAGGCCATCGATATGCACAGCCAGGGAGTGACCGTCCTGGCGCTGACCTGTAAGGTGACGTCGAAGGTCGACCAGCCACGCCTCAAAGTCGAGCGCCCGACCCTCTGCATCCAGACGGAGCTGTGACTCCGCCATCGCGACTGCTGCAGCTGCTGACGGCCGCTGACAAAGCGAAGAGGACAGAGGGAGGAGGCAATGGGGAGTGGTGGAGTGCGATGAAGAGTAGTGGAGTGCGGTGGAGTGCGGTGGAGTGCGGTGAAGTGCGGTGGAGAGCGGTGGAGAGCAGTGGAGGCAGCCGGCAGGGGAGCCGGCACTGAAGGGAGCCAGAGACGGTGGGTCGGCTCTGGGACTCGACGGCCCGGTGGCTGGCCGCCGAAGCGGGGGCCGGCTAGGCTGGAGCTGACTGGCTGGGCGGCTGGCTGGCGAGGGCCGGTGGGGCGCTGACGGGGCCGGTGGGGCGAGCAGGGCCAGAGGGGCGCACGAGGCCAACGGGGCGCTAACGGGGCCGGGAGGGCACAAGCGGGCCGGCGGGGCGCTAAGGGGCCGGCGGGGCACTAACGGGGCCGGGAGGCGCTAACAGGGCCAACGGGGCTCGAACGGGGCCGGGAGGGCACTAACGGGCCGGAAGGGCACTAACGGGACGGCGGGGCGAGCAGGGCTAGAGGGGCAAACGTGGCCGACGGGGCGCTAACGGGGCCGAGAAGGCGCGATGGGCCGTGAGGGCGCACAAGGCCGACGGGGCGCTAACGGGCCTACGGGGCTAAAGGGGCCGGTAGGGCGCACGGGGCCGACAGGGCGCTAAGGGGCGGCTAGGGCTAGGACGAGAGCGGGGAGGACCTAACCTAGCGCATAATACCATCCCAGAGTAAAAGATGACTAGAATGAGGCATACAGGCTGATTTTGTTGAAGTGATGTACCCTCTAAGAGCATGCACCTATCTAGCCTATAACATGTACAAATATGTTTGACAACATATTGGTGCATGTAAAGACCACGATGAGGGCATAGAGTCGCACGCACATCCCCACCAGCTGACTCAGCGTTCTGCCCACTATGACCTGGTTGCTAGAAGGAAAACAGCGTTCCTTCCCGGGCTTTTGTCATCGCTTGCAATGGCCAGATACCAAGTTGATGGTGAAACAGTGACCACTATGCGAAATCTCTACCTCTCAAGACAAATGGAGCAACTAGTGTCCAAAGGTAAACCAGAGCAGATACCCATAACAGACCCATCTTGACCCAGGTGCTAACCCAACCAGCATCGATGCTCCACTCTACCGGAGTTTGGTTCATATTCCACCCTAGTAGTAGCATAGCCATGTACATTGAACCCGTGAGAAACACAAGATGGAAGAAGCCGTAACCGTAGGGAACCTCTCCGTTACCAGCCATGTCCTCGTCTTGGGAGCAGGGCCGGAGCGAGAAGCAACGGGAGTCAATCCCAGTGGCATAGACAGATATTGCGATGCTGAAGAGAGCCACTATGAAAGCCTGAGGTGCAAGTAGGCGAGAGGGTAGAATGTAGAGTTGGATGCAGCACGTACCAGTAAGACACTCGTTAGCTGTACGCCAAACAGCCGAAGATGGAGTGTTGTGCAACAGTTGTGATAAAAGCAGGAACTATCTCACCATAATATCGAGCCACCCGCCGTATCCTGTCTGACGAGGACGTGTGTTGCAGACCTCAGAGGGCGGCTCGCTCATGATTGAGGACCAGCACAGGAATGCAAAATACACCGCCATGACGCCGGTGGTGAGAGGCCCTGCATCCACCTTCATGCGCACACATGGATGCAAGTGGCATCAAAGGGTATGACTTTTCACAAGAAATTGGCTCATCAACCCAGCATCAGGGTACAAACCACCATGCAAGAACACCTTGGGATGCACGGATATAGTGGTACGAGCAATGAAATGGACGACAAGGCGGCGATGAGAAAAAGAGCGCTGTTTGAAACTGCGGTTTAAGTTGAGTCACGTGAGTATGAGCACTACCCACCTTGGGATGCACGGATATTGCGGTGAGAACCACCACAAGGACGAGGAGGAAGGTGATGAAGAAGATGTTGAGGGAGCAGGAGGAGGCGGGCGCGAAGAAGATGTACATGAGGATGATGCCGGCGAGGAAGAGCAGGTAGCAGACGACAGATACCACTGCCATCCACACATGCCTGCACACATGGATGCAGGAGGGGGCACATATTAGTGCACACATGCATTGCACAATGCACAGTTGGAGCTTGAGGCACCAAAGAGTACTGGGAAGGAAGAAAGAAAAGGTCTAAGGGGAAGGAGCCAAAAGCATTGACGGTTCTCACATTCTTTCATTGTTGAGCCACGCGTCGTTCCACACATAGATGAAGTTGATGATGCTCACCAGCTGAATCACCAGGAACACCGCTGCCCCTGCTATCGCCACCTCGCCATACACCTGAAACACCTCTGGTACACAGAAAACGGACCAGGAGAAGTCGGAGGAAAACGGACTGATGGATGAAGCACTGAGCATGAACGAAGGAATCCAGCTCATAACAGCACAGACGCAGGAAAGGAACGGTAGGGGGGGGAGGAAGGGAAGGAAGAGCAGCAGCAGCCAGAGAGGGAGCTTCAGAGACCACCAGCCGGAGTGCAAGTGGTCCTGGCATCCGCCCTCATGCTTTGCGCCGGCTGCTGCCAGCAGCGTGAGGTCTACGAGCACGAGTGCTCACGATAGGGCACGAGGAAGGGAAGGAAGAGCAGCAGCAGCCAGAGCAGCAGCTTGGGCGGCCACCATCCCGAGTGCCAGAGGCCTCTGCAGCCGCCCTCGTGCTTGGCAGCGGCCGCTGCCAGCAAGAGTACTCACGGTAGGGCAGGACGAACGGAACAAAAAGCAGCAGCAGCCACAGCAGCAGCTTGGGCGGCCACCATCCCGAGTGCCAAAGGTCTCTGCACCCGCCCTCGTGCTTGGCACCGGCAGTGGTGAGCAGCATGAGCGCGAAGAAGAGGCAGAGGCCGAAGCTCATCCGCAGCACTGCCAGGGCGCCCACGCACGCGGGGTTGTCAGGCGCACAGGACTGGAAGCCTGGGAGGAGCAGGAAGGGCAGGACGAGCAGAGAGGGGAGGGTTTGACAAGGGGACGTGGCTTTAGGCACTTTGACAGCTCATCCGCAGCACTGCCAGCGTGCCCACGCAGGCGGGGTCAAGGTTGTCAGGCGCACACGACTGGAAGCCTGGAGGAAGAGAAGGATTGGGGAGGGGAAGGAGAAAGGAACCATCAGAGCCAGGGGGAGGCGGGAGGAGAAAGGGGAGGGGGACGAAAGGAGGGTAGGAGGCTGAGGATAGAGGGATTCGTGGTGAGGTGGAGGCACGTGGGGGGCACACGGTGAAGGATGGAGCGAGGCAATTGCCATGCCATATGGTCAGTGGCTCCAATCACTGTACGGATGAAACTCACCGTAGAGATAGCACAGTGCAGCGGTGGCGTAGTCTCTCAGAACAGGGGGAGCAGGAGGAAGCATGGGGAGCAGGGGGAGCATGGGGAGCAGGGGGAGCATGGGGAGCAGGGGGAGCATGGGGAGCAGGGGGAGCATGGGGAGCAGGGGGAGCATGGGGAGCATGGGGAGCAGGGGGAGCATGGGGAGGAGGGGGAGCAGGGGAACATTGTGGGGATCGCACTCACTGTAGAGATTGTACAGTGCAGCGGTGGCGTAGTCTCTCACGACCCACGCGACAACAACGGAGGCCAGGAACATCCCTCCATATAAGAACTTCGCGGCAACGCGCGAGGGGGCGATGGCGCAGCAGGAGCAGAGGCAGTGACCCAGGGCCGTGCCGGCGAAAGCACCGCAGCAGCCTGTGCAGAAGCCGATGCACATCGTGGCTCGCTAGCTGATGCCGATGCTGACGCTGATCGTTGATCTTGGTCGCCTCGCTTTGAACTACTAACGGCAACGAATCAGCCAGTGAAGAAGCGGATGCACATCGTGGCTCGCTGACCGTTGTTAGACAAGATTGGTCGCCTTGCTTTGGACTACTGGCGGAGATTCAGCACCCTCTTACTCGTGGTGCTTTACCCAGTAAAGAACCCGATGCAGCTCGTGGCTCGCTAGCTAATCGCCGCTGATAGAGGGTCATTGTAGCATGATCCCCGGTCGCCTCGCTTCAGATTACCGAATAATCGTCGACGAGGAAAATTTACTGTGTACTTCGCTGAACAATTCGCAGACTGACTACTGAAAACTACAATGGTCTTGGTCACGAAGAGCCATGCCTGAAGGCTAGTCACGAGGAATATGACGGAGGCCAACGGTAGCTGACGGACGCTAACGGGGGCTAACGGAGACTACATGAACGAAATGAGTGACAGGCAAAAGGGATCCAGACCAGATCAGTCCAGATTAGTAAGTTAGGAAGAAGCCACTGACATGCTTCAACGTGCCGTGTTGAAACGGAGCAACTATTCTGACACTCCTCCCTCTTTTCGAGCACAATTTCATTTGAGTAGGAACTGATTATAGTGAGATTCCCGAGGGCCCACTCCTTGGGCACAATTTTATTTACGCGTTTTAGGTAGAATCGACTGTTTTCGCTGAGTTCTGTACCATTCTCTAAATTTGGCCTACTGATTAGTGAGATTCCTCCTGCCTCGGCGAGTTTCCTCCCCGTGACCACACCACACCACACCACACCATACCATACCATATCACACCTACCAGCCAAACTTCCCCCCAATCTCTCCCCCATCTGCAGAACAGAATTTCGCCGAGCGACCATGCAATGTGCTTCAAGGGTGACGTAATGTGATCCCATAATGACGCGGAATCCAGCCAGGAGACAGTTACTGTACGAATTCTGCCTTTCCCATCCCACTCCACTCAGCCAGAATAAAGCTTCTTCCATAAAGCCAGGGACCCAAGTTTCTAGAACTTAGGGCGTGTTTTACAGTTAGTTGGGAAAAACCAGGTTTTGTGTCGTGAGGGTGCGGGAATTGCAACACTCGCAGGCGATTTCACTGGTGCCTACAGCTCGCCGGGCAATCAGTAGTTTTAGTCCCAACCAACTGTTTTACAGTTGGTAAACTTGGGTCCCTGGCTATAAGACTTCCGAGGAGCCGAGGCTTCCGGTTTGTCCCGGTTTCTAGCGACTTGGGAGCTCGAGCTCCCGACTCGGTTTTCCGTAGTAGGAAGACGTTCTAGAGCCGCTGGCAAGTAAGCCCTCGACAATAGCAATAATGGGTCTGCTCTTTCGGTCGTCACGGGCGGAAAGGGTCGTGCGAGCGGGACTGACAGCGGGACTACGACGAGCTTGGAGTCCCGCGCTTGGGAGCTCCGCCGTTCGAGATTCCAGTCAAATTCACGGCAGGAGGGACGCTGACGTGACCAATGTTCCATCTGACGTGGCGAGGTCGCGCGCTGACGTGTCAGGAAGACGGTTCTACAGCAGCAGCAGCCTGGCGAGCCTGCTTGCTCCTCGTGCTCCCCCGCTTACCCTCGATACAATAAACCCGCGGGTATACTCCTGCTTTTAACCATAAGCTCGTCAGTGCTCTTGCGTAGAATAAACCATGTGCTGTCGTATTTTTCTGAAAAAAAAAGAAAAGAAAGAAAGAAAACAAACCAACCGTTTTCCAACGTCCTTTTCCCTTCGCTGCCCTAAACCGTTTACCCGTCTAGCGTTTTCTTCGCTGCCCTTCTCCCCTGCAAGGTGCGGGAGTGCGAGTACGCAGTTCGCGGGGAGATAGTCGCAAGAGCGCTGGCACTCGAGTCTCAGCTAACCGTGAAGCCGGGGTCACTGCCATTTGATGAGGTGAGATGCGATTCAATGCGGTAATCTCTCGCCTTTGGAGCTGGACCTTCTGCCATTTGGTGAGCCCTGCTTTCCCTCACTTGCGCTGCAGCTGGATTGGGTGGCATCTCTTCGGCACTGCTCATGCTATTTTCAACCTTCAAACACTTTTGTTTTCTGCAAATCTCGTGTTTCCCCCAGATCATCTACTGCAACATTGGCAACCCCCAAGCTCTCGGACAGCCACCCATAACCTTTTACAGAGAAGTGAGTCACAGCCTTGTACCGTGCTTGCTAGGCCATGGCCTCTTGAGAGGGCGGGAAGCTGCCATGCCATCTTCGCAGGTTCAGTCGGAGCATCGTCTGGTGAGTGTGAATTGACCGCCCAGGCGGATTCCCAATTTGCGGATTCCCAATTTCCCACCCAGGCAGTTCAACTGGACAGGTGAGTGTGGAGGGGTTGTCTGGACATGGGACGCGGAGGGAGGAGAGGGTAAAACGGTAGCGTCCCACAGACGTCGGACTGCTGCCTGATGACTGCGTGTGAAGCGTCCGTGAGAGGAGGGTCCGCGAGAGGAGAAGCGTCTGTGGGAGATGCACTCGCGTCACCGGGAGAAGCGCCCGGGGGAGACTCGTCCCTTGTGTGCCACAGGCGCGTAAACTCAGGGTGTGCTGCTGTGCCGACAGCTCATGGCGGAGGGGGTTGCGAGGAAACCTCACTCCAGTCCTCTCATGCCTTCAACCCCATCTTCCCCCCTGCACCCTATCTTCAACCCCATCAGGTGCTCGCCCTCTGCGACCATCCCGCGCTCATGCACCTCAAGAATCCCCCTTAAACCCCGATGGCTCTCCAGTTTTGAGGCGCCTCAAAACTGAACCCCGATGGCTCTCCAGTTTTGAGGCGCCTCAAAACTGAACCCCGATGGCTCTCCAGTTTTGAGGCGCCTCAAAACTGAACCCCGATGGCTCTCCCCCCTTCAGCGCCACGGCTCTGCAGCGAGCCAAGCAGATGCTGGCGCTGGAGATTCCATTCCATGGCACTGGCGCCTACGCCCACAGCCAGGGGCTGGGATTGCGAAGAGCCCTCACTCCTGCCCACTCATGACACGATCCTTGGGATCTCACTCCTGAGACGATCCTTGGGATCTCACTCCTGCCCACTTACAGATGTATTTTGAGTCGACTCAAAATATTACGGATTGCGAAGAGCCCTCACTCCCTCACTCCTGCCCACTCATGCCTTCAAGCCTCTCCTCCCCTCCATGCTATCACAAAACCAAACAGGTGCTCTCTCTCTGCGACCACCCCGCTCTCATGGACCTCAAGAACCCTGACGGCAGTTCCCCCTTCAGCTCCACGGCTCTGCACCGAGCCAAGCAGATTCTGGATTCGATTCCGTTCTCTGCCACGGGCGCCTACAGCCACAGCCAGGGGCTGCTGCTGTGCCGGCAGCTCGTGGCGGAGGGGATTGCGAGGAGGGACGGCCATGCTGCCTCTGCGGATGACATCTTCCTCACTGATGGGGCCAGCCCAGCTGTAGGTGGTTCTTTGTGGTGCTTTGCACTGGGGATGCTGTTTTGAACTGTGTTGCTGGATTGACGTGTGTAGTGGCGAGGAGGGGCGGCCATGCTGCCTCTGCGGACGACATCTTCCTCACTGTTGGGGCCAGCCCTGCTGTATGTATCGGGGTGCTGTTGTCTGGGTGTTTTTTATGGGACCAGTCGCATTGTGGTCTGTACAGTGTTGCTAGATTGTCTTGGGGGGATTGCATTGCGAGAAGGGATGGCCATGCTGCCTTTGCTGATGGTTTTTTCTTCACGTATGGGGCCAGTCATGCTGCAGGTGGTGCTGTGTAATTTCTTCTGTTAGTGCTATCCTGCTCCATCCCCCTCCCCTGTTGCATCCTTTCTCCATCCTCTCTTCTCTCCTGCCGTCTCCCGCCTTTCTCCCCTCCCTCTCTCATTCCCATTTTTATGCCAACACCACCACTCCTTCTCTCGTCCCGCCTCCCATCTTCTCCCCCCCTCCTCCCTCCCCTCTCCCCCCCCCGTCTCACGACCAGGTGCAAATGGTTCTCAAGCTTCTCGTGCGCAGCAAGGAGGATGGCGTGCTCTGTCCCATCCCGCAGTATCCCCTCTACTCTGCCTCGCTAGCACTCAACGGCGCCACACTCGTGCCCTACTATCTGGACGAGGGGGCGAGGTGGAGGCTGAACCCTGCGGATCTGCAGAGAGTGGTTGAGAAGGCAGGGGAGGAGGGCGTGTGTGTGCGGGCGCTGTGTGTGATCAACCCAGGCAACCCCACCGGGCAGGTGAGCTTTCAGGCTCCTTCTCTAGATCTCAAGGTGACTTTTGAGTCGACTCAAAAGTCACCTAGATCTCAGTGGCAGAAATCTCGTGTCCTGCTACGTCGTCGAGGGGCCGGGGTGGAGCCTGGATTCGGAAGGCTTGCAGCGAGTGGTTGAGAAAGCAGGGGAGGAGGGCGTGTGTGTGCGGGCGTCATGCGTGATCACCCCAGGCAACCCCACCGGCCAGGTAAGAAAAAGCAGAGAGGCTTTTGAGGCACCTCCAAAACCTCCAAAGGACAGGCCTACAGGCACGTGCTGTGCATGCCTACACGCGCTCGTGCTCACGCACTCATTCTGATCTCACGCATTCATGCTGATCTCACGCATTCATGCTGATCTCACGCATTCATGCTGATCTCACGCATTCATGCCGATCTCATGCATTCATGCTGATCTCACGCATTCATGCCGATCTCACGCATTCATGCCGATCTCACGCATTCATGCCGATCTCACGCATTCATGCCGATCTCACGCATTCATGCCGATCTCACGCATTCATGCCGATCTCACGCATTCATGCCGATCTCACGCATTCATGCCGATCTCACGCATTCATGCCGATCTCACGCATTCATGCCGATCTCACGCATTCATGCCGATCTCACGCATTCATGCCGAACTCACGCATTCATGCCGATCTCACGCATTCATGCCGATCTCACGCATTCATGCGGATCTCACGCATTCATGCCGATCTCACGCATTCATGCCGATCTCACGCATTCATGCCGATCTCACGCATTCATGCCGATCTCACGCATTCATGCTGATCTCACGCATTCATGCTGATCTCACGCATTCATGCTGATCTCACGCATTCATGCTGATCTCACGCATTCATGCTGATCTCACGCATTCATGCTGATCTCACGCATTCATCTCACGCATTCATGCTGATCTCACGCATTCATGCTGATCTCACGCATTCATGCTGATCTCACGCATTCATGCTGATCTCACGCATTCATGCTGATCTCACGCATTCATGCGGATCTCACGCATTCATGCCGATCTCACGCATTCATGCCGATCTCACGCATTCATGCCGATCTCACGCATTCATGCCGATCTCACGCATTCATGCGATCTCACGCATTCATGCCGATCTCACGCATTCATGCCGATCTCACGCATTCATGCCGATCTCACGCATTCATGCCGATCTCACGCATTCATGCCGATCTCACGCATTCATGCCGATCTCACGCATTCATGCCGATCTCACGCATTCATGCCGATCTCACGCATTCATGCCGATCTCACGCATTCATGCCGATCTCACGCATTCATGCCGATCTCACGCATTCATGCCGATCTCACGCATTCATGCCGATCTCACGCATTCATGCCGATCTCACGCATTCATGCCGATCTCACGCATTCATGCCGATCTCACGCATTCATGCCGATCTCACGCATTCATGCCGATCTCACGCATTCATCGATCTCACGCATTCATGCTGATCTCACGCATTCATGCTGATCTCACGCATTCATGCTGATCTCACGCATTCATGCGATCTCACGCATTCATGCGATCTCACGCATTCATGCCGATCTCACGCATTCATGCCGATCTCACGCATTCATGCCGATCTCACGCATTCATGCGATCTCACGCATTCATGCGGATCTCACGCATTCATGCCGATCTCACGCATTCATGCCGATCTCACGCATTCATGCGATCTCACGCATTCATGCGATCTCACGCATTCATGCCGATCTCACGCATTCATGCCGATCTCACGCATTCATGCCGATCTCACGCATTCATGCGATCTCACGCATTCATGCCGATCTCACGCATTCATGCCGATCTCACGCATTCATGCCGATCTCACGCATTCATGCCGATCTCACGCATTCATGCCGATCTCACGCATTCATGCCGATCTCACGCATTCATGCCGATCTCACGCATTCATGCCGATCTCACGCATTCATGCCGATCTCACGCATTCATGCCGATCTCACGCATTCATGCTGATCTCACGCATTCATGCTGATCTCACGCATTCATGCTGATCTCACGCATTTCATGCCTGATCTCACGCATTCATGCCGATCTCACGCATTCATGCCGATCTCACGCATTCATGCCGATCTCACGCATTCATGCCGATCTCACGCATTCATGCGGATCTCACGCATTCATGCCGATCTCACGCATTCATGCCGATCTCACGCATTCATGCCGATCTCACGCATTCATGCCGATCTCACGCATTCATGCCGATCTCACGCATTCATGCCGATCTCACGCATTCATGATCGCACGGATCTCACGCATTCATGCCGATCTCACGCATTCATGCCGATCTCACGCATTCATGCCGATCTCACGCATTCATGCCGATCTCACGCATTCATGCCGATCTCACGCATTCATGCCGATCTCACGCATTCATGCCGATCTCACGCATTCATGCCGATCTCACGCATTCATGCCGATCTCACGCATTCATGCCGATCTCACGCATTCATGCCGATCTCACGCATTCATGCCGATCTCACGCATTCATGCCGATCTCACGCATTCATGCCGATCTCACGCATTCATGCCGATCTCACGCATTCATGCCGATCTCACGCATTCATGCCGATCTCACGCATTCATGCCGATCTCACGCATTCATGCCGATCTCACGCATTCATGCCGATCTCACGCATTCATGCCGATCTCACGCATTCATGCCGATCTCACGCATTCATGCCGATCTCACGCATTCATGCCGATCTCACGCATTCATGCCGATCTCACGCATTCATGCCGATCTCACGCATTCATGCCGATCTCACGCATTTCATGCCGATCTCACGCATTCATGCTGATCTCACGCATTCATGCTGATCTCACGCATTCATGCTGATCTCACGCATTCATGCCTGATCTCACGCATTCATGCCGATCTCACGCATTCATGCTGATCTCACGCATTCATGCCGATCTCACGCATTCATGCCTGATCTCACGCATTCATGCCGATCTCACGCATTCATGCTGATCTCACGCATTCATGCCGATCTCACGCATTCATGCTGATCTCACGCATTCATGCCGATCTCACGCATTCATGCCGATCTCACGCATTCATGCCGATCTCACGCATTCATGCCGATCTCACGCATTCATGCCGATCTCACGCATTCATGCCGATCTCACGCATTCATGCCGATCTCACGCATTCATGCCGATCTCACGCATTCATGCCGATCTCACGCATTCATGCGATCTCACGCATTCATGCCGATCTCACGCATTCATGCTGATCTCACGCATTCATGCTGATCTCACGCATTCATGCTGATCTCACGCATTCATGCCGATCTCACGCATTCATGCCGATCTCACGCATTCATGCCGATCTCACGCATTCATGCCGATCTCACGCATTCATGCCGATCTCACGCATTCATGCCGATCTCACGCATTCATGCCGATCTCACGCATTCATGCCGATCTCACGCATTCATTCATGCCGATCTCACGCATTCATGCCGATCTCACGCATTCATGCCGATCTCACGCATTCATGCCGATCTCACGCATTCATGCCGATCTCACGCATTCATGCCGATCTCACGCATTCATGCCGATCTCACGCATTCATGCCGATCTCACGCATTCATGCTGATCTCACGCATTCATGCTGATCTCACGCATTCATGCCGATCTCACGCATTCATGCCGATCTCACGCATTCATGCTGATCTCACGCATTCATGCCGATCTCACGCATTCATGCCGATCTCACGCATTCATGCCGATCTCACGCATTCATGCCGACTCACGCATTCATGCCGATCTCACGCATTCATGCCGATCTCACGCATTCATGCCGATCTCACGCATTCATGCCGATCTCACGCATTCATGCCGATCTCACGCATTCATGCCGATCTCACGCATTCATGCCGATCTCACGCATTCATGCCGATCTCACGCATTCATGCCCGATCTCACGCATTCATGCCGATCTCACGCATTCATGCCGATCTCACGCATTCATTGCCGATCTCACGCATTCATGCCGATCTCACGCATTCATGCCGATCTCACGCATTCATGCCGATCTCACGCATTCATGCCGATCTCACGCATTCATGCCGATCTCACGCATTCATGCCGAACTCACGCATTCATGCCGATCTCACGCATTCATGCCGATCTCACGCATTCATGCCGATCTCACGCATTCATGCCGATCTCACGCATTCATGCCGATCTTCACGCATTCATGCCGATCTCACGCATTCATGCCGATCTCACGCATTCATGCCGATCTCACGCATTCATGCCGATCTCACGCATTCATGCTGATCTCACGCATTCATGCGGATCTCACGTATTCATGCCGATCTCACGCATTCATGCCGATCTCACGCATTCATGCCGATCTCACGCATTCATGCCGATCTCACGCATTCATGCCGATCTCACGCATTCATGCGGATCTCACGCATTCATGCGGATCTCACGCATTCATGCCGATCTCACGCATTCATGCCGATCTCACGCATTCATGCTGATCTCACGCATTCATGCCGATCTCACGCATTCATGCCGATCTCACGCATTCATGCTGATCTCACGCATTCATGCCGATCTCACGCATTCATGCCGATCTCACGCATTCATGCCGAACTCACGCATTCATGCCGATCTCACGCATTCATGCCGATCTCACGCATTCATGCCGATCTCACGCATTCATGCCGATCTCACGCATTCATGCCGATCTCACGCATTCATGCCGATCTCACGCATTCATGCCGATCTCACGCATTCATGCCGATCTCACGCATTCATGCTGATCTCACGCATTCATGCTGATCTCACGCATTCATGCTGATCTCACGCATTCATGCTGATCTCACGCATTCATGCCGATCTCACGCATTCATGCTGATCTCACGCATTCATGCTGATCTCACGCATTCATGCTGATCTCACGCATTCATGCTGATCTCACGCATTCATGCTGATCTCATGCATTCATGCTGATCTCACGCATTCATGCTGATCTCACGCATTCATGCTGATCTCACGCATTCATGCTGATCTCACGCATTCATGCTGATCTCACGCATTCATGCTGATCTCACGCATTCATGCTGATCTCACGCATTCATGCTGATCTCACGCATTCATTCTGATCTCACGCATTCATGCTGATCTCACGCATTCATGCTGATCTCACGCATTCATGCTGATCTCACGCATTCATGCTGATCTCACGCATTCATGCTGATCTCACGCATTCATGCTGATCTCACGCATTCATGCTGATCTCACGCACTCATGCTGATCTCACAAGTATTTTTCTCATCCCCTGCAGGTCCTGGAGGAAGC
Organism: Closterium sp. NIES-67; assembly: GCA_027943415.1. Lineage (NCBI taxonomy): Eukaryota > Viridiplantae > Streptophyta > Zygnematophyceae > Desmidiales > Closteriaceae > Closterium > Closterium sp. NIES-67. The sequence goes on along the minus strand of BQMB01000373.1, from coordinate 362,636 downwards.
GGATCAGCAGGCCATAGTGCGCTTCTGCGTTGACAAGGGATTGGTTCTTATCGCGGATGAAGTGTACCAGGAGAACGTGTATGCGCCCGACCGCAAGTTCCTGTCGTTTAAGAAGGTTGCGCGGGACATGGGCGTCACTGCCAGCGACCTCGCTCTCATCTCCTGCCACTCCTCCTCCAAAGGTTAGCTACAAGACTTTTCGGCTTTTTCCTTTGATGGGAAACCTAACACCTAGTGGCACTGCTGCTTGTTCTTATGTTTGGCCTAGAGGTATTTGCCAGACCAATTGTAGCCATCATGTTGTTTCACTGCTTCAAGAGGTGATTGAGCACAGTTGGTCTGCATCATGGCTAAAGAACCTTGGTTCACCTGTGTGCTGCGTGCTTGCACTTTCTGCTGTCTCTCCAGGTTTCTATGGCGAGTGTGGCAGGAGAGGCGGCTACATGGAGGTAACAGGTAATCGGGGCATTCTGTGGTGAGCTGACTTTTGAGGTGACTTTTGAGGTGACTTTTGAGGTGACTTTTGAGTCGACTCAAAAGTCACCTATGGCGAGTGTGGCAGGAGAGGCGGCTACATGGAGGTAACAGGTAGCCGGGGCATTCTGTGGTGAGCTGATGTGTCGTTTGGTAACTAGTGTTTTGTTACTAGTGGCAGTTGGAACCAACTTTTGGATAGCTCGCTCGTACCACACTTTCCTAAGCCACTGCTCTTCAACCGAATCCAGGCTGGAATGTGTCCATGTACAAGGTGTTCAACCTTCACTTCTCTCAGGTCTGCTGTCGAAGTGCGAGAGGCTGTGTTAGGTTTCTGAGAATTTTCAAGAACCTAACACACCTAGCTTACAACTCCCTCGTTTTTTATAATTCTCAAAAACCTAACTTCAACCGAATCCAGGCTGGAACATGTCCATGTGCACGGTGTTCAACCTTCACTTCTCTCAGGTCTGCTGTCTGAAGTGCGAAAGGCCATGTACAAGGTGGCGTCAGTGAACCTCTGCTCCTCTGGTGCCATAACACTCTGCTGCAATGTGTCCTTGGCTGACCAAAGCAACCCCATTTATTCCCTCATGCAGGCCTGCCAGCTGAAGTGCGGGAGGCTGTGTACAAGGTGGTGTCTGTGAACCTCTGCTCCAACGTGCCTTGACTCGCATGCAGACCTGCCGTCATAAGCCCCCCCATCCACCCCCCTGCCCCACTGCAGGTTTGCCGTCTGAAGTGCGGGAGGCCATGTACAAGGTGGCGTCGGTGAACCTTTGCTCCAACGTGCCAGGGCAGATACTCATGGCGCTCATTGCCATGCCGCCCCAGGTGAATACTAGCTCACTATCTCGGGTCTTGTTACGCTGTCTGCTTCTCAGGCATCCCTGACTTACTTTCTCTTCGTCTAATTGATGGAGCTTGCGCGTGCATGTGCTTGTGTGTGGGGAGTGTGTGTGTGGGAGGGAGGGGGGCAGTACAATTGTTTGTGCATGTGTGTGACTGTGCATGTGTGTGACTGTGCATGTATGCAGGAAGGGGACGATGCATTCCCTGTCTTCACTGCTGAGAGAGATGCCATCCTCTCCTCACTCGCCCGTCGTGCCAAGGTCTGCCCCTCACTCCATGACTTAGCCTTTCGCATTTCAACTACTGGTATCTTGAAAGGGCATTTCCCTTTTTTTACCCTGAACGTGTCAGGTACGCCTGCCTTAAGGTTGCACATCCCTTTCTGTGTTCGTGCAACCATTCTCTCTCTCCAACCCACCCTTTCAGCTGCTCGTTGATGTGCTTAACTCCCTCGAAGGCATCACCTGCAATCCCTCCGAGGGGGCCATGTACGCCTTCCCCAGACTGCACCTCCCCCCACGAGCAGTGGAAGCAGCAGCAGCAGTGGGCATGCCAGCAGACACCTTCTACGCCCGCCGGTTGCTGGATGCCACAGGGATTGTCGTGGTCCCAGGGTCAGGTTTCGGGCAAGAGCCAGGGACGTGGCACGTGCGGTTTACGATTTTGCCGCCCGAGGATAAAATCTCGGGGATGATGGAGCGGTTTGCGGAGTTCCATGGTAGATTCATGCGGGAGTTCACTATTTGAAGGAGACTCATATGGTGAAGGTGTTGTCCGCATAGTGCAGTACCCCTTTCCCAAGCTAGTTATCTTGTTTTTTTCTCAGCAAGCTTATGCTAGTACATGATCCTTAGGCCCCCCTCTCCTCCGTGGTGTTTCGTATCATCCATTTAGGACGTCAGTGCCCCTTTTTTCATTACTGAAATCTTTGTCCATGGGATCAGTGACTTAAATGGCAATGCCCCTCTTAGTTGCGTTTTGTTCCAAATGTGTAAGTTAATATGAAAGAAAATTGTAACGAGGACAGATATTTCTTCGCGCCACTCTCCGCCACGTGACGGGGATGTGGAAAATGAACACCCCACTCCAGCGGGCTAGATAGTTGTCAGCAGTGCGTCGTCTCTTGTTTAAGTCTAGTCAGCGGCATCGCCTCGTCTTTAGTCGTCTCTTCGCATGGTTTTATCTCGTCCAATACTCCTCTCCAGAGCCGCTTTGTGACGCTCTGCCAGCTCTGACATTGCAGTTGCGGCCTGACGCTAATTGTCATGGCTTGCTGCCAGATTCGCTGGGATCCACGATCTCCTGCTCTCGGCTTTCTGAGGACGGCGCGAGGGATGCGACAGACGGAAGTAGTACTGTTACCGCTCGCTAAGCGTTATAGAAAGGCATGTAAACAACTCCGGCTCCCTCTGTTGGTTAGCGTGCTTCACGTTCACCCCAGCCAAGTCAATGTCTTTCCTGTTCCATCTACAACCCACTAGTCTTGACGGTTCTCGTGTACCTTGGTTTGTGACTACTTTTGTGTGGATCAGGGCGAGCGGATTCGGAGGTCAGGAAGATGTTACGCCTCGTCGGACGACTCGTCGGACGAGTGGAGTTTCGCACGATCCGACGAGTCTGACCGGTCCAAGGAATTCGCGGCAAGACTCGAGCAAGCCTGGAGCATACGAAAGGTGCCTTTTCACGCCTTCTCTTCCATATGCCACCTTTTCCTCCTCCAGTACCTCTGCTTCCACTTTCAGCTCCTTGTAGCTCCAGTACCCCTTCCGTTCTGACTGAAGCGTTGCATCTGGATGACCTTCTTGGCTCTCCTTGATTTCTCGCCTCTCCCGTTGAGCAGAACCAGGGCCCTGTGGCATGCGAGGAGTGCATGGCGCAGGGCTGTATTGAGTGCAACTGGTGCCGTGGGACGGGCTACTTCATTGTGGGAGACAACATGCTGTGCTCTGTATCTTCACGGAGCAACACATGTGTTATCTGCGGAGGCAAGGTGGGATTTTTCTGGAGGAGAGAATATGGATAGAAAGGTCCTCGAGACTAGGCATGGATGCCCTTTTGGTTCCTCGCATTTCCATATAAAATTCATGGGGAAATAATGCTCCTTCATTTTGTGTTTTGTGTGGCACACTGCAGGGTACTGTCCGTTGCCTTGACTGTGCCGGTACTGGTTTCAGAGCTCGTTGGCTCAAAAGGCCTACACCTGGAAAACAACCATCAGGTTGAGCTAAAATCTTGCCCTTTTCCTTACCAAGTGGTTGTGGGAGTCCGCTGCAGACCGGCGCATCAATTTCATGGCTTAGATTGATTTAGAGGGGCCTGAGAATATTCTTGGCCCCAAATTATTGTTGCCACAGGTTGGCACAATGTGTAAATAGATGTTGTAGATAAGTAGAGTTTGATGTTTTGTTGTGTAATAGTTTCCTTTTGTATCAACAAGTGAACAAATCTAAGTGCCGCGCTCCATGCAGCTTTGTTTCGCTATTCAGCTGGGAATCCAGAAGGGTCGGGTGGTAGGGCTAACGATTTGATTCTTTCCGCGTTCTTTCTAACGGAGCTCGTGGTGACGAGCGCATTGTCCCTAACGTTTTCCGTCACCTTACCCCGTTCTTGGCTAGGTTGGTTGGGTTGCTCTGCTCGGTTCCCTCCTCTTCCCTCAAACCCACTCCACTGCTTGCAGCAACCACCCACCTCCCCACTTTCTCCCAGCCCTCCAACGGGATCTTTGCTGCTCTCTAGCCTCGGAACCTAGCATGGTGCTATGAGGCTGTTCTAACAAGGTTCTAGGGTTGTCCGATTGTGGTGCAGGCTTGTGTTAGTGTGTTCTGTAGGTAGCACAGGCCGATATTTTGTTAGGCCTGGTGATTGGAGGAGCTCTCTTTTCTTTTCCGTGTCAGAGCTATGGAGCGATATGAAATCCTCAAAGATATCGGTTCGGGAAATTTCGGGATTGCGAAGTTAATGCGAGATAAGAGAACGAAGGAGATGGTTGCGGTGAAGTTCATCGAGCGTGGCGACAAGGCACGTGCATATCTGTTGCATCCATTTTCCCCAGGACAGAGCTAGTAGTGGCTTATTCGGTTGTTGAGTCTTGGTTTGATTCTCCCAAGAGAGTTGTTTGATGTCTGCAGATCGACGAGAATGTTCAGCGTGAAATCATTAACCATCGTTCCTTAAGGCACCCTAACATCATCCGATTCCGCGAGGTGAGTTGCTCACCGCTCCTCTGATCCTCGGCTGCTTGAGCTTCTCTTGTGGGTTGCTCAGTTTGACCTTGGAAGCTTTTTCCTCGCTTGTGCTTTCAGGTGTGCCTTACTCCTCAGCATTTGGCCATTATAATGGAGTACGCGGCTGGCGGTGAACTGTTCGAGCGAATCTGTAACGCCGGTCGATTCAGCGAAGATGAGGTACTTAGTGCGCACATTTCTGTCAGAAATGGCGGTTTTCTGAATGGCGTGTTTGGGTATTAACGCTTTCGGTTTCGTCTTCCAGGCCCGATTTTTCTTTCAACAATTGGTCGCCGGCATCAGCTACTGTCACTCTATGGTAAGAATAGCTCATGTCGTCTAGGCGATTGACCCTTCGATGATAGCATATTAATATTTGACGCCCTCCGTTTTCGCAGCAAATCTGCCATCGCGATCTGAAGCTTGAAAACACCCTTCTGGATGGAAGTCCCGCACCTCGTCTGAAGATTTGCGATTTTGGTTACTCGAAGGTATCGTGTCAAATGTCGGGGCTAGAGATGTGGCGTCGTTTCCCGCACTAAGATGTTCCCGTTTTACCTTTCCAGTCCTCGTTGCTGCATTCACAACCAAAATCCACCGTCGGCACTCCAGCTTACATTGCACCCGAAGTACTGTCCAAGAAGGAATACGATGGAAAGGTAATGTGCTCTGTACTATATTTTTGCAAGAACATCACGTATTGACTCTTTCCTCATCTAATCCAAAGTTTTTTCCATGTGACAGACTGCTGACGTGTGGTCTTGTGGAGTCACACTATACGTCATGCTAGTAGGGGCTTACCCGTTCGAGGACCCTGATGACCCTAGGAACTTCCGGAAAACCATTGGTGTACGTCACATTTCTTCTCTGCTGCTGTGCTTTTCTTTCGCAATCCCTACAGCATTCACATACTTTTCTGCCTTGCCTTGTTTACAGCGCATCATGAGTGTCCAGTATCACGTTCCACCGTATGTGCGCCTGTCTCCGGAGTGCAAGCATCTCCTGTCGAGAATTTTCACAGCTAACCCCACGAAGGTAAGTGCAGATGGTCTGATGGGAAATAAGCTTGTTGTTGTTGTTTGCTTCCATTTCTCACTTTCACCATCCTGGATCCACCCTTGTCTGCAGCGCATCACAATGCCGGAGATCAAGAGGCACCCATGGTTCTTGCGGAACCTGCCAGCAGATTTGATGCATGAAAATGACCCGGGCTACCAGTACGATGATCCAAACCACCCGCCTCAAAGCATTGAAGAGATCATGAGGATCTTGCAGGAAGCTCGGGTTCCCGGCATTGCTCAGCCTTCTGGAGATGGTTACCTCAACGATGACAGGGATGACGAGAGAGATGACGAGGACATGGACAATGACATGGATGACTTTGAGGGCAGTGGAGAGTTTGTCAACGCTCTTTGAGAGACTTGGTTCTTTCCTTACTTTTACACGGCAGTACATCATGAGGTGGCTGACACATTCCTGTTATGTTGCAGTTCACGTGGCTAGATATAGTGTGAATCTTAGTTCGACCCTAGCCACTAGTGGCTTGTGCCAGATTGCCGGGCAATGGCTAATAACAAACTGATGTACAAATGAAGAGCAGTATACAGAGGGAAGGGCAGACCAACGATAACCTCTGGTGCCAACAGTAAGCTATCTTTTTGTTTCTCATATCAACCACCACCACTGGCTGATTTCAGCTGAATAGCTGCCAGCTCTTCCTCCACGAACTCCCCCGCAGGCTTAGGTGGGAAACTAGGTGCCAACATGCTGGTTGCGAAGTGACCAATTGGCATGAGTACCTCGTCTGAAGCTATGTGTGCAAACACCTGCAAGGACAAAACAGATCACAGCTCAACATGAGTGCATGATTATACAACTGTCACCCGTCAATTCTTCAAATAAAATCATGGTTGACTGGGTCATCCTCTGCAGCATACCGTGCTGGAGACCCGCCAGAGGCTGCGCCCCTGTTGTTGCGCTCGTTGCACTGCCGCCACTGTGCCATCATCCACCACCACCTCGTGCATGCCTGCTGCCACCTCGCCTCCCGTCAGCCACTCCATCTGCCAAGATGGACATCAAGCAATGCCACGTCAAGAAAGCTTCACAGCTTCCCACGTCAGCCACTAATGACCATGCGCCGGCACAATTCATCACCAAAATGATGAGGAAACAAAAAGATAAAAAAAAATTGTGAACCCTTCTAACCTCCTTTCCCGCTTGCAGGAGCAGGCAGCCATCCGGCACTGAGACTCGGCAGCAGGTCCCATCCCGCAGCCAGATGCGGAGGCCAGGGAATCTGCACCGTCCGTGAATGGTGAGGAAATTGAGGTCTGCGTGGTAACCCGCCAGGACCGTCCCAGTGGAGCCGTGCTCTCTCAGGTCACTGCCTGTGGGAGCCAGCAGGTGCGGGCCCTGGAGTGGCGATGGGGAGGTGGGCAGTGGGGGGAGGAGTATTGAGTTAACTAAAAGATCACCTATGTGCTCTCTCAGGTCACTGCCCGTGGGGGCCAGCAGGTGTGGGCCCTGGGTTGGCAATGGGGCTGTGGGCACAGGAACGGGTGAGACATGCCAGCGAAAGGGAAAGCTGGAACAGCGGAAGGCTGAGACACACAAGTCCAGGCTGCAAAAGCAGCAGGGCAAGGAAGTTTGCAGACTGATGGGATGGAGAAAGGTAAGCTGGTATGGGGGAGGGGAGTGCTTCCATACCATACCATGGGGATGCGAGAGGTGAAGGAGTCCGGTGGGAGGTCAAAGCGAAAGCAGCAGGGAAGGATGCTTGCGGACTGATGGGATGGACAGAGCGAAGCTGGTATGGGGGAGGGGAGTGCTTCCATACCATGTGCATGCGAGAGGTGAAGGAGTCCGGTGGGAGGTCAAAGCCGATTGCCAACATCTCAGCCACCGCCTGCCACACATCCCACGTCAGCATGTGGAGGCTTCATGTCAGATTTGTTTCGACCAATCCAGCATCAAGCCAATCACCACACACAGCGCCTTCAAAAATCAGCGCAGAATCCAGCGCACTTCTGCTCCTTCCAGCCCCTCTTCCCTCCATTCTCTCCCCCCTGCCCTCCACTCTCACCGTTGCCCCTTCCCCTCACCTCCACTGCAGCCAGCATCTTGCATCCCCACCCGTCCATCACCGACGACCACTGCGGGAACCCCTCCGGCACAACTGGACTGGCGTTCAGCTCCTGGTATAGGCGCATCACGAATAGGTCATCAGACTCCGCACATTGCATCGTAAGCAGGCATCTGAATGAGTGAAAGCAGCGGAGGAAGCAGCTAATTTGGCAAGACGGCGAAGCAGGGAGATAGGTGCTGCAGTCTGACCTGGTATCTGGTAGCGGCGGGGCGCGGCCCCACGCGCCACATGAAGCGCCACTTGCAGTCGGGGCCCGAGGGCGCCTGGGGGCGGCTGTCCGCGGGGAGTTGCGCCATGCGCGCCCTCACCGCGTCGTCCAGCGCGCTCTGCGGCATCTCCACGCCCTCGGGGGTCACTCCCACCTGCAGCGCGGAAGGCGCAGGGCGCGGGGAGGAGGCGCGGACGCGGGAGGCACGCGGGAGGCACGCGGGAAGTAAGGCGCGGAGAGCCCGGGGAAAGAATGGGGGTAATGGACAACCTCTTACAGGAGAAGAGTTGGTGACCCATTAGGCCCCCGAGTGAAAGGAACCTCTCAGGGATTTAAGACATCGTACATGATAGTGCAGTTCCGGCCGCGAGTGTGCGAGTTTCGTCGCCTTGGGCTACTCGAAGTATTTCTCCATCATGTCCAGAAACCGGTCATTGTCCGCCTGCTCGCACGAGCACATGCTTGGGCTCATGCACATGCACATGCACATGCTTGGCCAAACCAGCCTTACCTGATAGTGCAACTCGGGGCGCGAGTGCGCGATCTTCGTCGCCTTGGGCTGCTCGAAGTATTTCTCCATCATGTCTAAAAACCGGTCGTTGTCCGCCTGCGCGCACCGCGGGTCGTGCACGATTAGCGCGCTGGTTGCGCGCAAACACTCCGCCATCGCGCGGCAGGTTTCCGCCACGGACGCGGGGAGCGGAGCGGCACCCGCCACTGCCGTATCCCCTGCTGCGTTTCCGCCTTTTAGCTGCAGAAAATCCGTTAGATCGAACGGCTGGAGGCACGCGGCCATCTGGAACCCTTAGAAACGAAGACGTTAAACGAAGATTTCAGCCGCAGCCGGCTCGATGAGAGGCTTGCTGTGTTCGAGGTAACGCTAGACTGGACTCTTCGTTCTTTTGCGACGTCTAGATACTATCTGTAATATGTGTATCCAGGTGAACCTTCGTGCGAAGCTCAGAAACAAAAAGCGAAGCTGGTGCGCTGCTCTTGAGTCGACTCAACAAAAGCAGTGCGCTGAGACTACGACGACGCGTCCCCAAGTAACGTGAATCCCAAGGCTCGGCTTCACGATGGAAAGTGCAGGAGGGTCGCTCCTAAAAAGCGTGAGGAGTGCTTGGGCTGTTCTAAGAATTTGACAGCACGAATGAAATGCCTGTTGCGTAGGTGCAACCGTGAGATATATACCAGAGCCTGCTGAGCGAGGGGACAAGAATGATGGGCGACAGGGGACCTGGAATGGTCACGGAGAGCGGGAAACTCGGCTGCTGCACGGGTCTGCGAGCGCGGGAATCTCGGTGCTCGACAATATCGGGGTTGTGAACTTGTGATGGCTCTCGGCATTCCCTATTCCCTTCAGACGCGAAGCTCCGAAGCTTTCGGATTGAGGGATGTTTGAATTGAATTGAAGCTCAAATCTCGAGGCTTTTTGTGGGTGTTTAGTTTGGATGCTTGAATTATGACCCGCTACTAAATGCCTCGTTTCGAGCAGAAGCTCGTTCCGATATTTCGTAGCGTCAGGTTGACGACCACTGTACAGAGTTCCCCCCACCCACTCGCAGCAACTGTGATGTCGCCTGAGGCATTTTTCTTCGTAAAGATGGTTACTATTCTTGGACGACAGTCGCGAATGTGCCTGACATTCTCGTTTTGCCGCAATCATGAATGGCTCAGTCTGAGGGCGTGGATCATTTGGTGCGTCTGTCGAATCGTTCGCAACTGATCCTCTCTCTACACTCATCAGTTACCCGGTGCGCGCTTTGTTACATATGATAAATGCGAGGTGTGCCAAATGCGAGAGTTTCAGAACCGCCAGGGACCGACCCATCACATCGGGATGATCCTCAATCCATCATATTCTCGTTCCAGCAAAAAAGTAAAATAAGTTGCCCGGGAATTTGATCGCACTTTTGCCCTTATCGCCAAATTACGAAAATGGGGAAATGTGTTTTTGACTGGTGGACGAAAGCTGATTGCTCCACGAGTGGTTGCCAAGTTGGCGCCTGTTCGTATCGCTTTTGCAGACGCCCAATTTTCCGTAGAAATTGGTGGGCGAGGCTTCTTTTGCGTCCCGGAAAAACAAAATTCAGAAAAATCGTCGATTCCTGTTTTGGCACAACTGGACCTCACGGACGACACCGAGGTGGAGGGACCAGCTCGCCAAACGATCCACTTGGACCGGTATTTTCGAGCGATCTCCCTTCTATACCCCATGGTGCCAGGCCCTAACCCCGCCCTTACATGCAATCTGTCAGAAAGTGAATCTGGGTGAAGTAACAGGAAAGACCATACCTGACTTGCACTTTCTGAAAGACGGCCATGGATGGCAACAGCTCCTTCATACGAGGTTATTGAGTCATCCCCTGATGAGGATGCGGCATCTTGCGCCAACACAAATTTGTTCGGGTTAGTTCCCGTATTTACATTTGCTACAGAGCTGGTATTCCGTGGATGAGGCGACATTGAGCTTCGCGTAGGTTCTTTAGTATTCGTCAACGCCAAACGCGCTCGGGGTCAGTTGACGAAATGGCGTTTTTTCAATCTGGTTACCCCGCTCTAGGACTCGATCCTTCCGCTACCCATGCCATCACGACGTCATGGTGGAATCTGGACCACTCGTTGAACGCCTTGATCGAGGGGATCAACGGTCGGATCAGCAGCGGAGCCTACAGCAACACCGAAGGCGAAGGAAGCAGCGAGAACGAGAACAGAAGCGGAGGATTCGCGTGGAGCGCGGAAGGGCGGAGGCGCAGGCGCGTGCGATTCTGGCGGACTGGCGCGAGGCGGAAGGATCTCGGGGTGCTGTGCAGACACGGGATGGGACCACTGACGGTTGATTACGTCAGCGGATGCCTGAAGGTGAGATTGTCTACGTCAGCCGCTGCCTACTGACGAAAGCGTCCTGCATGGATACTCTGAGCTGCTATGTCTTCTCAGCTCCTATTGTTCCCTAAGCGTTCTCTGGATGTTCCCTCCTATTCGCTGACTCTTTCAGAGAAGACGCTATTGTTTCCTACTTCGAATTTGCGTGAGGAGTCTATTCGCTGACTCTTTCAGAGAAGACGCTATTGTTTCCTACTTCGAATTTCCCCATTCCGCCCGTCTCCCTTACCCCTCTGCCACGGCTTTGTACAGAGGAGCTTCCAGGAAACCGCTCTGCCCCGCTTTCAGAGAGCAATGGGGGAAGCAGCAAGTAGTGGAGAAGGAGGAGGAGGGAGAGCAGGAGGGAGTGCAGGAGGGAGTGCAGGAGGGGAAACAAAGAGGAAGGGTAAGAAACACAGGCAGAAGGAAGCTGACGGGAAGTTACTCGCAGCTCTGAACGAGCTCTGTGCGGTGAAGTATGCTTTCACGCTTGTGCTTGCTGACGTGGCAGCTGAGGTGGCACGGTGCAACGCCAAGCGTGGAATTGGGAACGTGTGGGGCGACCCGTGGGGTGAGGTAGTAGGGAGAGAGGAGGTTGAGGGGGAGGAAGAGGAGGGGGAGAGCGGGGAGGAGGAGGCAGAGAGAGAAGAGGCAGAGTGGGAAGAGGAGGGATGTGATGACGTGGCAGCAGTTGAAGATTTGCGGGAGAGCTTACAGGCTATGGTGGTGAATGCAACGCCGACACAGCTGTATGGTGAGTGTGCGTGCATAGCTGTAGGATCAGCTGTACGGTAAGCTCGAGTAGCAGTATGGTGTGTCACTCACAGGGATGAGTGGAACGAAGTCAAGCTGGTACATTCATCCTACGTACATGATGGTTCCAGCATTGCGCTCATAGGTGCATTGCGCTCAGGTGCATTGCGCTCATAGGGGCATTGCGCTCATAGGGGCATTGCGCTCATAGGTGCCTGATGGGTGAGTACGTGCAACACACATTGCAGATGTCCAGCGTTTTGACTCAGACAGTCACAGCTGCATGGCAAATCTGTGCTGCACGTCCATATGTTCACGCCCATATGTTCACGCCCACATGCTCACGTCCATATGCTCTTTCTTACCCGGTGACATCCGTGCCTGTGCACGCGCACATGCACCGCAGGGCTGTTGCAAGAATTTCTGTCCTCTCGCTTCAAGGAGGTGTCTAAGTGCATGCGTCCATTCTATAAGGAGGATGAGGATGAAGACGAGGAAGAAGAAGAGGAAGAGGAGGAAGAAGAGGAAGAGGAGGAAGAGGAGGAGGAGGAGGAGGAAGAGGAGGAGGAGGAAGAAGAGGAGGAAGAGGAGGAGGAGGAGGCACATTCAAATGATCAAGCAGCAGCATCTGTCACTCCTACAGCCGGCACTGCCACTGCCGGTCGAGAGAGGTACGAGCATCTTCCAGGCTCCACTCCACCATTTGGCACGGAGACTGAGAACCTACTGGGAAGTTTCCCTGGGTTTGGAGGTTTAGAGCCGTCAGGGCAGGGGAAGGGCACGCGGAGGAGGCTGGAAGATGAGATGACGGCGCTTGAGTCGAGCCAGGGACGAGCAGTGGGGGTTGGGGGAGAGAGAATAGATGGAGGTGGGGGAAGAGAGGGAGGCAGAGGGGAGGAGGGGGAGGGCTTGGCAGGCGAGGAGGAGCGGCAGATCCTTGCAGCGGTGCTGGATGGAGTCTTAGATGTAGCAGCCGCGGAGAGCGCAGACAAGGAGGGGCTTAGGGAGGGAGAGTTTGGAGAGAAAGAGGGTTTAGGAGGAGATGGGACCGAGGACGTGGGTCTGGAGGAGGGGGGGGCGTTTGGCGCAGGGGGGGGTGTGGGCGCGTCTGTGTGTTGGGTGGGGCGGTTGGAGGAGCGGGTGGGGCGTGCGTGGGTGCGGTGCGTGCAGGGAGTGATGCGTACGCTTGGCTTTGCTAGTCTCTCGTTCGTGGCGCACTCGGTGATGTGCGCCGTGCTGCTGGCCCAGGTCAAGGAGCACGTGCATGCATCGGCGGGGGACGCTTTCGACCGTCGGATCCTCCCCCGCCTGCATCGCTGGCTGCAGATCACAGCCCTGCCCTTCGTTACTATCACCACCTCCACTGTCACCACAAGGGGCGGTACCAGCAAGGGTGCCACCAGCCGCGCATCAGATCACATCCTGGCCGCACGTCAAGATCAGATCCCAGCCACACATCTGCGTCAGTGGAGCGGCTGGCTGCGCCACGTGGTGTGCAGGGAGCTGTGCCAGCTGCGCACGCGCCAGCTGTTTGACATCATCGTTGACTACCCCGACTCCGCCCCGGCTATAGACGACCTTAAAGAGTGCCTTGAGTCCGACACCACTGGCTTCCCTGCCGGTTGGTCTGGTGCTGGTGTGGCGGGACCTGGCACTGCCGCTCTTGCTGCCGCTGCCCCTCCCCTGATTGCTCTGGTTGGGACACAAAAGGTCGGAGGAGGGGAATGGGGAGGGGGAGTATGGGGGGCAGGGCTGGGGTGGGACGGTGGTGGGGATGGGAGCGCGCATGCGAGGCTGGTGGCCTCGTTCCGGGCGGCGCTGACCAATCGGCTGCTGACAGCTGGCGCGTCGACGGCTGACATCCTGCAGCAGTATGTGTCGGCGATCCGGGCTCTGAGGCGCGTTGACCCATCGGGGGTGGTGCTGGAGGCAGTCAGTGAGCCGATCAGGCAGTACTTGCGCGGGAGGAGGTGAGTGCCCACTGTGCAGTACCAAAGGCTACCATCCTGTGACATCGCCGACACATGCTGTAAACATCCTGCGGCAAATCCGTGTGTAATGAGTCGATTTTTTAGTCGACTCAAAAATCGACTTATTACACAAGGCAGGATGTGTCGGTGATCTGCGCCTGGAGGCGGTTGGACCCCTCAGGGGTGGTGGTGGAGGCAGTCAGTGACCCCATCAGGCAGTACCTGCGGGGGAGCAGGTGAGAGCCCATCACACGTATCTGTATTGTAGAAGGGGTGCGTCAAAAAGGAAAGGAGCATATTCTCAACATGCCCGTCTGGGCTCTGAGGCGTGTTGACCCGTTAAGGGTGGTGCTGGAGGCAGTTTGTGAGCCGATTCAACAGTACGTGCGGGGAAGGTGAGCGCCTAGTGTACTTGACCTTTTATGGTGGGTGGTGACTTGGAGGCACCAAAGTAAACCGGGCATACCATGCGCACCAAGCGTACCAAGCATACCAAGCATGCCAAGCATTCCGAGTATACCAAGCATACCGAGCATACCGAGCATACCAAGCAAACCAAGCAAACCAAGCATACCAAGCATATTGTAGTTAGCATACCGAGCATAGCAAGCATACTGAGCATCCCAAGCATGCCGAGCGTACGAGCATGCTATCTTCACTCCATCTCCCCCCCCTCCCTCCTTCCCCACACACAAACGCAGGGACACCATTCGCTGCATCATGACTCTGCTGACTCAGCACCCCTCAGCAGCGCCAGCTGGAGCCACCAGGGGCGCTGCTGACGTGGCGGATGACGTGGCAGGGGAGGCAGGGGACCCGGGTGACCTGTCGCTGCTGGAGGAGCTGAGCCGGGCGGCGCAGGGGGGGGAGGGGGAGGCCGGGGGGGTGGGGAAGGGGAGGAAGAAGGGGGAGAGCTGGGGGAAGATCTGGCTGCGGCTTTTGCTGCTGCTGAGCGGTGAGACTGGTGGTGGGACTGGTGGTGGGACTGGTGGTGAGACTGGTGGTGGGACTGGTGGTGGGACTGGTGGTGGGACTGGTGGTGGGACTGGTGGTTGTAGTGGCCAAGTGAGTGTTGAGACGTCTGAAAACTCGATTATTATCACGAGTTGGGGGAAGATCTGGCTGCGGCTTATGCTGCTGCTGAGCGGTGAGACTGGCGGGGAAAAATTAGTGCCAGAATGGGATGCTTCTTTCTGTTATTCTTTTCTCCTTTGTTACTTCAACCGTAACCGTGTTGTTCATTGGATGGAAGGAGCAACAACTATCTGTTCACAATTCACCATTCATAATCATGCAACAACTATCTGTTCACAATTCACCATTCGTAATCATGCAGTCACAATTCTCTTTTGGCTCAGCCGTTACAATGTCCCATTCTCATCGCCTCTCCAGCTGTCCCCCCTCCAGCTGGCAGCCCGACCCTATCGACGCTGGCGCTCCTCCGGTTCCCAGTCCCAGCAGTCCAAGGACATAGTGCGCGTGCTGGTGGGCGTGTACGGGTCTAGGGAAGTGCATGTCCAACCCTCTCCTCTCCCCGTGTCCACCCCGCCTGTGCCTCTCTGTGTACAGCTGGCAGCCTGACCCTATCGACGCTGACCCGTGGCGTTCCTCCAGCCAGTCGCAGCGCTCAAAGGACATAGTGCGCGTGCTGGTGGGCGTGTACGGGTCTCGGGAGGTGCTGGTGGGGGAGTACCGCGGCATGCTGGCGGAGCGGCTCATAGGGCGCGCTGGATATGACACGGACCGCGACGTGCGCACACTGGAGCTGCTGAAGGTGTGTGTACGGGCGCATTCTAAGCACATATGGTGTGTGTACGGGTGCATTCTAAGCACATATGGTGTGTGTACGGGCGCATTCTAAGCACATATGGTGTGTGTACGGGCGCATTCTAAGCACATATGGTGTGTGGTATTGAAGGTGTGCTGGCGGGCGTGTATGGTTCCCGGGAGGTGCTGGTGGGGGAGTACCGCGGCATGCTGGCGGAGCGGCTCGTAGGGCGTGCTGGATACGACACGGACCGAGATGTTGCGCACGCTGGAGCTGTTGAAGGTGCGTGGTTGTGCCATTGAAGGGCGTGCTGTTTGGGGTCTATGACTAAAGGGAGGTGCTGGTGGGGGAGTATCGCGGCATGCTGGCTGAGCGGCTCATAGGACGCGTGGGATATGAGACGGACCGAGACTTGCGCACATTGGAGTTGCTTAAGGTGAGTGTGTGGTGGACGCACATTGGAGTTGATTAAGGTGAGTGTGTGGTGGACGCACATTGGAGTTGATTAAGGTGAGTGTGTGGTGGACGCACATTGGAGTTGATTAAGGTGAGTGTATGGTGCATCCCAGGTGGATGTGTGTGCGTGCGCTACTGAAGGTGTGCTGGTGGGGATTACCACGGCATGCTGGCAGAGATGATGGTTGGGCGCGCTGAGTACGACACCGATAGGAATGCGCGCTCACTGGAGCTCCTCAAGTGGTGTGTGGGTGGGTATGTGTGTGAGTGGGTATGTGTGTGGGTGGGTATGTGTGTGGGTGGGTATGTGTGTGGGTGTTGTAGTGTTAGTTGAAGTGTGGGCGAAACGTGATGGTACGAGGCATGGCGGCTCCGAGCGCATCAACGGCCCTCTTGACTGCCATCCCCCTTCCACCGCCCTTCTGCCACCCTTCCACCGCCCTTCCGCCGCCCTTCCACCGCCCTTCCACCGCCCTTCCACCGCCCTTCCGCCGCCCTTCCGCCGCCCTTCCACCGCCCTTCCGCCGCCCTTCCGCCGCCCTTCCACCGCCCTTCCACCGCCCTTCCACCGCCCTTCCTCCGCCCTTCCTCCGCCCTTCCTCCGCCCTTCCTCCGCCCTTCCTCCTCCCCCTCAACCCCCCTCCCCCCCTTATACGTGCCTCCTTTGCCACCCCCACCTTCCAGCTCCGTTTCGGCGAGTCCAACCTGCACGCGTGTGAGGTGATGTTAAGAGACATGGCGGACTCAAAGCGCATCAACGGCAACGTGAAGCAGGCGATCAAAGTGGCGAGGGAGAAGGAAGCTCAGCTCGCGGCTGAGGCCGCTGCCTTTGAAGCCCGTGCGAAGGTGTACATGAGGAGACGAGGTGAGAAGAAGCTCAAGTTATGTGAACTATAGTGCTGCTGAAAGCTGCTGCTGCTGCTGATGCACGCACTTGCGAGATGACTGATGCGGAGATGAGTGAGGAGTGAAAAGGAGGTTACGAGAAGCTCAGGGTGGGATCGATATATCGCCCTGCTGAAGCTGCAACAACAGCCACCCTTGTTCCCACCCACCTGCCCTCCCCCCCACCCCCCACTCCCTCTTCTCCCCCTCTCTCTCCCCCTCCTTTCCCGCCCGCTCCCATTTTATCTTGTGGGTTTCAATATCCGTGCAGGCGTAGTCACTGGGCCGGGGGGTGGAGCAGCAGTAGTGCAGAGAGGGGGAAGGGGTGGCGAGGGAGGTGTATCCGGGTCAGGTGTTCCTGGTTCAGGTGTATCTAGGCCGGGTTCATCTGGCTCGGGCTCGTCCGGTTGGTCGCAGGCCCACACACCTGAGCACCTGGTGGTCAGGGGCTTGGCACCGCTCTCCACCCCTCCGGACCGAGCTACAGGGGGGCCGGCCGGGGGGGGAGGGGGAGGAGGAGTAGGGGAAGGGGGAGGAGGAGTGCTGGGGGGAGCGCAGTGGTTCACTCCAGATTCGTACGCTTCTCCCCCACCCGCTGCTGCACCTCAAGCGCCAACCGGTAATGGGAGGGGGGGGGGGGACGGGAAGAGGTGGGATGCTGATATGTGTATCATGCGCATGTGTTTAAGGGGGTGTGGGGGTGTTGAGGGAGTGCAGTGGTTTACTCCGGACTCGTATGCCTCTCCTCCACCCGCTGCTGCACCTCAAGCACCAACCGGTAAGGGGGGGGGGATGGGAAGAGGTGGGATGTTGATATGTGTATGCGGCATGTGTTTGGGGGGGTGGGGGGGTGTGGGAGTGGTGGGGGGGTCGCAGTGCTTCACTCCAGACTCGTATGCTTCTCCTCCTCCTGCTGCGGCACCTCAAGCACCAGCTGGTAAGGGGGGGGGGAGATGGGAAGTGGTAGAATGCTCATTGACATGTGTATGCCGCATGTCTTTAGGGGGGTGTGGGAGTGTTGAGGGAGTGCAGTTGTTTACTCCGGACTCGTATGCCTCTCCTCCACCCACTGCTGCACCTCAAGCGCCAACCGGTAAGGGGGGGGAGATGGGAAGAGGTGGGATGTTGATATGTGTATCGTGCGCATGTGTTAGGGGGGGTGTGGGAATGTTGGGGGGAGTGCAGTGGTTTACTCCGGACTCGTACGCTTCTCCCCCACCTGTTGCTGCGCCTCAAGCACCAACCGGTGAGAGGGGGGAGATGGGAAGAGGTAGGATGGCGGATGTGGTGTGTGAGGATGCATGTGTGTGTGTCTGGGACGATTGTGGGTGCTTGGTGGTTTTTGAGGCGCCTCAAAAATCGAGTGTGGGTGCTTGGTGGTGGGCTGGTTCTTGCACGAGATGCACTAGTGCCCGAACATGCTTAGTGCCCGAACATGCTTTGTGCTCCGAAGCTTATTCATTTCTGACGTGTCCATCCCATCTCAGCGCATCCACCTACTAGCTCATCTCCCTTCCCCGTTGCCCTTTCCTTCTTCTCACCCCTTCCCCCGCCCTCCTCCGCCCACTTCCTGCAGGTCTTGGGCTGATGCTGGGGGCAGCAGCTGCGTCAATTCTCGGTAGCGCCTCACCCCACTTCCCCTCCACCTCCCTGCCCCAAATTCCCCCACCCCCACTCCCACACCCAACCACCCGTGCTACCCCTGCTACCCCTGCCACCCCTGCTGCCCCTGCTGCCCCTGCTGCCCCTGCTGCCCCTGCTGCCCCTGCTGCCCCTGCTGCCCCTGCCACCCCTGCTGCCCCTGCTGCCCCTGCTGCCCCTGCTGCCCCTGCTGCCCCTGCCACCCCTGCTGCCCCTGCTGCCCCTCTCCCCCCCATTGGTGCCTCCCCAGATTTTTCTGGAGCCGCTGCCCCTGCCCCCCGTGCAGCCCGGCCGAATCTTTTGTCCCGCTGGGCTCGTCTGCGACCGGACCTGCGGGCGACACCGTTGTTTTCAGGAGAACGTTCCGCAGATCGCGGGCAGCCCGGAAATTCTGGCCGGACTCCGGGCCAATCAGGAGGCGGCAGCTCAGCAGTGGGTGGAAACAGGAGTGGTGGGAGAGTTGCTCAGGGGGGCTTTTGGGACATGATGGATGCCTTGGGGGGGGATGGGGGGGGGATGAGAACGCAGAGAGAAGGGGAGGTGGGGAGGAGGAGGGTGAGGTGGAAGGAGTGGAGGAAGAGGAGGAGCGGAAGGGCGAGGAGAAGGAGCAGTTGCTAACGCCTGAGAACCTAGACGCCACAATAGTGTCGGCTCTCTTTTGGCCGACTTTCCAAGAGGAGTCGGTGCGGTTACCAGAGCCAGTAACCAAGTTGATGGACGACTACGCAGCGAATTACGCCACGCTGAAAGCGCCTCGCAAGCTACAGTGGAAGGCGAACCTCGGGTGCGTTACACTCGAGCTGGAGTTTGGCAATGGCCGTAACACGCAGCAGTACACTGTAACACCTGTCCAAGCCGCCATCATCCTCAAATTCCAAACTTCTGGAGGAGGGCAAAAAAGTGGGGAAAACGCGGCTGAGGGTGCAGAAAACGGAGAGGGTAATACGGAGGATGAGGCGAGACCGCAGTGGGCGGCATCTGAGCTGGCAGCAGCGGTGGGCCTCCCAGTGCCGGTGCTGCGTCGGCGAATCACGTTCTGGGTGAACCAAGGCGTGATTGTCGAATCGATCGCCACCAATCGCTCCCCTCCTGAGCCTCTCTTCACGGTGGTAGACCACCAGGTAGACCCCACTGCTGCTGCTGCTCGGGCTGGGGATGGAGATGGTGACACCGATGCCGATGCTGCTGCTGCTGAGGGGGGTGGTGCTGGGTTGGGTGCGGTGCGAGGCGACGGTGGGGAGGCGGAGGAGATGGTAGCCGGAGGAGGGTTACTGATGGAGGACGAGGAGGAGGAGGGTGGCGGCATGGTGGCGTCGCTGGAGGCGCAGAGGAGGCAGGAGAGCGCGGTGCACGAGTCGTTTATCACAGGCATGCTCACCACCTTCGACGGCCTCCCTATAGAGCGCATCCACAACATGTTAAAGATGTTTGTGTCTGATCCGCCGTACGACCGCTCGCTGCCTCAGTTGCACGCATTTTTGGGGGTGCTGGTGGCACAGGAGAAGCTGGAGCTGAGGGATGGGCTGTACCGAAAGAAGAAGTGAAAGTAGTGTGCTGTGTGTACTTCCGGTGGCCTCAAGAGGCACCGCATGGAGACAGGCGCACGCTGCAGTAGCGACCGGTGTTCCTGGAGCATCCAGGTTCCGGTCAGTTAGTGTGTCTTGCATTGGACTGCCACAGAGCTTGTGAATTACCGGTTGCAGTGCAGCATGTGTGCACAATCTACTTGTTCCTGGGCCCCGGTTTCATAACCGAGCGGGGGGTTCTCGTGCAGTGGCAGGCTGTACCGGCTGGTATTATTAAGCAACCTCCAATCCAGTCCAGTACGTACTGAACTGACTCTAGATGCAGAGCACTTGCAAGGCACAACTCGCACAGCGATACCGGTACCACGAACTGGCTGATGGATCTCAGTGTCTTAGCAGAAGGCGACTAATACACCAACATCTTTGGCTGAGGCGCTACCGTATATTCTCCTCCCCAGCTGTATACCACACTCGGCTGCTGCTAGACCATGCAACACTTTCAGATTTCTTTAGAAGTGTTGTTATTCCCCCTTCTCCCCCACATCCCCAGCCTCCATCTCCTGCAGTACTCTCTCCGCCGCTGACGGTCGGCTGCTCACCGTGGCTGACGACGTGGTGGTCTGCTATGGGCGCGTGGATGGGGCAGGGGGAAGGTAAGCGAGGCCGGGCAGGAAGGAAAGGGAAAGGGTGGAGATGGTGAGTCAGCTGTGCACTGTGGCAGAAGTGGTCTGCCATGGGCGTGTGGAAAGGGCAAAGGAAAAGATAAGTAAGGCAGGTCAGGAGGGAAAGGGAAAGGGTGGAGATGGTGAGTCAGCTGCGCACTGTGGCAGAAGTGGTGGTCGGCCATGGGCGTGTGGAAGGGGCAAGGTGGAAGAGGGAGGGAGACGAACGGCGCAGCAGAGGGCGAGGAGGGAGGTGAGGGGGTGGGGTGGGCGGCAGAGGAAGGGGGGTCAGCTGCATCATCCGCATTTTCTGCACGGGTCAGACACTTTTGAGGCGCCTCAAAAGTCGGGTCAGACACCTCACTCACAGGGTAGGCAGCGCTTACAGGGATGCTGGCCCACTGGTCCTTCATTCTCAAAACCCGTTTCTGGCCAGCAGACACGGCGCTGTCGATCTTATCCTCGTGCTTCTTGATTTGCGGGTACAGGAACTTCCAGTAGATGATGCTGGCGCCCTGACAGTACGACGGATAACGGGACAGTGAAAAACGGGACAAGGAAGCAACAGCACAGCGTTGAGGCATCAAGAGGCTCAGGCAGAATATCTTTGCGGTGATTTGCAGATACTGGAAATACAAGAACTTTCAATAGATGATGCTGGCGCCCTGGAGCACGGGGATCAACACAAGGCAATGTATAGTGGGAGAAACAATCAGGCACATGGGTGGGATGGGGCTAAATGGCATGGGAAAGACGCAGCCGCGAGGTCACGAGAGCAGTGAGTGAGTGCAGGTGTCATGAAACGGACCTTTGTCATTGGCAGTTGGAGCCATAGAACGAAGAGCAGCTTGAGGGAGAAGAAGATGGGGAGCCTGCACCGGATGGGGAGTTTGAGAAATTTAATAACTCGCTTCAGAGATACTCGAGGACGTAGGGCACGAGCAGAAGGCACAGCCGTGGTTTTTGACGCGCCTCAAAAATCGTCTGAGAACTTGAATAACTCGCTTCAGAGATACTCAAGGATGTAAGGCACGAGCAGAAGGGACAGCCGTGGATGAAACCACGGCTTTTGAGTCGACTCAAAAGCACCAGCAGAGAGCCAGCCATGGACGAAATTACAGCTCGCAGCGAATCCCGAGGTAAGAAAAGCAGCGAATCCATTCGTGCTTCTGGATCATCTCATCCGAATCCTGTGTGAATCGTGAGATTTGACGAGAAAGTAGACGGAAGCCCGACTCACCAAGCGAGGACCCAGTAGAAGATCGATTCGACGAAGTTAACGCACGACAGGACGGTCCAGTACGTGAGCCATTGCGCCTTGTTCTCGGACGATTGCGAGTCGAGAGCCTTGAAGCTGGCGTAGAACGGGTATGCGAAGCTAAGTAGGACCCTGAAAGGACAGACACGAGCACGGGAGATCGGGAGAGACGAGGCGACGGTGATCGAAAGCTACGGAACAGGGATGTGCTTTTGAAGCGCCTCAAAAGCACTCTCGGTGATCGAAAGCTACGGACCACAGATTGGGGAAAGAGGCGGCAAAGTGCATCGCAGAACTTGAGAGGCTACAGCAACGTACTAACTTAGTTGTCTTAGATACAGCGATGTACTAACTTAGTAGTCTAAGCTACGCCGAACCTAGTCTTAGCTAAGCGATGCGTCGTACACGAGAGGCTTGACGACGAATTCGGTGGTGAGATGAGGCGACGCTACCACGGTCGCCACTGCGGTCGAGGCCATAGCTACAATGAAAGATGTAACAAGAGAATCAGACGGGTTGCGCGTCGGCCATGGATCGGTATTGCGTGGAAGTCTGAGGTCTGTGAAAGAAATAACCGACTGAAATACTGTACGAGTAAAATTCCCGCGAATCTGGGAAAAGCAGCAGGAACATGGAGAAAGCATTTCGGTAATATCGGAGCTGGCGCACCACCACAAATCAAGATCCCAGGGTTATTCGGTAACTAGGTGCTGTCGCACACATAAGTTTTCGCCAGAGCTCGTCGAAACCCAATATTTGGTATTTGCTTTTCGTTCGCGGGGAAGGCGAGACATGGCTGGAGTAACTGCTGAAGATGACGAAACACAACCAATCTAAAACCAGATCCCCAGCAGCAGCGATGGAGAGGCAGATGTGGCGAACAACCGTCAGGTTGACGAGGTCTTCGCGAAAAGCGGCCGATTTTCGCGGGGAGTTTGGTTCAAATCCCCTCCCTCACCTACACGATCCTCCAACCATTCTAGAACGGAAATACCATTAGTGGGCCAACAACAGCGCCATTTTGGAGATTAGAGACGTCATTTCGGCCGCTCCCTCGTCGCCATGCCGCCTAAGCGAAAGTAGCAATGGCTTTCAGAGCGTCAGACTCGCTGGTCGTTATAGGACGAACTTCAACAAGAAGAACGAGAATAGCTTTACTTGTCGCTCTGTTGCTGACGCTGTCAGGCCACGGACTAGCGAACCCCCGCAGAAGGGCGGCGGTACTAGATAGGGAGCTGCGCGATAGGCAGAGGCATGGGGGAGCGGAGACGCGGGGGACGCGGGGGACGCGGAGAAGAGTGCTGGCAGCGTCCCACCTAGAAGGTGATTGCTGCGTTCAACTAGAGCTGGACGTTAGTAACTGGACGTTCTATGAGTGGTAGCTAAGGACGTATGATCAGCTTTATAATCGTTACCTCCTGGCGACCGGACCTCTGTGATCCCATACCTTTCTCATAGCTCCTCTCTATCCTCTCTCACATCCCCCTCCTGCCTGTCCCCTGCCCGCCTGCCTCTTTTCAACCTCAGCACTATCCCGCGCGAATTGCTCTCAAGAGCAGCTCAGCAGTGCCGGTAACAGTAACATTAACGGTGGTGGTAACCAGCTGCCACCGTGGACGCCGCATGTGCCACGGGCCGTCCTCAGGAGAGGCATTGCGCACGAAGGCGACATGCTGCGATTCGGCCGCCTGCTGCACAAGGTGCGGCGGGGATGGGAGTTGGGAGGCGCAAAAAGAGGTGTGAGCCGGTGTGGGTTTGCCGTCATTCGCCTGAGAGAATGGTTTGATTCTGACCATTCTCAGGCGAGGTATAGCTCGCCGAGGGGGCATGCTGCGATTCGACCAGCTGCTGCACAAGGTACGCGGAGGAAGGGGGGGAGAAGGGAGAGCTGTGGGCTGGTGTGGATTGGTGTGGGGTGGTGTGGATTGGTGTGGGTTGGTGTGGATTGGTGTGGGCTGGTGTGGATTGGTGTGGGTTGGTGTGGATTGGTGTGGGTTGGTGTGGATTGGCGTGGGTTGGTGTGGTTTGGTGTGGGTTGGTGTGGATCGGTGTGGGTTGGTGTGGGGGTTGGTCCGCAGTTGACTCTGGCCGTCTTGAGGAGAGGCATTGCACACGAAGGAGCCATGCTACGATTCGACCGCCTGCTGAACAAGGTGCGGCAGGGGAGGGGGGGATGGGGATGAGGGAGAGGTGTGGGCTGGTGTGGGCTGGTGTGGGCTGGTGTGGATTGGTGTGGGCTGGTGTGGGCTGGTGTGGGCTGGTGTGGGCTGGTGTGAATTGGTGTGGGCTGGTGTGAATTGGTGTGGGCTGGTGTGGGCTGGTGTGGGCTGATGTGAATTGGTGTGGGTTAGCGTGGGTTGGTGTGCGGGCTGATCGCAGTTGACTCTGGCCGTCCTGAGGCGAGGTGTTGCGCAGGAATGCGGCATGCTGAGATTCGACCACCTGCTGCACAAGGTATGGAGGAGGGGGGGACTCGGAGGATGGTGGGGTGGTTGGGTGTGGGCTGGTTGGTGAAATTCTTGAGAATTCTTGAATTCTTGAGAAAAGCTCTAATCTAGAGGTGTGGGTGGCCGTCAGTTGACTCTGGCCATCCTGCAGCGAGGCCTAGCCCATGACGGAGACATGCTGCGGTTCGACCGGCTGCTGCACAAGGTGCGGCGGGGGAGGGGGGGACTGGGAGGAGTCTTCTTTTTCCTACCTCATCCCTCCCATGCAGATCAGATCAGATCATATCGGATCAGATCGGATCGGATCGGAACGGATCAGATCCGATCAGATCATAGTGCGCCATGATGAACCCATCCTAGTAGTAGCGATCGGCTGCAGCTCCACCTCGCAGTTCAGGGGGAGGTGACTCAAGGCCTGCAGTATCTCTTCAAGGCCTGTCTGTTTCCCCCGCATTCTCTTTCTCTCCCCCCATCTCCCTTCTCCTCCCTCCCCTGCAAGATGACTTTTGAGTCGACTCAAAAGTCATTCTCTTTCTCTCCCCCCATCTCCCTTCTCCTCCCTCCCCTGCAGATCATAGTGCGCCGCGAGCCCATCAAGGTGGTGGCCATCGGCAGCAGCTGCACGTCAGAATTCGGGGGGAGGAAGGGCCCGCAGCTCAAGCTGCTCAACCTCGACGCCTTCGAGTTCGGCAGGTGCGCTTGGGCTTGATGTGCCTTAGATTTCTCACCCAAACCTCTCAGTCACATATTTCAGTCATGGGAAACTTTCATCCTCTTCAAGGGGGCGTTCACCATCCTGCTCTTGACCCAATCTGCAAACGATGTGCTCCCTTCAACTCTCAACCCATCCAACCCAACAACCCCCCACCCACCACCCTCCCCCCTCTTGCAGGGTGGCCCCCAACAGCCCTTGGACTGGCAGCTGGCAGCCTTCCCCCAGAAGGAACCCCTTGACTTGCGCGCCACGCCACTCCCAGACGCAACCATGTACCCCAGCCAGACTTCAATCCAAACCTTGTACCCCAACTCCGCCCTCCCTCCCCCCCTCACAGGGTGGTGCATCCTGACGGGTGGCTCACAGCAGCGTTGGACTGGTTGCTGTTGGCCTTCCCCCCCAAGGACCCCCTCGACTTCCGCGTCACGCCCTTCCCAGACGCCTTCCCCCAGGCAGGCACCCTATAATCCCGAGCCCTAAAACCCAGCCCCCCCACCCCCCCCCACCTTCTCCCCTCCTTACAGGGTGGTGCATCCAGATGGGTGGCTCACAGCAGCCTTGGACTGGCTGCTGGCGGCCTTCCCCCCGAAGGAGCCCCATGACTTCAGCACCACGCCCTTCCCAGACTCCATCCCCGCCAAGGACCAGGAGCCGGTTCAGCCCTACTGGCTGCTCAACCTTGCCATCGGTGCCATCGGCCCGCAGCCGTGGGGCAAGTGCATGGGGTGAGTGCGTGGGGCGAGCCCGTGGCTATGTTTCAACAGTGAAGGGTCTTGTGTCTTGGGTTCACGGTGCCGTCCCCGCAAAGGACCAGGAGCCCGTGCAGCCCTACTGGCTGCTCAACCTTACCATCGGTGCCATCGGCCCGCAGCTGTGGGGGAAATGCATGGGGTGAGTCCTGGGCTGGGTCTAGGGGATAGAGTATGGGTTTCGGGCATAAGGCTTCATCCCCACCATGGACCAGCAGCCCCTGCAGCCCTCCTGGCTTCGGGTTATAGGTTCAGGGCGTAGGGTTTTAGGGTACAGGGCGCCATTCTTGCGCAGGACCGGGAGCCGCTGCAGGGCTACTGGCTGCTCAAACTTGCTATTGGCGCTATTGGCCCGCAGCCCAGCTCACCCCCCTCCCTCGTCCCCACCCACCCCAAACACACACACCCACAACAAGAGCACATACCTCTCTAAGCTCCCTAAAGACGTTGATCTGGTGGTGGTGGAGTGGGTTCTAGCAGCCAGAGGCATGGAGATGGCGGTTCAGCGGCTGCTCAAGCTCCTCACTCTCACCCATTCCACACACATACACCCCTCAAATCCAGGAACACGTATCTCTCCAAGCTCCCCTTCACCATCATACATCACCATCATACATCACCATCATACATCACCATCATACATCACCATCTGACGGTCAAGGACGTTGATCTGATGATGGTGGAGTGGGCTTTGGCAGCCAGCTACCCGGAAATAACCAGGGACATGGACATTGTCATGCAGTGGTGGCTCAAGCTGTGGACTCTCCCCCATCCTCCGTGGTCCTTCAGCTCTCCCCTCCCCCACCTCCCCCCCCCCCGTTCCCCCCCCGTTCTCCCCCCATCACCAGGAGCACATACCTGTCGAAGCTCCCAAAAGATGTTGACCTGGTGGTGGTGGAGTGGGCTTTGGCAGCCAGCTACCCCGAGATAGCCAGGGACATGGACATTGTCATTCAGCGCCTACTCAAGCTGTGGACAACGCCTCCCGCGTTTCTCTTTGTGCATTTCTTCTTCTGGTGCCGCGGCAACCTCTGGTGCCGCACCTGGCAGGTACGTCTGGTTGGTTGCGACTTGTGCCACACCCACATGGAATCATTTTTTAGAATTCTCAAAAGCGACTTGTGCCACACCCACATGGAATCACTGCATGGTATTGGTACATCTGGGGGCGACTCACCCACGTGGTATCACCGCTTTCGTTCTGCATGACCCAGGAGAACATCAAAGTGCTCTCCTTCGTCTCGTGGAACACCCTCCTTTCCCCTGCGCTCTCCTTTTCTCCTCCATATCCGCTTAACCACCAGGTGTGCCCCAACACATCCATATCCAGGTTTTGAGTCGACTCAAAATCCTCCATATCCGCTTAACCACCAGGTGGGCCCCAACACAGGACGAGCAGCGCTGGTGGTGGAGGAGGGCCCTTGGCAGCCGCTGACTCAGGACAACGTTGGCATCACTGAGGACCCAAAACCCTTGAGTTTTCATTCGTCTCGTTTGACTCCATGTGCCCCTTGTCCCTGTGCTCTGTGTACGTTGCTTTCTGACCAGACGGACGCCAAGACAGGTGTGGAGCTGGTGGTGGAGGGCCCTCAGCAGCCGTTGACTCGAAACAACTCCTTTGAACCTAAGCACTCTCTCTCTGCTGCATATCCCCCTCCCACCAGACGGACCCCAAGACAGGCGTGGAGCTGGTGGTGGAGGGCCCCCAGCAGCCGCTGACCCAGGAGAACATCGGAGTGTTCTCCTTTGACTCGTTCGATCACCGCGGCACGGGGCGCGTGACAGAAGATGACTTTCTGGTCCTCGTGCGCTACTACGGCTTCCCTGCCCTGTCTATGCGGGATGCCTTCTGGAACCTCGCCGCCCAACAGGTGAGCCATTCGTTGTGTTCTTCTTTGACTCGTTTGACCAACGCGTCACTGAGGATGACAGCTCGCTCGCCACTGCAGCTTCCCCACCTTGTCTATGCCGGATGCCTTCTGGAACCTAGCAGCGCACCACGTAAGCACTGATAGCAAAGGCACAAGACGTGGCTGCGCAATCAGTGTGCGACTTGGCTATCATCACGCACCGGGCGCGGCACTCAGGACGACTTCATGGTTGTCTGGTTGCCCATTTCCGGCTTGCCGATTGTTTGTTCTGTCCATTGCCGGTTGTCGTGTGTCGGTTGACAGGCGTCAGTTGTCGGCTGTCGGGCGTCGGCTGTCGGTTGTCGGCTGTCGGGCGTCGGCTGTCGGTTGTCGGCTGTCGGGCGTCGGCTGTCGCTTGTCGGGCGTCGGCTGTCGGGCGTCGGCTGTCGTGCATCGGCTGTCGGCTGTCGGTCGTCATCTGTCGGTTGTTTGCTGCAGGATCTGATAGCCGTGGGCGACACACTGGCTTGACTCAACTTCTCGCTCTTGGCACCTCCCCACCACCACCCCGCCAGGCGCCCGGCTTTGGCTTGCACGACCTGGTAGCAGTGGACGACATGGTGGGGCTGCCGTCATGCTTGCAGCCACGTCAAGTTGCTCCACCTTTCCCCACCACTAACCACCGCGAACCACTATTCCCCACGTCGCCCCACCAGGCGCCCGGCTTTGGCCTGCACAACCTGACAGCCATGGATGACATGGTGGGGCTGATACCCATGGATGACATGGGGCTATTTTTGAGGCGCCTCAAAAATAGACTCCTCACACATGGTGGGGCTGCACCCGGAAATTGCTCTTAGCTGATTCAAACACCATCACTTCATAACCATCCCACCAGGCACCTGGCTTCTCCCTGCATGACCTCATAGCCATGGACGACATGGGGCTGCACCCGGGGCTGCCTCTTGCTCGCACGCGCTACGCCGATGTGCTCATTAACTTCTTCCGCACCGCCATTGAAGGTGAGAAGGGGGCCTCAGATTCATGGGGAGGTGGGTAGGTGACCTTCGTGGGGAGGTGGGTAGGTGACCTTAGTGTCGTCGCGAAGCGTTGCTCTTTTGGACTGTGGGTCGCTCGCACGCGATATGCCGATGCGCGCATCAGCATCGTTTGCCTTGCCTTCCAAGGTGGGCAGGTGCTGATGCCACTCCTCTCTTGGGCTTCCTTCCATTGAGGTTGGGATGTGCCAGTGCCACATCACTATTCCCACCCTTATTCTGCCTCCTTCGCCATCCTCCCAGGCTTCTTAGATCGCCAGAAGGCAGCAACAAATGCCTCCATGCCTGATCGCGCAGCCGAGCTAGCGCTCCTCAAGGCCTCTCCACCGCTCTTCGCGCGCTGGTTCCCTGGGGAGTTCGGCGGGAAGGGCAAGCAGGTGGCGGCGCACTGTGCTCAGGTTAAACTATTCTGTGCTTCACTCTCCTTCCTCTCATCCCTCCCGTTGCTCAGGCTTCTTCGACCGCCAGAAGGCAGCACTCACAGCCTCTATGGCCGACCGAGCAGCCGAGATAGCCCTCCTCAAGGCCCCTCCGCCGCTTTTCGCGCGCTGGTTCCCTGGGGAGTTCGGCGGGAAGGGCGAGCAGGTGGCGCTGTGCTTCTCATACGAGCTGCTGGAGGCCACTGTGCCACCCGTCAGGGTGGTAAAAGGGTTCAACTTCACCAAGGACCCGGATTCCAAGATCCCCAAGCCGGGCTTCGCTACCTGGCAGGCAGGTGAGTGTCCCTCTGGCTGTGGGTGCGAGCAGGTGGCGCTGTGCTTCTCGTACGAGCTTCTCGAGGCCACCGTGCCACCCGTGAGCGCGGTGAAAGGGTTCAATAATCAATTTCACCAAGGAACTGGACTCCAAAATCCCCAAGCCTGGGTTTGCCACGTGGCAGGCAAGTGAGTGTATGTATTATCGCTCTTGAATACCTTACTATGCTTCGTGGGCTGTGAGGGGGTTTGATTTCGTTTAAGGATCCATTGAAGATCCACATAGACTCCAAGATCCCCAAGCTGGGTAACTCTGTGTGGCAGGCAGGTGAGTGCCTCTCTGTGTACGTATTTGCACACGGCCGTGCATGCACGGCCTCCCTCCCTCACTCACTCTTCTTCTCCCTCGCTCATCTTCCTTCATCCCTCCTTTCCCTCCCCTACCAGGAAGCTTTGCTGAGTTCATCTTCGACACATCAGCACTTAACAAGCCCGCCCTCCAGCTGGACAACCCCTCCACTGCTCAAGCCCAGCTGGAGATCCGCTACCTGGTCAGCTACGAGCGAATGGGGGTGGGACACGTGGCGTGCGTGGAGGGGTGTGAGTGCGAGGGGGGGGACATAGATGCCACCATCTCCCAGCAGTGGTCCGTGCCGGAGAAGAGGGTGTTCGATGTGAGCCAGAGCGAGAATTGCATTGTGCGGATTAGTGTGAGCCGGGGCATGGGAGGCGAGAAGTTCAAGATCCTCAGCTTCACCGTCATGTTCAAGCCCATGTGAGGAGATCGGTTCGAATCGTGATCACCACAAATGCGCCGCCTTAAAACATGGATGCTAGCATCTCACATCGCCCAGCAGTGGTCTGTGCCAGAGAAGAAAGGGTTCGATGTGAGCCAGAGTGAGAACTATGTGGTGAGGATTGGAGTGAGCCAGGGAAAGGGAGGCGAGGCGTTCAAGATCCTCAGCTCCACCGTCATGTTCAAGCATGGATGCTAGCATCTCACATCGCCCGTGCCTGAGAAGATGGAGTCAGAGCGAGAGCTGTGTCATGAGGATCGATGCCTGTTGGGGCAAGGGAGAGAAGTTCAAGCCACATGATGTTGTAAATGGTCAGCCGCCTGTCACTATCCAAGGAAAGATGCTGCTGTGCTGTCATAAGGAAGTCCCTCCATGGTGCGGGTGGGTGGGTCGCTGTACATCCAATCCAACATTATTATCGTTGAGCAGGCACGGTGCTTATGCAGTATCTACAATACAGAAGGCTGGTATAAGCATTGAAACCTAACATGTAGTGTCTATGCTTTGTCAGTTGTAACGCTTGAGGCACCTAAAAGGGCTCTCTCATGCAGAAGCCGTGCCTGCCTCTGCTGCATCAGCTGCAGCATCAGCAGCAGAACCATTAGCCTCATCATCAGCACCGTCATTCTTCAATTCACCCTCAGCTGGCACATCATCACCATCCGAAGCACCCTCGGCAGCAGCACCCTCAGCCTCGTCTGCGCCCTCTGCACTGCACACCTTGCAGGACTTCCTGCAGGCACCTGGAGAGCCCTTAGAGCCGATCATGTAGTCCTTGTTGCGCTCGCACTCTCCCATCTCCGCCCACGCCTCACAGCTGCACAGAGGGGAGGGGGAGGGGGAGTGGGGGACAAAGGTGGGCGATGGAAGTGCATGAGCCACCACTCCGCTGAGAGCCGATCATGTAGCCCTTGTTGTGCTCGCACTCCTCCATCTCCGCCCACGCCTCGCAGCTGCACAGAGGGGAGGGGAAATAGGAAGTGGTGGGAAGGATGAGTCGGGTCAGCTTGAGGGGGGGGGAGGGGGGGAGAGAGCAGGATTAAGGATTCCCCTGAGAGCCGATCATGTAGCCCTTGTTGTGCTCGCACTCCTCCATCTCCGCCCATGCCTCGCAGCTGCACAGAGGGGAAGGGAAATAGGAAGTGGTGGGAAGGATGAGTCGGGTCAGCTTGAGGGGGGGGGAGGGGGGGAGAGAGCAGGATTAAGGATTCCCCTGAGAGCCGATCATGTAGTCCTTGTTGTGCTCGCACTCCCCCATCTCCGCCCACGACTCGCAGCTGCAGATAGAGAGGGGGGGAAATGGTGGGCGATGGGAGACGAAGAGTGGGGGATGCGGGAAAGAGCATGAGCCACTACTCCTTTGCCTGTGTCCGCCCACGCCTTACAACTGCACAGAGGAGAGGGGGGGGGGAGAGGAGGGGGAGAGCAATAGAGGGAGGGAGAGAGAGAGAGAGAGAGAGAGAGAGAGAGAGAGAGAGAGAGAGAGAGAGAGAGAGAGAGAGAGAGAGAGAGAGAGAATGAGTCCCTCCCTAGCTATTTAAGCTCTCTCCCTAGCTCATTCTTCCTGTTTAGTTTTCAGTTCTTTCTTTTTCTCCCACCCTTGGTGGCGAGAGAGAGGAGAGAGAGAGCGAGAGAGAGAGAGAGAGCATGAGTCCCTCCCTAGCTATTTAAGCTCTCTCCCTAGCTCATTCTTCCTGTTTAGTTTTCAGTTCTTTCTTTTTCTCCCACCCTTGGTGGCGAGAGAGAGGAGAGAGAGAGCGAGAGAGAGAGAGAGAGCATGAGTCCCTCCCTAGCTATTTAAGCTCTCTCCCTAGCTCATTCTTCCTGTTTAGTTTTCAGTTCTTTCTTTTTCTCCCACCCTTGGTGGCGAGAGAGAGGAGAGAGAGAGCAAGAGAGAGAGAGAGAGCATGAGTCCCTCCCTAGCTATTTAAGCTCTCTCCCTAGCTCATTCTTCCTGTTTAGTTTTCAGTTCTTTCTTTTTCTCCCACCCTTGGTGGCGAGAGAGAGGAGAGAGAGAGCGAGAGAGAGAGAGAGAGCATGAGTCCCTCCCTAGCTATTTAAGCTCTCTCCCTAGCTCATTCTTCCTGTTTAGTTTTCAGTTCTTTCTTTTTCTCCCACCCTTGGTGGCGAGAGAGAGGAGAGAGAGAGCGAGAGAGAGAGAGAGAGCATGAGTCCCTCCCTAGCTATTTAAGCTCTCTCCCTAGCTCATTCTTCCTGTTTAGTTTTCAGTTCTTTCTTTTTCTCCCACCCTTGGTGGCGGCTCGCGTCGGCGGCCTCCGGCCGCGCGTGAGGGGCGGCAATAACACACGGCTTCAAGGGCAACTACGACAACAGCAAGTACACACATCTGGGGTCTACAACCTGCCAACACTACACTCGGCAAACAACCATGGAGAGCCTCACAGAGCTTACCAGAGCGCTCACGCTAGGACGCACTTCACCAACAAGGACCTACACACGACGAGAGCCCGTCATGCGGCTTGGTCCGCTCCAGCCTCCTCAAGCAGGGCCTTCACGTAGTCCCCCAGGAGCATCAGCGCTGACACGGCACCGCCAACGATGTCTACAGCTGCAGCCGAGTCTACGCTCGCCGATACTGTCCGCATCACGGCGAGCAGGCGTGGGTCCAACACGGTTCCCAAGGCGGGCGCAGGCTGCACTCGCGTTGACACGACAGCCAGATCTGCTGCAGCCATCGCGCAGCGGCCGAGTGGATCATGAGGCATCTTGCACGGGTTCACTGAGCTCC
This sequence comes from Closterium sp. NIES-67, assembly GCA_027943415.1. NCBI lineage: Eukaryota > Viridiplantae > Streptophyta > Zygnematophyceae > Desmidiales > Closteriaceae > Closterium > Closterium sp. NIES-67. Next base: position 329,886 of record BQMB01000373.1, on the reverse strand, counting down.
GTAGAACGGAGTGTGAGTCCATCAACATCTCCACTGCATACCCCATCGCCCGCTGCGCGTGCCAGAGCCGACGAAGCGTGGCGACTGGAATCGTGGTCTCCGCCAGCCGCTCCCTCCCCCGCAGGCGCTCCAGCTGCGCCCTCGGCGGCATCCGCAGCCCACCCGAGCGACGCCGCCCCCGGCCCCCAGGAGGCGAGTCCTCACCGGTGGACTCAGCCCCCCCCATCTCCGCTGCTTCTGCCCCCCCCTCAACTCCAGTCGGCGACGCCAGCGCGCGACGAAGGGGAACAAAGGGCGCTGTCGCCCGTTCGCCGAACGACGCTGGCGCCACCGACGGCGGCGGGCCGGGGGCCCATCCTACCACCGATGCATCCAGGGGCGTTGGCTGCCAGGGCGGCAGTGTCTCCGCGGACCGCACGTTTAACTGACGCGGATCGTAGGGACCGGCACAGGGGAGGATCGGCAGTGGAGGGGCAGACAGAAGGGGCGGCACGAGATACTGGTGGTCGGGGAGCAGGGGGGACGTCACGGCGCGCTGAGGGAACACCAGCGCCGGCACCTGAGACAGGGGGAGACGCGCGGGCCGCTGGTGAGCCTGCTGGTGCTGCTGCGACGACGGAAGCAGCGGGGCATACGCCGGAGCCTGCTGGGGCTGGGCGACAGCGCGCACCAAGCCCTCGAGAGTCGCGGCAGCCCGCCCCAGGCGCCTCTCTGCTGCTGATCCGCGGTTACTCCCCCCGCCGGCCCTCCAACCGACGCGCGGGCCAGAACGCCCGCGCGGCGCCTGGGGAGTCCGGCGCTGCTGCACCGGCACAGCCTGTGGTCGGCGCTGAGGCGTCCCTTGGCGTGAGGGATGTAGCTGGCGCGGCGACTGATGCACCCCGCCATGCGCCACGGGTATACGACCGGTCTCCGCGGAGCGCTCGGGAGACTTCTCCTCGTGCCTCTGGGGCGCGGCCGGTCGACCCCGCGACTGCCCACGCATCCGCTCGGGAGTCTGCTGACGAGCCGTCGAGGGGTCGAGGAGCCCACGCTCCCAATCACGGTTTGACCGAGCCGGCGAGCTCGCCGGACCTTGGGGGGGGGCACTATCCCCAGTGCTCTCCAAATCGACAGATCGCTCACGATCAGGTCGCTCCATCCCGAAGTGGCGCGCCGCACTCGGCACCCCCCACAACTCGGCGCGCACGTCGGACGGCGACCGGGGTCGCCCCGAGAGGAAATCACGGAAGTGGACGCCGCAGACTCAATACGGGAGCGGCCGGAGGGCGCGGTCGCGGGACGGCTCGGCACGGCGATTTGTCCTCCGACGGAGGACCGCTGAACGGATTCCAGCAGGCAGCGAACAGGGCTTTAAGAGCTTCGGAACTGCAAAGAACAACTGCTGAGGAGGAACGGGCAGACGGAACTTATATACCCGGGGGGCAGGAAGAATCTGCAAGTGAGACCCCCAGCGAGGAGGAAGGCGTAGAGCCGAACAGGCGCGCTGGAGGAAGAGACGCTGGCCCAACTCCCAGATTTAGGGGACGAGGGCCCAGCCGCATGCCTAATACTCGGGCACCGCTGGACACCCACCCCCAGGCAGCACAACAGCTGTCCCCGGAAGAAATGGCGAATGACACCTCCCGATTCGCCGACATCGCATATTGGGACATCGCAGTCCTGTGCGACAGTCGCCAACCCCCTCTCTCCCGCCGGTTACCCCCCCAAATCCGCCAACTTTTCGCACTCGCCCTTCTGACACCCCTCCTTTTCCTCGCCAAACATCCAACCTCCATCGAGGGCTGGATTCTGTTACTCTACCTCCCGCGCCTTACCCTTCGCCTACCGTCTCCACGACGCCCTGAGTGGCCCACGACGGAAACTCGGCTTCGACAATTTCTCGCTGGCCAATGGGACACACTGTACCAAGCGGCTGCCTCCGCTGTTACCCTGACACCCCCACCCCGCCACGTACCTGACACCCTCGGGAAAATATCTCCAGCCGAGGGCCTGATACGACGAGGCAGTTTGCGACGGGCACTGCTCGCGTTGACTTCGACCCCAGTCAGCGAGTCCACCCCCGCGGTCCTGGATGCACTGAAATCAAAACACCCCCCTCCACTCGCCGCAGACTTCCACTGGCCGCAGCTAGGCGAGGACTGCAATCCGCCGACAGTCGACTTCGCCGACTTCGCGAAGCTGCTCTCCCGCTGCGAAAACGGGGTCGGGGCAGGGCCCTCGGGAATGACTTTCGAGCACCTTCGCGATGCCTCGCTATCCAACCCCTCAGTTGCTAAACACCTCCATGAGCTCGTCCAGCGCCTTCTCGCGGGTAACCTGCCACACGAAGTCAGCCAGCTCCTAACGTCTTCACGCCTCCTCGCCTTTACCAAACCTGATGGGGGCACTCGCCCCATAGCGGTCGGCGAATGTCTTCATCGACTAGCAGCTAAAGCCGCTCTCATCTCCACAACGCAGCCGGCCCAAGATTATTTCTTACCACACCAATTCGGGGTAGCCATCAGGAGCGGAGGCGAAGTCATCATCCACGCCACCCGGAGTTTCACCTCCGCGCGCCCGGACTCACTAATCTTGCAAGTCGACCTTTCCAACGCGTTCAACAGCGTCGACCGCGGGGCCATCATCCACGCCCTCCACAACTCGCCCCTACGCCCCCTCCTTCCGTTCACTCACTTCTCCTACGGGGCCCCTTCCCTGCTCTACCTCGACGCAGAGTTCGGAAGCCCTCCCCTGCTGAGCGCGCGGGGTGTCCGCCAGGGAGACCCCATGGGGCCCCTACTTTTTGCGGCCGCCATTCACCCAGCCCTCCAGGCCACCGCGGCAGCCCACCCCGAGGTCCTCTGCCTCGCCTATGCAGACGACGTGACCTTCGTGGGCGCTCCGGACGCCTGCACCGCGGCGTTCCTCGATTTCACAGCCGCCATGGAACGCATCGGTCTTTCCCACAACCCCGCAAAATGCGCAGCGTGGGCAGCCGAACGCCCCACGACAAACTGCCTGCCCCCAGACATACCCTTCAACGGCGAAGGGGTCCGCGTACTAGGCAGTTTCATAGGCACGCCTGAAGGCACAGCCGGTTTCCTCCGCACCCAGCTCGCCCTGCTAGCTGAACCCCTCGCCACGCTGGCTACGATGGACCCTCAGTCCTCATCCCTCCTCCTCACACGCTGCGTGTCCCGGCGCGTCTCATACCTAACCCGCACCACCCCCCTTGACTTCCTACCCCTGGAGGTGTGGTCCGAGTGGGGCAGGGCGCTCTACCACACCCTACTGCACGCCTGCAACTTCCAAACTCCACGCGGCGAGTTGGAGAGGGCTCGTACCTGGGCCCAAGCGTCCCTCCCCCCCTCTCTCGGTGGGTTGGGACTCACCGACCCAGCGATCGAAGGGCCCCCAGCCTTCCTCACCAGCGTCACCCAAGCCCAGGGCCTGCTGGCCGCCCTCCCAGCCGCATCCACCGGGCCCCTGGCACAAGGCCGACCTCGCACTCCGCGACCGCAGCTCCGGAGCCGTCTGGATCTGTGACGTCACCGTCACCGACCCCATCAGCAGCCGGGACCCGGATGCACGGAAAGGACGAGGTTACATGGCCCGGGAGCAAGCTGACAAAAAGATATCCCACTACCGAAATCGGGCTCCCTACGTGGGCTTCTTCCCACTAGCGGTCGAGACATACGGCTGCCCCTGCGCCGAAGTCCCCGCCTTCCTGAAACTGCTGGCAAACACAGGTGCCAGGAGGCTCTTCAATGCTGACCCCAGCTCCTACCAGGCAGCTAAATTGCTCCACCAGTTCCGCCAGCGCTGGTCTGTGACGCTCCAGCGAGCGCAGGCCTTGGCTTACCTGGGTAAGGTGAACGAAGCCTCCCCGGCCCCCCACGCCCCCGTGGGCACACCCGCCGCCGACATGGCCCTCGGGGACTGCTTTGCTATAACAGAACCCCTAGGGGAGCTCGAGTAGCCTCGGGCACCCCCAACATGCACGTACCTCTCCCTTGTTGCCTTCCGCTTGCCTAGCCTGTACCGAGGATTCCAAGGAATAAACGGACCGCTTGAGAGAATGAACCTCACAAGTCCCAGGACGAGTGTAGGCTGCTCTCAGCAGGGCGGACTGAAGTGTTCATATGAGGCTCACTCTATAACACCCGTGGAGGCTCACTCTATAACACCCGTGGAGGCTCACTCTATAACACCCATGGAGGCTCACTCTATAACACCCATGGAGGCTCACTCTATAACACCCATGGAGGCTCACTCTATAACACCCGTGGAGGCTCACTCTATAACACCCGTGGAGGCTCACTCTATAACACCCATGGAGGCTCACTTTCAACAAGGCACTGAGGGATACTCACAATGCGTTGCTGTCAACACAGGCACCCCCGCCTTGAGCTGCCGGCTCATCGAAACTCCCTACGTGGATCCACTTGGGAGCGGACCACTTCTCCCCCTCCACCACAGGGCACGCGTGGTGCAGGCTGCTCTCGTCGGGGCTGCCATCCGGCAGCATGTTGAAGAAGAGCAGCGCATCGCCCTTGATGGGCTTCACGCCCAGCACGCCTTGAGCGCAGTCGGACCACGAGTCGTCCTTGGGCGTGGGGTCCTTGTGCATTGGGAAGGTTGTCTCGCCGCCCTTGGTCACGTTGTTGAGGTACATGAGGACAGTTGCATAGCGGTGGCCGCCTCTCTGCAGGGAAAGGAGGAGGGAAGAGAAGGGGGATCTTTGTGAATGTGGGGAAGGTGGGTGCCTGCCCGTCCTTTGGCGTGGAGGAAGGTGGGTGCCTGCCCGTCCTTGGGCGTGGAGGAAGGTGGGTGCCTGCCCGTTCGGTTACTTTGTACGGGACGTGGCAAAAGCTCAGGGCCATGGACAGAAAGGCGACAGCAAAGGCAAAAGCACAGAAAGGCAAAAGCACGCCCAGGGCCATGGACAGAAAGGCCATGGCCAGAAAGGCCATGGCCAGAAAGGCCATGGCCAGAAAGGCTTGAGGGGGGAAGTTGCAATGTACGCAGTGACACAGCATACAACCACGTATGGTCCTAATCGCTCACCTGCAGGTGCTTGGGGTCGTCGAAGTAGTCGTGATGCGCGTCGTACTTCTGCCCCACGCCATACCGCAACACCTGCAGGTGCAGGGGCGGTGGGTGGTGGGTGGCGGGTAGAATTGACTTGGTCAGGGAGCCCTGTCCTACAGCCACACTCACACACCACCATACTCACACACCACCATGCTCCCACACCACCATACTCACACACCACCATACTCACACCACCATACTCACACACCACCATACTCACACACCATCATATCATGCTCACACACCATCATACTCTAGGGGCAGGAACGTTCAAAACCATACTCACACTCACACATGCAACTGCACCCAGTCACTTACACACGCACACACCCTCGTCCTCGCCCCTGTCCATGTACGTGCGGCTGCTGGTTAAGGAGTCCATTTATGTGCATGAGTCCATTTATGTGCATGAGTCCAATTATGTGCATGAGTCCATTTATGTGCATGAGTCCATTTATGTGCATGAGTCCATTATGTGCATGAGTCCATTATGTGCATGAGTCCATGTATGTGCATGAGTCCATTTATGTGCATGAGTCCATTTATGTGCATGAGTCCATTTATGTGCATGAGTCCATGTATGTGCATGAGTCCATTTATGTGCATGAGTCCATTTATGTGCATGAGTCCATTTATGTGCATGAGTCCATTTATGTGCATGAGTCCATTTATGTGCATGAGTCCATTTATGTGCATGAGTCCATTTATGTGCATGAGTCCATTTATGTGCATGAGTCCATTTATGTGCATGAGTCCATTTATGTGCATGAGTCCATTTATGTGCATGAGTCCATTTATGTGCATGAGTCCATTTATGTGCATGAGTCCATATATGTGCATGAGTCCAATTATGTGCATGAGTCCATTTATGTGCATGAGTCCATTTATGTGCATGAGTCCATTATGTGCATGAGTCCATTATGTGCATGAGTCCATTTATGTGCATGAGTCCATTTATGTGCATGAGTCCATTTATGTGCATGAGTCCATTTATGTGCATGAGTCCATTTATGTGCATGAGTCCATGTATGTGCATGAGTCCATTTATGTGCATGAGTCCATTTATGTGCATGAGTTCATTTATGTGCATGAGTCCATTTATGTGCATGAGTCCATTTATGTGCATGAGTCCATTTATGTGCATGAGTCCATTTATGTGCATGAGTCCATTTATGTGCATGAGTCCATTTATGTGCATGAGTCCATTTATGTGCATGAGTCCATTTATGTGCATGAGTCCATTTATGTGCATGAGTCCATTTATGTGCATGAGTCCATTTATGTGCGTGAGTCCATTTATGTGCATGAGTCCATTTATGTGCGTGAGTCCATTTATGTGCATGAGTCCATTTATGTGCATGAGTCCATTTATGTGCATGAGTCCATTTATGTGCATGAGTCCATTTATGTGCATGAGTCCATTTATGTGCATGAGTCCATTTATGTGCGTGAGTCCATTTATGTGCATGAGTCCATTTATGTGCATGAGTCCATTTATGTGCATGAGTCCATTTATGTGCATGAGTCCATTTATGTGCATGAGTCCATTTATGTGCATGAGTCCATTTATGTGCGTGAGTCCATTTATGTGCATGAGTCCATTTATGTGCGTGAGTCCATTTATGTGCATGAGTCCATTTATGTGCATGAGTCCATTTATGTGCATGAGTCCATTTATGTGCATGAGTCCATTTATGTGCATGAGTCCATTTATGTGCATGAGTCCATTTATGTGCATGAGTCCATTTATGTGCATGAGTCCATTTATGTGCATGAGTCCATTTATGTGCATGAGTCCATGTATGTGCATGAGTCCATTTATGTGCATGAGTCCATTTATGTGCATGAGTCCATTTATGTGCATGAGTCCATTTATGTGCATGAGTCCATTTATGTGCATGAGTCCATTTATGTGCATGAGTCCATTTATGTGCATGAGTCCATTTATGTGCATGAGTCCATTTATGTGCATGAGTCCATTTATGTGCATGAGTCCATTTATGTGCATGAGTCCATTTATGTGCATGAGTCCATTTATGTGCATGAGTCCATTTATGTGCGTGAGTCCATTTATGTGCATGAGTCCATTTATGTGCGTGAGTCCATTTATGTGCATGAGTCCATTTATGTGCATGAGTCCATTTATGTGCATGAGTCCATTTATGTGCATGAGTCCATTTATGTGCATGAGTCCATTTATGTGCATGAGTCCATTTATGTGCGTGAGTCCATTTATGTGCATGAGTCCATTTATGTGCATGAGTCCATTTATGTGCATGAGTCCATTTATGTGCATGAGTCCATTTATGTGCATGAGTCCATTTATGTGCATGAGTCCATTTATGTGCATGAGTCCATTTATGTGCGTGAGTCCATTTATGTGCATGAGTCCATTTATGTGCGTGAGTCCATTTATGTGCATGAGTCCATTTATGTGCATGAGTCCATTTATGTGCATGAGTCCATTTATGTGCATGAGTCCATTTATGTGCATGAGTCCATTTATGTGCATGAGTCCATTTATGTGCATGAGTCCATTTATGTGCATGAGTCCATTTATGTGCATGAGTCCATTTATGTGCATGAGTCCATTTATGTGCATGAGTCCATTTATGTGCATGAGTCCATTTATGTGCATGAGTCCATTTATGTGCATGAGTCCATTTATGTGCATGAGTCCATTTATGTGCATGAGTCCATTTATGTGCATGAGTCCATTTATGTGCATGAGTCCATTTATGTGCATGAGTCCATTTATGTGCATGAGTCCATGTATGTGCATGAGTCCATTTATGTGCATGAGTCCATTTATGTGCATGAGGCGCCTCAGAAACAGACTCCTTGTCCATGTAGGTGCCGCTGCTGGTTCGCTTAACAGGTGTGTGCTGAATCGACTCAAAACACATCCCTATACCCACACTCCCACACTCACACACATTCCTGCTGCAGCGACTCCTATTAGCGAGAGGCAGGAACGTCCAGAGCCATGGGCACACTCACGCACTCGCCCTCCCACCCACCCACGCACACACCTATACACTCCACCCCACGCACATACCTGCAGCGACTCCTGGTTGGCAAGGGGGAGGAAGGTCCAGACGGCTATCCTCTCTTCAATGCGCTTGATGACCTCGTCCTCGCCCTTCTCCATGAACATGCCGCTGCTGGTTCTGACTTGGCTCACCGACACGTGCCCGTCCACCCCGTCCACCACGGACGATCTGTCAGGGGGTAAGGAGGGGGGAAGGGGGCTATTTGAGGCGAAGAGAGGGAAGAAAGGGAGGGGAGGGAAATGACGACCTCGCCCTTCTCCATGAACATGCCGCTGCTCCTCCTCACTTGCCTCACTGATACATGCCCGTCCACACCCATCCACACCCATCCACACCGTCCACCACTGAGGATCAGCAAGCAGGAGGCCAGAGGAAGGTTGATGGAAGGGGGCATGTGGGGGGGGATGAGAGAAGGCTTGATGACCTCGTCCTCGCCCTTGTCCATGAAGCGCGCATCTGGAAAGGGAGAGAAAAGGGTAAGGTCGAGTGATGACGCGTGAATCACCCCATGGCCGAGCGAATCACCCCCGGGACCACTTGAGCAGATACGCGCGCGGCCTCGAAGGCGACTCTTCTCAGCTCCACTCAAACGGTCAGGCGGTATCCGGTCCGGGGGTCGTAGGTCGAAGGCTACGCCTGGGGGTCGAAGGCTACGCCTGGGGGTCTAAGGCTACGTCTGGGGGTCGAAGGCTACGCCTGGGGGTCGGCTCTAGCCGCGATGAGGCGCGTCGTTGAGCTGCGCGGGGTTGAGCTGCGCGGGGTTGAGCTGCGCGGGGTTGAGCTGCGCGGGGTTGAGCTGCGCGAGGTTGAGCTGCGCGAGGTTGAGCTGCGCGGGGTTGAGCTGCGCGGGGTTGAGCTGCGCGAGGTTGAGCTGCGCGGGGTTGAGCTGCGCGGGGTCCACTCCGGCAGCTGAACCACGCGCCTCTGCGGTCAGCCAGACTCCATGTGCGATTCGTTGCACTCCACCGTTGCAGTCGCGGGTTGGCCTTGGCGACGATGTGGTCGCACTCCTCCTCCGACAAAAAACTGTTTGAACAGATACGCGCGCGGGCTCGAAACCGACAGCTGCACCACACGTCTCTGCGGTCAGCCGGACTCCCCTGACTCTTTATGTAGGTTTCGATTCCACTCACCGCTGCAGCCGCGGGTTAGCCTGTGCGACGATGTGGTCGCACTCCTCCTCCGACAGGAACCGCTTGAACAGATACGCGCGCGGGCTCCACGCCGACAGCTGCACCACGCGCCGCTCGCCCTCGGGTTCCGCGCCCTCCGCCCCCGCGCGCGCAGTTTCGAGGGTCAGCGCCAGCGTCGGAACCCCCGCATCTGCATCGTCTCCCGCGCCGTCAGAAGCTGCAGACGCGGCGCTTTCGGCGGCGGCGGCGGCGGCGGGGACGTTGGCGCATGTGTTTTTCTCGGCTCCGGCCTCGCCAGAAGCCGCTGTGCACGTCTCGAGGCTGGCTGGTCCGGTCGTTTCCGCTGCTAGGGCGACAAAAATGATCTGAAGCGCGAGCGAAGCTAGTAGCAATAAGAAGGGTGTTGGGAGCGAGCGACGTACTTCCATGGTGACGAAGCCTACTACTACGGCCCGGGAATAAGGAATGGGCAAGTACTGCAGGACACGGGTTTTGAGACGTCTCAAAAGCCGGGAATGTGGAATGGGCACGGGCTGAGGGGCTGAGGGGCGCGGAAGGAAAATGTGGCTCGCCCGGAGCCTATGCGGAGCGGAGCCTATGCGGCAGGAGATGTAAGGAAGAACGTGGCGCTATTCGGGGCGAAACCGCATTCGTTGTCGAAACGAAACCACCAAGATTGCAAAGCGAAGATCTATAGCAGGCGAGGCAAGGTGCGCGCGGATCAGTGCCTTGAACCTGCCGGTATGTGTGTCTGGCAAGCGGTTGATGTCTAAGTCAGAAGAATAACGAAATGACAATTGTGCGTGATCAGAATGGCATGGAAGAGGTGGGGCTCGATCGGTAGGTACCTTGACAAACAGAAACGGCAGCCATGGCGGTGCTCTGGGACCAAGACAAGAAATTGCGCCGTTCGGTTGTGTGCTGCTCGCCCTTGCCTGTTGGTTGCCAGCGAATACTCTGTTACATGCGACTATGGCGAAACATGTCGCACTTCGGTCTTGGACAAAAAAAAGTTCGCAAGCATGATTTCGCCATCGTGTACGATGCTGCCGTGGCATGCTGTTGAAAGTGTCGGTGATGCCCAACCAAAGGCGAGGAATGCTGAGCTGGCGAACTTGCCTCCCTGTGTTTACACTCTGCTGGCGTGGAGCGCACAGCTGGCAGGGCAGCCTGGCAAAAGTAGGACGAGCAGCCAATGGGGGAAAGAGGTCGTCTTTGCTGTCACGCCAGCAATCCGTGGATCTGGGAAACACGAGGCTTCTGCGATAGTCAGCAACGTCTTCGCAAACCAGCTGTTACAAGATTAGTAGCAATACACCCTCTTTCAGGGAGATCAATACAAACATAGTAAAAAAATCTTAGTGTATATCCACCTCTGTCTCTCCACCGTCGCATTCTTCGCATTCTTCTTGAGACGACAACGGTATGCGAGTGCTCGTTATTCTACGACTAGAATGGCCAAACGGTTCCCGAAGTGGCATACGTAGGTGGCGCTCTAACGACGCTGCTACTACTTCAGGAGAATCTTGAAGTGACGTTGTTGGAAGGAGCTCTCCGTATGCATTTGGTATGGCCTTGAGCATGTATTGCATGACAGACTGAGGAACTGTTGGCTCTTTGGAGAAGAACAGCATGTGAACCTGAACCATGACCTGAAGAAATCCAAGCAATGAGATGTGATGTGGGCAAACGGGCATGGAGCACACGAATAACCATCCATCAGTAAGTAACACACTCCATAGAGCCTTGCGGCACCCCACCTAAGATCGAGAGGTGCGTGGGGAAAACTGCAAGGGGTGCGAGGGGAAAGCCCGGGTGCGGGGGCTTAACCCAGGGACGGGAACAACGAGCGGGCGAACAGTCGATATCTCTCACACGAATAACGGGTCAGGAGGTGTGGAACACGAGCACTGGCCCATTCTCTTACCCTGGGCAGGATGTCGCGCACGTCGCAGGCGAAGGCGGTTTTGAGGAAGCTGAAGCCGATGTCGGGGCGCAAGAGGAAGAGAGGGCGGGCGAACTCCCTCACGTGCGGCGCCTTGATGTCGTCCACTGTCAGCACCGGCGCACAGTTGCGCGCCCACAGCTGGACACAAGGAAGGGGCAGAGAGAAGAGAAACGAGGCCTGGGTGATGCGAGGCCAAGCCACCACAGTGATTCCAGAGTCGTTCAAGAGTTCCTTGAGGTGCACGGCTTTGATGTCGCCCACTGCCCACATGGGGGCACAGATGTGCACCCACAAGTGTAGCGAGCGGCAATGAGAGGAGAGGGAAATGGGTGTACAACGGCGAGAAACGGTGGGAAACGGTGGGAAGGAGCCAAGGTGGAGAGCAGGATATTTGTGAAAGGATGGGGAGGTAGTCGGAGAGTGGAGGGTGAGTTTGCAGAAGTCGACGTGTGAGAGCAAATATGATATTTGAGAGATAAATACAGAACTTGTCGGGGGTACATGTAGCTAAACCCACTCTGAAGTTGGTTTGCACGATGCCAAACACCTGGCCCATGTCTGAACGCGTGCCGAGTTCTTTGGATTGGACATTGTATCCAGAGGAGTGGCCGGGTTATGCGAAGGGTAGAACAGCAACTGGAGAGTTTGACTGAGCGCACCTTGAAGTTGCCCTGCATGATGCCAAACACCTGGTAGAAGTGTGATTATGAGACGCCTCAAAACTACGCTCCCATCACGCCAGGAAACCCACCTTGAAGTTGCCCTGCATGATGCCAAACACCTGGTAGAAGTGTGATTATGAGACGCCTCAAAACTACGCTCCCATCACGCCAGCAAACCCACCTTGAAGTTGCCCTGCATGATGCCAACACCTGGTAGAAGTGTGATTATGAGACGCCTCAAAACTACGCTCCCATCACGCCAGCAAACCCACCTTGAAGTTGCCCTGCATGATGCCGAACACCTGGTCGAAGTGTGATTATGAGACGCCTCAAAACTACACTCCCATCACGCCAGCAAACCCACCTTGAAGTTGCCCTGCATGATGCCGAAACACCTGGTCAGAAGTGTGATTATGAGACGCCTCAAAACTACGCTCCCATCACGCCAGCAAACCCACCTTGAAGTTGCCCTGCATGATGCCGAACACCTGGTAGAAGTGTGATTATGAGACGCCTCAAAACTACGCTCCCATCACGCCAGCAAACCCACCTTGAAGTTGCCCTGCATGATGCCAACACCTGGTAGAAGTGTGATTATGAGACGCCTCAAAACTACGCTCCCATCACGCCAGCAAACCCACCTTGAAGTTGCCCTGCATGATGCCAAACACCTGGTAGAAGTGTGATTATGAGACGCCTCAAAACTACGCTCCCATCACGCCAGCAAACCCACCTTGAAGTTGCCCTGCATGATGCCAACACCTGGTAGAAGTGTGATTATGAGACGCCTCAAAACTACGCTCCCATCACGCCAGCAAACCCACCTTGAAGTTGCCCTGCATGATGCCAAACACCTGGTAGAAGTGTGATTATGAGACGCCTCAAAACTACGCTCCCATCACGCCAGCAAACCCACCTTGAAGTTGCCCTGCATGATGCCCAACACCTGGTAGAAGTGTGATTATGAGACGCCTCAAAACTACGCTCCCATCACGCCAGCAAACCCACCTTGAAGTTGCCCTGCATGATGCCCAACACCTGGTAGAAGTGTGATTATGAGACGCCTCAAAACTACGCTCCCATCACGCCAGCAAACCCACCTTGAAGTTGCCCTGCATGATGCCCAACACCTGGTAGAAGTGTGATTATGAGACGCCTCAAAACTACGCTCCCATCACGCCAGCAAACCCACCTTGAAGTTGCCCTGCATGATGCCAACACCTGGTCGAAGTGTGATTATGAGACGCCTCAAAACTACGCTCCCATCACGCCAGCAAACCCACCTTGAAGTTGCCCTGCATGATGCCCAACACCTGGTAGAAGTGTGATTATGAGACGCCTCAAAACTACGCTCCCATCACGCCAGCAAACCCACCTTGAAGTTGCCCTGCATGATGCCCAACACCTGGTAGAAGTGTGATTATGAGACGCCTCAAAACTACGCTCCCATCACGCCAGCAAACCCACCTTGAAGTTGCCCTGCATGATGCCCAACACCTGGTAGAAGTGTGATTATGAGACGCCTCAAAACTACGCTCCCATCACGCCAGCAAACCCACCTTGAAGTTGCCCTGCATGATGCCGAACACCTGGTAGAAGTGTGATTATGAGACGCCTCAAAACTACGCTCCCATCACGCCAGCAAACCCACCTTGAAGTTGCCCTGCATGATGCCCAACACCTGGTAGAAGTGTGATTATGAGACGCCTCAAAACTACGCTCCCATCACGCCAGCAAACCCACCTTGAAGTTGCCCTGCATGATGCCGAACACCTGGTAGAAGTGTGATTATGAGACGCCTCAAAACTACGCTCCCATCACGCCAGCAAACCCACCTTGAAGTTGCCCTGCATGATGCCAAACACCTGGTCGAAGTGTGATTATGAGACGCCTCAAAACTACGCTCCCATCACGCCAGCAAACCCACCTTGAAGTTGCCCTGCATGATGCCCAACACCTGGTAGAAGTGTGATTATGAGACGCCTCAAAACTACGCTCCCATCACGCCAGCAAACCCACCTTGAAGTTGCCCTGCATGATGCCCAACACCTGGTAGAAGTGTGATTATGAGACGCCTCAAAACTACGCTCCCATCACGCCAGCAAACCCACCTTGAAGTTGCCCTGCATGATGCCCAACACCTGGTAGAAGTGTGATTATGAGACGCCTCAAAACTACGCTCCCATCACGCCAGCAAACCCACCTTGAAGTTGCCCTGCATGATGCCCAACACCTGGTAGAAGTGTGATTATGAGACGCCTCAAAACTACGCTCCCATCACGCCAGCAAACCCACCTTGAAGTTGCCCTGCATGATGCCAACACCTGGTCGAAGTGTGATTATGAGACGCCTCAAAACTACGCTCCCATCACGCCAGCAAACCCACCTTGAAGTTGCCCTGCATGATGCCGAACACCTGGTAGAAGTGTGATTATGAGACGCCTCAAAACTACGCTCCCATCACGCCAGCAAACCCACCTTGAAGTTGCCCTGCATGATGCCGAACACCTGGTAGAAGTGTGATTATGAGACGCCTCAAAACTACGCTCCCATCACGCCAGCAAACCCACCTTGAAGTTGCCCTGCATGATGCCCAACACCTGGTCCAGGTCTGAGAGCGCGTAGCTGCCCTCGTAGCCATCCGCTCCCAGCAGCCTGCACAACGGGAGCATGGGAGGATGCGTGTGGGAGAGATGTGAGTGTGGGGGATGAGAAAGAGCAAGGAGGGAGTGCGGAAGGGTGAGGAATTGCGAGAGGATGGGCAGGAGGTGTAAGCGCGGTGAGCAGCAGGAAGCAACACACCGCGGTGAGGAGCTGAGCAGCACGATTCGCTTGAAGAGGGTGGGCCGCTCTAGCGACGCCAGCAGGACCATCATGCCCGCCTGTTGCTGCCCGACCAGCGTGCACTGCTGGCCGCTCTCCGAGCCCTGTGCGGGAAGGGTGGGATGCATTGGGTGGGGGTGTGGCGTGGGGAGAACTTGGTGGATTCGTCTCAAACAAGAACTTGGTAGCACAGAAGCCAGCGGTGCCATCATGCCCGCCTGCTGCTGCCCCACCAGCATGCACTGCTGGCTGCGCTCTGAGCCCTGCGCAGGGAGGGAGGTGGGAGGTGTGGCCCGGGGGGGAATATTAGGCGGATGCATATCAAGCATCGCTCTAGCGACGCTGCCAGTGCCATTATCCGCGCCTGCTGTTGCTGCCCGATCAACGTGCACTGCTGTTGCTGCCCGACCAATGTGCACTGCTGTTGCTGCCCGACCAATGTGCACTGCTGTTGCTGCCCGACCAATGTGCATTGCTGTTGCTGCCCGACCAATGTGCACTGCTGTTGCTGCCCGATCAACGTGCACTGCTGTTGCAGCCCGATCAACGTGCACTGCTGTTGCTGCCCGACCAATGTGCACTGCTGTTGCTGCCCGACCAATGTGCACTGCTGTTGCTGCCCGACCAATGTGCATTGCTGTTGCTGCCCGACCAATGTGCACTGCTGTTGCTGCCCGATCAACGTGCACTGCTGTTGCAGCCCGATCAACGTGCACTGCTGTTGCTGCCCGATCAACGTGCACTGCTGTTGCTGCCCGATCAACGTGCACTGCTGTTGCTGCCCGACCAATGTGCACTGCTGTTGCTGCCCGACCAATGTGCACTGCTGTTGCTGCCCGACCAATGTGCACTGCTGTTGCTGCCCGACCAATGTGCACTGCTGTTGCTGCCCGACCAATGTGCACTGCTGTTGCTGCCCGACCAATGTGCACTGCTGTTGCTGCCCAATCAACATGCACCGCTGGCCGCGTTCTGAACCCTTCACATGTGAGCAGAGCATGTGAGCAGAGCATGTGAGCAGAGCATGTGAGCAGAGCATGTGAGCCAGAGCATGTGAGCAGAGCATGTGAGCAGAGCATGTGAGCAGAGCATGTGAGCAGAGCATGTGAGCAGAGCATGTGAGCAGAGCATGTGAGCCAGAGCATGTGAGCAGAGCATGTGAGCAGAGCATGTGAGCCAGAGAGAAGCTGAGGGATCCAGGTTAGGAGCATGGGAACCAGAGAAAGCCGGAGGGATTCAGAGGGGTTCAGAGGGGTTCTCGAGTGGCATGGAGTGTACTGGGTGCTATGGGCTGAATGGGCGGAATGGAGTCAAAGGGGGTAACGAGTACGAGGAAGCAGCAGCAGCAGCAGCAGCAGCAGCAGCAGCAGCAGCAGCAGCACTGACCTCCACTCCCAGCTCCTGTAGCAGCAGCAGAAGGTCCTCTGTGAAGCCGTGCAGCGTGCTGTAGTGCTGGTAGTCAAACGCGTCGTAGTCCGTGCTGGGGGGAAGGGGAGGTGGGGGGAGGGAGGGGGGAAGGGGAGGGGAAGGGGAGAGGGCAAGTGAGAGAGGGACGGAGGCTCTAAGCTCCCGTAGCAGCACCAGCAGAAGGTCCTCTGTGAAGCCGTGCAGCGTGCTGTAGTGCTGGTAGTCAAACGCGTCGTAGTCAGTGCTGGGGGGAAGGGGAGGTGAGGGGAGGGAGGGGGGAAGGGGAGGGGAAGGGGAGAGGGCAAGTGAGAGAAGGACGGAGGCTCTAAGCTCCCGCAGCATCAGCAGCAGCAGCAGAAGGTCCTCTGTGAAGCCGTGCAGCGTGCTGTAGCACTGGTAGTCAAACGCGTCGTAGTCCGTGCTGCGAAGGAGTGAGGGGAGGCAGGGGAGGGAAACATGTGTGTGTGCATCTGTTAGCACGTGCAGCCAGCGTGCTGTTAACATGTGTTGAGGGGGGGAAATGTGGAGGGGACAGAGAGTGGTACGATTGAGGATGCAGATGAGCAGTGCTGGCTGGCAGTGAAATTCGTCTGAAAAAAGCACGAGTTCCCAGAGGACTTGGGACTTGGGACTGCTAGTCTGCTAGAGCGGACTGCACCTTACCCCAGAGCCCCTGTCATGTTGTAGAGGACGATCTTATAGCGCGACTTGTCCAGCGCCTTGACCACGCCATTCCACACCTGACACACAGCGAGAGGCAGATGAAACGGGAGATGAAACAGGAGATGAAACAGGAGATGAAACAGGAGATGAAACAGGAGATGAAACAGGAGATGAAGCAGGAGATGAAGCAGGAGATGAAACAGGAGACGAATCAGGGAATGAAACGCCACCCAGCGAGGGTTTTTTTGTGAAGCGGAGCTGAAGGGCGCCGAAATGGCGGAACTACACAAGGGAGAGCGGACAATTAGAAAGTGGAAACGGAGCAGATTATAGCGAGGCACTCACATTCTTGTTGTACCCGAAGCCGTGTGAGAACACCAGCAGCTCCGATCCCGAGCCTATGATCTGTACGTCGTGCCGCTCCAAAGCAGGCTTGGAGGCTCGGAGCTTGGCTGCTTGCATCGCTCTGGAAGAGGGGGGTGTGTGTGTGTGGGGGGGGGGGGGGGGGGGGGGGGGGGGGGGGGTAGTGGAGGGTGGAGGGTGGGGGGGAAAGGGGAATGGGGCCAACCGGAGAGAGAGGACGGGGGATGGAATACGTGGGGATGTGACAAGGGAACCATGGGATGTGGACGGGAGGAACCCTCAAATTTCGACGGCGTCGCCTGCATACTCCCCGTCAGACCCCCCCGGCCCGCTTTCTTCCGAGGAGCCTCAGAAGAACCCTCATATTCAGCTCACCTCATGGCGGCGGCATTTTGCGCTTTGTTCCCCCCTGCCCCGGCCCCCGCGCCGTGCTCCGACCCCGTCGCCAGCAGCCCCGCGTGCATGCTCCCCGTCGTCCCCTCCAATCCCCCCGCGTACATCGACGCTGCGCGCGTCGACCCGTTCCCCCCGCCGCCTCCCCCCGCTCCCCTCCCCGCGCCCGTCCCGTGCATGCTCCCGCTTCCGTACACTCCCCCGCCACCGTAGCCCCCGCCTAATACCCCCCCATTTCCGCCATTTCCCCCGCGGTTGTTCCAGTCTCCGCCGCCGGTTCTCGAGTCGTCCCAGCCGCACCGGGATTCCCCCGCCGCCGCTGCGCGGGATGCTGCAGCGCCATTGGACGGGGAACCGGGTAAATACGGACGTGGCTCTGAATTCCCTAAGGGTAGTCCGTTCCTTCGCCCGCTTTCGCCGCCGGAGCGCTCCGAGCTGCTGTCGTGCGATTTGACGCTGCTGGCGGGAAAGAAATGCGCGGATCCCAGCCGTTGTTCTGCGCCGTAATTGGATGCGGCGAGCTCGCCAGAGAAGGACGTGGGTGTGACTCTAGCGGGGTTACGCTCGTCCACGTCATCCCCTCTTACAGCGGGTCTGCTGGCACAACCACCCATATTGTACGTGCGGATCTCAGTTTTTTTTTTTTTTTTTTTAATCGACGAAAACCGGAGAGTCGGAATTCAGGAGAATTAACCCGTCTATCGTAAGAAGCTCGGAGTAAAAACGGGAAATTCACCGAGTTAGTTTGTAGCAGTAGCCGTGAGAATTCACGACTCACGAAGAGCGTGCGTTAAATGGAAACGAGGAATCTTATATTTTACATGCACGTGTCCAGACTATTGAAGGGTCAGGGATGGCCACTGTAATTGCGGGGAAGTCGAGGTATCACAATCCACTACCGAGTTTATAATATGTGCCGGGGGCTTTGTGCCGTGAAGACATGCGATTTTAAAATTGTTCGCCGTATGCGCATGTATTACAGCAGAGCGGCAAATGCGTTGCGTTGAGACAACTGTCAGGAGGCCTAATGAACGTAGGATGCCAGAATGCCAGAATGCTGCTGCCTGTCTCCCAAAGAATGGATAAACAATACAGTACTACTCCAATCTTCATGTAGCGCTGTACTGTAGTAAGGCAGTGGCTTGAGTAAGACACCGAAAACTGTGAGGCTCGGGGAGCAAGTGGACGACTTTCTAACTGCCATGAACAAGAGAACAGACAGGGAGGGAGAGAGCGAAGTGAATTTGCCTGGGAGAGAGGCTACACGAGTTACTGGTGCACGTGTAAATTGCCATGGCTTCAATCAAACAGGGGGGGAGAGAGGGAGATGGGATGGGACGGGGGGGGGCTGCTGGAATGCTGGAATTTTGTTGGAATGGGAGGGAGGCTCGATGAGGAAGGAACAAGGGAACCCACCCAACGAAGTCGACAACATCCCACCCACCAAAGAATTTTGCAGGGCTACTATAAAGTGGTACAGTAACATTCAGACGGACGCAGAGCTGAAATGCTGTAGTCATCGTTCCGGATACAGTAATATATGTATTGGACTGTATTGCACAGGATTACCCCTTGGTGACAACCGAGCTGATGCTCCCCGAGCAACCGAGCTAATGCTTAGTGCTCGCCCTAAGTTACAGCCTTGCGCAGCAGAGTTACATGAAAATGGAAGCTTTGGTGTGAGATTTGCTTCCCGCAATCTTGACACCCACGTGTCTCAGCCACCTTCCTGGCACCGCGACCCCATCATTGATTCCGCGCGTGTTCCGCCAAAGTGAAATTGCTGCTGCAAATTGCTCCGCGTGCCTACTATCTTTCCGCGTTTGTGTGTTGGGGGGGGGGGGAGGGGGGGAAGTGGGGGGAAGCATGTGTGGGTGGGCCGACTCAATCCACTGTTCAGATCAAACGCGGGCCGACAGCGAGGCGCAACGAGCGGATGGGAGGCGAGAAAAAGTGCCAGCGATAAAGATCAGGTTTTCTTATCCGCCAAGAAAAAGGCGACATCTGGAACGGGTTTCTGCGGTGAGTTTGGCGGCTGCTAGTTGCGAGGCGGGGGGGCTGCCTCGGTCGATCGCACGCACGCCCCTCCATCGCTCGTCGGCACGCCCATCCAAATTGCACTTCTCATCAATGCAAACAGTGGCTGTACGGTTTTATTCGGTGGACTCTTGTCTGTCTCTGCTGCACTGGTTCCCATGTACAATCTGTAGTCGTACGTATATCTATATTGTAAAACAGGCGTACACCGAGACAATGGCATGGAAAACATGTCACATGCTGAGTTAGATCAACACATCTAAAGGAACACATCTAACAGTTGCCACCCTCAGTTAAGCCCTAGATTCTACTACATGAACAGCAGACATGAGAAGGCCATGATGTATGTAAAGTTTGGCTACTGTCAAGATTGGATGGTCTGTGACTCGAATATAGAGTACGTCAACACAAATCCACTACAACCATAACATCAAACCTCAGCAGCACACCCCTTCCTGACACAGGCATCCGGAGCACACTGCGTCCCACTCCTCTTCGGCTGATCCGAGTACCCCCTCGACTTGAGCACCGACTCGAAAAAACTCCTGAACGTGTCAGAGCAGTCGGGCGGCATCAGAAACACCACATCCCTCAGCGTGCGGCTTCTCAGCAGCTTCACCAGCGCCGGCTCTTGCACCACGCCCCCTAGAGTCACACGCCGCAGACACGGCGACAGCGAGAGCAGCCGAGCGGCGTCAGGCGAGAGCACGTCCAGGCAGAGCGGAGGGGAGGCTACAGGGCAGGGAGCGGGGCGGAATTCAATCTCTTGGATGGGGAGCGAGGGGCAGGAGGCCAGCAGGGCGAGCTCGAGAGAAGCCATGGCTGATGCGCTGGAGCACTGGATGCCCTCGAGGGAGAGGAAGAGGTAGGTGAGAGCGGGCGGCTGGGCGAGGAATGCGAGGGAGTAGTCGTGCGGTGGGAGGGGAAGAGTGTCGTCTTCTAGTGAGCCGTAGAGAGAGAGAAAGAAGAACTTGAGGCTGGGGCAGGAGGCCAAGCCAGCACTGCAACATAGTGCGGAACCCAGTTGGGAGAAGGGGGATAGGAGAAACGGCAGGAGAAGGAAGAGTAGGGCAGCACCAAGAGTGGTAAGAGGTAAGGCACAAGACAAATGAGACAAGTGTCCAGCATACAGAATGCAGCTCTCAGACCAACTCACCCAGCGAAATAAATTTTACCGAGGCAACCTGAGGCAACAGAAGTTGCCTAAGCCAAGAATATTCACCTGAGCAGAGGGGCAAGCGAGGAGTCCACAGAGACTTCCAGGCAGAGCGACTCGAGAGCCGAGAAGCAGGCGAGGGGCAGGGCAGGGCTGCTGTGGCTCCAGGAGGCGGTCATCTGAATGCCCTTGAGGGCTGAGCGCGCTGGCATCAGCGCATGCAGCAGGGCGTGAGAGTCCACATTGTCACACTGCAGTGTGTGGGGAGTGGGGATGGGGTGGGGTGGGGTGGGGGGTTGGGACGCTATGGGTGTGCACTCTGGCATAAGGGCGTGACAAAGGGCATGAGAATCCACGCTGCCACATTGCATTGGTACAGTGATGGGGAGGAGAGGACTGGGTGGCTGAGTCTGCAGAACCCTCAATCTCAACTCAATGTACATTCCCTCATGCGGTTCGCTTGCCAGTAATCGCCCCACCTCACTGTGCAGCGCCCCCATAGCACAGCACACACCAGACCACAAACAGTGCAGCTCACCAACCCCCCCAAACGACGCTTCTCCTCACCTGCATGACTCGCACGCTTTCCACCAGCTTCCCTCGTGCCCTGCAGCTCCCACCAGCAGCAGCCGCCTCGCATTGCAACAAACCCGTACTGCACACGGCACAGCCCAGAGCAAATGCCCGAGCGGACAGCCGGTGGTTGGCCACCACCTCGAGACGTCGCAGCTGGGGGCAGCCGTCCAGGATGGCCTGCATGTCGCTGTCTGCCATGTCCGAGCACATCTGCAGCTCCAGCTCTTCCAGGGCGGGGAACTGAGCGAGGGGCGGGAGGACTGGAGGAGCAGGTGGAGGCTGCACGGGGGGGGAACGAAGAGAACGAGGAGAGCCTGCGATGCTGGTGCAGCCACTGCTGTTGGTCTCGACGCTGCCAGTGGTGCTGGCACACGGGAGGCCGGTGAGGCAGGGGGCGAAACTGTTGGTCTCGATGCTCGCAGCTGCTGCTACAAGTGGGTCCTGACCCTCGTTCTGCACCTCCTGACCCTCGTCCTGCACCTGCTGCACCTGCTGCACCTGCTGCCACTGCTGCCAGTCCGCGAGAAGAGCATCGTCCACATCCCAGCTGCTGCTGCTGCAGCCGTCCAAGGTGGGAGGTGGCAACGAAGGGGCGCTATCCCACAGCATCCAATCCTCCAGCCTGGCACCATCCGCCATCAGGGGCGAGGTCAGGGTTTCATCGGCAAATGGGGCAGAAGGGGGGACCGAGCCACATCCGCCCAGCACCAGCATGTTCTGCAGCTGCACTCCTTGTTCAACCTCCTCCTCCTCCTGCTGCTCCTGCTGCTGCTCCTGCTGCTCCTGCTGCTCCTGCTGCTGCCCCAGCCCTTGCATCAGTGCCACCACCTTTCCCCCCTCCCCATCACTCCCATCACTCAGCAGCCCTCTACTGAGCCCCAGGAAGCGAGTGAGCCGGAGCACTCTCAGCGACTTGCACCCCGCAGCAAGGGCCTCTACAGCCGGGCCGCTGTTGTGCACGAAGAAGGACGGCACGAGGCACAGCTCCTCTAGGTTCGGACAGTGCCGAGCCAAACTCTCCAGTGCCGAGGCTGTGATGGGGTAGGTTAGGCAGGCTGCCGGGACTGGCGGTGCGACAGGGGCGGAATGGGCGGGAGCAGCGGCAGAAGCAGCGGCGGTAGCAGCAGGATCAGACGCCAAGCTAGCAGCAGACGGAGCGAAGAAGGAGGAGATAGACGCAGGGCTATCGGCATGCATGGCTGCAAAGGCCGTAGCAGACACGCCGGCAGTAGCAGCAGCTGGAGACAGACCGCTCATGAGGTCGCTATCCCCTTGTTCTACCTGAGGCAATGGCAGCACGCCTGGATACCCCCCATTGCCGCTCAAATCATGCTCCGTGCCATTGGCATCACGGGTATCACGGGTAACACGGCCACGCAGCAGCTGATTGCCGTTCAGCCTATGCCCCACATCCACGCCATTGCCATGCACGCCACTCGCCACATCCCCACCCACATCCCCATCCCCAGCCACATCCACATCCCCACCCGCCCCATCAGCATCCACGTCACTGTCGTTGAGGTCGTGCGCCACGTCTTCAATGCGCAGCACGCGCAGAGCCGGGCACCCACGGGCGATGCTCGAGATTCTGCACGCAGGGACGAGGTGGCCGGGGATGGGGGGATGGAACAGGGAGCGGGAGGGCAAAGAATTGGCGGAAAATGGCAGAGACTGGAATAACAGACACCCAGGGCGATGAAGCTGACAGAAACCACTCAGCAGCATTACTTCCACTGTTTACAGCCCATCCCCATTCCTTTCATACCCCCATCCCCATCCCCATTCCCCATCCCCCATCCCCCATCCCCCATCCCCCATTCCCATCCATGTCCCCATCCCCATGCCTGTCCCCATCCCCATGCCCATGCGTGTCCCCACGCTCAGCTCCCACTGCATCCTCATCTGGGGGCAAGGAGCATTCGAGCCAGACAGAGGCGGATGCGTGAAGGGCGGCAGGTACGACTGCTGCCGGCATGCAACCCAGTCCGCTGCCAGGCCCAGGAGCACGGCAGCTTTAGATTCGACTCGAAAGTCACAGAGACGGATGCGTGGAGGGCGGCAGGTACGACTGCTGCCAACATTCCGCTGCCAGGCCCAGGCGCACGGCAGCTGCGGCAGCTGATGGGCGACCGTTGGCTGCCGCCAGACGAGGCGGAGAGCGGGAATTTGAGAACAAGCAGCGCAGCGCTAGTCATTTCAGGGTGCGCTTAGCGGGGAGCTGGCAGCCTGAATGGCATCATTGCGACGGCCATTGCTCTTTCAGGCGCCAGCTGCAGTGTGCGGAGGGGCACGCATGCATGCATGTCACGCAGGCAGAGTCGTCTTAGAGACCTCAAGCACCCGCCATTGAACATCACGTTTGATCATTTGCGATCTTGGTTTCCCACAAGCGAGATAGAGCGAGCGAACGAGAAAGCGAGAAAGAGGGCGGGAAAGAGAGAGAACGGGGAAAGGAGGGGGATATGGGTCGACAAGCCGCTAGAAAAATCGCCAAGAAAGGCGCAGGAAAGCCGCGCATGAGTGGATACGAAAGGCACAGCAAAGGTGCATAGTACCTCGACAATGGTACGTACCCCGCATCAGTGACGCCGCCATCCGCCATCGCGAAGCTCAACTCCTCGAGACCCGGGAAAGCACCTCGCCCAAACACCTCTAACGCGTCATCCCTTAACGGAGCAGGCCCGCCCAGCAGGTTCAGCACACGAATCCTCCCCAGCTTGAAGTCACCTAGCTGCTTCGGCAACTCGTTAAAGTCACAGAGCCTGCTCCAAGAAAGATCGATAGAGTCGACTTTAGGGCAGCGGGACACCAAGCTGCTGACGTGGCGCGCCTCCAAGCCCTCGTCCAGGCCATCCCAGTGGCCAATCACAACGCTCTCCAGCTTCGGCCAGCACTGACGCACGTACTCCATACCAGACGGGCTCACGTTGGCTCGGATGCGGCGGAGGTTCGGGAACGACGTTCGGAAGACCTGCCGAAGCTCTTCTTCCGAACCTGGCCAATCAGGGTGGACGTCAGCCAGGTCCAGGTCCGTCACCGAGCCGAAGCACGTCCCAAGGCTCGGAAGATCGCTGAGGCTTCCGCGCAGGTGCAGCTGGGTACGCGTGGCACGCTCCCATTGGCGCCAGGCCCGGCAGACGAGCGCGCAGCAACCGCGGTCTCTGGGCGCGTCAACGAGGGAGATTATAACGCGGACAAGCTCTGAGGGAAGAGCGACGAGAGAGGGCTTCGGAGAGGACCCTCGAGCGTGGCAAGGCTCAGCCTCAGGGAGGAGATAAGACGAATCAGCGCGGTTGAGGTTGCGAGCAGCCGCGGAGGAATCTGAGTGACGAAACCAAGGCCCCTTCCCCTTCACCCCTTCCTTCTCCTCTGATCCTCCTGTCCCCTTGGGATTGTCGCAAATCGAGATATGACCGTCCAATCGGCGAACCTTGTTGGGGGGGGCGAAAGACTCGGAAGTCAGGGAGCGGAACTGGCTGCTTGATGATGAAGCTGGAGCTGATGATGTCGACTCGATTGACACACGAACAGTGGCGTTGCTCTGTAAAGGAGCATTCTGTAACGGGGATGAAGACACGATCAAGGAAGAGGTCATGATGGTTCAGAAACAGCCAGCTGGGTTCCTGATCGACGCTGTAAAAGTTGCTGTTGAAAGTGTTTCTCTTAGACGCTGAGCCCTCACTCGAGAAGGACGCTTCCACCAATAACGCCTCCTACCACCTCCACTGACTTCACGGCATGCCACGCACCACACCCATCGTTTCCACAAAGCGAGGCGAGGCGAGCGCAAGGCGATAAGCAGCAGCTCATCCTGGCCGTTAAAACGAAGGACGTTCAGACATGCGAGATCAGATTGCGGTTATCAGAATCGAAATTCGTGGCGAAATCTATGGAAGGAGAAAGTAGCAAAAAAACAATCAGATTCAGTGGGAACGAGTTCTAAGGTAGTCTAGAGAGGAGGCCCTTGCGATTTCTAGAACTAATACAGTGCGAGGGTAGCAGCAACGGGACTTCCTAGTGGGAGACTCGAAAGCGACGCCATAGCTGGAGACACGTGAACCTAAACGACCCGTCCTACCGTCGCCGGCACTCGGAAAAGTTGAACTAGCTGCTGCTAACGGTGCTATTGCGGGCTATTTGAGGGACATGGCGGAAAAGGAAGCCGCGGAATTGTACGCGTGGTCCATTGGTATAAGTGGTGATAAGAGGGAGATGGAACGGGCGTAAGGGAAAGACGCGACGGTGCGCAAACCACGGAAAGAGGCGAGCACGTAGGTCAGGCTACGGCGAAACCTAAGCGTCTGAGAGGAAACTCGGGTGTCTCTACACGCAACGCGGCGGCAGTTGCTTGAGCCAAAAGAAAGCGAATCTGGGGTTTAAACCAACTCAGACCAGCTCAGGAAACTTAGGAGCTGGCGTTTGGGAGGACGATGGTCACGGGATGACTCTCCTTGGAGCGTAAAATCCTTAGCACCGATTAATAGGTTAGGACAGCACGCAAGCACGTAAGCACATGAGTGGAGACTCGGACAGAGCACATGCAGGCTAAAGCGAAGTACTTCACCTCAGGGCTCACGCCTCGTGACTCAGGACTCAGGGTCGTGTGCTGCCTGCTGCCTGCTACTACAGTAAACTGCTGCTCCTGCTGCTTGCTCGGCTGACATCCCTTGATTTTGCCGAGCCACCATCACCACCGCTCCGCTTGCTTCCCCGCACACGCAAGGGTCAAACGGCGAAAATCAAGCCGAGGGGGGGGAAAAGGCGGAGCGAAGGCCGTTTGAGGGAGGGTTTGGTGACGACGTGGGCCAATGGGAAGCCGAGATGAGGTGAGCGCGCGGACGTAGCGTGTGAAGGGGGTAATGCGCTGGGCCGTCGTAGGCTGGCGGGGATGAAATCGAGGGTGGTTTTCGCCGAGGGTTCTGATTCGTCAGGGTGGTTTTACGCGGTTGCTTAGACGGCCAAAACCTCACCGAATGTCAGGAAATCGCAGGGTTTGGCGAGCTGCTGGTTTGAGTTGCCGCTTTCCCAAACGCTCAACGGCAGATTTCAAGCCGGTCGCCACGTCGGCTGCCAGTGCACTATTAGAGCAAATTGTCCGAGCAATATTTATGTTTCCACTCTGGAATATTATTATCAGGTAAGTGTAGTTTAAGTTACTGAAAATGTGTTACCGTTTCGCTGATTTCGTCGTCTTCGACAATCTCAACAGCTTCAACCTGATCCTTCTGTTTGCCCACGTTTCAGCCACCCTGCCCACTTCAGTCATCGCATCAGTCCCTTCAGCTCAACTGTACTTCCTCCACCGGCCTTACCGATTGTTGTTCTTTCCACTCCTGCCAACTGAAAGCCTGTTAGGGTTACAAGAGGATTTACCGCGAGTCAACTCGCCAGATCCTCTGTAAATTGATCATAGTTCCACGTCAGGGTCGTTTTATAAATTAGGGGTACGTCACATTTTCCCACATGGCCACTAATATGGCCGTAGTCGAGGAGCCATTGTACCCGATAGCCATTTTAATCGACGAGCTTAAGAATGACGACATTCAGCTGCGCTTGAACTCGATTAGGCGGCTGAGCACGATCGCGAGGGCTCTTGGCGAGGACAGGACGAGGAAAGAGCTGATTCCGTTTCTTAACGAGAATAATGACGATGACGACGAGGTGCTTTTGGCCATGGCGGAAGAGCTTGGCTCGTTTATTCCCTGCGTCGGAGGAGTCGATTTCGCTTACGTCATCCTCCCGCCGTTGGAAACGCTCTGCACTGTTGAGGAGACGGTTGTACGCGATAAGGCGGTGGAGTCGCTGTGCAAGATCGGACAACAGATGAAGCCGCGAGACATTGTCGAGTACTTCGTCCCGCTTGTTCAGGTTCGCTTTTCGTTTCCTTCCTATTATCTCAAACTTGGCATCTCATATCAATATTTCCTTATTTCGGGCTTCTTCGACTATCTCCTTCAAAACCCCTCTTTTTCAAACTTGGATATTACACAGTGTTGTCCGCAGGTAGCTGACTCCGGCTTTGTACTTCTTCTTCCGCACGACATTGCAAACCGTTCGTCCCGTTTCTTATCTTCACGTCGCGCCTGTCACTGCCGTGTTGGTTGCTGCGTTGATTGCTGGTGTCAAGCGGGTATAAAGAGAACGATAGCCTGGCTGTTGACAATGTCTCACTCTTAGCAACCCGCATTTATAACAGATTCTGGCGACAGCGACTGTTGTCGGCGCGAGTTTTTCGCGGTTCCGTGCCGGAGTGCCACGGAGCAGCAGCAGGCTGTTGCTCAGCTGGCAATCATGGTTGTATTATTTATCGATCCCTCTCCTTCTTCCCACCCCCTAACTCCCCTACATGCCCTCTCCACCTCCTTTTCCCCTCCCGTTCCCCAACTTCCCCCTTCGCCCACCCCCATCAGCGCCTGGCGGCAGGCGACTGGTTCACGGCGCGGGTCTCCGCGTGCGGGCTGTTCCACATCGCGTGCCCCGCGGCGACGGAGCAGCAGCGCGCCGAGCTGCACACGCCGTACGAGCAGCTGAGACGCGGCATTTTGACCCCTCCCCCCGCTCCCCTTCCTTTTCTCTCCCTTTCTCCCGCTTTTTCCCCTCCTTCCTATCCCGCCCTCTATCGCCTGTTCCCTTCCTCCCCTTCACTCCCGCCCCCCCCCCCCGCATCAGCGACTGGCGGCGGGCGACTGGTTCACGGCGCGCGTGTCGGCGTGCGGGCTGTTCCACATCGCGTACCCCGCGGCGACGGAGCAGCAGCGCGCCGAGCTGCGCACGCTGTACGGGCAGCTGAGCCACGACGACATGCCCATGGTGCGCCGTTCCGCCGCGCTCAACATGGGGAAGTTCGCCGCCACCGTCGAGCCGCAGTTCCTCAAATCCGACATCCTCGCCTTCTTTAAAGACCTCACCAACGACGGTGAGTAGACGGGAAGGTTCTCCAGGTCGTGGTTCTGGCGCGCGGAAACGGGGAGAGTAGGAAAACGGGGAGGGAAGGAGAGGGGGGAGCGGGAGGGGGGGAGTGTGGGAGGGGGAAGGTGAGGCCAGGGGTCGCTGTACGGCAATTGCACGGGAAGATTGGGGGATGGTATGGTGTTTTTGAGAATTCTCAAAAACACCCTGCAAGATTGGGGGATGGTATTGGGAGAAGGGGATATCCGGAAGGGGGGCCGTGACCGTGCCATGCGACCAACACTTGCTATTCCCCTCCCTTCCAACCCTTCTCCTCGTCCGTTTCTCCCCTTGTTTCAAACGGTGCGGCTGCTGGCGTTGGAGGGGTGCGCGGCCATGAGCATTCCAGACCGTCGTGGTCTATTGCTGACCATCGGTGACCTTTCTGCCTGTTTCCCTTCAATATAATCCCTGCCTGTTTCCCTTCAATATAATCCCTGCCTGTTTTCCTGTCCAACAGACCAGGACTCGGTGCGGCTGCTGGCGGTGGAGGGGTGCGCGGCGGTGGGCAAGCTGCTGGAGAAGGAGGAGTGCATATCCACCATCCTCCCCATCATCCTCGCCTTCGCCCAGGTCAGACCCCCTCCTGCTCCTTGCTCACCCTCGGTCGAAGGAACTTTGAAGGATCTTCGAAGGACCTTATCAAAGTCGTTAGATCAGACCCCTGGCCATCTGCTCACCCTCATTATCCTTCCCTGGCATCTGTCCGCTTCTGAGCCCTCATTTCGAGGCGCCTCAAAAGCCCTCATTTCTTTCTTAGTTTTCCACTTCTCGCCTGAGCTGTAGTTGAAGCCTCTTTTTCCTGCTGACGTGTCATGTGTGGCAGGACAAGTCGTGGCGAGTGCGGTACATGGTGGCCAATCAGCTGCACGAGTTGTGCGAGGCAGTGGGGCCCGATGTCGCACGGTGGGTTCCGGTGTTGCATGGTGTGATGCTCGCTGTAGGATGGGACAATGCATGACAGGATGAGACAACTCGTGGCGGCCAATCAGCTGCAAGAGCTGTGCGAGGCAGTGAGGCCTGACGTGGCACGGTAGGTCCTGCCTGCCTCTCCTCCTTCCAATCCCCTCAACTTCCCTGTCTCTTGGCTGCTGCCACAATTACCTCCTTACCACCCCCTCTCTCCCCCCCCCCAACCGCCCTCTTTTCCCACTCCCATTTCGCCCCGTTCGTTTCAGAGCTGAGATGGTCCCCTGGCGTCTGGTAGCCCCCTAAGCATCCACTTCCGTTCGCCCTTGGTTGCCCCCGATCCCCCCGCACCCCCCCTCCCCCGCACCCCTCTCGTCCCTTCCCTTTCGAGCCAACGAGGCTGGTGCTGGCGTTCATCACGCTGCTGCCCCCCAACGAGGCGGAGGTGTCTCAACAACCCTTTCCTTCCTCCCTCCCCCCCCACCCCACCCCACCCCACCCACCCCCACCCCCCCCTTGTTCCCCCCTCCCCTCACTCCCCCCCTTTGTTCCTCTCAGCGCGGAGCTGGTCCCCGCGTTCATCACGCTGCTGCGCGACAACGAGGCGGAGGTGCGGATCGCAGCGGCGGGCAAGGTGACCAAGATATGCGCCATCGTGAAGCGGGAGGACGCCTTCAACGCCATCCTGCCCTGCGTCAAGGTGAGACGAGAGCAGGGTCTGTCTTCTCTTCCTCCTCCAACCCTCCTTGTCTTCTCCCCCCCCCCCCAAGATCCTTAGGTCCTGTCAACGGATGCGTCTCAGCACTTGCAGTCCTCCCTATCAACGAGTGCTGCAAGTGCTATCTCTGTTCCCTCCTTTCCCTTCCCCCCTATCTCTGTTCCCCCTATCTTGGGTGCGTCCCAACGGATGCGTCTCAGCACTTGCAGTCCTCCCTATCTCTGTTCCCTCCTTCCTCTTCCCCCTTCCCCCCTCCCTCTTCCATCTTCCCTCTTCCCTCTTTACTCCTCCCCCTTCACTTCTCCCTCCTCCTCCTCCTCCTCCTCCTCCTCCCCCTTCCCTCCCCCCTCTCTCCACTATCATCTGTGCGGGCGGCGCTGGCGACAGACACCATGGGCATGGCACCTCTCATGTCCCCCCCGTCTATTTTTGAGGCGCCTCAAAAATAGACTCCTTTCGCTGGCGACAGACACCATGGGCATGGCACCTCTCATGTCCCCCCCGTCTCCCCTGCTATCTGCGCTCTCCCTGGTCCCTCGTCCCCCGTCCGTACCCCCCCCCTCCCTCTCCTCAGGACCTGTCCACCGACGGTCCAGTTGTGAGGCGCCTCAAAACTACCCCCCCCCCTCTCTTCTCAGGACCTCTCCACCGACGGTCAGCGCTGGCGTCAGTGATCATGGGCATGGCGCCACTTCCCGTCTCCCCTGTCATCTGCTCTCCCTGTTACCTTCTCCCCTTCGTTCCTCCCTCTTTCCTCCTCCCACCCTCTACTTGCCTCAGGATCTCTCTACCGACGCGTCGCAGCACGTGCGGTCGGCGCTGGCGTCGGTGATCATGGGCATGGCGCCGCTGATGGGCAAGGAGATGACCATCGAGCACCTGCTGCCGCTCTTCCTCGCGCTGCTCAAGGACGAGTTCCCCGACGTGCGCCTCAACATCATCAGCAAGCTCGACCAGGTCAACCAGGTGAGACAAGAATTCACTTTCCTAGGCTCGGTTTTACTTGGTTTTACTTGAGTTGGCTCAGGTACGACTTCCCCTCATTCGTCGCAGGTGATCGGCATGGACCTGCTGTCCCAGCCAACCATCGTCGAGCTCTCAGAGGACCGGCACTGGCGGGTGCGGCTGGCCATCATTGAGTACATCCCGCGGCTGGCCATCATTGAGTACATCCCGCGGCTGGCGCACTTGCCTGACCTCCCGTCCCCGTTTCCCTCCGGCTCCCTCCTGGGCCCCCCTCATCCCCCCACACCCCCCTTGCCAGTCCCAGTCGCATGGACCTGCTGTCCCAGTCGCTCTTCCCAGCCATAGTGGAGCGCTCAGAGGACTGGCACTGGCGCGTGCGGCTGGCGATCATCGAGTACATTCCGCTGCTGGCGGGGCAGCTAGGCATGGAGTTCCAACCCTATGTGCTGTGTTCCTCCCCCTCCTCCTCCCCCCCCCCCCCCCCTCCCCCCCTCTTTGTTGTGTCCCTCCCCCTCCTCCTCCCCCTCCCTCTCCCCCTCCAGGTCATCGGCATGGATCTGCTGTCCCAGTCCTTGTTCCCGGCAATTGTCGAGTTATCGGAGGACCGGCACTGGCGTGTGCGGCTGGCGATCATCGAGTACATCCCGCTGCTAGCGGGGCAGCTGGGCATGGAGTTCTTCGACGAGAAGCTCAAGGACCTCTGCATGAAGTGGCTCGAGGACCAGGTGGGAATTTGCAGCAGTGTTGTTGGGTGAAAAGGCGTTACAGGGTTACCAGGTGATGGTATTGCGGCTGGCGCAGAGTACCTCCCGATTCCGCTGCTGGCGGGGCAGCTGGGCATGGAGTTCTTTGAGGAGAAGCTCAAGGACCTCTGCATGAGGTCCATGTGAGAGGGCGTGTTACATAGAATGCGGCTCTAACAATTTTGAGCGCCATGCCATGGTGACGCACCACCGTGTCGTGTTCTGTCCTGATTCCTTCCACTCTGTGTCTCACCGTCCCCATCTCTTTCCAT
This sequence comes from Closterium sp. NIES-67, assembly GCA_027943415.1. NCBI lineage: Eukaryota > Viridiplantae > Streptophyta > Zygnematophyceae > Desmidiales > Closteriaceae > Closterium > Closterium sp. NIES-67. The sequence continues at coordinate 298,040 of BQMB01000373.1, read as the reverse complement.
CCCATCCCACCCCACCCCACCATACCACCAGGTGTACTCGATCCGAGAGGCAGCAGCCACCAACTTGAAGCGGCTGGCAGAGGAGTTTGGGCCCGAGTGGGCTCAAGCACACATCCTGCCCATGGTATGTACGGCTCACAGCTATTGTGTGGCTTGGCATTCTAACCATGAAGTCGACCTTAGAGGTCACGGCGCAAGTGCTTCTCACGCGACTGTTCTCTGTGTGTTCTTCCCCCGAATTTCCACCCCGCCACGTAAGTAGTGAGCAAAGTGACGGTGCTGCTCTTAATTTCCATACTCATCCTACTCCCTCTCTCCCACTATCGCTGGACTACTCCTCTCACGTTCCTCTCCCGCCCTGCATATCATCAGGTGGTGAGCAAGGTGAACAGCCCACACTAGCTGTACCGCATGACTGTGCTGCTCTCCATCTGATCAGATCAGACTCCCCGCTCCTCTTGTCCTCTCTTGCCCGTCCACTCTCTGCTTGTCTCGCATTCCTCACCCCGCCAGGTGGTGAGCAAGGTGAACAACCCGCATTACCTGTACCGCATGACCGTGCTGCTCTCCATCTCCATGCTCGCGCCGGTGCTCGGCTCTGAAGCCACCTGCAGCACCATGCTGCCCATCGTGCTCAACGCTGCCAAGGACAGGTAATATCCGTGTTCGTTTTAGTTGGCCAAGAGGTTTTTGTAGCCAGATCGGCATCTTACCATTGCATCGTATTACCAGAAACCAAATCTGATCTCTACATGTTTTTCCTGCATTTTATACGTGCTCACAGGGTGCCCAACATCCGGTTCAATGTGGCCAAGATGCTTCAATCCTTCATCACCATTGTCGAGCCATCCGTAAGTTCACATGTGACACATGTGAGTGGCAACGCCTTCTATTCTGAAATCTCTTCCGCCCCACTTTCTCCCTCACCTTCCCTTTGTGCAGTTCCCTTGTTTTCCTGCCTCCCTCGCATGTTTCCCCCGTCTGTTCCATCATCTCTTTCCAACCAGCCCTGATTGAACTGAATGGGGACCCGGATCCCAATGTGCGTTTTTCTATTTCAACTGTCCTTCCTGTACCTCTCATCGATCACTTCCCCTGTCGTTCACCTCTCCCACTATCAGGTCGTGGAGCAGACCATTCGACCAGCCTTGTTTGAGCTCAACGAGGACCCAGATCCAGATGTGCGCTTCTTTGCCAATCAAGCACTGCAGGCGTGCGATCAGGTCATGGTGGGCTGAACGCACTGGCAGACAACTGGAGGCACATGATTGAATGGAGACGATTTGCAGGGGTGTAACAGCACATGCGCCATGGCTTGGCTCCATGCAAATGCATGCGAAGTCTAACTCTCTCGAAGCTCTTGCAGCGGCTTCTGCTTGCCTTGGTTGCTGGGTTCATGTGCGAAGTATGAGTCCTGATGGGCAAACTTCAGGATAATTGTCGTTACACGTTTTCTCTTTTTGAAGGGCATGCCTATTTTGTGGAAACCTTAGCAATTTTTTTTTGTTTTTTAAATTCCGATACCAACTATCCATGGGGTGACTCAACTGAAGACTGCTGCTGCTCCCCCTTGCATCTCTTTGTTCGCAGCGTCGGCTGGCAGCTCTAGGCTTCACTACACGTCATTTGCGGGAGAAAGGTCCCCTCAAGGATGTTCTCAGCCGTCAGATAAAGTATAGCGAGAGTACCAACGCTGGATGTTGAGCACGTGTTTAGCGCACAGAAGGAAGAATCTTTCCGCCTATCAAGTTACTGTCAGGTGTGCAGCCACCGCCAGGGCGGCTCGCGCGCCAACGAACCGAGTCCCGCGGCTTCCGCGCTGCGGGAATTTAGATTTGTGTTCGCGAAACTCGGTCATTATAGTCGCACAAGCGTTTTTCTGCTGACGGTCTGGTAACTCTTACACTTGCGAAACAGAAGGTGTGAACATGTTTTAGCGGGATAAGTTCGCCGACTTGCCGACAGCTCCAAATTTTCAGCAGCCGAAAGCATCACTCTGCGACTCTCCTCAAAGGCCAGCATGCTTCTCCACCACCCTCTTTTGCCATCACTGAATCCCTCGCCTCACTGAATTGAGATTCCTGAAGTTCCTGAATCCACTTTTGTACCGATACGAACCGTCTCCCAACTCGAAGCCCGTCGCCTCTCTGAATTGAAATTCCTGAAGATCCTGAATCCTCCTTTCTCCTGATCAGAAATGTTCTTTCCTCTGGCTACTTCTCGAGGCTCTAGCTCGTTTCCTCCGAATCCTTGGCGTCTGTAGCATGCCATCGCATCACTGACTGGTGCAAGGTCTTCCGAATCTTTAGCCGTTAATCTTAATCTTATGTCGATCCTACTTATTATTTCAGTTATTCGGAGCAACTGTATTCTGGTAGTTCGGGCCAACTGTATTTCAGTCCCTCTAAACGTTAGTCACTCCGAGCAACTCTAGTCTAGACATTTCGAAAGTCTATTCTAGTCCTTCAACGCGTCTTTGCTATAGTTTGGAGTGAAGATTCCGTAGTCCTGAGCGACTCCTTCCCAGGAGTGACGACCCGTTAGAGTCAATCAGAGCACCTCTATTCTACTGAACCGGAGCAGCGCTACTACCCTTGTCAGTTGGAGCGGCAACGTTTAGGAAAATCTTAAGATCTTGACAGACGGCTTACTGAGATGGTTTGTAGGTGTGATAGTGACCTATTATTAGCGATGGTGTCCCTTCTGACGGTATTACCGAGACGGCAACTTACCACGGCCATTGGCGAAATGGTGACTTTTGATGGTTTATGGAGACGACGACTTCTGACAGCCATTCTCGAAATTTTGATTTCTGACGGTGATGAGCGAAACGTGCTTCTGACGGGCATTTTCAAAACGGTGGCTTCCTGGTGTTAGCAGAGCGTGTCTTTTGCGAAACGGCGACGACGTGGTTGGTAACAGCGTCGTTTGGCGGCCAGTCTCGAAAAGGCGACTTCTGACGGTCACTCGCCAGACGGCGACGTCTGACGGTCACTCGCGAGTCGGCGACTTCTAACGGTCACTGGCGAGACGGCAACTCTGACGACGTTTTCTGACGGATTAGCGGGACAGCGGCTTCTGACGGTCATTGGCGAAACCGTGACGGTCATTAGCGAGGCGGCGACGTCTGACGGTCACTCGCGAGACGGCGACATCTGACGGTCACTCGCGAGATGGCGACATCTGACGGCCATTCGCGAGATGGTGACTTCTGACAGCCACTCGCGAGACACCGACTTCTGACGGTCACCCGCGAAACGGCGACTTCTGACGGCCACCCTCGACACGATTATTTCTGACGGTCATTCGTGCGACGGCGACTTCTGACGGCCATTCGCGAGACGGCGACTTCTGACGGTCACCCTCGATACAATGACTTCTGATGGTCACTCGCGAGACGGCGACTTCTGACGGTCACTTGCGCGACGGCGACTTCTGACAGTCATCTCGCGAGATGGCGACTATTGACGCTCACGAGCGAGTCGGCGACGAAGACGCGCCAGTGGTCGGGGGACGCGCCAGTGGAGCGCGGTGAATGTTGGTGGCGGGAAGTTCTGACGGTCAAAGAGTGGCTTCAGGTTGCTGCTGTTGCTACGCCCGAATCCCGAGATTCCTGGACGGGGGGAGGGAGTGGGAGGAGGGCTGATTGGAGGAAGCGGAGGAGAGGAGGCGGCTACAGCTGCTGATGATGGCGCTTCTGCTGCTGGCAATGGTGCTACTAGTGGCGACGGTTGTGCTGGTCACGCTGCTGCTGCTGCCTCCTCTGCACCTTATATGGTAAGCTGCTTTCTGCACCTCCTTGGACGTAGATGCTCCTTTTTTTTGTGCTGCCCCTGCTACACCTTGTCATGGTTACTGGACCATGACGCACTACCATCAACCCCATGAGCCCATCAGCCCCATCAGAGGGGCCAGCAGAGGGTCCACAAGGGTGCCATGGGTAGCAAAGCGGTAAGTTCGTGGAGCACGTGGTGCAGCCATGATTGCACCTGAGGCGTGGAGAGCACCCAAGGGGAGGAGAAGCTCCCTGCATCGACCCTTCGACACCCCTCCCTCTCTCCTCCTCCTGTCATCCGTCACTCCTCCTCCTCTGGCTGTCAGTGCTCTCACCTCGGGACCCTCCCCAGGTGATAGACGCAAACGCCATGATGTGAGCATGGTGCTGCGAGGTAGACACTCACTGTAAGTTGGTATGGTCCCTGGTGGGACCTGCAGCTTCCAACAGACCCACTCGCCCCAGCCGCTCTTGCAGTTCTCCTTCAGCGGCTGTGCAACACCGAAGACCGACTGTCGAAGACTGACAATCCAGCCACGACCAGGGGGGAATAAAGTCCTCACGCATTCTTAGTTTTTTTTCTATCGCTTTCGATTGTCGTCACTTTCAACCGCATTCTCTTCACTCCCCCTCCCTCGCTTTTCACTTGTCCCTTGCCCTCTCCTCCCCTGCCTTCCCTCCTTCTGCCCCTCCCATGCAGCACCTGCACCCTGAGGGTGGTTCCTACCAAGTAAGTGTGCCCCGTGAGTGCTCCATGTGCCCCTACCCAAGGGAGGGCAGCAGTGGAATGACGCGCGGCGGGCATTTTCTGGGCTGTGACTGCTCTTGCATGCCCGGCTGACCACACTGCCCCTTGCCCTTCACGATTGCGGCTGGTGGGAGTGCGGCTGCCGGGTGCGCGGCTGGAGGGAGCAGCCATGGCGCTAGCCTCGCAACTGCCACCTCTACGGCTAAGTTCCCTCGCATCCCTTTCCAATCTTTCGAGATCCTCATGCTAGCCGTGCTTCCTTGTTTTCCTGCATCGTTGCTTGCTTTGCTCGTTAAAAAAATGGGAGGGATCAAAACTCAGAGTTGGGATTCTTGGCGCGTGGCGATGGTAGCACATGGCACTGGGGCGGAAGGGCTCATACTAGAGTTGTAGGGGATAGAAACGCATTCATCCTCACGCCCGCGTCCCTCTCTTACCTAGTCGCCCTCGCGTGCTAGCTCCATGCCCTGGTGCCGTGGGCTACCATCGCCCTTTCTCTCTTTCTTTGAAGCCTGCACCGTGTTTCACAAGATGCACCCTCGCCATCACTTCTGCTTCTTGCAAAGGGCTTCGTTTCTATGAATCTTTCGCTTGTCATGAACAAACCTCTTGCTTGTTCTTGCACGTATCATTGGCTCGGCATGCCTCGACCTAACTTTCTGCATCTCCTTCCACCAAGTGTTTTTTTCTCCCCGCACCATTCCGTTGTCCCAGGCCCAAGGAGGTGCGCACCGCAGAGCCGGAGTTGGAGGGCAGTGGAAAGACGCACGGCAGGCAGCCACAGCGGTGTGGCTGCCCCCTGCTCGCCCTGCTGACCACTGCACTCCCAGTCGCGTTGGAGGCTGGCGGGTGCCGCTGCTGGGAGTGCTGCCGCTGGGAGTGCGGCTGCAGGGAGTGCGGCTGGATGGAGTGTGGCTGGAGGGAGTGCGGCTGGAGGGAGTGCGGCCAGAGGGAGCGCCTCTGCTGGGAGCACGCGGTGCAGCCGAGGGTGGAGAGCACCCACCTACGGGAAGGTGGAGCGCCCTGCATCGACCCTTCCACACCCGTCCCGCTCTACTCCGCCTCTCATCCGTCCCTCCTCCTCCTCTGGCTGTCAGTGCTCTCACCTCGGGACCCTCCCCAGGTGACACAGGTAGACAATCACTGTAAGTTGGTATGGTCCCTGGTGAGGTGTGCAGCTCCCAACACACCCTCTCCACTCGCCCCAACCACTCCTGCAACACGCCAGCAGGGGCAATGCAATGCCGACTCTCGAAGACCGACCTTCCAGTCACTACCAGGGCAATCGCTCCTCGGTTTCAACCGTCCTCGCTCTCACTGTCCTCGCTTTCACCGTCCTCACTTTCACTGTCATTCATCTGTTGTGTTTAGCCGTCCTCGCTTTCAATCTCATTTGCTTTATCGCTCACTCCCTCCTTCCCTTTTCTCACTTGTCCCTTCCTCTCCCCCCCCCTCCCCCCCCTCCCTTCCCTCCGTCCTCTCCACCCCTCCTAGCGGTCCCGTACCCCATGACTGCAGCAGCTGCAGCTAGAGATATCAGGGAGGGCTGCAGGGAAGGCAGCAGTGGGATGACGCACGGCAAGCAGTCGCTGGACTGTGACTGGCCCCTTTGGGCTCTGCTGACTACAGCGCCCCTTGCCCTTGACGAGCTGCTGTCATCATGGTTTCACTCTGCCTCGTCTTGCAGCTGTACTCCCATGGCCCTGCCGCATGTACTTATTCTGCATCGCCCTTCGGTGCTGAGAGCGGGGATGGAGCTGCATTTTGGTATGTATATCTCTGCCACACTTGCTCTCTGCTCACTTGCTCTCTGCTCACTTACTCTGCTCACTCTCTGCTCACTTGCTCTCTGCTCATTTGCTCTCTGCTCACTTGCTCTCTGCTCATTTTCTCTCTGCTCACTTGTTCTCTGCTCAGTTGTTCTCTGCTCACTTGCCTCAAGGTACGTATCCCTCTGCCTCATTGTGCTGCACTCCTTGCTCCCTTTGCCGTGCCTCTCTTTATTCTGCATCGCCTGTTGCACGGTGCTCCAGTGCTTTTGAGTCGACTCAAATGCATCGCCTGTTGCACGGTTCTCCGGTTGAGTGGAGCTGGCATCACGTGGCCGCCGCAGCCGCCCGTGGGTGCACGGTGCTCCGGTGATACGTCTCTCCCTGCCTTGCTTGCTGCCCCCTTTGCAACGCCTGCTGCTTGCCCACCCTACACCTTCACACCCACAGGCAGCACAGGCAGCACAGACAGCACAGACAGCACAGAAAGGCAGACATACAGTTCTGACAGAACAGACGGCACAGAAAGATACAGACAAATACAGACAGACCAGACAGCACACCTTGATAACAGTGCCGCACCTGTAGTCATAACCACACTTTAAGATCGATTGCGGAATCGAAGAACAAAGGAAAAAGGGATGAAATGTCTGTAGCAGGAACGAGGGTCCTAACGTGCTTGATCTGTTTTAACTATTTGTGTATATGGTGTATGTAACCCTCGCCACTTCCTCAACCTCTGGCCCACCTTTCCCTCCCCACCTCTGGACATTTGAGGTGTCTCTCTCTTCTGATCATTTCATCCTCTCCCTCCTTTCCCTCTGGACTCTGGACTCGGGCTCTGGGCTCTGGACTCTGGGCTCTGGACTCCGGAACCTGGACTGGGACTCTGGACTCTGGACTCTAGTCTAGGACTCTGTACTCTTGACTCGGCCTGTGGACTCTGGACTCTAGACTCTGGGCTCAGACTCAGGACTCTGTACTCTGGACTCGGACTCGGACTCTGGACTCTGGACTCTGGACAGGGACTCTGGACTCTGGACTCGTTCCCTGGACTCTGAACTCTGGACTCGGACTATGGGCTCTGGACTACGACTCTGGACTCTGGACACTGGACTCTGGACTGGGACTCTGGACTCTGGACTCTGGACTCGTACTCTGGACTCTGGACTCTGGACTCCGGACTCTGGACTCTGGACTCTGGACTCGGCCTCTGAACTCTGGACTCGGACCCTGGACTCTGGACTCTGGACTCTGGACTCTGGACTCGGGCACTCTGGACTCTGGAATCTGGGCTGTGGACCCTGACTCTGGACACGGACTCTGGACTCTGGACTCTGGACGCTGGACTCTGGACTCGGCCTCTGGACTCTGGACTCTGGTCTCTGGACGCGGACTCTAGACTCTGGACTCTGGGCGCTGGACTCTGGACTCTGGACTAGGACTCTGTACTCTAGACTCGGACTCGGACTCTAGACTCGGACTCTGGACTGTAATCCTGAAACGGCGCGCGGCGGAAGCAGCTGGGAGGGTAGGGTTTGGCTTGGGAGTGGGACCGCTAGGAGGAGGAGCACAAAAGCAGTAAGGTAGGGTAGATGTTGCTACTCTGTTTGTTCTCTCGTTATCATGGGAAAGCCTGCATGCTCTATTACTAGTGGAATTACTCATGAGCAAGGCTAGATCCATGTAGGGAGGCCGGAAAGAGGTGCAGTTAAAAGGATCAGGGTGAGAGATTTAGTCTCGAGCTTTTCGTACAAACAGAGTCATGGCGGGCATATCGCTGCGTAGCGGCATGCGCCTACCCGTGGGAGAGACTCCCCCGCTGGGGGAGGAGAACGCGCCGCCAAGAGAAGAAGGCGAAGAACGGGGACGGGAATCGTCAGAGGATAAGCGCGAATCCCGCGCGAGGAGGCTGACGAAGAAGGGCAAGAGTGCGACGAGGAGATTCGCGGCTCTAGCAGGTTTGCCATGCGAGCAGACCGCCGTCCAGGAGGAGGAATCCCGTTGGCGGGAAGCGGGGGAATCCCGTCAGGCGTCGCGGAGAGCAGCAGAGGGGTCCCGGACTCGAGGGCAGCTGGATCCGCAGAGATCGGCGCATCTGCACGGTTAAGCGAGATGGGTGGCGAAGGTGCAGCCGTGGGGAGAGGCGCATCCGCGGGGGGGCCGTCAAGGCGGTCCCTGTGGGAGGACGGGACAAGATATCGCTACACCAACCTTCCGAAAGTGGAGGTTCCAGCTCGCTTTACGGGCGACCAAGAGACCTGGCCGCGGCTTAAGGCGTATGCGATGCACATCCGCAGGGAGAAATTCTGCTGGGAGCAAGATGGCTTGGACTTAAAGCACTTCTTTCGCTCTCTGGGGAACACGCTGGCCGGAGACGCGGAGGCGTTCTTCCTCGAAGTATGCGATCTGCTGCTGCAGGAAGAGGAGCGGGATGCTTTGGGTCGGGTGTGCCGCGATGAGGAGGGACGAATCGTGACGCTGAGATATCCGACAGAGAGATTCCTCGCTGAGCTGCAGGTCCATGTCCCCACGCAGACGCCGGCCCGGCTGAGAGAGTTTGAGCAGCTGCGGAGGGCCCCGAGAGAGTCGCTGCTGGCCTATTACCGGCGGGTGGATCAGCTGGCTGACGACATCAGCTACAAGGAGCCACGGATAGTGGTGGCGAAATTCGTGGATGGGCTGTCGGGAGATCTGGCGCAGACGGTGAGAGACCACACGTACAACTTAGGGCCGAACGCCACGCTTCGTCAGGCGTATGAGATAGCATGGCGGAATGAGCAATCCTTGAGCATGTATGACCTGGGGAAGTGGGCAGAACGGTCCATGCCCCGCGAGCGTGATCACAGGGGAGTAAGTTGGGGTGGAGCCATGATGGCAGTAAGGAAATGAGGAAGGAGGGCCGGAAGACAGGAATCAGAGGGGACGGGCGAGGAGAGCAAGAAGCGCGACTCCTCCCCCGGGTGAAGAGCCCGTGTGCTATAGGTGCAGGGAGCCCGGGCACTTTAAACGAGACTGCCCCAAGCTACAGTCCCGTACATACTGCCAGCGAAAGGGGCATGCGGCTGACAACTGTTATACGAAGCAGAGGGAAGAACGGAGCCGTGGGGGAAGACGCAGTCGCATAGAAGCACTGGAAGAAGAGCTCAGGAAGCTCAAGACAGAGGCGGAGGGCAGCGAGGAAGAGGAGGACCAAGGAGCACTAATGGCTCGAGCAGACCAGGAAGATGAAGGGGAGCTGCCAGAGCCCTTCTTCATGGCCTCGGGGAGAGATCGAGACCGAGAAGACCTGGGGCTGTGCAGCGGGGGCAAAGATGGACGCCGCGAGATGCGACAGGGGCGCAGAGGGCCACGGATGGAGCCCTCCCCAGCGGTGCAGCGGGCAGCGGAAGCTGCAGCGGAGGCGGTGGCGCGTGCAGGGGGCAGCCATGGGCCACGCAGGCATCCCTTTGAGCGTATGGCGGCACGGCCGTGCGTGGTGGAAGCAGTGGAAGAGTCCGTGGCAGTAGAAGGAAAGTACCCGGGTACGACGATCATTGACACCCCATCTGAGCCGCATCCCACGCCACCCCGTGCCCCATTTCCGCTGTCACTGCCAGGTGCGCTTCGCGCACCAGTGCTCTCTCATCCGCTGCCACGTCTAGGTTCTCCACGATGTAGGAGAACGGCCCCTGTTGCAGCTTAATCAGCTTCATGACCCGTATCAGCTCGTGAAACAGGCTCGTCCGGTGATCTGCCAGCCCTCTACCTGCACCTGCTGTAGACTGGCCCTGACACTCCCACCCTGCTACCAACAGGTCCACCTGCCCCCAGCTGCGAACCACCTCCACCGTGATGGTAGTCACGTCGCTCACCACACTCGCATCTACTTCCGCGCGCTCAATCACCGCTAGGGGTAGTAGATCGGGGAACTGTTGGTGGAGGATTCGGGCATGGTGATAGGCCATGCGACGTATTTCTTCCTTCTCCACGTACACCCATCTTTTGACCGTCTGCCCCGTGTGGACACAAGCCGCCAGGCCCGGTCCTATCCCTCCGAACATCTCCAGCAGCATCAGCTGCCTGTTGAACGTCTCGAAATCGTACGTGGGCTCCGTCAAGTCCTTTGCTTCACAGTACTCCTCCACTCTCGGGCTGGCTGCTTCCTCCCATCTCCGCCTCTCACTGCTCCTCTCCAGGTATACTCCAGCATCCTCGAAGCGTTGTTCAGGCACCCGGTCTGCAGATGGTTCCCTGTACTCGGGTCTCCCTCTCAGGAACCGAGAGGGCAATACAGCCGCTGTACTCTCTTCTCGCCGTAGGTCTGCATCCCAGTAGCGGGGCTGGTACGTGACCTTCTCTGCCCTGCCCAGGTGTCCACAACTGCCCCGATTTTGTACAGCAGCTCCCGTAGTCATCGGAATCCGAGATGAGGCAATGCACCCTGAGTCTCCCTTCGTTCTCTGTCCCGGGAGCCAGCACCACCTCCTGCAAGCGCAAGGTCCCTGGCAGCCATTTGCCTGTTCCCCCCTCTGCTGTCTGTATCCTCACCCCTTCAGGTGTCACATTCTCCTCTTGGTGGAGCCCCAAACGCTCGGCCAGTCGCCTGCCGATCAGCACCTGAGAGGCACGACTCACCGAGTGAGGAGATACTGGCAGAATCTCATACCAGAGCCTGTACTAAGGGACCAGCTGGGACGAATGCAGAGACCCCTACCAAGGCTGGTGCAAGACATCTTGGAACCAGGCAGGCGGGCTGCCCCGGTAACCATGCCAGACGCTCGGATGCAGTACCCATGCAATGAAGTGGGGGCACCACGTCAGGCCTGGCCCACGCTGGTAGCGACCCCAGGCAGCTATGCCTTCCGGATGCAGGATGGACAGCCAGGGCCCGGAATGGTGCAGGTCCTATCCACTGGAGAGTGAGAGGAACCCTTGGCAGTGGAGCGAGAACGGGCACTAGGGTACTTGAGAAATGCAACCGCAGCAGAGGGAATGACGGAGGCAGAGAGGCGACGAGCTCTAGGGGGAGTAATAGATCAGCATGCACTGGTATGGTTGATGTACCGGGCAGAGAAGCGATAGGAGGCAATGCGCAAGCAGTTGCTAATGATTTGGAGGTGGAAGGACATAGAAGAAATGATAGAGGCAGACCCAGTTCAAGCTTTGGACTCGGACTCTGGATTCTGGACTTTTGGAATCTGGACTCTGGACTAGGACTCTGGTCTCTGGACTAGGACTCTGGTCTCTGGACTAGGACTCTGGACTCTGGACTCTGGACTCGGACTCTGGACTCTGGACTCGGACTCTAGACTCTGATCTCTGGACTCTTGACTCTAGACTCTGGACTCTGGACTACGACTCTTGACTCTGGACTCGGACTCTGGACACTGGACTCTGGACTCGGACTCTGGACTCTGGACTCTGGACTCTTGAATCTGGACTCTGGACTCTGGACTCTGGACTATGACTCTGGACTCTGGACTCTGGACTCGGACTCTGGACTCTGGACTCTGGACTCTGGACTCGGACTCTGGATTCTGGACCCTGGAATCTGGACTCTGAACTCGTAACTCCGGCCTCTGGACTAGGACTCTGAACTCTGGACTCTTGACTCTGGACTCGTGACTCCGGACTCGTGACTCTGGACTCGGACTCGGCCTCTGGACTCTGGATTCTGGACTCTGGACTCTAGTCTCTGGACTCTGGACTCTGGACTCTGGACACTGGACTCTGGACTCTGGACTCTGGACTCTGGACTCTGGACTCTGGACTCTGGACTCTGAACTCTGTACTCTTGACTCTGGACTCTGGACTCTGGACTCGGACTCTGGACTCAGGACTCAGGACTCAGGACTCGGGCTCTGGACTCTGGACTCGGACTCTGGACTCAGGACTCAGGACTCGGGCTCTGGACTCTGGACTCTGGACTCGGACTCTGGATTCTGGACCCTGGAATCTGGACTCTGGACTCGTAACTCCGGCCTCTGGACTAGGACTCTGGTCTCTGGACTCTGGACTTGGACTCTGGACTCTGAACTCTGGACTCTTGACTCTGGACTCGTGACTCCGGACTCGTGACTCTGGACTCGGACTCGGCCTCTGGACTCTGGATTCTGGACTCTGGACTCTAGTCTCTGGACTCTGGACTCTGGACTCTGGATTCTGGACTCTAGACTCGAGTCTCTGGACTCTGGACTGTGGACTCGTGACTCTGGACTCGGACTCGGCCTCTGGACTCTGGACTCTGGACTCGGACTCTGGACTCTGTACTCTGCACTCTGCACTCTGGACTCAGCACTCTGGACTCGGACTCGGCCTCTGGACTGTGGAATCTGGACTCTGACACTGGACTCTGGACTCTGGACTCTGTACTCGGCCTCTGGGCTCTGGACTCTGGACTCTGTACTCCGGACTCGGCCTCTGGACTCTGGACTCTGCACTCGGACTCTGGACTCTGGACTCTGGACTCTGGACTAGGTCTCTGGACACTGGACTCTGGACTCTGGACTCTGTACTCTGGACTCGGACACTGGACTCTAGACTCTGGACTCTGGACTCGGCTTCTGGGCTCTGGACTCTGGACTCGTGTGGACTCTGGTCTCTGGACTCTAGACTCTGGATTCTGGACTCTGGAATCTGGACTCCGGACTCTAGACTCCGTCCTCTGGACTATGACTCTGGACTCTGGACTCGGACTCTGGACTCTGGACTCTGGACTCTGGACTCTAGACTCTGCACTCTGGACTAGGACTCTGGACTCTGGACTCTGGACTCTGGACTCTGGACTCTGGACTCTGGACTCTGGACTCTGGACTCGGACTCTAGACTCTGATCTCTGGACTCTTGACTCTAGACTCTGGACTCTGGACTACGACTCTTGACTCTGGACTCGGACTCTGGACACTGGACTCTGGACTCGGACTCTGGACTCTGGACTCTGGACTCTTGAATCTGGACTCTGGACTCTGGACTCTGGACTATGACTCTGGACTCTGGACTCTGGACTCGGACTCTGGACTCTGGACTCGGACTCTGGATTCTGGACCCTGGAATCTGGACTCTGAACTCGTAACTCTGGCCTCTGGACTAGGACTCTGAACTCTGGACTAGGACTCTGGTCTCTGGACTCTGGACTCTGGACTCTGGACTCGGACTCTGGATTCTGGACCCTGGAATCTGGACTCTGAACTCGTAACTCCGGCCTCTGGACTAGGACTCTGAACTCTGGACTAGGACTCTGGTCTCTGGACTCTGGACTCTGAACTCTGTACTCTTGACTCTGGACTCGTGACTCCGGACTCGTGACTCTGGACTCGGACTCGGCCTCTGGACTCTGGATTCTGGACTCTGGACTCTAGTCTCTGGACTCTGGACTCTGGACACTGGACTCTGGACTCTGGACTCTGGACTCTGGACTCTAGACTCTGCACTCTGGACTAGGACTCTGGACTCTGGACTCTGGACTCTGGACTCTGGACTCTCGACTCTGGACTCTGGACTCTGGACTCTGGACTCTTGAATCTGGACTCTGGACTCTGGACTCTGGACTATGACTCTGGACTCTGGACTCTGGACTCGGACTCTGGACTCTGGACTCTGGACTCGGACTCTGGACTCAGGACTCAGGACTCGGGCTCTGGACTCTGGACTCTGGACTCTGGACTCGGACTCTGGACTCTGGAATCTGGACTCTGGACTCGGACTCTGGATTCTGGACCCTGGAATCTGGACTCTGGACTCGTAACTCCGGCCTCTCGACTAGGACTCTGGACTCTGGACTAGGACTCCGGTCTCTGGACTCTGGACTTGGACTCTTGACTCTGGACTCGTGACTCCGGACTCGTGACTCTGGACTCGGACTCGGCCTCTGGACTCTGGATTCTGGACTCTGGACTCGAGTCTCTGGACTCTGGACTGTGGACTCGTGACTCTGGACTCGGACTCGGCCTCGGGACTCTGGACTCTGGACTCGGACTCTGGACTCTGTACTCTGCACTCTGGACTCAGCACTCTGGACTCGGACTCGGCCTCTGGACTGTGGAATCTGGACTCTGACACTGGACTCTGGACTCTGGACTCTGTACTCGGCCTCTGGGCTCTGGACTCTGGACTCTGTACTCTGGACTCTGGACTCTGGACTCTGGACTCTGGACTCTGGACTACGACTCTTGACTCTGGACTCGGACTCTGGACACTGGACTCTGGACTCGGACTCTGGACTCTGGACTCTGGACTCTTGAATCTGGACTCTGGACTCTGGACTCTGGACTATGACTCTGGACTCTGGACTCTGGACTCGGACTCTGGACTCTGGACTCTGGACTCGGACTCTGGACTCAGGACTCAGGACTCGGGCTCTGGACTCTGGACTCTGGACTCTGGACTCGGACTCTGGACTCTGGAATCTGGACTCTGGACTCGGACTCTGGATTCTGGACCCTGGAATCTGGACTCTGGACTCGTAACTCCGGCCTCTGGACTAGGACTCTGGACTCTGGACTAGGACTCCGGTCTCTGGACTCTGGACTTGGACTCGTGACTCTGGACTCGTGACTCCGGACTCGTGACTCTGGACTCGGACTCGGCCTCTGGACTCTGGATTCTGGACTCTGGACTCGAGTCTCTGGACTCTGGACTGTGGAATCGTGACTCTGGACTCGGACTCGGCCTCTGGACTCTGGACTCTGGACTGGGACTCTGGACTCTGTACTCTGCACTCTGGACTCAGCACTCTGGACTCGGACTCGGCCTCTGGACTGTGGAATCTGGACTCTGACACTGGACTCTGGACTCTGGACTCTGTACTCAGCCTCTGGGCTCTGGACTCTGGACTCTGTACTCTGGACTCTGGACTCTGGACTCTGGACTCTGGACTCTGGACTACGACTCTTGACTCTGGACTCGGACTCTGGACACTGGACTCTGGACTCGGACTCTGGACTCTGGACTCTGGACTCTTGAATCTGGACTCTGGAATCTGGACTCTGGACTATGACTCTGGACTCTGGACTCTGGACTCGGACTCTGGACTCTGGACTCTGGACTCGGACTCTGGACTCTGGACTCTGACTCTGGACTCTGGAATCTGGACTCGTGACTCCGGACTCGTGACTCTGGACTCGGACTCGGCCTCTGGACTCTGGATTCTGGACTCTGGACTCGAGTCTCTGGACTCTGGACTGTGGACTCGTGACTCTGGACTCGGACTCGGCCTCTGGACTCTGGACTCTGGACTGGGACTCTGGAATCTGTACTCTGCACTCTGGACTCAGCACTCTGGACTCGGACTCGGCCTCTGGACTGTGGAATCTGGACTCTGACACTGGACTCTGGACTCTGGACTCTGTACTCGGCCTCTGGGCTCTGGACTCTGGACTCTGTACTCCGGACTCGGACTCTGGACTCTGGACTCTTGACTAGGTCACTGGACTCTGGACTCTGTACTCTAGACTCCGTCCTCTGGACTCAGACTCTGGACTCTGGACTTGGACTCGGCCTTTGGACTCTGGACTCTGGACTCGGACTCTGGACTCCGGACTCTGGACTCTGGACTCTAGACTCTGCACTCTGGACTAGGACTCTGGACTCTGGACTCTGGACTCTGGACTCTGGACTCTGGGCTCTGGACTCGTGTGGACTATGGACTCGGACTCTGTACTCGGCCTCTGGGCTCTGGACTCTGGACTCTGTACTCCGGACTCTGGACTCTGACTCTGGACTGGGCCTCTGGACTGTGGACTCTGGACTCTAGACTCTGGACTCTGGACTGGGCCTCTGGACTTTGGACTCTGGACTTGGACTCTGGACTCGGACTCTGGATTCTGGACTCTGGAATCTGGACTCTGGACTCTAGACTCCGGACTCTGGACTAGGACTCTGGATTCTGGACTCTGGAATCTGGACTCTGGACTCTAGACTCCGGACTCTGGACTAGGACTCTGGACTCTGGACTTGGATTCTCGACTCTGGACTCGGACTCTGGACTCTGGACTCTGGACTCTGGACTCTGGACTCTGGACTCTGGACTCTGGACTCTGGACTCTGGACTCTGGACTCTGGACTCTGGACTCTGGACTCTGGACTCTGGACTCTGGACTCAGGACTCAGGACTCAGGACTCAGGACTCTGAACTCTGGACTCTTGACTCTGGACCCTGCTACACCTTGTCATCTCCCTTGGCTCATTTCACCTTGTGCTTGTTGCGTGGTGCAGGTCGATTCACTGCTTGGTGACGGGAGGGAGACAGCACGCAGAGGGAGGGATCTGGCGGCACCCCCATGCACCCCATGCACCCCATGCAACCCATGCACCCATGCCGCCCGTCGCGAGATACTGTGCGGGGTGACATGCCACCAGGGGTGACATGCCGTCCGGGGTGACATTCCGCCCGGGGTGAGATGCTGCCCGGAGTGACATGCCGCCGGGTGGTTGCATGCCGCCCGGGGTGACATGCCGCCCGGGGTGACATGCCGCCCGGGGTGACATGCCGCCCGGGCAGTCATGCTGCCCTGGGTGCGGTGCCGCCAGGGGTGAGTTGCCGCCCGGGGTGAGATGCTGTTCCAGCTCCAGCCAGAATTCTCCAAGCGGAGAAAATGAGAGAAATGCATTTAGCTTGTGCCCCTCGCATGTGTCCCATTACCCTGCACCATGCACACTATCTACAGGTCTATCTGTGCAAGGGAGGACCCTGGTTACATGACCGGGTGCAAGTGACGTGATCGCTAGCTAGACATGCAAATGGGCACACTGATTACAGGTTTTGGACGGTGGGCCCTACCTCAATGCAGTGTCCAGGAGAACATAAGGGTTAAACCTCGTAATGGCCTAGAGGGGTACAGAAGTTGAGCAGCTCATGCCACTACTGGATCCGGGATGGAGGGGCTTGCTTGTCGCGTGCTACATGACAACTTCTAGTCGTCTGGCGTGGTGATAGACTGACACGGTGTTTTCTTTGTTTTTGCTTGCTTCTTTGCCTCTGCCGAGTCTGCAAGCAATGGAACACGTGAGATCGTGTGGCCTGCTTGTTTTGTGGTTATGACAGGCTATTTTTCGCATCGAGACATCAGCTGCTCCTTTGATTTAGACGTTTCTTGAGAATTGGATCACTGCAGCAACCCAACTCCCCTACATTTTTCATGCTACATGGTATTGGCAAACAAGAAAGTGTGACTACAGCAGTGAAATAAGGTGTGATGACAGCAGACTAAACTGCAGTGGTACCGCATGCTATCTACCAGTTTGAGCAACAGGCACACCCCTGCAAAACCGCCATTGGTTGCACCCACTTACACTTATTCAAGGTGCTGTAACAACAGCAAGCACTACCACCGCTCGCATTTATGAACAGTATTTTACAAAGAGGCAAGTCACAAGTACCAGGCCCACAAGACATCCTCCCACACTCGGAGAGTGTACTACCACTTTTGACTAGAAAAGGCTTCTGCGAAACGACCGTGTGGTTGTCTGGTACGTCTTGATTAGCAGGCCAACGCCTATACCCACCCCAATGCACATTCCCAGTCCAAGACCCACCCCAACCCTGACTCCCGCATTGAACCAGGAGAGCTCCCCGCTCCCCTCTTCGTTCTCAACATAGCCTGCAGGAAGATCGTAGAATCCTGGAAACTGACTCTGTTGCTTGGGAGAATTCTGATTGCCCTGTATCCAGCAAATCAGGGGTAGAAGGAAATCGACAGTTCAGAGCAGAGAAATTGACAATCTAGGGCGAAGGACTGACAATTTAAAGCAGAACATTCCAGCACAGGGGTAGAGCCAACAGCACTTCAGGTGCCGCACGGGGAGAACGAATTACAGAATAGGAGGTGGAAGATGGGGGAGTGTGAGGGGGGGGGAGGAAGGGCAAGACAAGTAAGGGCTGAAAGACCAACTTCTGACACCTGCAGCATACCTGGAAAACGACGACCGATTTTCGCTGATCGTCGTCGAGACCCATCGTCTTGGTGTGCATCCGGTCGGATTCCTCAACCTCGGGAATTGCGTCCAGCCCTCCCTTCCAGTGGTTCTTCCGTCTAGCCGTCAGTTGCACCGTCTCCGTCAGCATGACCGGCAAACCGTCACACCGGCCGACTATGCAAATCTCCAGAGACGGCTGAACCGCGTGATCCGACAGCTCTTGGACGGACTTAACAGCGAACCCACTCCAGGAGCTGCTGGTGGTACAGGAGCACTCGAGCGTCCATTGACCTTCCAAGGGTAACCCTCGCTCAGGTAAAACGGGTAACCCTGAAACCGCTTCCTCCAGTGACGGTCTGGATCTCAAATTAAGCGAGCAGGCGACCAGCTTTTCGCCTTCGTGAAAGATGCCGAAAGAAAGATGTCTCCGGATTCTTAATCTGTCCGTGCTGACGAATGTCGCTTCGGAGCTTTCACAATCCGCTCGGTCTTTTCTCAAGGACAAGGAGACGTCTTCCAACGGGCTTCTTCTGGCGCCGTTAACTTCCAATTCTGAAGAAATCTCGCGTGGAGGAGAAGAAAATACCAGGTAGTCGGAGCTGCTGTTAATGATGTTCTGAGCGGATATTCTGGCGTAGATAACCTTCACGTCGAGCCATCCCGCTGCTTGGCCTGCGATCTGAGACGCCATAACGGCCGGAATTTACCACAATTCCACGTCCAGCTGACTCCTGCAAGTCAGGAACGGCAATCAGCTAACCAACCGGGCCCAGACACTGCTGCGGGAAAAATGACTACGAAATCTATTCCGTATACACGCAGAAAGCTCCCTAGTCTCAGAGGAAGCTCCACTGCTGCGAATGTTGCAGCATCTGCTGACTTTAAATCGATAGCAGACGTTGACATCCAGCAGCAGGAGCGGAATCGGGCAGGCCGTGGCAGCACAGAAACACGAAGCAGAAAACAGTCGCCTCTCACTTCAAGGATACGAAGCGGGAGGAGGATAATTCAAGCAGGAAAGGGAAGTGCATGAGTTCTTCCTCCTGACGGCTGACAGCCAGGAGAGGGAAAAGGGAAAAAGGGGAAGAAAGTCGCCTGACAAGAACAGTTCTTGTTCCGAACCCCCATCACTTGCTCCTCCCCACTCCGCCTATCCGCCACGGCGGAGCACGGCAGGCGCACAGGCGTTAACGACGTTAACGAACACATTTTCCTGGTTGTGGGATTTCTCCCTCCTAAATGGGAGGCTCGTGATTTGCGAAAATTGCATCTCGCGAACGCGACAGAGGCCTGCGATTCCCGTCGATTCGCGAACGTTGCCTTTCCGCTCGCCGAAAACGCCAAGAAATAGACATTCCGCCTGCTGCATGCTCTCTGCCGAAGTTGCCTGCGCCACGCTTGCGTCCAACCGACGTGAGTCAGCCGTGCATGCTCCCTGTGGATGCCCTGATTGGCGGTTGCGATTGGCCCGAGGACCACCAGCGAACAAACAAAGTGAATTCCGCCACTCCGGGAATACTGCCCCGCTGGCGGGCCCAGCTCCGCTGATCGAGCCAGGAAGCCTGGCACCTGTCTTCGTTTGGCGGCGACGTGTGGGCCCAAGAGCATTCCGCAAGTCATTAGACACAGCATACACTTATATGACTTCAACATACGCTCTCTTCTTATCTTACAATAGTCCAAATTCCACATCTACTTGACGATACTTGCACCTTCCAAGTCACCAGAATGAGTCTCTAGCATTGGGTGTCCATGAGTAGAATTCGTAACCACCATTCGTGAATAAGAAAGGGACATCCAGAATGCCCTTGATTTCATGGCATCTCCCACGCACATTTCGAGTGGAGTCGAACTACCTTACACTTCTGAAGAATGGCAGTGTTGTTTGCCTACTGTTTCTCAATCTCGACCTCGTCCTATCCCCGAACGCACTTCCAAGAATGCTGCTCGCAAAAGCAGCATCAAGCCCTCCAACAGGCTGAGGCGAATCTTCCTGGACCGCTTGTAACCGGCCCCGCTGCTGTCTGTTGGCATGGGTTTCGGATCGATTGCCCAAATTTCTCCTTCTACCGAGTCCTGAAACATGCCTGTCCACTTGAAGTCGACGGCGGGTCCGTCGAGGGGTCCTGAATGACGCAGAGGAGAGGAGCTCTGATAATTAGCAACAGGACGTTATAAGGCACATAATCCTCAATGAACATTACCCTAGATGCGGCCTCTACAGCCATTGCAGTCGTCCCCCATATGATCCCCATGCATCCCCCATGCACCCACCTCCTCTCTGAGCATGCAGGGCAGAACCAGGGCTCCTGGCTTGAGAAAAACGGCAGGGAGCGGTGTTTGAGACTCACAATATAACACCCTTTATCATGCTCATACCTCCTCCCCAAGCACGCAGGGCAGAACCAGGGCTCCTGGCTTGAGGGGACTGCAGGCAGCGGCGGGTCGAGGCAGAAGGTGTGGTGCGCCCCCAGGTGGTTGCAGGCGTCGCACAGCAGCAGGAGATCCTCCATGGCGCCCGACTGGCACACGCAGCACACCATGGTCTGAGTGGGGGAAGGGAGGGGGGTGGGGAATGGGGGAAGATTGCAAGGGATGGGGAGAGCGGGAGGGTAAGCAGAAGAGAGGTGGGCCACAGCAGAAGGTGTGGTGCGCCCCCGGGTGGTTGCAGGCGTCGCACAGCAGCAGCAGACCCTCCATGGCGCCCGACTGGCACACGCAGCACACCATGGTCTGCGAGTGCAAGGAGATGAGAAAAGAGGAAATGAGAGTGCAAGGAATGAGAAGAGAGGAAACACTAGCAAGACTCATGACTCAAGGGGAGCACAGGAGCAAAGAGTGAGGAGGGGGGAGATTTTCTCGTGAGGGTTTAGTGACAAGAGCAATGTTCTTTACCAAACATCAAGACAGATTGCAGGATGCCAGCATTATAAAAGGCAGCCTTACATCGAGTGGTGATTCGTCTGTGGGAGTCCTTCTCTTGAGGCATGGCACCATCACAATGCGCTCCTCCTCCCCATCCACTTGCAGATCACCATCTTCATCCATAGCAGCGGCACCAGCAGCAGCACCAGCAGCAGGGGCAGCAGGGAGACTGCTGCGCTTGGCAGCTGCAGCTGCTGCTCCGCTGGCCTTCTTGTTGCGCACTGTAATGAACTCGAAGGGCTCCTTACAAAGAGGACAGCAGGGGACTGCAGTGGCCTGTGAAGGGGGGCACACGGAGGGAGGGGCGGGCAGGATGGGAATCGGGGGCAATGGGCTTGGAGGCATGAAGCTCGGATGCAATTAGCTTGGAGTCATGGCAGGAAACAGGAGACGCCAATATCGGGAGAGGATGAGAGCAGGAGAGGGATGGAACAAAAATGGGGAAATCAGAGAGAGAAAAAACCCGCACTCTCAGCCGACTTGGGGACGCAGCAGTAGCAGACGGCGTGCATGCATGGCAGCAGGGGTTGGGGAAGAAGAATGGCGAGCAAGAGCAAGAAGCAAGAAAAGTCCACTCACTGCGGATTCAGCCCACTTGCGGATGCAACAGTAGCAGAAGGCGTGCATGCACGGCAGCACGCCGATCCTGGACGCCGGGGTGTCCTCCTGGCAGATGGCGCACGCACACCCCCCACTCGGACTCGCAAACGCCGCCCTGGGAGGCGTGCGGGCCACTTGCTTTTGCGCAGACTCCAGGTTCGCCCTGGGCGGCGTGCGGAAAGCTGATGCTGCCTTGTGATTCAAATGGGGAGGTGTGTGGGCACTTGTGCGGTGTGGGGTGTGATGGCGAGGAGAGTGCGGGAGAGCAGGAGGAGGGGCGTGGCTGATAGGGGTGGGGTCAGAGGCAGCAGCAGGGGCTGTGGCAGAGGGGGCAGCAGAAGGAGCGGCAGGTGTGGTGGTGGATAGAGGAGCGGGATGCGAGGCGCTGGCAAGGGGAAAAGGATCAGCAGAGTGCGCAGCATCGGCAGGTATCTTCCCAGAGCGACCAGAGGAGAGGAGGCCCCTTGGGTGATTATTCTGGTGGCTGCGCTGCAGCACCCGCTGGTTGCGGTTGCTTCTAGGAGACATTCCGCTGCGCTGGGTGCTCCTTCTTATGGGCGAGAGGGGACTGGCTTGCTGGGAGTGTGTTGCCATGGAGGCTCGGCTGGGTGAGGAAGGTGCGGAATACCTCTGGATTGTTGCTCTGCTTCCCGATACTTCTGCTCCCCCCACAGCTGCTACAGCTCCTGCTGCTAGTGCTGCTCCAGCTACTCCTGCTGCTACAGCTCCTGCTGCTAGTGCTGCTCCAGCTACTCCTGCTGCTCCAGCTCCTGCTGCGCCAACTTCTGCTGCACCTGCTCTCCCTGGTAACGATGATGGCAGCTCCCTCATCATTATCTGCTGCTGCGGACAGTGCTCTTGCTCCTTCTGGCGATGCTGCTGCTTCTGCTGCTGTTGCTCTTGACCATGCCCCCACTGCTGCTGCTGCTGCTGCTGGCTCCGCTGCTGCGCCTGGCAAAGTTGCCGCCCATTCACACCCTCACCTTCTGTCACACCTGCCATACATTCCTCAGGCGTGAGGTTCAGCTCTGGTATTCGCAACGGTCTCCTCGGCTCCACCTTCCGTCCCAAAAACGCCTCCAGCGTCCATGGGGACTTGCCACGTGGCAGACTGCCAAGTGCTGCCTCGTCACCGGCCAAGATCCCCCTTGTCCCTGGAAAGCCCATGGCTGCGTGATTAGAAAGCCCCTGACTCACACCACCTGACTGACCCCTTAAAGCCCCTGAACGCTCCCATAAAGCAGCACCGCCTGCATCCCCTCCCCCGCCCCCTTCTTCATCCCCAGATCCACCATCCACACCCCTCATACCAGCAGCACCACCACCTACCATGTCCCCTCTACCATCGTCCCTACCATCACCAGCAGGCACAGCAGCCGCCACTCTGCTCTGCAGCAGGTCTCTCCTCCACGACACCTTCCTTAGCCTCTTCAGCCTGTGCTCCCTGTTCCTCTCCGCACTCCTCTCACCCCTCCTCTTCCTGCTCCACTCTCCCCTCCAATCCCGACTCCTCTCCCCCTCACCTCCCCCTGCCTGCATCACCTCCTCAGCACCCTCCCTCTCCTGCCCCATCCTACCCCTTCCTACCATTCCACACCCACCCACCGCATCTCCACGTGGCCGCTGCGTGAACTCAATCTCGTCATCCTCCTCATCTTCTTCCTCCTCCTCCTCCTCCTCTTCTTCCTCCTCCTCCTCCTCTTCTTCCTCCTCCTCCTCCTCCTCTTCCTCCTCCTCCTCCTCGTCTTTTCCCTTCTCCTCTTGCGCTTCCTCTTCCTCCTCCTCCTGCTCCTCGCTTCTGTCACTCTGTTTTTCCTCCTCCCATATTCTCTCCTGTCCAACACGCCCCCCACCAGCCTGCTCATCTCCCACTCTCCTATTTCTCCCTTCCTGCGAGGTGCCACTGTCACTGTCACTGTCTGAAATCACAATCACATCAGCACTGCCGGCTCTCCCCTGCCTCGCATGCCCCTGTCTCACGTCTCTTTGCATCGCATCTTCATCCTCCTCCCTCAAACCCTCCTCCCTTAAACCCTCCTCCCTCAAACCCTCCTCCCTCAAACCCTCCTCCCTCAAACCCTCCTCCCTCAAACCCTCTTCCCTCAAACCCTCGTCCCTCGCGCTCTCCTGCATCCCAACCTCTTGCCTCACACAGTCTTCTCTCACAATTTCTTGTTGCACATCCCTCCCTTGCCTTTCCACCGGCATCTGCCCACCTGCTCCTTCACCTGGCCCTTCACCTGGCCCTTCACCTGCTCCTTCCCTTCTCGAAAAGGCAGGGCGGGCCTTCCTGGTCTCACATTCCCGCCCTGCTCCTTCCCTTCTCGGGCTCCACAGGGACGCCAGCAGCTGCCGCGCTTGCTGAAACGAGCTGTCAAACTCCTCATTCTCGCTATAAGATTCCTCTCGAGGATTCTCAGCAGCAGCAAATGGCCGGTCCATTGGCTCACCTCCTGGCGCCACGGGTGCCAGCTCACCCACGCCGGGTGCCAGCTCACACACGCCAAGTGCCAGCTCACACACGCCGGGTGCCAGCTCACACCCAGCCACAGCTGGCGCTAAGTCGGCATCAGGCTGAAGAGAGACGGGATGGGCAACACGCGCAGCAGCAAGTTCAGCTGACGAATGCAGCAGGGCTTCAGGTGAATTCTCAGGTGAAAGTTCCTGTGGGTGCTGGCCCTGTCTGTGGTCAAGTGGCACGTAGCGAGAGCCTCCCCCAATGTCAGGAGACAGAGGGCATAGAGTCATGAATTTCGCCTCCTCTTCCTCTTCTTCCTCCTCTTCCTCCTCTTCCTCCTCTTCCTCCTCTTCCTCCCCTTCCTCCTCTTCCTCTTCATCCTCCTCCACGTGTCCAGCATAAAATTCTCTCCCCTCCTCCCCCACTGGTCGCCTCTCTCCTATATGGATCCTGCCCCTCCTCTCCTCCTCTTCCCCCTTTCTCTCCTCGGTTGTTTTCACCTGAGAGCAATCAGGAGCACCCTGAGAGAAATCAGGCGCAGCTTGCGACTGGAGCAGAGAGAGGGGAACAGGCGAACCCAGGTGAATCGACGGCCATATGCCATCGCGCATCCCCCTTTGGGAGGGGCATGAGGAGGGCGACGAGGGAGAGGGGGAGGCCTTGGATGAGGGCGGTGGCGGGGAGGAGGCAGCTTGAGGGGGGGACGCGGGAGCAGGAGGGGGTGTGGATGGGTGCAGAATATCTCCCCCACGCACCACTCTTGCATGCACCTCCGGTGGGGCCTCTATGCCGTGCACCTCCCCCACTCGTACTGCCTCTCTGACACTGTCTCGTCTGGAAGGTGGCCCTGCTGCTGCCACATCACCCACTAGCCTCTCCCTCATGGGAACCTCCCCCAACGGTATGCCTCCGTTTCGTCTATCGAAAGGAGGGGGGGCAAAGCTGCTACCAGCCACCACGTGGGTAGTATTGCAGGCAGTCTCACATGTGCCATCGCCTGCTACCGGCCCTGCATCTGCCACCTCACCGGCTGCTGCTGCTGCTGGTTCCGCTGCTGCCTGTGTTGGATTTGCCGCAAAGGCATCTCGGGTTTCGCTTCTATCTGCTAACGCTCCTGCTTCACCTCGAGACCACTGACCTCCCTTGCTACCCAAAACTGGAATGTTCTCCTTGCCTTGCAATTTCCTTCTCTTAATGGGCCTGCTCTTAGTGAATCGCCTTGCTGTGCCGCCGCCAACCCCCTCACCACCACCGTCCACTTCCCACCCTCCGACTTTTGCAGAGCATGCCATGGGCCCACTGATTTCCACACCCCCATCCCACCCTCTCCCAGCATCCTCCATAACGTTTTCTCTTGCCAGAAGGACCCCAGGCTCTGCTTGTGACCCTTTCTTCTCCTCCTGTCTTGCCTCTGCCTTAGTCTGCCCCTCTGCTGCACATGCCTGGCAATCGCCCACCTCCTTCCTTTTCCGGCCCACTACTACAACCCCACTTGACTGCTCTCCCAAGGCCGCAAGGCCCACAGGGCTGCACGCTCCTTGCTGTGCGTCTCGCCTTGTGTCTGCCTCAGTCTGCCCCCCTGCCCGCTCCTCTGCTGCACGTGCCTGGCAATCGCCCACCTCCTTTCTCTGCTGCCCCACCGCCGCTGCCCCTGCAGAATTATGCTCCTGTAACGCTGCACGCCCCACAGGGCTGCACACTCCTTGCCCTGCTGCAACACGTGATTGCCTGCCTGCTTCCTGCTCTGCTGCAGGGACCCGCGGCCCTGGTGCAAGACCAGAGATGACTGCCCCTCCTTGCACTCCTTGCTGCGGTGCAGCGCAATGCAGGGCACACAGGGGTGCGACATGTGGTGACGAGGGGACAGGGACACGTGGTGGTGGCTCTGGGAAGAGGCAGGGAGGGCCCACAGCCTCACCCCTGCGGGAGGAATGGAAGGAAAGGGGGGCGAAGGAGAATGGAGAAAAGGGTCGTAGTTGGTTGGCAGCGGTACAGGGGATAAGGGAGCACGCACTAGTGCCAACTGCCTCGCCCCTGGAACAAGGATAGGAGGGGAGGGAAGGGTGAAAGACGGCCCGGCGGTGCAAGCACATGCACGGAACAAGGGTGTCAGTCAAATCACATAAGACCAGATGCAGCACGTGTAAGAAGCCTTACAAGTATTTCCAATTAACCTAAAAAAGGCAACACGTACGGGAGGCGGGAGTAAGGAGCTTCGGGAATGCGGCACGAGTGCAGCAGACAGTCCTCCAGCCACCGGTGGTTGACCACCCACACTGCGCCCTCAGCGCCCCCCCCGTGCCTCGTCTCCACGCCCTCGTTACCATCATAGGCACTCTGGTTGCTGTTATTGGAATAAACAGCTGTGTTGCGGCGGACTGCAAGGTCGTATTTCGGCCCCTCAAACCGATTGCATACCTGCAGGCGGGAAGGCAGGCAGGCAAGCAGGCAAGCAGGCAGATAGGTTGGTGGGCCGGGATGCGAGATGGAAAGCGGGGAGTATCCCCTGCGAGGGAACTCTTGGCTGGGATGCGAGGAGTATCACCTGGTTGCCTTGATGCCTGGGGCGTTGTGTAATACGTACCAGGTGCGTGTTCAAATCCGGGGAGAAATCTCTCGTGAGTCTCGCCCCTGAGGCCTGCACCATGAGCTTCACTGACGACCGCATGAGCCCCGCGTACCCTGTCAGGCTCACCACCACCTCTTCCATTCCCGCCTCCTCAACCCCCTCCCCCTCCTGTTCCTCCTCCCTTTTTTCCTCCTCCTTCCCCTCCTTCCCCTCCCTCTCTTTCTCCATCTGCTGCTCTTCTGAGTCCATCACAAATCTCGGCCTCTTCCTCCTAAGCTTCGTTTCCCCTCTCCACCACCCCACCGCTTGAGGCCTCTGCGCCTGCACCTGCACTTGCAGCTCCACTCTCCTCTCGTCACCCTCACCTCTATCACCTCCCAGCCTCCCACCCCCCCTCAAGTGCTCTTCAACAGACGTGTCCCCGCGATCTGCAGTCTTTTCGGTTCTCTCTCCCACCTCTGCTCCTCCCACCTCTGCTCCTCCCACCTCTGCTCCTCCCACCTCTTCACCTCTCACTTCTCCTGCTCCTCTTGCTGCATCTTCCCCAGTCGCCTCTCCTCCCCTGCCAACATCAGGCGTCTGCTTACCCTCGTTACTATCACAACCAAACCTCTCCGCCTCCCTCTCCCCACCCCTACAGTCACAGCTCGGGATGATCACACTGACAAGGTACTTGGGGCTTGCAGCGAGGTAGAACTGGTCCCCGTGGGACAGGCAGACGGACTCGCCCTTCGCCAGGTCCAGTGCAGAACGGAGGGAGGCCACCGTGCTGCCAGTACGAGATATTCCTCTATACTTTCCAGAATCCGCGAATACACGAGACTCGGGTCTGAAACATGTCTTGAAATGAATGGGGTTAACTCCGAAACAGGTCAACCGTACAGTGACTGTTTTGCTCTCCGATACTGTTATGCTCCGCGCGACTGTTTCGTTTTCAACAATTCGACGAGTTACCGCTGCAGAAACATCGCCATCGCCAGGGATGGGAGGCTTCGCTGCATCGGAATGGACGACGCGGATTTCGGCTTGCTTCCGGCTGCACGTGACGGAAAATTTCGGATCGAAGGGAAACGTCGCTCGACCTAGCGTCGTCACAGGCTCGCGAATTTCCTGCCAGAAAATCGGGGTGAAGATTGTGGGGAGGCGAGATTAGCCTGAGGTGATAGTAATGGTAGGTGCGATGTCAAAGCGTCGTGAGAAACAACAGGCCAAGGTGAGGTTGACTATGGACGAATCTGAACGGCGAAGACTCAACTTTTCCTGGCGTCACTAAGGGAAGAAGTTCTTATCACTAATATTTTATTGAGCGAGAATTAAGGCCTCGGACTAACCTTTTGAATGCCATTGGGAAATTTCAAGATGAGGAGCGGAGGAGGCTGCGAGGTGGTGGACCCCATAAGTTAGGACAAAGCGACGGGCTGCAGTCCTGGTCGAAAATAATAATAATAATGAAAGAATGGATGCTACTAGATGATTGATAAAAACGCGAGGAACAGCTGCTCCTCGCTTCGAGTTCTACGAAGTACGCATCGGACAGAATCTGTCTAGCCCGCTCAGTTACAACACGCGTGGGACTCTCCTCCCCAGTCTTACATAATGCTAGGCTGGGCTAACCTGGCAAATGAGGATTGACCTAGGTCTAGAATCTAGATGGGGTCAAGGGTGAGGGAGTGTTAAAAGTGGCGTCGGACGTCAAAATATGCTAATCTGACGTCCGAGACCCCCGAAACCTCCCGAAGTTGGTTCGACGTCATTTTGGTGCGAACTTTGCAATTTTACAATGACAATACTGACCAGACTGCCCGGAGTCAAACTTTTGGTCGACACAACATTTGAAACTTCGATGCGAACTCACAAAGTACTGACTGACGAATGGTCAGGAAATGTAAAATTTATCGTACAGCATAACAAATGCCGCGAGGGAGTTGTGGCGAATATTAACGAGTGGGCTACTCTCGTTCATGCACTCTTTCTTGGGCTACCCGTTTCCACGAAGCAAATTTTCCTTCCGAAACCAAGCTCCCGAAGTCCACTTCGGGAGCACCCACTTTTAACAGCGACATTAGAGGTACAGTAATTCGCGTGGTAGGGTAACGTTCTTTCGTCAACACTGACATGTCCGAAGCTTAACCTGTGCGCTACTTTTAACATCCCCTAAGGCTGTGTACATAACGCCGATCATGGCGTCAATGTCACGCTGCAGGCAAGGCAAATGGTCTCTGGAAAACCATGACTCATTGACTGATGACTGGTTACTCATACAGACATTGGGAGTTGTTGCGGGTGCGGTGAAAACCTCTCCCTACCCTTCTGATAATCTCAATATTTGTACTGAACCTGACCTGACCGAAGTCTGACCAGTTCTGCGCTTGGATTTGCGTGGGCAAACTGAACCCATTACCTGACCCATGGTCAATCATGCCTCACGAAGTCAGGAATATCGTCACCATGAATCCACCCGTCGTTGCCTCTGAAACGTCCGATACCAGCAACGCTATTCTTGAGGGGCACAGAGTACACTAGCCTGAAATATGAAGTATAGTCCTAGAACATTATGTGCTAAGGTCTACCTAACAAATTGCATTACAACACTTATGAAAAAGGAGCCCTTCTCTACTATATTTAAGTTCTAAAACGTTGTCATTTGTCATTCTAGTATGCCAGCCCCTCCCTCAAGTGGACTGCTGTACTCCTGACACGAACAAAGCTGCATACATCATGGGTCAACATACCCTTATTCCACTGCACCTACTATTATTCCCTTCCCTCACTCTGAATCTCTCAGCAACACAGGCACAGGAGCAGCTCTGTACCCACACAGGTGGTGTACGATGCACGCTTCAGGTAGATTCCACCAGAAGATGGTCATACCATGCCACCATCCCCCCATACCTCTGAATCATCGATTACCGAACACCATCATCACAGGAGCAGCAATATCATCAGGTTGTCCTCCTGGTCCTCCGGCTCATGCTGCCCCAAATCCCTCCCTCCCCTCCCCTCCACTCTCCTCCCATCCCCTCCCCTCCCCTCCACTCTCCTCCCCCTTCCTCCGTTATCCATCACCAAACACCATGGAAACAGGACAGCAATATCCGCACTGGTGTACGGATGAACCCCAGTCGACGTCCCCGGAATATACTCCGGCACATGATCAAAGTCCTCCGCCACAATCTTCAACTTATCCACCCTGCCAGGCATGCTGCCTGATTTCCCCCCCCCATACTCCCCCTCCCACCCTCCCCTTTCGGCCTTATCTATCGCTGAACACCATCGACACAGGAGCAGCGATATCCGCACTAGTGTACGGGTTAATCCCAGTAGACGTCCCCGGAATATACTCCGGCACATGGTCATAGTCCTCCTCCTCCTCCGCAATATCCATCAGGTTATCCTCCCGGTCCTCAAGATCATCGTCCGGAAACAGGTTCATCACCGGCTCCAGAATCCCCGAAGAAGGCTTTAAGAAGTACTTGATTTCTGCGAGCCGGGTCGCCACCTCGGCCATTTCTGGCCGGTCGCGGCCGAGGCGGCGCACACACATGGCGGTGACTGCTGCCATCATGTTGAGCGCCTGGCGGGGGTAGGCTCCGGTGAGACGCGGGTCTAGAATGCTCTCTACTTTGCCTGCTGCGATCTTGGGGGTGGCCTGTGGTTTGGGAAGGAGCAGGGTCGGAGGGGGAGGGGGCAGAGAGAAGAAGGCAGCACACATATTTTCTCCTCAGGAGCACGCACATGGCGGTGACTGCTGCCATCTTGGTGAGCGCCAGGCGGGGGTAGGCGCTTGCGAGGCGCGGGTCTAGAATGCTCTCTACTTTGCCTGCTGCGATCTTGGGGGGTGGCCTGTGGTTAAGGTTGGGAGGACGGGGTGAGGGAGGGAGTGCGTGTGGTTGACAGTGAAGCATGCTGGAAAAGGAATTCCAACCTACAGGGTAACAGCCTAACCTTCACATAAGAGAGGGTAACCTTGCAACTCACCCATTCCAAGAGCGTGACCATGTATGTAACAACCCTGCAACTCACCCATCGGGACAGGGTGACCATATACAACTCGTTCTCCACTGAAGGGTCCTCCATAGAAAGAAGTGTGGGATTGCAAGACAGGGTAACCAAGTAACTCAACCCTGCAACTCACCCATCGCGAGAGCGTAACCATGTACGACTCGTTCTCCACTGAAGGGTCCTCCATGATCGGGGGGCGGCCAGTGATCAGCTCAAGCAGCACCACTCCGAAACTGGTACGGCGGAGAGATACATGGAGGAGAAGAGAGGGGGAAAGAGAGGCCACGGGGAAAAGGATAAGTGCATGGAGGAGGAAGGAGTAGGTGGTCCATGATGGGGGGGCGGCCTGTGATGAGCTCTAGGCACACCACTCTGAAACTGGCAGGGGTGAGGGACAGGGGCAGACGGAGAAGGGCATGGAGGAGAGGAGGAACTTGGGCGTGGGAACGCTCATCAGTATGATTCCTTCTACCCATGGCGTTTCAGCTCGCTGAAAGGGAGGGGCCCACCTCAGCTCTCACCTGTAGAAGTCGCTCTTGGTGGTGACCTTGTATGTCTGGTAGTAATCCGGATCCACGCAGCTTGGGTTGGGGTCGCTCACTTGACAAGTTTGGCTGCACTAACCTGTAGACGTCGCTCTTGGTGGTGACCTTGTACGTCTGGTAGTACTCCGGATCCACGTAGCCCGGGGTGCCCACCACCCTTGTGTTCATGGTGTCGCCCGGCTTGTTGCTGCTGCTCTTCTTGAACACCCCGAAGTCAGCCACCTTCGCCTGAGGGGGAGAGGCCCATGTGTGGGGATAAGATTGACAGGAAAAAGAGAGGTGGAAAAGAGAGTTTCTGTTCAGCTCACGGTGTCGCCTAGTTTGTTGCTGCTGCTCTTCTTGAACACCCCAACGTCAGCCACCTTCGCCTGCAAGTGAGGCGGTGGGCAAGGGAAGGGGAGAGCAGGAATATGTGCATGTGCCTACCACCCTTGTCCTCATGGTGTCGCCGGGCTAGTTGCGGCTGCTCTTCTTGAACACCCCAAAGTTAGCCACCTTGGCCTGGGGGAAAAGGGAGGGGGGAGAAACGGGGACAGGAGGAGAAGCAGGGAGGGGAGGAAGAGGGGAGAAACAGTGCCAGGGTCAACAAACAATTACAGGCTTGCTGCTGCTCTACTGGAACACGCCAAAGCCAGCCACCTTGGCCTGCAAGTGAGGCGATGAGGGGAGGGAGAGAGAGAGAGGACCACTTGAGAGAGAGGGAGAAGGTGCGGCGCTTTATTGAGAGAATGGCAGGATGGTGAGCTGATAATGCCATCAATGGCAGGATGGTGAGCTGATAATGCCATCAATGTCGCGGAGAATGATAGCCGGCTCTAATCTAGGGTGACAGAACCAGCGCAAGACTCAACATAATGCCGACACCTACCCATCAAACCAGGTCATCGGCTCACCATCATGTCCTTGCCCAGCAGGATGTTGTTGCACCTGATGTCGCGGGAAATGAAAGCTGGCTCTAAAAAACCCTCAAAAACCATCACGTCCTTGCCCAGCAGGATGTTGTTTTTGAGGCGCCTAAAAAACCATCATGTCCTTGCCCAGCAGGATGTTGTCGCACTTGATGTCGCGGTGAATGAAAGCTGGCTCTAAGGCAGCAGTACAGAGTCACAACCCAAGGCTCGACCCAAGGCTCAACACGCGGTTCAACTCAGTCCTTACCATCATGTCATTGTCCAGCAGGATGTTGTCGCACTTGATGTCGCGGTGAATGATGGCCGGCTCTGCTGCGCTGTGCAGGTACTTGAGCCCCTCCGCCGCCCCCACTGCTATCTCCAGGCGCTGCTCGAAAGTTAGTGGTCGCTTGGAGGGGTCTGGGTGGGGGGAAGAGGAAGCAGCGAAGGGGGGGAGAGAGAGGAGAGGGTGGGAGGAGAGTGCAGTAGAAAGGGATGCAGGTACCTGAGCCCCTCTGGCGCCCCCACCACTATCTCCAGGCGCTGTTCAAAGATCAGAGGCCATTTGCTGGGGTCTGGGGGGCAGAAAAGCGGGGTGGGAGGAAAAGGGGGGAAGAGCACAAAGGGACACCGGAAAAAGAGATGCAGGTACTTGAGGCACTCCGCTGCTCGCATTGCTATCTCCAGCTGTTGCTCAAACGTCAATAGCTGGTGGGCCCCAGACCCCTGCAGACCCCAGACCGCAGGCCCCAAAACTCTGCGGCCGCAGGGGTCTGGGGGCGGAAGCGGGGGGGAGGAGGGGAGGAGCACCAAGGGGCACAGGGAGGAGGGACGCGGATGCTTGAGCCCCTCTGCCGGCCCCACCGCTATTTCCAGCCATTGCTCGAATGCAGGGGAGAAGGCTCGAACACCAGGATGAGGAATTGCTCGCCCTTCTGACAGTGTTCACACACTGCAGCGGGATGGATGTGCTGCAGCGGGATGGATGGCTGCAGCAGGATGGATGTCGTGCAGCTGGATGTGCTGCTGTGTACCGTAGTCCATGCACTCAGCAATCATGCACTCAGCAATCATGCACTCAGCAATCATGCACTCAGCAATCATGCACACAGCAATCATGCACTCAGCAATCATGCACTCAGTGAGTTGTTAGCCACAAACTCGTACACCAGACTCTGCACAGGCTTCTCGTCACAGTGCTCACCCACCCTGCACTCTGAACAGCACTGCTGCTGCCCCATGCGTTTCACTCACTGCTGGGTCAGATGTGCTGCCTGAGCATGCCATTGGCCACAAACTCATACACCAGGATTTGCTCGCCCTTCTCATAGTGACACACTACTGGCGGATATTACTCCATTTACCACATCCCATACTCACAACCCCAGAGAAGTGCCCCTTGCATTTCACTCACTGCTGGGTCGGATGTGCTGCCTGAGCGTGCCGTTGGCCACAAACTCGTACACCAGGATCTGTTCGCCCTTCTCATCGCAGTACCCCAGCAGGCGCACCAAGTTGCGGTGAGACATCTTGGAGATCACGTCCACCTGGTGAATCGGAAATAGGGTGGAGGGGTGGTGGAAAGGGGTGGTGGAGGGGAGGGGAGGAGAGGGGAGGGGAGGGGAGGGGAGGGGAGGGGAGGGGAGGGGAGGGGGAGGGGGAGGGGGGAAGATGGGGGGTTGAGGCTTGATGTTGGGCACTTCTTGCTCTTCTATGTTTTCCTCTCCTCTCTTCTTGTTGTATCCCACAGGAACCCCCCCCCCCTCTCCCCCCCAAGCGCACCCACACTCCCCACACATACCTCGTTCTGAAAGTCCTCGATGCCCTCCTCGCTGGCGTTCTTAGCGCGCTTCACGGCCCACAGCGTGCCGCCCGGGCTCACGCCCTTGTACACCGTGCCGTACCCGCCCGACCCCAGCTCGTTCTCAGCCGCAAAGTTGTCTGTCGCACGTGTCACCTCGTCCAAGGAGAGCGCTTTGACAAAGTTCTCCTGCACCTTCAGCCCGAAGTCGGACTGGCTGCGAGCTTTAGATTGCGAAGAAGAGGATGTGGGCACTGGAGGGTGGAGCGGGGGGGAGAGGTGGGGGGTTGTGGAGCGGAGAGAGGAGGGGGAGAGGTGTGGCTTAAACAAGCTCCCAAGTGGCTTGGGGCTGTTTGCCCATGCTGTACCCGCCCGAAATAGGCGGGGATGCATAGGGGGGGATGCATAAGGGGGGGGATGCATGGGGGGGGGAAATGCATAGGGGGGGAAGCATAGGGGGGGATGCATAGCGGGGGATGCATAGGGGGGGATGCATAGGGGCGGATGCATGGGGGGGGATGCATAGGGGCGGATGCATGGGGGGGGATGCATTGGGCGGGGGGTGCATGGGGGGGGATGCATGGGGGGGGTGCATAGGGGGGGATGCACGGGGGGGATGCATGGGGGGGGATGCATAGGGGGGGATGCATGGGGGGGGATGCATGGAGGGGGAGGCATAGGGGGAAGAACAGGCACCCCGGCTCCTCCCCATTCCTTTAGTCTCGGAAACAAAAACACCTTCCCCTGTTTCCCTTGTCGCCCTACCAATACCTGCCCTTCTCTCCGTCTCTCCCTCTTCCTGATCGATTGGCTCTCGTCCGTCCTCGTTGAATATGGCTCATTGAACCTGGCTCCTCCCCGTTTTTGAGTCGCTTCGCAAAAAAAACCTTCTCTTGCTGCCCAGCATCCCTTCCCTACAACTGCCCTCTCCCCAGAAACACTCACTGCTGCCCGTCTTCCTGATCGACCAGCTCTCATCCTTCTTCAGCTCACCCAGTTCCTTCCTGCGTTTTGAATCGCCTCAAAATACTGTTCCTTGCTGCCCAATACCTCCCCTTCCCCCTCTCCCCCCTTTTCCGCCCTCCCCCCCTACAAACACTCACTGCTGCCCGTCTTCCTGATCGACCGGCTCTCGTCCTTCGTCAGGGCCCCCGGCTCCTCTCCGTGCTTTGAGCCGCCTCAAATCACTGCGCCTTGCTGCCAAATACCTCCCTCTCCACTCTTTCCCCCCCCCCTCCCCTCCCCCCCTCCCTCGGCCCCCTACAAACACTCACTGCTGCCCGTCTTCCTGATGGACCGGCTCTCGTCCTTCAGCGCGCCCGGCTCGTCTCCGTTCTCCGCCCCCTCCTTTGCCTTCTGCTCCTTCTCCTCGCGCTCCTTCCGCTGCTCCTCCTCCTGCGCCTTCTGACGCAGCAACAGCTCCCGCTGCAGCTTCGCCTTGTGCCACGTGAACCCAGCCGCAGCCAGCGCCGCTCCCGTGAAGACGATCGCGAGGACTATCAGGAGGATGTTCCACCACTTCACCTCGCTGCTGCTAGAGCTAGTGCTAGTGGTGTTGCTGGGGGGAGCTGGGGAAGAGGGGGAGAGTGTTGGATGCAGGGGGAAATGGGGGAATGGAAGGGAAAGGGGTGAAAACTATTGCCAGCAGCAGCAGCTCCCGCTGCAGCTTCGCCTTGTGCCACGCGAGCCCAGCCGCGGCCAGCGCCGCTCCCGTGAAGATGATCGCGAGGACTATCAGGAGGATGTTCCACCACTTGACGTCGCTGCTGCTGCTGGTAGTGCCCGTGGTGTTGCTGGGGGGAGCTGGGGAGGAGGGGAACTGGTGGCGTGTAAGGGGGAGGGGAGGGGAGGGGAGGGGAGAGGGGGGTGAAGATGATTGCGCGCACTATCAGGAGGTTGTTCCGCCACTGCCCACTTCACCTCGCTGCTGCTGCTGCTCGTGCTGCCCGTGGTGTTGCTTTGGGGAGCTGGGGAGGACGAGAACAGCGCGGGGTGCAAGATGAGAAGGATGTTGGAGAATAAATTACTTGTGAAACGGGGGGCGCGGAGAGGAGGGAGGGGGGCGAGAAAGAGAACCCGGGGAGTGTGTGTGTGGGGGAGGGGGGGGGGGGGAGCAAATTGTTCTCTGACGACTCAAGCATGAGAGTAAAAGTAAAGCAAGGACGAAAGGCGAAATGAAAAGGAGGTGAGTGCTAGAGGGAGGTGGCACGTTGTGGAGGGCGTACCAGAGGGAGGTGTGGTGGAGGCGAGCAGCAGAGGCGGAATGGCCTGCCCGGACGGGTAATCTGCCAGGGGCCACGAGCAAGCGCAGAACGGACCCGAGCGGGGCAGGCAGAGGGGGCGACAGCGGGAGAATCGAAGGGGACGTCAGTGCGAGAACTAGTGGGGACGTCAACTGGAGAGCCAGCAGCAGCAGCAGCAGCAGCAGCACTCCAAGGCCGCACCAGAGATGAACGCAGGCGGAGACACAGGCCGTGGCGTCACTCACACATGCTGGGGGCGGTTGCGATGTCAGTCGCAGTGCCAGCAGCGGCCTTCCAGAGCGCAGCATAGGCGAACTCGGGCGCGGCAAGGGCGGAGTCGTTCCTCAGGCGGTTGACCATCTCTGCCACGTCAACCGCGCTCCATGCCAGCGTGTCGTTGCGGAACACGAGGAACGTGGCAGTGTCAGAGGCGTCCGCGCTGGTCACGCCAAAGAGCGACACCTGGCGGTGGGCGGGTGAGGGGGTACAGTTGCGTTCTCAGCGTTCTTCACACTGGGCCTGTCAGAAAGAGAGGCACGTGGGTCACCTGGTGAGGGGCGAGGGACGCAAGCACTTTTTTTGTTCTCGTTTTTGTACGAACGATAATATCGGTGACTCGATGGGACTTAGAGAGCTCCGAAGCAGAGCGGGAGCACTGATACTCAGCACCAGGATAGGGGCACCAGCGATGATACTTGGCAGCGGGAGGAGGAGACGGAGGAGAAGGAGGACGGGTACCTGACCGCTGGAGAGCCCCAAGATGGATTCGACATGCGAATCCAACGAGTCCGCAACGGACGCCGTGATTCGCGGATTGCCGAGTTGATCGGACGGCGAGGAGAGCTCCAGCGTGACAATAACGGGCGGGCAGCACGCGCACGTGCGAGACGCCTTGTACACGTAGAGGTTGGGGTACGTGGTTCCGCTGCAGGGGGGCTCCGCCACGCAGGCGGAGGAATAGTCGTACGGCGCCTCCGGACCAGCGCCTCCGCCCTTCCCGAATGACGCGCGCGAGACCGCTGCGGATGATAGCGACGATAACGAGCGAGACGACGATAACGATGAGGAGGGGGAGGAGGAGTAAGACGATCTAGAGGCGGCAACGGCCGAGGCTATAGCGGCTGCTACGGGATCGTCGCCTGTTTCTGATGCTGCTGACGACAGGCGTCGATGCCCTATTAGAATGCGGAGACACGGAGAGGGGGGTGGAGACGCGGGAGAAGTGGGACGAGGAAGGAAGGCAAAGGCGGACAGGCGAGGAGCGACGGGGAAACGAGGCGAGGAGAGGAATGGGGGAAGGCAGTGTTGAGAGAACTGGGGAGAAGGGGAAGACGATGAGAAGAACGGTCGGAGCACAACGACGAATGAAGTGTAGTGAAGCGAGTGCACAGCACGACAGGCAGCAGAAGGTAGTGAGGGTCTCAAACGCGGAACAACGGACTCTGGGCAGTTTTTCTGCAGAACAGACGCATTCCGAGACGTACAATTTTCCTCGGTGACTCGCGCACGCAGCGGGAATGCTTGTATCGAATCGGAGGATCCATGCGGGCGTCCTCCCGACGCCACGTGTACGAACGCTAGCAGCACGATGACCAATGCTGAGCTGCTGCTTCTCCTGCTGCTGCTGCCGCTGCTGCTGCTGCTCCATCGGTATTCGAACCAGCGACTGAGACTGCTACGTCGAGCCGTTGCCTGACATGACGGCTGAGCCGCTAAGTCGCACGATCGTCTTCTAGATGCCAGCATGAAGTTTAATCTACTTTTTCGCAATTGTCCGTGGAAAGCCATGTTAATGCACGGCTTTTCCCCGATATAAGAACGAAGAAGCGCTGCTTCGCTACAGTGTAACTAGTGCTTGGCGACTTCTGAAAGAGCTGACCAATTAAGAGGTGAGGCCCCCCTGATCAATATGCGAAACCCTAATCTGACAATAACGGGTTTTGCTCAACCGGAACAAGCGCGAGAAGGTCCAACAAGAATCTCGCACAGGCCTCTCCTGAGATCACGGAGGGTCACCCATGATAAATTACGTCGTCCTTGTCCCCTGAAATTGCTGTCGATATGTCGGGCCAATAGATGCTTGTCGCGACAATTTGTCAAACCTATCCGTCGACTGTTGCCCTTGAGTTGACAGCACCGCCAATGCCGTAGTACTGTCACCTACTCCCGCAGACGGTCTTACTAATAACCCTGACGGTTCTTTAGGGCGCTGCTCAGTCAAGGGAGAACACAGTGGGACAGGGAGTTTAGTGTGACTAGGCGATATGACGAGTCATAGATGAGCCTAGTGACTGCTATGGGGGCGAGCAATAGGGACAGCACAGCATCCTGTGCTGCGGCTATTGTGGCTCTGCGTTGTTGGTTTGGGACCTTGGGATTGGGGGAGAGCAATTGCAAGCGCCTGTTTGTTGGGCAAGGCTGAACCAAGGCGAAAATCTCGAGAGCCTCTTGGTTCGGGTTTGGATTCGGTCAGGAGGAAACTGTTTCTGCACACTGTAGGAACTTTAGGGCACACAAGGCAGGCCCAAACCTGTTTCGGGCTGAGGTTTGTCTGGATTTGGGCAGCTCGTGCCGGAGCGAAGCCATTGGTTTGGTTGGGCTTGAGTTATATCATGCGGGGCTGAGGGCAGTGGTTGGGAGAGGTCGGCGTCGTGCGTATGCCACGCGATGCGGTGGTGACGGGGGGAGGAGTTTTCAACCATGTTTCCTACGTGGGGGATGACATCGATGGCAGCTGAACAACATCAAACCCACTCAAACAGTGTACTGGACGATTCACCATTTCAGTACAAGTTAACCATTATGAATACGAGACAGATATGTATACTTTCATCCACTGCGTAGATCAATATGACGAATGGAACAACTGAACATATTCTGCCTAAAAAAAACAAACACAAAACAACATATGCAATGCAAAAGCCTCAGAACTTGTGCACAAATGCTTTGATGCTGCAACTAAGATTGATCTGGTACACTCTGACAGCAATGCTGCCAGTCATGATCACAATCTCTAGCTGAAAAAAAAAAACACATGGCACATAAGTCATACACCCGAAGCAACACAGACGAGAGGACCACAATAACATGTACATACAAACACAAAACGAACATCATTCCATCATACCAAGCAAATATGGCACACACATAAACAACCCCCCAAATTGGTTTTGGACTTTTCTGATTCATCAGACTTGCCTGCCATCTCTTGGTGTGGCCTTCACTTCATGTTCAAGTGAAAGAAAATGACTAGAACAAAGCATACAAGGGAATATAACCTAAAGAGTTGTACTCTCTGAGGCACAACCCTATATAGTCTACAGAAACATGCAATATATGTTTGACACGCCCCCTAGACTGGATAGGGGCAGTGCCCGATGAGAGAGAAACAACTCAGGGTGGCACTACTAGTCCAGCCTCTGAGGCAGGGGTCTAAAGACCAGTCAAACAAGTACAGACAAGGTAAGAGTGTTGGGCTGAGAAAAAGCTTTAGGATCTTTTCAGAGACTAAGTCCTACTTGTACAAAACGCTTGAGTAGAGCAGCAGAAGCGTTGAATAGTTCAACCCTTGCACTAGTATGTGAGAGCAAGTGATTGATTAAAAGAAGCAAGCATACATCAATATATAGAAAATAAAAGATGAAGCAGTTGTAGAATACAGTTGAAGGAACGGTTATCGAGTCGCACAGCGACTCGATTGCCAGTTCGGTTACCACCCTTGCAGTCGCAACGGTCAATCGCAACCTCCGGTTGCAACCCTTCGAGTTCCTTCGCCCTTTCGTATTCTTCGTCCAACCTTCTCGTGAAACCTCCGTTGACTCGCGTACCCGATACGACTTTTCTCGAGTGTAGTGTTACACTTCAGAAACGCTTAAGTCTTCGAGGTATTTCCAACACTCCCCTTCGTTTCTGGAGTGCTGACGTGTCCGGATTCGGTGATGTTTATCTGCCTGGTCAGCAGCATGCAGTATTCGAACTTTGCCTTCGCCAGTTTCTTCGTCAGGTAGTCTGCAGCCGTTTCTGTCGTAGGGCAGTAAGTAAGTTGAAGTCTCCCCTTCGCGATCTCATCCTTGATGAAGAAATACCGCAGGGCGATGCGCTTGGTTCGATTGGCGAAACCGTTTTTGTTCGCGATTTTGATTGCGGATTGGTTGTCCCAAAATAACGAGAAGGCGGGCATGGTCGCGATTTTCGCTTCCTCGAGCAGCTCCCGGAGGTAAAGTCCCTCTTTGGTTGCAGTGCAGAGAGCTATGTATTCCGCTTCAGCCGAAGATAGCGCGATTAATTCATGCTTGCTTTATTGTCAGGAAATAGTTCCGATAGGCTCTAGTCGGTAGATGTAGCCCGTTCCGGAACGCCGATTGTCCTTGTCTCCCCCGTGGTCGGCGTATCGTGTTGTTGCGTCGATGAACGTGATAACGTAGTTGTACTCTGCTTCACTGTCGTCTCGAGGCATGTTTAAAATATCGTTGTAAACCTTTTTCCATCGGTGCGTATGCAGGTGCGCTTGGATTGTGATGCGACGGGAAGGGTTGATGGGGAAGATCAGCTTCGGGGCACGTGAAGCATCGTGCGCGGGGTCGTCGAAGCTCGTGACTGCTCGTTATGAGGAGAGCGTCTTTTCTAATACTCCGGCTTGTATGGTTTGAAGAATTGTGCTGTTTGCAGGGTGTCTGAGGCGTTGATGTTAAATGTCGTCGGGAGCGCGATGGCCGGGTAACGCTGGTACAGGTCGGCGTTGGAGAAGAACGCGACGACCGTAGCGGAATTGCAGCAGACTCCTCAGGTGATGGGCATGAGCTGATTTGCTTCGGTTGGTGGTCCTCGGATTGCTGGTGATGGCGCACGGCTGGGTCCTGTTGCTGCTACTGCAGGTGATGTCCGGGAAGGGATACTTGCTGGTACTTGTCGTTCTTGTCGAATGACTGCTAATGCT
Source organism: Closterium sp. NIES-67 (assembly GCA_027943415.1). Classification (NCBI taxonomy): domain Eukaryota; kingdom Viridiplantae; phylum Streptophyta; class Zygnematophyceae; order Desmidiales; family Closteriaceae; genus Closterium; species Closterium sp. NIES-67. The sequence continues at coordinate 256,884 of BQMB01000373.1, read as the reverse complement.
CGTGTTCTCTTTGTTGCAGGGATGGTGTTGGAGTACCAGAACTCGCCTGGACTCAAGTCGGGGTCAAGATCGAGCGGGTGCGTCCAGGCGGAGAACGGCACGATGCCGTCGCTGTCTGCAGTACTGCGGTCGGGGACGAAGTCCAGAACAAAGACGCCCGACTTCAGGAGAGCACGACTGATGAAGAGGCCGCCCTTCCCGTGATAAAGACGAAACTCGTTGGCGTCCGAGTCGCTTTCAAGGTGAATTCCTTTCACCATTAACTGGCTGACGCTTAGTAACTTGTATCCCAGATTGTCGACGATGAGAACTTTGTTGAGTTGCAGTATGACGTTTGTCTCCATTGGCTGAAGCTAAACGACTCCTTGTCTGTTTGTCTTCAGGTTTTCATTGTTGGCGACGGTGATGATGTCGTCGCGGTTGAGGCGTCGTTCTTGTTGCACAAAGCGCCCCGAGGAACACATGTGTTGACCGCAGCAACTGTCCAGAAACCAGGTGTTTCACCGGCTGGGTTCGGCATCGGCGACTACAACATACGTGGGGTTGACCTGAAGACCTTGAGAGCGCAGTGGCGGTAGTTCTTCTTCGTCTGGAGCGTAAGTGGGTGGTGACCTGGGTGTGCAGTTGTCGATGCGTACCATGCAATTAATGATATTCGGTGCGCCTTGTGCAGGAGTAGAGGAACGGCTCGGCGGATTCTCTTGAGTGGAGGCGACTTGCGGATCTGCTGGACAATAAACCCGAGGACGTGTGCAGTTGACCTTGGAGTGTCCGGATGTCTGACAGTTGTGGTAGAACGGCAGCACGATGGTGAGACCTCTGGTGTCATGTCGGTTCTGCTTGTCGCGTCGATTGTAGTTGTTGTCGTTTCTTCTTTGAGTGTAGAAGACTAATCGTTGTTGCTTGCTTCGTGGTTGTCTTTCTTCAAACAGGTCCATCTCCCGTTGTTCGGCATGAAGCTCGGCGTAGAGGTGCATCTCGGAAATTCGTCTGTGGGCGCGAAGAAGCGAGCGGGTGGTTCTCCATTCTGGTCCGAGCCCGGCGAGAACAAGTGTTACGAAGCTTTCTTCAGTAATTGTGCCTCCGCACCGGAGCAGGCGGTCGCGAAGTGTCTGGCAGCGGCTCATATACTGCATCGCCCTTTCCCCGGTTTTCATTTGTATTGTTGTCAACTGCTGCATGAGTCTGCTTTGTGTCACACTATCGTTTGCTTGATAGAGACATTTCAGATTATGCCAGGCGAGCTCCGCGGAGTTTTCGTAGCTCCGATACGTTATGATGCTCTGTTGCTCTTGTGGTGACAGGTTTTGCAGGAGAACTGTGTACGCCAGTAGCGACTGATAGGGGAAGATTTCCTGCTCCATTGCTTGGAAATGGCAGGGATCCGTTGAAGTATCCCAAGAGGTGCGCGGCCTCCATCAGCAGCTCGAACTCAAAGCTCCAGGTAAAGAAGTCGTGCCCGTTGAACGGTGAAGATGTCTGCAGTTTGATCACATGTGAAAACTGCGCCTGGAGACTCAATATCTCGTTTGGTGTTTGTTGTCATGCAGCTGCTGTTGGTTGAGCACGGGGCGGCATGAACTCAAACGTCCCTGGTGCAGAGTGATAAGGCGCAAAGGTAGGCGCCTAGTTGTGCCGCCCGAATGATGAGTTGTCAAGGCTCATCGGTGCTAACCCCATATTTCCTCCGTTGCTCTGTGTTGAATGCGCTGGTGTCCTTGTCTGCTGCTGCTGGTCGAAGTGCGACATGAAGCTGAAGAACCTTTCCATAAGGTTCGGGTCCACACCTGACGAGGGTGAAGGGGTCACCATTTCTGGTACTCTTCTTGTTATTTCTTGAGCGGCGCCGGTCTCGGTTTGCAATCCAGAGTTGTGAAGTCCAGAAGTGCCGGGTTGAGTGGCTTGGGCACTGGGTGAGCCCGTAGAGGAATTCTTGCCCTTGTTGTCCATGTCTTGTAATCGATGAAGCTTTTGATATGCTGACTGTAGATAGGATGTTGTTGTTGGGAGTTTGGTCTCTGACCAGCTCTCATACCATGTTGGGCTGAGAAAAAGCCTTAGGATCTTTTCAGAGACTAAGTCCCACTTGTACAAAACGCTTGAGTAGTGCAGCGGAAGTGTTGAGTAGTTGAACCCTTGCACTAGTATGTGAGAGCAAGTGATTGATTAAAAGAAACAAGCATATAGCAATATATAGAAAATAAGAGATGAAGCAGTTGTAGAATACAGTTGAAGGAACGGTTATCAAATTGCACAGCGACTCGATTGTCGGTTTGGTTACCACCCTTGCAGTTGCAACAGTCAATCGCAACCTCCGGTTGTGACCCTTCGAGTCCCTTCGCCCTTTCGTATTCTTTCGTCCAACCTCCTCGTGTAACCTCCGTTGACTCGCGTTCCCGATACGACTTTCCTCGAGTGTAGTGTTACACTTCAGAAACGCTGAAGTCTTCGAGGTATTCCCAACAAAGAGCAAGACCAGGGCTCCACTACTAGTCCAGCCATTGGGAAGAGGCCACAAGGCCAGTCTGGGTAATATATATAAAGGTCTGCACACAATCAAGGTTCTGGCAAGTGAGTAACTACAGGAACGAGACCTAGCTGTACAAAGTGTCGCTCATGATCTTTAGGCGCAAGCGCCTTAGTAAAGATATCAGCTGTGTTGGCACATGAGGCCAAGTGTACTACACGAGCCTGGCGATGCTGCTGCAGCTTGCGCAGGAGAAAGTACCGCAATTGGATGTGCTTCGCTCTGCCCTCAAATCGTGGCTCCTAACATAGGAGGATCATGGCCCTGTAGTTAGCGAACAGAACCGGGGAAGAGCTAGGCCGCTCACCCAAGTCGGTGAGCAAGAAGGTCAGCCAGTGGAGCTCCTCTGCCGCCATGGCACCTGCGTAGATCTCAGCCTCACAGCTAGACTTGGCAACAGACGAGGAACGGGTGGACCTCTACAAGATGGCACCTACACCAGCCAAGGTAGAGGCGCAACTCTCGTAGGTCAGTGCAGATGTGTCTCCTCAGCAGCTCAGCCTTCACGACGGCCAGTGCGTCTCTGTCTGCAGTAGCCAAGACCAAATCGTCTATCTAGACAAGGATGTAGAATGGAGTCTGGCCAGAACGGACAAAGAGCGAGAGGTCTGCAAACGAAGGGAAGAACTGCAAGTCAGCAAGTGTAGCACGCAGCGTGTCGTGCCACTCATGAGGCGCCTGTTGCAAGCCGTAGACGGGGCGCTGAAGGAGCCACTCGGTGCCAAGGGGGAAGGTACCGGAGAAGCCCTGGGGGTGGCGCAAGTAGACCTGCTCGTGTAGACTGCCCTGGAGGAAAGCTGTGGAGAAGTCGAGGGAGTGCAGCTCGTAGTCACGCTGTGCTGCTACGTATAGCAGCGCCCGAAGAGTGGTCATCTTTGGGGTCGGGGCGAAGGTCTGAAAGAATTCCACCCCCTCACGCTAAATGAAGCCTCGAGTGACGTAGCGCGCCTTGAAGACAGGCGGCTCTCCAGGAGGGCGCTTCACCTTGAAAAGCCACCGGCCATCGACTACGTTTACCCTAGATGGGGAAACGGGAAACTGCGTCGACGAAGGTACAGGTGGATCTCCAAGATGCCATCTCTTGCTCCATGACAGCTATCCACTGAGAGGCCCAGGGTCCCGAGGTGGCCTCAGTGTAGGTACGAGGGGTCGGGATGTCGAGGGCGTCTGGGTCACCCTCAGGGACTAGTAGCATGGAGCAGAGATGGGGAGCGGCCTCAAACAGGAAAGCGAGCTCGAACTGCCTGTCCTCTAGGACGTCACTGCCAAGAGCAGCCACACCCCCGACGGTCGGAGGGTAGGCAAGGTCAGAGACCAGAGCGATGGTGTAGTCCAGGCGGCGGGTAGCGGCGAAGTCGGTAACAGCAGTGACAAGAGCCGACAGACTCGAGACAAGAACGGACGGATCGGTAACGAGAGAGGCAAGGACACGAGGAACAAGGGGACGTGCAGCACGGAGGAAGTCCGAGAACGGAGGCGGGGCCACAGCAAGCGACGACGGAGAAGGAGACGGGAGGAGAGGAGGAGCACAAGACGCATGAGACGAAAGCAACGTATGGTAAGAACGCGGAACAAGGGAGGTAGGATGAGCACTAGACGTACGACGAAACTAGACGTGAGACGGAGGAGTCAGGTCAAGAGGGAGGGGAGGAGACACAGGAGGAGAACGGGGAGGGAAACGAGCTGGAGAGGAATCCAGGGGAGGAAACACGGGGCCGTGGACCAGCAAGGAAGGAGGCAGCACCAACGGGGGAGGCAGCGATGGGCGCTCAGGGGAAGGGAGACAAAGGAGGCGAAGAGCGGACACCAGCGGCGACAGCTGCGACTGCTGCCCGACTCCAACACCAGAACCTCCAGCGACAACACGGCTCCCTCCGAGAAGCCCCACGCCAGCACCCCCAGAGCCTGCTCCAGAACCAGCTCCAGCCCGCTCCCCAGCACCCCCAAAACGCACGAACCCGAGCGATGGTGACAACGTCGGCTTCGACTGCGGCGGCAGCGGCTGCGGTGGGGACAGCAGCGGCGGCGACAGGGGACGCGAGACCAGGGCAGGGACAGGCGGGGGAAGAGACTCCGCCGAGCCGCGAGACTCAGCGGACTCCTCAGCAGGGACAACCGATGGAAGGGGGGTGACGTGAGACACACCAGACGGGGCATGGAGGGGAGGGAGGTGGACAGGGTCGACAGGGGGAGGGGGGGGCACCAGGAACTGGGGGGGAAGTGACCGTGGACCACGATGGGGAAAGCGGTGGTAGAAGGAGATGGACTCGTCAAAAGTGACGTCACGAGAGTGAAAGAACCGGTGAGAAGACGGGTGGTAGAACTGCCAGTCCGACGAGTCGAGGGGAAAACCTAGGAAGACACAGGGGACAGTGCGGGCAGGGAGCTTGTCCGTGCTAGAGGCACGAATGTGAGCAAGGCAGCCCCAGACGTGTAACGCAGACGCGTCACCATGGGACCCGTTCCAGAGGAGGGTCGGCGAAACCTGCGACCGCTGAGGGTGCGGCCAGAGGTTAAGCTGGTGAGCGGCGTAGCGAATGGCGAACGGCCACAGAGAATGGGGTGCACCGGCATGGATGATGGAGGTACGAGCAACCTCTATGACCAAACCGATGCGGCGCTCAGCGACCCCATTCTGCTGTGGGGTGTTCGGCAGGGTTAACGTCTCCATGTCGGTTCACCTTGCTATCGTCCGGCAGGGTGAACGTCGCACAGCGACCCCATTCGCGGCCCATGGACGAGGGCGGGGACCCAGACGTCCATGTGCAGGGTCTGTAGCAGTGCGGAGGTAGGGGGGAACGAGGAGGAGTGAGGGGCACGGTGGAGCCGGCCCTCGACACAGGGCATTCACGGAGGCGTGGGTGAGGAGGGGAGCGCAGGGAACAACTCAGGGAGGCCTAGGACAAGACGGTGCTGGGACATGTGACGGAGACGGGTGAGAGCGTGGTGACCTAGACGGTGGTGCCAGAAAAGGGACGGGTGAGTAAGCGACCGACACGGGCACGCCGCAACAACTTGGGGAGACGCAGGTACCTGGGGAGGCGTCCCAACCTGTCACATGATCGAATGTGTCGAGGAAAAGTTGCACTATCGATTGATACAAGGCGCTTTTATACTTCCAAAGTACATCAGGTAACCAGGTTTATCCTATCCAAAGGGAATAGACCCTTCTAGAAATAGAATCACCCTGCGTATAGCCACGCGAGGCTATTGGCTTGAAGGGATTACGGCAGGATTACGCTAGATAGAGCATGCCAGTACATCCCAAGTCTGGTCGGTGACATAGCTATAATAACAGGATAAACCAAAGGATAATGGAATAGGCGAAATAGGAAACCAAATGAGATGAGAGAAAGAGAGGAATGAAAGTGAAAGGAAATATGGAAAGGGGAAATCGGTGTATCGGGGTCGTACTCTCACACAACTGGGGGGGAAGCGGTGTCCAGCGTGAACAGGCCAGACACCGGGTCCCCGGGGAACGTGGTGAGGGGGGCACCAATGGCGGCCTCGGTACAGACAACGTACCGCTGGTGCCTAGGGAACGTAGTGGTGACGCCAAGGTCCTGGAGGCAGCCGACACCAACTAGGTTCCTAGAGAACGAGGGGATGTGCAGGCCTGTAAGGGAGCCTGAGGGAAATGCCGGCAGGGGAGAGTAGTGGAGCTACGGGCAACTACAAGATCGGAGGAAGGGTCTGCAAGAGCAACTACAGCAGGAGCGGCAAGCGGCGTAAGCATCGTGGAGTTGCGAAAGAAACACCGGGAAGCGCCAGAGTCCAGGGTGAAGGAGAGCGCGGCAATGGCGACAGAGGTCGGAGGAGTGAGGGAGGACCCTAGGCTAAACAAATCAGGGGATCCTATGCCTGACTCAGCAGGGGAGCGTGAACTAGGCACATTGGGCACACCTACGCTAGGGAACATAGGGTAATAAGAACCAGTCACACTAGAGTCATCTACATATAGCGCATACAAAGCAGAGCTAATCTCATCCATGTCGATATCAAAGATCTGAACACGACGACGGAGCAGACTGTGCCAGTCGGGGAGGTCAGGCGACGGGCCGAAGCGGAGACGAAATAGGTCGTCTAGGCGACGAAAGCAACGAGCGGGGGTATGGTCGATCTTACCGCACACAAGGCCAGGGCGAGGACCGGTCTGGAGCTGGTACTGGCACTGCCCATTACTATGACTACCACCCGACGACACGCCGCGCGAGCGACCACTGCGACCACCGTCACCTCCAGCTCCAGCCCAGGCGGGCGGGAGACGGCCGACCCTCCGCTGCTGCTGCTGCGTCTGCTGCTGCTGCTGGGGCTGCTGCTCCCTCGTCAGTACTACCAGCGGGTGAGCCACCTCCACCACCGGCACCACCCCCTCCTCCGCTACCTCCGTCGCGCCCAACCTTGGGGCGACGACCCTTAATCGGACGAAACTGCACTGTGGCGGCTGTCTCCACAGCCGGAGCTCTCTCAGCAACCGCAGCAGAACCGTCAGAGTAGGAGCACTGAGCAGGGGCACAGCCCTAAAAGATAGAGACTGGCACGGTACCGCTAGACTGGGCGATAGAGCGCTGACGGGTCTCTATTGCAGACAGGGTGTCGACAAAGTCAGTGAGGGTGAGGTCAGCGGGGTGGGGACTAAGGAAGTGATCGCGGGCGGGGGCAAGGCGGTCAGGGAGGCGGGTTGCAAGCAGGTAGAGGGTAGAGCAGATGGGGGGCTGAAACACACAAAGCTGAGCCTCAATGCAGGCAGCGCGCTAGGTCGTGTCTAGCGTGCGCGTTTGGGCGGCTAGGTCAGCAACAGTGGGGAAAGACTCAAGGTCAGGGAAGAGCATGGGCATGATCAGGCGACCTACAGAGGCAGAGGGCAGGGTGGAATAGCGTGGAACGACAGCCTCTAGGAACTCCTGCGCAGTCTTGACGGACCTAAAGTGGAGGCGCTCGGACAGGGGAAGGGCATGACTAATCGCAAGCTGTGCGACAGCGTCACACAATAACCAGACAGCACGGGCAAGGGCAGCAGCTGCAGCGGACTCACAGCCAGCAGAAGTGGGGTCAGCTGGGAGGGCAGCAGGGGGGTCCGGGCAGGGGAGTGTACTGTCGATGTGGACGGCCTATATAGGGATGTCGCGGGGCCGCGAGGTGACGGGGCCGCGGGGCCGTAGGGCCGCTAGGGGACGGGGCCGCGGGGCCGCTAGGTGACGGGGCCGCGGAGCCGCTAGGGGACGGGGCCGCGAGGCGACGAGGTGGTTAGGACCTAGGGCGGAAGCGCTAGGGGGGGGGGGGGGGGGGGGGGGGGGGGGAGGGAGGACCTACCTACTCATGATACCATGTTCAAGTGAAAGAAAATGACTAGAGCAAGGCATACAAGGGAACATAACCTAATGGGCTGTACTCCTTAAGGCACAACCCTATATAGTCTACAAAAACATACAATATATGTTTGACACTTCAAAGTCGCCCCTTAAAAAGAGTCTAAAAAATCAGAGTAACAAGAATTCTTTGTCTTATTAATCAGAGTTACCATTGTTTTTAACTCTGATTTAAAAGTTGGTGTTTTTCACATTACTTCTTCCTTCCCTTCCCTACCGCTGCCCCCAGACTTCTCCCTTAAAGGCTTTCTCCTCTTGCGTGCACTAGCTATCTGTGGTCTGGCGACAACACAAATATTCACGCTACACTAGATACGGCCCCGCGCCAGTGCAAGTGTAATTGATATACGAGGCTGATGACGAGGCTGACAGCGCTCTCGCCAGGCCTAATAGAAGATTTTCACCTTTTCTAATATCCCTGATAGACTGAAATACGAATTTTAAAATTTCATATGAGTATTTCAATAGTTTTTTATCCCTCCCCCTCCCCGTTCCGCGTTCAGTAATTTCGTGTGCCTGAGGTACGGCGACGAAATTGGTTGGTGGAGATACGGGATCGTGGCAAATTACGTGTGGGGGACGAAATCGAGGGATGGGGCGGAAAGGAATCGGGGGGCGGGCAAATCAAAATTGCAGGGGAGGTAGGGAAATTGGGGCCATCCAAGTGGCTATTTTGTGAAGGGCCAATGGGCGCCCTCGCACACACAGCCCGCAGCACACCTCGGCAATTTTTTGAAGGGTCAATCGGCCCCTCACATCGCATGCATCACAAACTTGGAGGTGATTTTGGTGAAGGGCCAGTCAGCTCCCTCACACAGCCCCCACTACGCATCGGCCTTCGATTTTGGTGAAAGGCCAGTAACCGCCCTCACAAAGCCCCAAGCAAGCATTCCGCCCTGATTTTGGCTAAGGGCCAATCAGCGCCCCCCACAGGTAAATCACGCCCTCCCCACCCCCAATCACGGGTATTACACGAATCAGAGTCAATCCCCCATACAGAGATGAGGCATCAGAGTACACTGGTGAAAAAAGTCCGAAAAAATAGCGTAGGTACATAAATCTTCTCAAAAAAATCAGAGTAAGGTACAAAAAAAAGTATTCCCAATCAGAGTACACCCCCTAAAAAAGTCTGAAAAATGTCTGAATCATAGTAAAAAGTAAGCACTTTGGGGGCCTGCACATAAGCATGCAATGGATGCGAACACAATAAGAGAAAGCAACCGCATCACCAAAAGCTAATAATTCACAAATGCTTATTACTATTCCAGATCACTTTTAAACTATCAACATTCTTCTAAAACACCTTCCTCCCTTCCTCCGTCCCCCCCTCCCCCCCCCCCTCTTCCTCTATCTTTCCCATCCCCTTCCCCCTTCTCTAGCTCCTCACCTCGGAAGTGGCCTGCATGAAAATGTGGGAGCAAAGAAAAGAGATATGAGTAATTTCTTAAATGAGTAAGGTAAGCGAAAGCAAGCAACAACCAAGGAAAAGGCAAGCAAAAGCAAGCAACAGCCAAGGGAAAGGCAAACGAAAGCAAGAGACATCCAAGGGAAAGGCAAGCGAAAGCAAGCAACAGCCAAGGGAAAGGCAAGCGAAAGCAAGCAACAGCCAAGGGAAAGGCAAGCGAAAGCCAACAACAGCCAAGGGAAAGGCAAGTGAAAGCAAGCAACAGCCAAGGAAAAGGCAAGCGAAAGCAAGCAACAGCCAAAGGGAAGGCAAGCGAAAGTAAGCAACAGCCAAGGAAAAGGCAATCGAAAGCAAGCAACAGCCAAGGAAAAGGCAATCGAAAGCGAGCAACAGCCAAGGAAAAGGCAAGCGAAAGCAAGCAGCAGCCAAGGGAAAGGCAAGCGAAAGCAATCAACAGCCAATGGAAAGGCAACATGCCTCTCACTAAGCCCTAGGGGATTCCGTTAGGGGACGGAATCGACCCAGAATTACCCGTTAACAGACGGAATCTACAGAAAACTACTCGTTAGCATACGGATTCGCTGACGAGCTACCCTTCGTGCTATAATACCGTCCCCACAGACTGAGAGCTTTCTCCACAGCTCAGAAAGAGGCGAGGTAAGATTCAAGGTGTGCTGTGCCTTAGAAAGTCGGGAGAGTGGAAGATTTTCTGCTTGGCTGTCTACAAAACAGCAGGTGGAAAGATAGTGCACTCTTGGCGAGGAACTGGAGGGGAGTAGATGGGGGAAGTGGGTGTTAAATACAGTAAGAACGGAATCAAAAGAAAGTAGCCCGTAGTGTAAGGAATCACATGGAATCCGATCTGTTATGTGGATGGAATCAGGAGATTTTAACTGGTAAAAAAAACGGAATCCAGAGGAAAACAACTCATAATTTCTCGACATTAATGGTAATTACCCTTTTAGTGAGAGGCCTGAAAGGCAAGCGAAAGCAAGTAACAGCCAAGGGAAAGGCAAGCGAAAGCAAGTAATAACCAAGGGAAAGGCAAGCGACATGCTAGCAAGAGCTTAGCAGCAGCCAAGAAACATGCTACCAACAACCTAGCAAAAGCGTAGGAACAGCCTAAGAGCGTGGCGCTAGCGAAGGTGAACCTACCACGCATGGTGCAGAGTCCTAGCATGCCAGGTGCACACAGGGAGATGCAGCCGAGCAGCATGCCAGTAACAACCTAGCAAAATCCTAGCGAACAGCCAAGCAAGAACTTAGCATCAACCTAGCAGCATCTTATGTGCGGCCAAGGACAAACCTAGTTGGATCCTAGAAAAATACTAGAATCCCATGAGCTACCTAGGCTATACAACGTGAGGGAGAGTACGAAGGATGGACAAGGACTATGAGATATACATCTGTGAGAGCGTCAAAGCAGGTAAACAAGAGAGGGCAACGCAGAAGGATAGTTAAGGACACTCACCTCTTTCGGTAGCACTCGAAGTTTAATTCTCTATCCCCCTTCTTCCTCCTCTGCTTTGCATGCCCATCGTAGCAGCAATGATTTCGCCACTTGCCAACGTGCACGATGCCAGCGCGGATGGCGCCAGCGCTAGCGCCCATGCGCACGGTGCCAACGCCCGCGGCCACGGCGCCAGCACCAGCGTCAGCGCCCGCACGCACCGCTTCAGCACCACCACCAGCGCCAGCGCACAGCGACAGCGCCGGCACTCACGGCGCCAGCGCTGACGTCCGCGGGCACGGCGCCAGCGCCAGCGCGAGTACCCATGAGCACACGGCGCCAGCACCAGCACCAGTGCATGCACGATGCCAGTGCAAACGTTCGTGCGCACACAGCACCAGCGCTAGCACTCACGGCGCCAGCGCCGGCACTCGCGGGCACGGTGCCACGACGGGCGCCCGTGCACACAGGGCGCCAGTGCGCACGGCGACGGTGGCAGCACCAGCGTAAGAGCGCATCGGGCAAGCGGGCACGGCGCCAGCGCGAGCGCGAGCGCCCACGCGCACGGCGCCAGCGCGAGCGCCCACGCGCACCGCGCAAGCGCCAGCGCGCATGGCGACGGTGCCAGAGCGCATGGCGACAGTGCCAGCACGCATGGCGTCAGCGCCAGTGCCCACGCCACTGCGCCAGCGCGGGCGTCCACGCTTATGGCGCCAGCACCCACGGGCACAGCGCCAGCGCCAGCTCCCACATGCACCGCGCCAGCACCAGCGCCGGCGCCAGCACGCACGGCGCTAGCGCCATCACCAATGCCCACACGCACCGCGCCAGCGCTGGCGCGCACGGCGACAGCCCCAGCGCCAGCGCACACGGTGTCAGCGCCAGCACCAGCACCAGCGCGCACGCCCCTAGTTGGAACTATGGGGGACTCAAGAGTTATTATTGGCTAGGAGCTATGGGGGACTAGGAGATGTGCTTGGCTTAGAGCTATGGGGTACTGGGAGCTATTGTTGGCTAGAAGCTATGGGGGACTTGGAGATAAGGTTAGCTTGAAGCCACGGGGGACTTGGAGATATGGTTGGCTTGGAGCCACAGGGGACTTGGAAGAAGTGTCGAACACAAGGTTACCGAAACCCTAGCGCGGTTGGTCAGTTGTCAGCTAACTCCAGCTCAGCTCAATACATCTCTCATTCAACATACCAAAATGTACAAACATATATGATACATAGGTTGCACTTTACATAATAAGATATCTTGCAATTGTGCAACTTCGGCTCCCTCGTGTAATAAACATCTGTATGGTTTAACATGACTTGAAATTATAATATTATAAATAGACCTTTCAACAGCATTATCCATCATTGGATACTAGAAACCTTAAGAATAATATGCATCATAATAGAATATATCTCACATGTGGTATTGTATATCTCATATATTTATATATATTTTATGTTATAATCTCATGATGGTACCATCTCTAGAGTATTGGAAATGAGTTGCTGATATCATGCTACTTTTCTCACACACCATATGCCAATAATAGTAGCATAACATTCCACGCAAACCTTGATTCGGCATTTTTTTTTGCAACACAACCCTGCAATATCATGCCATTGTTAAGCGTGAACTCTGTTTGTACTGCACTTCTATTGTAGTGAGCCCTGTCGCCTCGGCCAAAATATCGTGGCGGGCTACATTGATTCTTGTAATACAACGCGTTTCAGAAAGGGAGGAGGAGGGGGGAGGGGAGGAGGGGTGATTTGTGCATGATTCCCTTGCAACGCCGTCACTCACACCTGGCTGATCGTTCTCCGCCAGGTGGCCACACTTGGCCGATTCACTTGGTGCCTCGCTGCCTCCAGCACTAAGAGCATTGCACAACTTCATTGGCACTTCACTAAATTCGCTACACACATGTCTCCTGCACATAGTGTGACCGTTCAGCTAAGATTTTGAAAGTAACTTCAATTGTTCTGAGGAGAGGGGGGGGGGGGGGGGGTCTCAAATTATACATATATTTGTATGTAGAAGTTATAAGCTAGATAGGTGAGTGTTCTTAGAGGGTACAATTCCAACCCTATATCTCCCTTGTTCTCTCTTATTTCTAGTCATTCTGCTATTCTAACATGGTATCATAGTAGGTTAGGTCCGCCCACCCGCTTCCGCCCCTCGCCCTAGCCTACCGCCCCGTCGTACCCTAGCCTTACCGCGCCCCGCTAGCCCCTAGCGCCCCGCCGGCCCCTGGCGCCCCACCGGCCCCCAGTGTGCCCCGCCGGCCCCTAGCGCACCTCACCGGCCCCTAGCGCCCCGCCGGCCCCTCGCGCACCCCGCCGGCCTCTAGCGTGCCCGCTAGCTCCTAGCGCACCCCACCGGCCCCTAGCGCGCCGCGCCGGCCCCTCGCGTACCCGCCGGTCCCTAGCGTGCCTTGCCGGCCCCTCGCGCCCCCGCCTGCCCCTTGCGTGCCCGCCTGCTCCCGCGCACACCATGCCGGCCCCTCGCGTGCTCGCCGGCCCCTCGCGCACCTGCCCGGCCCCTCGCGCCCCTCGCCGGCCCTTCGCGCACGCCGGCCCCTCGCCTGCTCGGCCTTCCCTCCCTTGACTGCTCGCCTGCGCCTTCCCCGGCCCCTCCTCCTCTTCCTGTCTACGGCCCTGTGTTCCCTCCGCCGGACTCGTCACCGGCTCATCTTCCCCCTCGTTCCCCTCTTGTGTCTCCTCCTCTCTCTCCTGACCAGACGCCTCCGTCTCACGTCTGGTCTCGCCGTCCCTCCCGTGCTTGCCCTTTCTCTCCTGTTCAACATTCTCACCCTATGTTGCTTCGTTTCCATGCGTCTCGTCCTCCTCTCTTGCCTTTGCATCCTCCGTCGTCGCTTGTTGTCGCGCCTCCCCCTCTATCTGACTACCTTCGTGCCGCTCGTCCTCTTGTTTCTCGGGTCCTTGCCTCCCTTGTTACTGACCCGTCTATTCCTGTCTCGAGTCTTGACGCTCTTGTCGCTGCTGTCGCTAACTTTGCCTCCACCCGCCGCCTTGACTATGCGACAGCTTTGGTCTCTAACCCTGTCTGTTCTCCGTCCGTCGGAGGTGCTCCTGCCCTTGGCACCAACGTTCTAGAGGAGATGCAGTACGAGCTTGCTTTCCTGTCTAAGGCTGCTCCCCATTTCTGTTCCATGCTGCTAGTCCCTGAGGGTGACCCAGATGCCTTTGACATCCTGACCCCTCGCACTTACGCTGAGGCGACCTCGGGACCCTGGGCCTCTCAATGGATAGCTACCGTGGAACAGGAGATGGCATCTTGGAGATCCACTGGCACGTAGGTCGACGCAGTTCCCCCACCTGGGGTGAACGTAGTCGATGGTCGGTGGCTCTTCACGGTGAAGCGCCCCCTTCGATAGTCGCATGTGTTCAAGGCGCGCCACGTGGCTAGAGGCTTTAGTCAGCGCGAGGGGATGGACTTCTTTCAAACCTTTGCCCCGACCCCAAAGATGACTAATCTTCGGGTGCTGCTACACGTAGCAGCACAGCATGACTACGAAGTCCACTCGCTCGACTTCTCCATTGCTTTTCTTCAGGGCAGCCTACACGAGCAAGTCTATCTGCGTCGGCCACTGGGCTTCACCGTTGCTTTTCCTCCTGGGACCTAGTGGCTCCTCCGGCGCCCGGTCTACGGCCTGCGACAGGCGCCCCATGAGTGGCATGACACGCTGCGTGCTACGCTAGTTGACCTGCAGTTCTTTCCGTCCTCTGCAGACCCCTCGCCCTTCGTTAGTGCTTGCCAGACTACGTTCTACATCCTTGCCTACGTACACGACCTGGTCTTCGCTATTGCAAACAGAGACGCACTGACCTCCATGCAGGCTGAGCTGATGAGGAGACACACCTACACTGACCTAGGAGAGCTGCGCCACTACCTTGGCCTTCAGATCTCCAGGGACAGAGCAGCGCACACCATCACTCTCACACAGTCCCTCTTGGTACGCCAGGTTCTTCAGAGGTTCGGCCTTCAGTTCTCCTCCGCACAGCCCACACCTCTGCCAGTAGACCACAAGCTCTAAGCTCCAGTTCTAGAGGAGTCAGTAGAGCCCGATGGTCCTTACGCAGAGCTGGTGGGTTGCCTCATGTACCTGATGACTTGCACTCGTCCAGATCTCGCATACCCTCTCAGCATCCTGGCTCGCTTTGTGGCCACATGCAGACACCGACCATAGCACTGGTCGGCCGCTAAGAGGGTTTTGCGTTATCTAGCAAGTACATCGGGCATGAGGCTAGTGCTGGGAGGACGCATGCCAGTGGTCCTTACTGGGCACACAGACGCTTCTTGGGTAGACGACGCTGAGACCCTCAGGTCCTCCCAGGGCTACTGCTTTAGCCTTGGTTTGGGTGCCATCTCGTCGAGGTCCACTCGCTCCTCGTCTGTTGCACAGTCTAGCTGCGAGGCTGAGATCTACGCCGGTGCCATGGCAGCACAGGAGCTCCGCTGGCTGACCTTCTTGCTCACCGACTTAGGTGAGCGGCCTAGCTCTGCCCTGGTTTCGTACGCTGACAACATGGCCATGATCCTCCTATGTTAGGAGCCTCGACTGGAGGGCAGAGCGAAGCACATCCAGCTGCGGTACTTCCTTCTGCTCGAGCTACAGCCGCGTTGTCAGGCCCGCGTAGTACACTTGGCCTTCGGTGCCAACACAACTGATATCTTTACAAAGGCGCTTGCGCCTAAAGATCATCAGCGGCACTGTTTGCAGCTTGGTCTAGTTCTTGTAGCTACTCACTTGCTAGGACCTTGATTGATTACTCCTCTTTATATATATACATTTATGACTGGCCTTGTGGCTTCACCTCCAGTGGAAAGACTAGTAGTGCCGCCATGGTTTGCTCTTTTCCTGTTTGTACTGTTGCTGACTGGTCTTCGGACCCCTGCCTCAGAGGTTGGACTAGTAGTGCCACCCTAAGTTGCGTGTTTCTTGCTCTGCACTGCCCCTTATCTAGCCTAGGGGGTGTGTCAACTTATACATATATTTGTATGTAGAAGTTATAGGCTAGATAGGTGAGTGTTCTTAGAGGGTACAACTCGAACCCTATATCTCCCTTATTCTCTCTTGTTTTTAGTCATTCTGCTATTCTACAGGGGGGGGGGGGAGGAGGAAGGAACACGCAAAAAAACCTAGGCTAACAGAATGGGAGACCCAGAGCAATCAGGGTACCTCAGAATCAAAACAAGGCCATTCATGACTGTCTATTTACACCACTTAGGTCACGGGAGCAACCCCCTTGCAGCACGTGCCACTACTACTTCACTTAGTGTAGTGTCGTTACGTCATTCACTTCTAGCCTACTCACTCCAGTCACTATAGAACCATGCCATGCTTTTATTAATATAATGAGAGTGATCACAAGCTTACGCTACTGAAGCTCTGCCTTCTAATACATAGCACTGCTTTTCCAACATCATGCATTTGTATCCAAGGTACGACCCTGTGCTCATCAATAGGGTATATCCCACTTCGCATTACATTGCATCCTGATGTCTACAAACATGGGGAATGATTCTGACATTAGTTATCTGACTTCCAGTGCTGTGTGGGGATGTAACTATTTAAATGCTCAGAAAGGAAGCATAGAGTGAAACGTCACACATAGCCCCCATGATATAGTAATATACAAAGTGTTTGGACTTCAAACCCATTTATCACCATGACAAGATGCCGTCACTCTTAGCGAGCCCCCACCAACCACTTTTAAATGATGCCAACAACCTGGTCGAGCTTATCACCAGCCGTACGTTTCTGCTAAGTACGACACTTACCGTGGTTCGGCAAATCCCGGGCCCCTTACAAAAGCCTGCACTGAGTCGTCACAGACAGCAGCCATTCGTTCACCACCGCACTTACCAAAGCACCACTGATTCTGCCTGCCCCCTATATCGATTCCCTCGATTCCATCTCCCCCGCCTTCCTCCTCCCTTGTTGACTGTTGCCGCCAAAAAGTGTCCACTGCAGCACTGGCATGAGGCCTCCTCTCCTCTCCTCTTCCCTGGCCACCCATCCACCAGCTTTCCTTAGCTCCAGTCTCTAGGCTCGCGCCAGACTCAGTTCCTGCTAGGGTTGGATTGGACTTCATTGGACAACTCGTAGCCTAGTTCCTGCTAAGGTTTTCTGTAGCAGCCACAGTGTGCCAACTTCCTGCATTTCGGCGAGATCGTGGCCGCATTCCGCGTTGTTCACGACTGGATGACGCCTGTGGTGATAGGTTACGGTTTTCGTGACTAAATCTGCTCATGCCTCCACGCTACGTGGCGATGGTTTCTGACTAAGCGTGGGCTTTTAGCTAAGAGCCGGTGGAAATGGAGCGGGGTCCCGCCCCGCAGCGTCGGGCGCGGGAGGGCTCCACACGAACGGTCCCGTTAAAAGACGCATCCGACGATCGCCCGGTCGTTCGCAAAAAAGCGCCGGGCGATCGCACAACGGTAACGAAGCTTCGCGGCGATGGCCCGAGCAAGGGCGGCCAGGAGAAGCAGTTCAGTCGCATCAACTCCATGATCCACCGTCCATCGCAGTCTAAGATGAACGACGACGATGACATGGAGCCCGCCGCCGCCCCGCGGTTCAACCGAACGCTCTCCATGGTCGGCAAGACCCCGGGAAAGCAGCAAAATGTCCGTGCCGCGCAGCCACGTCAGCAGAGAGCGCCGCCGCAACAGGCGCATCCCGACGATGACGAGGATCCGACCGAATCGGATCTCGGGCGGTCGATGACGATGGGGAGTAAGCCGCGGGGGAGACCCGCGGCGGGTTTTCCGCAGCAAGGGGGGGAGAGGGGGGGAATGGGCGGGGGAGGGGGAGGCGGAGGCGGAGGCGGAGGCGGAGGGGGGGGAGATGGAAGCGGGGAGGAGCAGCTGGGGCGGTCGCTGACGCAAGTTGATGCGCGGAGACGAGCAGGCGGCGGACGCGGGGGAGGCGCGGGCAGAAGCGGAAGCCCCGCGCAGGGCGGATTGCGCAAGTCCGCTGCGCCAGGAGGAGGCGCAAGCCGGTCGCGGTCCCCCATGGGCGCGGGCGCGGACGATTCGATGAGCATGCAGGGAATGCAGCAGGCCCTGCCGCAACAGCCGCTGCTGAAGTCCGCGCTCAAGCGCAGCAGCGCCGCGCAAACGCCCTCGGGCTACGGCGCCGGCGGCGGGTTCGGCGGCGACGATGGCGGCGGCGGCTATGGCGGTGGACAGATGATGGGCGGAGCGGGAGGGGGAAGGGGGAGTCGAGCGGGGAGCGCAGCCCAGACGCCGCAAGGGGGGTACGATCGGTCGGGGAGCCCGTTCCGCGCAGGCGGAGGGCAGTACCCGGGGGGGGATGGTAATATGTACTCCCCCCAAGGCGGAAGGGGGTACGGCGGGGGGGAAGGCGAGGGGTATCAAGACGGGATGTACGGCCAGGATCAGCCGCAGCATTACGGGCAGGATCAGCAGTTCCAGCCCACGCCACGTCAGCAGCAGCAGCAGTGGTCGGGCGGGCAGGGGGGCGCCAATGCTGGGCGGATGATGGGGGGAGGGGGAAGCGGGGCGGGGCGGAAAATGGGGGGAGGGGGGCAGCAGCAGCAGCAGCAGATGATGCAGCAGCAGGGGGGGCAGCAGGGAGGGGAGGACGAGTACTATGGGGCGGGCGCGGGGAACATGTCGGATGCGTCGGATACCAACTTCACGCGGCGGCTGCAGCACATGCAGGCGCAGCAGCAGCAGGACGAGGCGGCGGCGCTGCCCATGCTGCCGCCACCGAGCGCGCCTCAAGTGGTGCAGGTATGGTGCTATGTGTGAACATGCTCCTCAAAAGGTATGTATGTGCCCGCTGCAGCACATGCAGGCGCAGCAGCAGCAGGACGAGGCGGCCGCGTTGCCCATGCTGCCCCCGCCCAGCGCGCCGCAAGTGGTGCAGGTATGGCGAGTGGTGCAAGTATGTGGGGCTCTTTGCCGTTTGTTGGGGGGAGGGCGCTCAGAATCGAGGATGCCTCACGTGTCTCTCCTTCACCCCATTTCTCCCTCTCTTCCCCTCCCCTCCCCCCACCCGCCCATGCAGTGCCAGCGCTGCTCCCAGCTACTAGTAAGTGCCTGTGCTGCTGCCCCCCTGCAGCAGCGGCCCCCCTCGCCAAGAGGGGCGAGGCTGCGATGCACCGAGTGTCTCCGAGTCTCTTTCAGTTACTTCTCCTCTCCTTCCTGCCCCGCCCCCTCTCCCCCCACGCAGTGCCAGCGCTGCTCCCAGCTCCTAGAGGTGCCGCTTCAACTGCCCCCCGCCAAGAAGCTGCGCTGCGGCAAGTGCCTGCAGGTCTCGCGCTTTCAGTTTCTTCTCCTCTCCCCCCTCCCCCTCTCCCCCCAACGCAGTGTCAGCGCTGCTCCCAGCTCCTAGAAGTCCCTCTGCAGTTACCGCCCGCCAAGAAAGGCGTTCAGAAGCTGCGCTGCGGCAAGTGCCTCCGGGTCTCGCGCTTCCAGGTCAACCCGGCCGACCCCCGCTTCGCCAACCAGCTGCCGCCAAGTCAGCAGCCGCCGCCGCCAGCTCAGCACCCTGGCCAGCAGCTGCAGGGCGGTGGGGGGAGCGGGCGCTTCCCCTCCCCCTCTCCCCTGCAGCCGCAGCAGCGGGGGGTGGGCGGGACTGGATATGACAGTGATGGCAATGCTAGCATGAGCGGGGGGGGAGGCGGGGGAGGCGCAGGGGGAGGGGGAGGGTTCCGCCCAGGTATGGGGCCAGGCGGAGGGGGAGCCCCCCCCGCCCCCCACCACATGCGCTCACTTTCTAGGGAGTCTGATGATAGTCATTATGTGGCGGAAGGGGGAGGGGGAGGGGGGATGGGGAGCGGAATGGGTGGGCAAGGGGGAGGGCCAGCAGGGGGAAGAGGGCCAGGGGGAAGGGGGAGAGGGGGGGGGAGGATGGGGGCGGGGAGGGGCGGAGGGGTGGTGATGGGGAGGAGGGGGCCGGGGGGAATGAACAGGCAGGGGGGAGGGGAAGGAGGGGAGATGGCTACCCCGTCTTATGGCCACAACCAGCAGCAGCAGGGGATGGGCGGAAACATGGGGGGAAACATGGGCGGAGGCATGGGGGGGAACATGGGCGGGGGGATGGGCGGAGGGATGGGCGGAGGCATGGGGGAGGAGGATGGGATGACGTACAGCCGGCAGGTGGTGGTGAATGGGCAGGCGCTGCCGGACGAATACGTGGCGATTGCAGAGCAGAGGGCGGGGCCTATCCACCCGGGCAACTACTGGTGAGAGCAAGAGCACCAATGTGTGGATGTCCCTTAGCAGAACGGCAGATTGACACATGGTACATGGCACATGGTACATGGTACATGGCACATGGTACATGGCACATGGTACATGGTACATGGCACATGGTACATGGCACATGGTACATGGCACATGGTACATGGCACATGGCACATGGTACATGGCACATGGTACATGGCACATGGTACATGGTACATGGCACATGGTACATGGCACATGGTACATGGCACATGGTACATGGCACATGGTACATGGTACATGGTACATGGCACATGGTACATGGCACATGGTACATGGCACATGGTACATGGCACATGGTACATGGCACATGGTACA
This sequence comes from Closterium sp. NIES-67, assembly GCA_027943415.1. Lineage (NCBI taxonomy): Eukaryota > Viridiplantae > Streptophyta > Zygnematophyceae > Desmidiales > Closteriaceae > Closterium > Closterium sp. NIES-67. The sequence continues at coordinate 236,539 of BQMB01000373.1, read as the reverse complement.
TGGTACATGGTACATGGCACATGGTACATGGCATGGTCTACAGGCAGGTGGTGGTGAATGGCCAGGCACTGCCGGATGAATATGTGGCGATTGCAGAGCAGAGGGTGGGGCCGATTCACCCCGGCAACTACTGGTGAGTAGTTGGTATATGGTACATGGCTCATGGCACAATGGTACAATTGGACACATGGCAAAAAGCCGGCCGGCCGAATACTTGGCGATTGCAGAGCAGAGGGCTGGGCCCGTTCATGGGGGCAACTGCTGGTGAGTGAATGATGGATGGTAGATCGGAGTTGGGGGCATGAATTTTGGAACATTCAACTTGCATTGTGGAACATGGAAGATGCGACATGGATGGATTAAGCGCTGATGGGGTAGCCCCGTACTCACCCGATCACAGTATTGTAACCCCCACTTGCATGGCAGGTATGATGACGTGGCAGGCTTCTGGGGTGAGCTGGGTGGGCCATGCCTCGGCATCATCCCGGTAAGTGCTGAGCTGGCATCCATATTGGTAGTTGCTTAGCTGGCATCATTCCAGTTTCCCATTCTCAAGACGGATTTATTACCTCTCCCATGCTAACCCCCTTTCCACCTTTCCCATTCTCACCCTCTTCCGTACTTCCTTCACCACTTCCCCTTCCCTCTTCCTTTCCGCCCCCTTCACCCCTTCCCTTCTCCGTTCCCCTGTCACCCCCACGTTCCCCTGTCAGCCTGCTATTGATTTTGGGGTGTCAATGCCGCAGTCATGTGGGGGCGGTGCAACCCGCGTGTACGTAAACAGGAGGGAGCTGCACCACAGGGACCTGGAGCGACCTTCCCATCCCATTCTCATCCCACCCCCCCCCACACACTACCACCCTCTTTTTGACCCCCGTTCCCCGTTCTCCCCCGCATGCCCCTGTCAGCCTGGCATCGACTTCGGGGTGCCCATGCCGCAGTCATGTGCCGGGGGCTCCACCCGCGTGTACGTGAACGGCAGGGAGCTGCACCACAGGGACCTGGAGCGGCTGATGAAGAGAGGGTTACCGGGTACACCGGACTGCGGTTACCGCATCGAGATCACGGGCAACGTGTTTGACGAGGAGACTGGGGAGTACCTGCTATGCCTGGGGAAACTCGCCCCCTCGTGAGTTGCCCGCCCCCTCATGAGTTGCCGGCCTGCCCTGACTCTGGTTCTCTCTGCTAGCTCTAGTCCTCGGTCTGGATTGGTTTATCCTGCTCTCGCCCCCTCGTGAGTTGCCTGCCTGCTCTGACTCTGGTTCTCTCTGCGAGCTCTAGTCCTCGGTCTCGATTGGTTTATCCTGCTCTCGCCCCCTCGTGAGTTGCCTGCCTGCTCTGACTCTGCTTCTCTCTGCGAGCTCTACTCATGCATGACTCTTGCTCAGGCCAGCAAACGATTTGCTCATGTTCATTCTCACCAGCATTCCCTCCTTGCGTCTCCCATACTTCTCCGTCCCGCTTTTTTTGCATTTGCCCCAGGCTTGAGAGCAGGAAGAGGGGTGGCGGCATGAAGATGCCAGAGAGAAGCTGAAAATGCGGAAGAAATGCCTTGGTTTGTGTATTGGTATATGTGCCAAAAGTTGGGACCTGGTATTTCGATAGCGTTGAAGGATTTCTTGTGGCATGCTGTGCTGCTAGGGAGGGTTTGTGGAGCAGGATAAGGTGTACGTAGGGATTTCCAAATTTACTGTACGCATGCAGGTGAAATCATGTTTGGCAATGAAAGGTTGTATGGTTTCCAGCATTTGCTGTTTGACGAGCTCATTCCTTGCTGTAGCCCATCGTTAGTATCACAGGGCGGTGGTGTCACTTCCCAGGTTCCAGGTTCATGCGACCCGGTTGTAGTTCTTGGATGACGACGGCCCCGCGCATTGGGAACAGCTCGAGCCGCTTGTCTTCCAACCAATCAGAGCCTTCAGCAGTGTTGTGGTGAGGGCCGAGCCAGAACGTCGTCTTTCGCGGTTTGGTTGTGAGTGGTGGCCGTCACTCTGGCTGGGTTCCAAACCTCGCATGACTCTCTGTGTTCCACAAACCCGAGGCCACAACCTGCTTCGAAAATGCCACAAAGCAGCGGAACTCTTGACCAAGTTGATAGGCTCGGCACGATCACCTGGTCGGCATTTCCGAGACATCCGATGGAGGGACGCCCGCTGACTGGCTGTTGATCCAACAAGGCTAGGGGTGTTCCAGCTTCGGCCGACCGAACCAGTCTGCCTCAGCAAGCAGGCAGCTCTACTTTGCCCCGCTTTGACGGTGCTGCACGCATTTGTCGGTTTTGTACTTTATCCCAGACCAAATCCCCCAGCCTCACCCATGAGCCTCTATGGTGCCCCGGCATAACCATTTGTTTGAGCCTCGTACAGCTTGTCACATGCTCGTGCCTGAAAAAATTCTGACCCGAGCCTGGGGCTCAGCTGCGGAACGTCATCCTGAATGCTCGGAGGCACCGAACCTCGAAGAAATCGGTGTGAAGCACCAAGCTGCGGCGAGCACGAAGGAAAAGCAGCCTTTCTTTGCCCAGTTCGGCACACCACCGAACCAGGCTCCCCATCCGCACCTCTTCTCATTTCTCTCCCCCTCCCCCCTTCCCTCCCTTCCCTTCCGACCGAACTCCTGGCAAAGAAACCCTGAAGCACCAAACCATAGCAGTGTCTCTCCTACATCTGCTGGGCTAGCTACAGTGTCCTATCTTTGCATCTTTGCTTACAGTGTCAGGGAGGGGAGCTGTGCTTGCTGTCCCGTCAATCGCGCCTGCAGGGTGCTCTTAGATGAGGTCTGCGTCTGTAAGGGGCTTGGTGCTAGGCAAATTGAAAGTACGCGACTGCATTTCGGCGTTCTTAGTCGATCAGTAACAACTCACTGTTAGATCTTTTAGGGTTCTTTTGCTGGTAACAAGGTGCGCGGGGCGTTAGTGCGACCTTGTCGTATGATGAGATTAGAGTAGCTAATTACTTTAATTAGTCAGTGGCGCTACACCTCACACGATCCATCGATTAATCTTCACCGTCATTGGCCATGCATCATCTCGAGCAGGCGCTAACACGTAAGAAAAGCAGCGGTAGCTGGCTATCGCTCCTTAAAGACGGTCGCAAGGGAGGTAATTCCAAGTCCACGTCAGCAGCAGCAGCCGAACCCTCCCCCGCTACAACCGAAACCCACCATGCCGTTCCAGCAGGAGAGGAGATCCCAGAGGAGGCTCGGAACAAGCCTAGCCGAACAACCAGCGGAGGCTCGTTATTGGACTGGAAAGGGAAGGCGAAGAAGGAAATGCCTAGGAGCTATGGTTTGGGGAAGAGCGATTCGGCTGGTCCTGCAGTAACTATCGAGGTTACTACGACCAGGGCCGATGACGACTCCCTTCCTCTTTCCTCTCCTTCCTCCACTGCTGTCTCCTCCTTCCCTTCCTCCTCCACCTCTGTCTCCTCCTTCCCTTCCTCCTCCTCCCTATCCTCCTCCTCTCGTTCCACCTCTGCTCGCTCCTCTATGGACCGTTCCGTTAACGGCAGCCCCGCTATAGACCGCTCCGTTAGAGACGACGATACGCCTCTCGCTCTGCAAACGGCTGACTCGCTGCGCATCCACAGAAAGGCCAAGGAAGCTTCTTCGAAGCAGCTCGACGGCATCTCGTTAGTCCCGCAGCTGAAGCTTCGGATAGAGCCGCCAGTGCCGGGCCTCGAAGGGTCTGACCGAACCTCGGGCGCGAGCAGCCGAACCTGCAGCAGCGGAAGCGAGGGTGGGAGCACGACCGCCAGCAGCGGCCGGCACGGGACGAATGTCGCAACAAGCGCGAGCGGCACCAGCAGCAGCAGCAGGAGCAGCACCGGCGGTGGCAACCGAGACAGGGAGAGACACAGGGAGGGAGACAGGCCGCTAAGGGTGGTGTCGCTGCTGGGTGCGGCGACGGAGGTGGTGGCGACGCTGGGGCTGCAGCATCTGCTGGTGGGGCGGTCGCACGAGTGCAAGTTCCCGCCGTCCGTGCTGGCTCTGCCGTGCGTCACGGCGCCCGCCCTGGGTCCGGAACAGGTGCTGCAGAGCTGCGGCACGGGGCATGACAGGGTGAGTGGGAGAGAGCGCCAGTGTCACGGTGAGCAATAGACGATTCCCCCCCCCCCCCTCCTCCCTCTCCCCCCCGTTCCTCCTCCCCCCTTTCCCCCCACACCCCCCGCCATTCCCCCCTTCCCCGGCATGTCACCCTCCTCTCATTCCCTTCCCTCACTCCCGCCTTCTCTCCCACCGCAGCTTTCGGAGCGCGTGCGCAAGGGTCTGTCGCGGTACCACGTGGACGTGGAGGCAATAAAGCGGCTGCAGCCGGATGTGATTATAACGCAGGACGCGTGCGACGTGTGCCTCGTGACTCTATCGGACCTCGAAGCCGCCTGCAACGACTACTTCCGCCAGCGGGACGACGCGGGGAGCGCGTGCCACGTGGTCTCGCTCAAGCCAATCACAGTCTCGGACGTGTGGGATAACATGGTGCAGATAGCCGCGGCGGTCGGGCACAGGGAGAAGGGGTGCGTGCTCGTGCAAACACTCAAGGCGCGCTGGTCGCTCGTGCGCCGGCAGGTTCCGCTCCGTGGGTCCGCACCCCGCCTGCGCGTGGTGTGCCTGCAGTGGCTGCACCCGCTCATGGGCGCGGGGTTCTGGGTTCCGGAGATCGTCGCGTGCGCGGGGGGGAAGAGCCTTTCCGGGAAGGTGAGATATGCATGATGTGAGGTGGGCGGGGAATGGAATGCGAGCGAGCGTGGGCTATAGAGTTATAGGATGAATGGGGTGACTGAGTGAAGGGGAAGGTGGGAAGGGGAAATGGAGGTTGCACGGACACGTTGGTAGGGGGGTAAATTTGTGATCGGGTTTATTCTTCCCCCTTGGGGGCCCCCCTTTCAATCACCCACCCATCCCTGTGTGCCCGCCTTCCCCCCCTCCAGCCTGGGGAACGCACGGCCATGCTATCTTTGGAAACCTTGCTATCTTTGGACCCTGACGTCATCATCGCCATGTGCTGCGGGCTGTCTATGGAAGCGGTTTTAAGAAAGTTTCTTAACTCGGATGATCTACCCCAGTGGAACCGGCTAAGAGCCGTGCAGACGGACGCCGTCTTCGTGGCTGACGGCGACCGTTACTTTAACAACTCCGGGCCGACTATAGTGGAATCGGCGGAAATAATGGTGGAGATTCTCCACGCGCGCCGGTTCCCACACCACAGAACCGCATCAAACCGCGCTGTTGCCGCTGGCTCTGCTGACGGTGGTGCTGCTGACGCCTCCCCTTCGTCCAACCGCCTGTTAGGCCGGGGACACGTGGCAGCAGGCGCGGATTTCCCGGAGATCGAGATTAAGTACGAGGGGAGGGCGTACGCGCAGTTAACGGGTGGGTGCGTGGGCGCGTGGCGCGCGCTGCTGGGGGACGGCGGAGGGGCTGACCGCGCGGGGGGGGACTGGGGGAAGCTGGACGCGGGGAAGGGGGCGGATGGGAGAAGTGCTAGCGGCGGGGAAGCGGGGGGAGGGAGCGGGGGGAGGGTGAGGGGTGGTTCGCGCAATTGGCGTCGGAAGCAGCGGCCAAGGGAGCGAGGGAGGCCGCTAGGGAGGCTGCATTGGTGGCGAAAGCGGCAGGGAAGCAGCAGTTGGGGCAGGAGCAGCAGAGTAACAAGGCGGAGATTGGGGGCAACGAGGCAATTGCCCCCCTTCGCCCTCCTCCTGGGTACACGGGGAATGTTACAAGTAAAAGCAGCACCAGCGCCACTGCCGCCGCTGCTGCTACCTCCCCTGCTAGCCAAACGGGCAGCATGAGTGAGTCGTCCGCCACTTCTGCCCCCAAGCCCTTGGCCCCCCTGCCGTCTCCGCCCGGGCGCAGCTCCAGGCGGCAGCTGTGGGGGCTGAAGAGGGGGACGGAGCGGAAGGAAGGCGCGGATGCGGAGGCGAAGGGGGAGGAGGAGGAGATGGTTGAGCAGCAGAGAATGAGAGAGGAGGAAGAGAGGGTAGAGCGGGAAAAGAGTGAGCAGGATCGGATACAGCAGCAGTTTCTGACACAGTTAAAGCTCGAGGAGGGGTTGCAACTGCTGGCTACGCAACCGGGGGCGGCACAACTGCCGCCGGAGCAGCAGCAGCAGCAGCAGCAGCAGCTCGGGGAGGCGGAGGAGGAGCAGGAAACACTACCCACCTCGCCGTCCGCCTCTCCCCCTCCCCCCGCCATCTCCCTGTCAGGCGCGGCGCTCAAAGCCGCGCAGCTCCGCGCGCTCTTCCTCGCAACCATAGAGGAGTCCCTCCCCGCGGATTGCCTCCTCCTGTCGGGCGGCCTCGCGTCCACCATAATCGCGCACGCCGCCACGTCTTTAATCTGGCCGGGGAGCATCGGCGCCGCGATTACGGTTCTCGCGAGTCCTAGAGCAGCGGATAGGGCGCCTGCGGCGGCGGCTGCGCGCGGGTGCCAGCTGGGCGGGGGGATGGGCGGAGGGGGGAGCGGCGGGCACGTGTTTGTGGGGGGCGGGCCGGGGTTTCAGCCGGAGCATCTGCTGGAGACGGAGCTGCGGTTTGTGGTGCGCGTATTGAAGAGCTTCGATCCCGCTGAGGTGAGACAGCGCTTGTTTTAGGCGCCTCAAAACAGGGCTTTCCACAGGCGCGGCATAGGTGCCTGGCATGTCGGGGATAGTCTACACCCCTCTTTCAAGGGGACAAGGGCGCAGTAGCATTCAAGTCAAGTCTAATACCTCTCTTTTCCCTCTCCAATCCACCCTCGTCCCTCCCTCGTCCCTCCCTTCCTCTCTCCCCTTCTTCCCCTTCCCTCCCCACTGCAGATCCGCATGGGCGTGGTGCTGGCGGCGGGGTCGAGGGAGGCGAATCGTCAAGTCTACCCGCACTTCCCCACTCCAATCCTCCCTCCTCCCGCTTTCCACTCCGTTCCCGTGTCTTCCCCTTCCCTCCCCACTGCAGATCCGCATGGGCGTGGTGCTGGCGGCGGGGCTGAGGGAGGCCAAGCGGCAGGGCTTCTGCTCGGTGATGGTGGGCGATGGCGCGGACGAGCTGTTCACCGCGTGAGTGCCTTGGGGGGGGGAGGGGGGCGAGACAGGGCAGGGAAAGGGTAGGGAAGGGAAAGGAGCAGCGCAGAGTGGCAGGGCTTCTGCTTGGTAATGGTGGGGGATGGCGCGGACGAGCTGTTCACCGCGTGAGTGCTGGGGTTGGGGGGGAATGGGAAGGTATGGGGAGGGAACCAGTCATTGCACGTGTCCCCATGAACTTACTGCTGTTGCTTGTGTCTGCTGCTCTCCCTGCGTGGCTCCAACCTATGAGCGACGCCAAGCTGCAGGAGTGTCGCCAGCACATGGTGGACGTCCTTTGACCCTCTTGCCTCAAATTCCTCTCTATGCCGTCCCTTCCCCTGCCTCTCTGTCCTTACCCTGCCTCTCTGTCCTTCCCCTGCCTCTCTGTCCTTCCCCTGCCTCTCTGTCCTTCCCCTGCCCCTGCTTGCATGTCTCCCCCCCTCGCAGTTTCGACTTCATGGTGCGGATGAGCGACGCCAAGCTGCAGGAGTGCCGCCAGCACATGGTGGACGTGCTGCGCTTCCCCTGCAGGGACCTGGCGCAGGCGCTGGGCCTGGAGGTGCGGCAGCCGTTCCTGCACCCGGCCCTGCAGGAGTTCGCTCTGGGCCTCACCAAGGACGAGCTCCTAGGGGAGGGGCGCAGCGAGGAGTGGTGTGACTACAACGAGGGAAATTTGCTGCTGAGAATGGCGTTCCCTGAAGTGGTCTCGGCCCGCCGGCCCAAGGATCCCATTGAGGTGGGTGGGTGGTGTGTGTGGAATTACTTTTGAATCGACTCAAAAGTCGGCTCGCCGTCCCAAGCATCCCATTGAGGTGGGTGGGTGGGTGGTGTGTGCGGAATGACTTTAAGTCGACTCAAAAGTCGGCTCGCCTGCCGAGGACCCCATTGAGGTGCGTGGGTGGGTGGGTGGGTGGGTGGGGGGTGGTGTGTGTGGAATGACTTTGAGTCGACTCAAAAGTCGGCTCGCCTGCCGAAGGACCCCATTGAGGTGGGTGGGTGGGGGGGTGGGGTCTAGGTTTTGGCCGCTCAGAATCTGCCCTCCCCTGCTCTGGCTTCTTGCCTCACATCAGGTAGGAGCATGAGAGTAAGCCATGAGGAACGGTGGCCCTGACATGGCGCTTCTAACAGAGGATGGGGCGGGAGGAGTCGCTGGTTGGCGGAGAGGCAGAGGGTGATCTGAGAGAGTCACCTCAGAAGTTTCTCCTCTCTTTCCCTTCCGTTGCTCCTGTTGTGGCAGGTGGGGGCGGGCACGGTGGCTTTGACGAGGCACTTTGCGCGGAGGATGGGCCGGGAGGAGTTTCAGGCGGAGAGGCAGAGGGTGAAGCGGGAGGATCAGGTTCGGATCAGGGACCCTGAGCACCTGCACTACTACCGAGCCTTCCGCCAGGTACGGCACCCTCCCAAACCTTCAGTGCTTCCGAGCCTGCTGACAGGCGCGGCTGCAGCTTTGCTACCATCCCTATATGCAGGTATGGCACGCGCACTGCCTGTTTGCTTCGGCTTGGCTGCTTCTCTGCAACGTGGTTCTCCTCACTCTAACGCCCCTGTGCTGCCAACGTTGTTGCCTTTGCCGCCGTTGCGGCTGCGGCTGCTGCTGTTGCTGGCGCTGTCTTGCAGGGTTCCATCTCCTCTTTGCTTCCCTGTCACCATTCTTATCACAACCACCACAGGTGTTTGGAGGTCCGCTTCTTCCAGGGGTGCAGCGCTGGCAGCCCAACGCGTGCTCGGCCTGCGGCTTCCCGCCTCTCTTCCCCGACCAGCTTCTCTGCGCCACCTGTGGGGAGTGCTCCACGCGCAAACCCTCCCGCCGCCGCTCCAATTCGGGGGGTACCAACAATGCTGTGGGCGCTGGTGCTGCTGGTGCTGCTGGGGAGGTTGGGTCAGGTGGAGACGGGCTCGGAGGGGTTGGAGTGGGCGGAATGGAAGGGCCTCATGTGAGGGTGCAGCTTGGTGGAATCAGCAGCAGCGCTGGCGGGCGGCCGAGGCTGTCAGACGTGCCTCGCAGCCCCCGCCGCCCGTCCACTCCCCCTCGAGGCTCCTCATCCCCTTCCCCTGGCAGCAGCAGCAGCAGCAGCGGGAGGAAGCAGCGGGGTTGCTGGGGGAGTGCAGCGGGGGAAGGAGGGGCAGTGGGTGGGCGAGAGGCGTTTGGCGTATCAGAGAGGGACGGATGCATGATGCAAGGGGAGAGGGAGAGGTTTGGGGAGGGGGGGGAGTGGGGGGGAGAGCAGGTGGTGGTGGTGGAGGTGGCAGAGGAGGTGTGTGTGGCTATGTCGGTTGTGGACCAGGCGCTAGCTGGAGTGGCGTCTCCTGACAGGACTCTGGCTGCGAAACACACAGACGGAACCAGCAGCAGCAACTGCACCAGTGGCGGCAGCAGCAGCTGCAGCAGTGGCGGCGGCAGCAACAGCAGCAGCAGCAGTGGCGGCAACGGTGGCAGCAGCAGCAACTCCAGCAGCAATGCGCATCCCATGAGCAAGATCCACTCGCTGCTCTTCTCCACCTACTCTCATCCGCCCAATGCCCCCTCCCTCCACCACTCAGACTCGCTCCTGTCTCTTGTGGCGTGCGTGGATGGGGGGCTGAGCGTGTGGGGCGACATAATCGGCAGCAGCCAGTGCAGTGAAGAGCCGGAGGGTGACAGTGACGATAACGGGCGGGATAATAACGAGGAAAAGGAGCGATGCCGCAGTGAGGGCGGGGAGAGGAGAGGCAATAGGCGAGGGGGGAGGGGAAGGCGGGCAGGAGAACGAGGGGTGGTTACTGCAGGAGGGTCGATGGACGGTTCAGATCGCGAGGACGTGGATGCGATCACCGAAGGCACGGAGATGTGGAGTGTGACGGATGCGACAACGGATGTGGCGGGGTTCAGTGAGAGTGAGGAGTGGGGCGATGGAGAGGACAGGGACGGCGCGCATGAGGGGCTCAGCAGCAGCGGCAGCTTCTCCGACTGCGCCAGTAGCTTTTCGGGGAGGGATGGGGGGGCGGAGGCGCAAGGGGTGGGGATGGGGGGCGCAGGGGGAGGAGGGGAGAAGTATTTCGTGCTGGGTGGTGATGAGTGGGCTGATGGGGGCCAGGGGAGTGGGAGGTTTTTGACCAAGGGAGCAGAAGCGGCTCCTAAGTACAGGGTGAGTGAATTTGCTGCTCCGTCCCTCTGTTTTATCACGGTCTCACCCTCTGCTCTTCAGACTCAGCTTCCTTCTTGGTTTCATACGCATGTCTTGTTTCCTTGTGTCATTGCTTCCCTGCAGGTGCTTGTTGCGGAATCAGCAGCCAAGCCATCCTTCCAGCACCACCAGCTCTCCAATGCCTCGTCGAGGTTTTACTGACCATCAAAACAAGCTCACTCCCCTTTCAATTTACCAGCATGTAGTATGACCACTTGTCACACCATCGTATATCACCACTGTAGTAGTGCTGGCGTAGTGGCATCTAGAAAATATGGGTTTGAATGGCTACGTTAGTTGATTCATAGTGTATGGGTAATAAATTGCTAGGGTGGTGTGCATCTTATGTGACTGCGGTAAGTGACAGGATTGAGGAGTGCATCGCTGTCCGTGCTGTCTAAATGTTGTAGTGAAATCGGACGTTGCCAAATGTTTTGTGTGTGGGAAGTAGCGAATACGCTGCTCCATGGGCCTCACGATCAGAAAGTCATACACCCTAAATCTCGTTTGTCTCAAATCACGTAGCGTAAAAAAGCGGATACAATCATTGCCAAGATCGGCTTCTTATCACATTGTGAAATGGAATTTCACATTGCCCTGGACCAAATCTGGCTTAGTGTGGGAAAAACCACAGACCTCAACGGGTTGAGCTGCTGATTCCAGAAGCTCCTCGTCGCGTGAGCCCTCCATTCGGAACATTCTGTTTCATTCTTTCGAGAGTTGACGGTTTGCTACAGTTCGCGGGTCTTTCTGGCTGTTGCGATCCCCTTCACTGTTTTTTTTTTCCAATTATTCACTGCCCACTGGTTTCCCTCCACGCGGGTCCAAAAATAGTGTCACTCCAGACTACACCCTTAATGTTTCGGAGTACCTAGAAATACCCCTGACGGTCGGTTCCCCAGGCGGTCACGTACATTCACATTCCGAAAAAGAAAAACGCAGCCAGCCTGACATACACGCTTGATTCTAACGAGTTTTAGGGTGTACAGTTTTGAAGAGGTACATATTGTACATAAATATCTCTGACTCATTGTGGACGGCGGCAGTTGCAAATATTTCGAATCTTTCGCATCAGATTGCGTTGAATTGCTCTGTCAAGCCACGCCACCTTTGCCCTTGCCAGCAAAGACGGGGCCCACGTGAAAAAAACAGCAGACGCACGCGAGAATCCCGGCCAACCGCACCGTCAAGAAATTGCTTCGCGCGATTAGCTCGCAACATTCTGCCTAAACCGCCGCACCGCATCCTGTCTCCCATCCGCCGTATCGCATCCTTGATTCCACATGCAATTTCATTAGGCTGTCATCGCATCGCATCCTAGATCTCCCCCCTCCCATCCCATGTCATTTCTTCATCTCATCCCCATCCCATCTCATTTCATCCCATTTCATTCGTCCCATTTTCCTCGCATCCCTCCCATCCCATCCCATCCCATCTCATCTCATTTCATCTGCTCAGCTACTCTGTCTGCCCACACCCAATATTTGGTCCGCTACGTCCTGAGGTGATTTGGGAGAGAGGACCGCTTTGGGAGGGACGGGAGTTGGGAGTCGGGACCATTTTGGGAGGGGGGCTGCTGCCAAGAATGCCTGATGATGCATGCACGCAGAGCAGTTAGTCAGAGATTAGGTTAGGGGAGGTCTTGCTAGCGTCAGAAATTGCTGCGTGAAAGTATGGTTCCTTCGGCCGTTCTTCCTGGTTGGTTCAGCTGCTGCTGTCAAAGGCTTGCTCCTGGCAAACCCTTATATCCAGCTCTGGTTGCTAGAGCAACCTTCAGAAATGCAGGACGAGGTCGTATGGAGTAACCTGTCCCTCAATAGAGCAGTGTAAGAGCTTATGAAGTATTCCGGACGAACCCTGATTTTGGTACTGGTATCAGAATACGCTGGTCCGGTACACAGAAAAAAACACCCGTTTCTCTCCGTATTTCGCGACGAAATTGATTCGAGAAACGCCAACGCTTTTTCTTTTTCTTTCCGGATACGATGATCCTTATTGAAACTGGTGTTTACGATTTATTTTCTAGGAATAATTCACTCTAGCAATTCGGAGATACCGTGGCTACATCCTTCAGGATCGATCAATGTCGGCGGTTTCTTCGCTTCTACAGAATTCGCTGTTTCAAGCCGTTCCGGCTGCTCTGCTGACCGTCAGCGGCGACGCGAGGGAGAGCCGCATATTGCAATGCAGGTACTACCTCGGGAAGGTCCCCTAACATGCGAGAAGGGACCTGATGTAGGAGAAGGCCCCCTGGTGTAGGAGAAGGGCTCGGTGGACGAGTTAAGAAGTGCAATTGAGCTCACACGCCATGTTTATCCTGCTCCCGCTGAAGTCTCGTGGTTTCCCATCGCCGTCTTCGTTTCTCCTACGTGTTGTGTGACATTGTAGCGAGGCTAAGTCGACTCAAAAGCCTCCTGCTCCTGCTGAAGTCTCGTGGTTTATCATCGCCATCTTAAATTCTCCTGCGTGTTTCCCTTTCCGCGTGTCTCCCTGTCCGCGTGGTTCCGACCAGTTCCGCGCTGTTGGACCTGCTCGGCGCGCAGTGCGGACAGTCGCAGATCACGGGGAGGAGCTTCCTCTCCCTGGTCCACCCGGTGGATCGACCTTCCACTGAGGCAAGCACAGTCTCTCGCAGGGTCAACTTGGGATTCTCGTGGTCGATTTTGCTGGATTTCCAAAAGATCGACAGCTTTTGGGAAGAGCGACCTCTCCCTGGTCCACCCGGCGGATCGACCTTCCACTGAGGCAAGCACCATCTCTCGCAGGTCCGGATTCATCCGCTTAGAAGTCAACAGTGAGACTTCGTAGCTTGCCAACCCGCCGTTGTCCGGGCATTCTTCCCGTCGCACCCCCTCCTGTCGCACCCCCTCCTGTCGCACCCCCTCCTGTCGCACCCCCTCCTGTCGCACCCCCCCTGTCGCACCCCCTCCTGTCGCACCCCCTCCTGTCGCACCCCCTCCTGTCGCACCCCCTCCTGTCGCACCCCCTCCTGTCGCACCCCCCCTGTCTCACCCCCCCTGTTCCACCCCTCCTGTCACACCGACCCTTGCCCGCACAGGCTGTGCTCGATGGCTGTGCAGCCGCGGACGGCGGCCGGGCGAAGCGGCGGGTTGCGGTGAGGCTGGCAGCCCGAGGAGGGGAAGACGGAGGAGAGGGCAAGGGCGATGAGAGGGGGGGAGCAAGGGGAGAAAACCAGGGAGAGAGAAGAGGAGAGGAGCGAGAGGGGAGGGAAAGGGAGGAAGAGAAGGAAACTCTTCGCAGCAGCTGCAGTAGTGAGTGGCGATGGCTTGAGATGTCGGTCTTTCCTGCCACGTGTCCTCGTGAGGGCGATGTCACGTGTACAGCTTCGCCCCGAGCGCCTCCTGAAGAAGCAGCCCGGAAGGAGACGAGTGACAGAGGCTGCGAGCAGAGGATGGTTCTGTGCACTTTCCTCGACATCTCGGAGCGGATGAAGCAGGAGGTGAGGAAGCAGGAGGTGAGGGTGGGAGAGTAGTTTAGTTTTGAGTCGTCTCAAGACTAAACTACTAGCATGAGGAAGCCGGAGGTAGGGGGGGGAAGCAGGAGGTGAGAGGGGGAGGCAGGAGGTGAGGGGGCGGCAGGGTATTGAGGGACGACGAGAAAAGGCATGCTGTGGTCAGTCAGCGCGACGGTGACCTAAGGGGGTGGCGGCACAGCAGTCATGCAAAGGGGTAGAGGCGTAGCCATGAGAGGGGAAGAAAGTCACCTCTCTGTGCGCTCACTCTCCACATCTTGACCCACGCTCTCGTTTTTTTTTAGGCGCCTCAAAAATAGACCCTCGCTCTCCTCTCGCCCGCGCTTTTCCTCCACAGCCTCTCCTTCCATTTTCTATTGTGCTACGGTGGCAATGCTACGGTGGCAATGCTCAAAGCATCTCGTTCCCTTCACCCTCTCTTCACGCTCTCTTCCCTTTGCCACTGTGCTGTGATGCCAGGATCGCATGTTGAAGCGACTCAAGGCATCCGTTGGGCCAGACGTGGCACTGCAACACGACTTACCCTTTGATCCTAACCCCCATGGCCCGAACCACCATAGCCCGAACCACCATGGCCCGAACCACCATGGCCCGAACCAGCATGAAACTTGCGATGCAGTCACCGGCGCTGGGGTTGACCCTCTGACCTCGAGAGATCGGCACACAGGCAGTAATGGCACCAGTGGTGCTGACAGCAGGGGCGGTGGCGAAGGGGAGGCGGAGCGGTCTGAGGAGGGTGGTGGGAGGGGAGAGAAGTCAAGAGGGGTTGGAGAGGTCAGAGGGGTTGACGGAGCGACCGGGGGGAGCAGAGGGGATGCTGGTGCGAGGGGCGGGGATTACGGCATGGACACAGTGAGGCACGACGGCAGTATGGACGCGTTGCAGCATGACGGCAGCATGGATCCACTGCAGCAGATGGTGGCGGTGCTGCACGGCGTGAAGCAGACTCTCAAGTGGAGCATGGAGAGCGCCAAGTTCCACGCCATATTCGACATGTCCATGGTGAGATGCTCGCCCGTGGTGGTGGCATTGGCGTGTGCATGGTGAGATGGTGGCTTTGACATGTGCGTGGTGAGGTGGCGGCATTGACATGTGCATGGTGAGGTGGCGGCATGGACATGTGCATGGTGAGGTGGCGGCATTGACAAGTGCATGGTGAGGTGGGACTGCTGAGAGTCTGCCCTTGAGTCAACTCAAAGGCGAAGCTTCAATCCCTAAGCTTCATGCAATGAGTACCACTGTACGGTTATGCGACGAGTACCATGGTCATGCGACGAGTACCATGGTCATGCGATGAGTACCATGGTCATGCGACGAGTACCATGGTCATGCGATGAGTACCATGGTCATGCGATGAGTACCATGGTCATGCGATGAGTACCATGGTCATGCGATGAGTGAGTACCATGGTCATGCGATGAGTGAGTTCCATGGTATGGTATGTCTTGTCCCCCCATCAGAGGCCCATCTGTATGACCGACATCCATCACGCCCTGCTCGACTGCAGCCCCGCGCTGCAACCCTGCCGCACACACCCTTGGGCCTTCCTGACCAATCCGCCCTCACTCCTTCCCCGATTCCCCTTCCCAACGCCCCCCCTCCCCCCCCCCCTCTCTCCCCTCCCCCTCTCTCCCCTCCCCACAGGACCCCATTCTCATAAACTACATCAATCACGCCCCACATGATTGCAACCCCGCTGCCGCCCGGATCCTCGGATTCCCGTCCAGATCTGCCGCCCTGGCCAGCATGCACCGGGGCTTTCTGCTGCAACAGTCCCCCGAGGTGCAGCCATGCGGGCGGCGCAGCGCGGAGCTATTTGAGGAGATCGTTGGCGTGCTTGTGGAGCAAGGGGAGTGCGCGCCGTTCGAGTGGGTGCATACCAGACTGGACGGCACTGAGTTCCAAGTGCTCGTGAAGTCCAAGGTGAGAGGGGGATAGGTGGGGTGGAGGGGAGGGGGGGGGGAGGGGGGGGGGGTTGGTTATGATGGGAAGTGTAAGAGGAGGGGACGAGCGAGGGGAGTGCGCACCGTTTGATTGGGTGCACAACAGATTGGACGGCTCTGAGCTCCACCTGCTAGTGAAGGCTAAGATGAGAGGGGGTGGGGGGAGGGGGGGGAAGGGTAGGCTGCAGAGGAGAATGGGAGGAATGGGAGAGGACGAGCGAGGGGAGTGTGTGTCGTTCGAGTGCGTGCACACCAGATTGGACGGGTCAGAGCTCCCCCTTCCCCCCCCTCCCTCAAACCCCCCAACCTACTCTTCCTTCCCCGGCACAGGTGGCGATCATCAGCGGCAAGCGTTTCTACATGAGCGCGTGGCACGACATCCCCCCCCAACCGCAAGGAAGAGCAGCAAGGAGGACGAGATGGAGGCAGCTGAAGATGTAGCTAAGGGCGGGCCTTTATGCTCCCCATCCCCTCCCCTCTCCCCCCCTCTCCCCCCCTCTCCCCCCCTCTCCCCAAACCCCCCCAACGCCCTTGTCCTCCCCCACACAGGTTATTACCATCAGTGGCGAGCACTTCTACATGTCGGTGTGGCACGACATAACGGAGATGAAGCGCAAGGAGGAGGAGTTAAAGGCGGCCAAGGAGGCGGCGGAGGCGGGCAGCGAGGCGAAGAACCGGTTCCTGGCGAACATGAGCCACGAGCTGCGCACGCCCTTGAACGGCGTCATCGGGGTCGCCGAGCTGCTGCTGCGCACGCCGCTCTCCCCGCAGCAGCGCTCGTACGTGGACGTCATCTCGTCGTCCGGCTCCGCGCTCATTCATATCATCTCGGACGTGCTGGATCTCACCAAGATCGAGACGCACTCGCTGCTGCTCGACTGCTGCCCGTTCGACCTCCATGAGACTGTGGCGGATTGTGTGGAAGCCGTCCGGACCGCAGCAGAGAGCAAGAAGCTCAGAGTAAGTTGTGCAACGTGGATGGTTCACAAGTCGGTCAGGTTTTTCTCAAGCATTGGCCGTGCCTTGTTTGATACGTTTGAAATCAAGCCTTCTCTCCTCCCTCTCACTTGCCCCTTGCCTCGAAACCTCCCTGCTTCAATGCTTCCAACCCCCTCTCTCCCCTGCCCGCCTGCACCCCCACTCTCCCCTGCTCGCCTGCACCCCCTCTCTCCCCTGCCCGCCTGCACCCCCTCTCTCCCCTGCCCGCCTGCACCCCCTCTCTCCCCTGCCCGCCTGCACCCCCTCTCTCCCCTGCCCGCCTGCACCTCCTCTCTCCCCTGCCCGCCTGCACCCCCTCGATCCCCTGCCCGCCTGCACCCCCTCTCTCCCCTGCCCGCCTGCACCCCCTCTCTCCCCTGCACCCCCTCTCACTTCCCCAGTTGCACAGCCGGATGGGCGTGGGCGTGCCGGCGTGGGTGGAGGGCGATCAGCTGAGGGTGCGGCAGATTCTCCTCAACCTGCTCTCCAACGCCATCAAGTTCACCGATGCCGGCCAAGTGCACCTCACCGTTGCCCTCTGCTCCAACCCCTTTGACGTGAACATCTGCGGGACTCATCAGCCGGTGGTAGCGGTGGGTTCCAGCCCGTTGGACCAGGCCCTCTTGTCCGACGGCGAGCAGCAAGAGGGGAGGGAGGGAGAGGAGCAAGAGGGGAGGGAGGGAGAGGGGAGGGAGGGAGTGGGGAGGGAGGGAGAGGGGAGGGAGGGAGTGGGGAGGGAGGGAGAGGGGAGGGAGGGAGAGGGGAGGGAGGGAGTGGGGAGGGAGGGAGTGGGGAGGGAGGGAGAGGGGAGGGAGGGAGAGGGGAGGGAGGGAGAGGGAAGGGAGGGAGAGGGGAGGGAGGGAGAGGGAAGGGAGGGAGAGGTGCAACAAGTGGGAAAAGATGCAGAGGAAGGCGCGGCGTGGGTTGCCGTGGGGAAGAAGAAGCGGTCACATGGTGAGGTGGGGGGGGCGCAAGCAGGGTCTACCTATGAGGCGCCTCAAGGAAAGAAGCCGTGTGATGGTGAGGTGGAGCAGCGGCAAGCGCAGGGCTGTGAAGGCACTGACGGCGCTGGGGCTCCAAGGAAACGAGCGTGCCTTGCTGCTGAGTGGCATGCACGGACAGGGGCGGAGGCGGATGCAGAGGAGGAGGAGGAGGAGGAGGAGGAGGGGGAAGCAGAGGCAGGAGGAGGTTTGACAGGAATGGCCAAGGTGGCAGGCAGAGCAGCGGGGCAAGGGGGCGCCTGCGTTGCACGCAGCAATGAAGCGCGGGCGCGGTTGGAGCGGGCGCACTTAGAGCCGGCATGTGCAGAAGCAACGAGGGTAAGGAGCGGCAACGAAGGTGTTTTAGAGTATTTTCAAGAGCACGTGGCGTGCAGCAATGCAGGGCAGGCGCGATTGGAGCCAGCAAGTACAGATACGGGGGAGAGGAGTGGCAACGAAAGTTTTTATGATGATTCTCAAAAACTCATGGCGTGCAGCAATGAAGGGCAGGCACACTTTGAACCAGCATGTACGGCTACGGGGGAGAGGAGGAATGGCAGTGAAGGTAGTGAGAGCAGTGCGAGTGAGGATCCCGAGGTCATTGCTGTGGCTGCATGTGCCGCAGCAGATGCTGCAGCAGACGCTGCTGTGTTCTCCGTCACCACTCTGCACCCACCCGCACCTGCTCTCACCCTGTTTGCAGCGCCTCAAGAGGCGGCATCAGCTGCAGCAGATGCTGCTGCTGACGATGCTGTGTTCTCCATGACCACTCTGCACCCACGCTCGCCTGTTTTGCACCCACGCGCACCGGTTTTCCCGACCTCTCTCTCCCTGCAAGCGTGGGGGCGGGAGGCAAGGGATAGGGAAGAGGGGGATGGGCATGGCGACAGAGGAGGGGAGGGCGAACGTGGGGCTAATCTGGGTCGCGAAGTGGCAGTTGGTGCAGGAGCAGATGAAGGAGCAAAGATGGAGCGAGAGAGGGCGGATGGAAGGGAGAGCCAGGAGGGGGATGGGGATGGGGATGGGGATGGGGACAGGGGAAGGGAGGGGCAATGTGGGGCCAGTCTGGCAGGCGAAGGGGCAGCAGATGCAGGAGCAGGAGCGAAGATGGGGCGAGAGCGGTCGGATGGACGGGGCAGTGAGCCCGGGAGGAGTGTGGGGGGGGCGGATGCTGATAGGGATGGGGAGAGAGATGGGCATGGGGATAGGGATGGGGAGAGGGATAGACATGGGGATAGGGATAGGAATGGGCATGGGCATAGGCATGGGGATAGGGATGGGCATGGGAATGGGCATGGGAATGGGCAAGGGCATGGGGAGGAGCGGAGGGGGGTGGTATGGGTGCGCATGGACGTGAGGGACACAGGCGAGGGCATCTCCACAAACGCCCTCACGCGCCTCTTCACGCCGTTCCGGCAGGTGGACGACTCGTCGTGCCGCAAGCACGGTGGCACGGGCCTAGGTCTGTCCATCTGCCGCTCGCTGGCGTCACTCATTGGGGGCTGCATCTCCGTCGCCTCCACGCCCCACCAAGGCTCCACCTTCTCCCTCTCCCTGCCCTTCGCTGTTGTGAGCCCAGAAACGTGTGCCGACGAGGGTGATGGTGCTGGTAATGGGGGTGCGGCTGCTGCTGCTGGTGCTGGTGCTGGTGGTGATACAGTTGCACGGGGAGAGAGGAAGCAGGAGCAGAAGGGGGGTGAGGGGCGCAGGGGGCACAGGAGGACCCGATCATTTCTGCTGCAGAACGTGGCTGATAGTGGCATCTTCCCTGTGCTCCCGGTGACAGCGTGTCAGGCCCAGCACCAAGTGGGGCATAGCCACCATGTGGGGCACAGCCACCATGTGGGGCAGCTGGAGCAGCAAGAGCAGCAAGAGCAGCAGGAACAGCAGCATGGCCATAAGCAGCAGCCGTGCCTGAGGCGGCAGCAGTGGCTGCTGCAGGAGTGGCAGCTGCAGAAGCAAGAGGATAGGCACAGGACTTTGAATGCAGCTGATGGGAACGGCAGATCACGGGAGGGGGAGGAGGAGGAGGAGGGCAAGCATGAGGTCACTTCCATAAAGAGGCAGAGGATGGTGGAACGCCAGCCTCATACGGGGAGAACAGAGAGGTGTGTAGCGTCGCCAGCTGGCGATACGGCGGGCAGAGGAAGGGGCGCAGCAGAGTTTGAGGTGGCGCAAGGCGCAGGGGCAGGTGGGAAGAGGATGGGTAGAGAGGGTTCGCCAGTAGCAGATGAAGGCAGGGTGCAATGTGGTGGTCAGCTTTCGGTAGAGAATAGAGAGCAGGAGGGGGGACATGGAGAGGGTGTGGTACGTGAAGTGGGTGTGAGACATGGTGAGAGAAGGCGGCCACACAAGGGGCTGGCAGCACGTGCATTTCCCAAGTCCCCCTCTAATGGTGGGGCATTTCCCAAGCCCCCCTCTACGGGTGGGGCATTCCCCAAGTCCCCCTCTTGCGGAGGGACATTTGAGGGGCTGCGGTGCCTGGTGGTGGAGGACAACGCGGTGAACCGCATGGTGGTGGTGCAGCTGCTGAGGAACCTGCGAGTGGCGTGCGACGTGGCAGAGAACGGCCGCAAGGCCGTGGAGGCCTGCACCGCCACCAACTACCACGTCATCTTCATGGTCCGTGCTCATGCTTCCCTGTCACTCCCATCTCCTCCTTGTATTCAGAACTGCCAGTTGGCAGCCTTGGATGAGTTTGAAGCCACTCTCCCGAAAATATATTTCCTCCAATTGATTCTCCCTTGCCTACCATGTCCCCTGCAGGATTGCCACATGCCTGTGATGGATGGGTTTGAAGCCACCACTCGCATCCGGAAGCTACAATCCAACACTATGATGGCAGATGTAAGAGACACATCCCCGCTAGAGGAGCGATTCTCATTGGATGTTGAGAGTAAGCGAGAGGAAACCCCACATGAGAAATTTGTTCAACGTTCGGCCATTTACGCAGTTACTGCTAGTGTGCTCAAGCATGAAAGGGATAAGTGTGCAAGCGTAGGGATGGACGGATTCCTTGCCAAACCCATCAGGTTGAGGGATATACAACAGGTACTACACCAATTAGTCAGCAAGGCTAATCAGGATTTAGAATGATGGCTTAGTAGACTCCTGTTATCATGGTATCTTTTTTTTTCGGTTGCGGAGCAACCTATTGCAATAGATCGGGCTGGTTTTTTTTTCAAGTTTGTGAAATAAAAATTAAATGTTTTTTGTGATGGAAATAAAACATTTTATGTATAATAAAGTCTCATCATGAAATGCTCCGCAACCCTAAGACGATCTCGTCGCCTCTTGTTTTTTTTTTTGTTTTTTTTTTTTTTTTTAACATTCGGTAGGCTACACTGCTCACTAACTAGAGAGATCAGCGGCCTTGCGTATTGCTATGGATGCGCGTATCTTCAGCTTTCGTCGTGCGTACAAAAGATTTGAGCATGACTCGTGCTGCCCAGATTCGCTGCAAAAGATTCGAGCTGATGGTAGGCGGCAAGGGAAGCATCCCTTCCTTCCATTTGCTTCACATCATCACCACAAACAGTTTGCTGACCATATGCGCCAGGTGTGGCTTGCGTGCAGGGCTTACCTTAGGGTTTTCGTCCACACGGCAGATCCGGTTATCTCTTCCGTGGGACCCGGATAAAACGGGTGTATGTGAAAAGCTACTCATCGAAATCCGGGAAGGAAAGAAATAGCACTTCCGTGGGATCCGTGATTACAAACGCTTTAACGAAAAGTTCCTGGGTTCTACAAAGGGAACCGCAAAAATATATTCCTCTCAGTTCTTCTAAATCTATCTCTGAGAACTTTGTTGCTGGGCTGATTTGCCCTGAGGAGAGGGAATGGAGGGGGGAATCGGGGGGTGGGGTGGTGTGAGAAGTTCTAGTATCCATGTTTGCCAAAGCCTAACACGCACTTCCAGGGTTCTGGTCGAAATATACCCATGAGAATCCGGGCTTGTGAAAATCGAACACGTCGCAATCCGATTCCGGTCGAAAATCACCCGTTATTTTGTCAAAATCCGGGTAGTTGCCCGTGAAATAAGCCCTGCTCTTGTGGTTCCATCCTGACCTGAGACTGCGCGTGATGCTTCTGGAAGCATCGGGGCTTGCGAGAGGAGTTGCTCATACACCAGGTGTCCAGCGAGTCCTGGAAATTTGACCGGGCCCACCCCCGATTCTGCGTCCATTCGTCACCAATCACGGGCAACAGCCCTTTCATCTGATGGCCCACTCACCTGGGATTTGTGGCACCTGCGACACAAAGGAGGCCAGCATGTCCTTGCGAAGAATTTCAACAAATACGGGCCCCCCTTTAAATTTCCACAAAAAGCGCGCATCGTCGTGACGCACCGGAATGCACATCTCACATATCTTGAAAGAGGGTATATTTAGAATTACAGATGTTCTACGATTCAAGCACGCAAATGTTTTTCGCGCTGCGTGCATGTATCCTCCGGCCAAAAACGCCGGGAAAAAAGGGCGTGTACACTTCCGGGGCGGGAGCAGCCGAACGCTAGTCATTTAGTTCGGGCAGCCTGGGTGCGTCCGTTGCGGTGTGGCCTAAGGTAACCAGCGCGAGAAACTTCTAACCCGCATCAAACGGGTCATGTTACCGGCGCTTCATATCGAGCAAAATCCGGGCCCTCCTGTGCAGGCGACGCAAGCAACGGGAGCGCGGAGCAGTCATTTTTGCTGTTGGGCGAAAGCGTATATGGGTAGGGTTACAGGGTGTGGCTTCGTGGTTGTTCAGATTGATGTGGCTGGATTCATACAGTACCCGTGCGTTTGAAGTTCGTGGAACACCCTGGTGAATTGCGCTGGCAAACGCTGATGTGTTCAAATGTTCATCCATTTGAACATTAGCTTCTGTTGCAACTACAAACCTCCATGTTTACGTGGCAGATCAAAAGCTCACTAGCTGACGAGAAGCCTTTTACTAACTTCGTTAGGCTATGTCTCTTCACTAACGTAAGCGTTGGGACGCATCCCATTGGTCTGTGCAGAATCTGGGCGCTATCTTGTACAATACACTCTTTTGGGTCGTTTCATGTTGAACAGCGATTGTGCGTATACACTACGGGGTAAGAGTAGGTTGTATATATCAATGGGTCCTTAGCCGTGATTGTGTGAGTAGCTCGGATATCTGTAAGAGGGATCATGTTTAATTCCTACACAAGTCAAAAATTCTGACAACCAGGTTTACGTTTGTGCGAAACGACTCGTGTCCACTTTATGGCCCGTTCTGCCGTGGCGAAAGCTCGTGAAATAAACGCGTGCATTACGCCCACGCGGTTCGTCTAAACCGAGGGCCAGCGATGCGCAACCGGTGAACTGTAGTAGTTTCTGGATTATTTTTAATTTCAATTACATTCTCCCCGTCAGGGTCCGCATTCCTGAACGTTTTTGTTTTCGAAACTTTTGCATGACTATCGGGCCCCTTTTTGCACCAACAAGAAGTCTGGACCACAAGTGCTGTACTTAATCTTTGCTTCTATCCAGAATGCTTCTGGAGTGTTCTAGAAACCATCCGGGGATTTTAAAATTGAATGGACCACGGCCCTTGTTCCTCCCCCCTCTCCGTTACAATGCCACGTGATCAAAATATTGATTCGATGAGCCGCGGATCGGGTACGGATACTGGATTTGGCATGGGTTGTACCGGACAAAGACGAGGCAAGCAATGCCGAATCCGATCTAACCGCTGCACAAGCTGCCTCCCTTCCCGCACCCCAGCTGCAGTGACTGACCATCAGGGCTCTTGCTAGGTTTTTTGCCACCTCGGACGATCCGTGCTCCTCGAAAAATCGCCCTGTAAAAGCCGTCTTCGTAAATGAATTACCTTGAGTCTTCAGGGTCCGCGTTCGAAAAGGCCTGATAGAGTATGGGCATTTCGTTTGGGACGAGACAGTGGGATTGCGAGTGGGAGTACTTCGGGGTGGGAAATCCGCCACCACAGACGCACCTGTGAAGGAGCTAAATTTGGGCCAGGAGGGGTGGGGAAAAGGGGGGTGGGGGGAAGGGCGTTTTGAGTGGTAGCTCATTTTAAAACCTGCTGCTAAGTGACCATTGATCTGGTAGTACGGGGAAATACAGGTAGTTCTAGCTCCTTGGCAGCTTATGGCGTGGTTCATTTCCCAAGGTTTATTTGTTCGAATTACTACCGCACTGAATCGTATAAATATCGATAGCAACACACAGAAACGTACAGGAACCCTGTCAATATTCAATTTTAAGCTATTCGAATCCCTGCCGTTATACAACTTTCCCCACGTTTGGGGGAGGGAAGGGTGGGGCTAAGGGGGAAAGGGAGTACTAGAGACCTTGAGATATTCTAACACCTCCTGGAGGCTACCCTAGTGTCCGGGTCCACCCAGAACCCTCCCGGACTCTACAGGTGACTAGAAACATTACTCTCAGCTCTTCAGGGCTGGCCTGGGAAAAGTTATGTAGAACACAGGATCGGTCAGTCGGTCCTTGGATTTTAATCAAGTCAGGGTAATTGCCCTGTTAACACGTGCCCTGCTGACCATCCCCAACCTCCCCCCAGCTCTGCTGCGTATCACTTTCGCCTGTGAGTGTTACCAGTGGAATTACCCCCTCGCAACTCTTCGCTCAAGCCAGCTTCCATTCCCCGCACCTGCCTCTCTCTCCTCCCAAGCTTTCTTCCTGCCCGAATCCAACCTCCTAACCCTTACCTCCAGGCTGTAAAGACGCCAAGACCTGTGAGTGGAAGCTGGCTCACTTCTCTTTTCAAACCATGATTGGAAGCTGGCTCACTTCTCTTTTCAAACCATGAGTGGACGTTTTCTCAAGCCTTTTTCAAAATCCGTTGCCTCAGTTGCTAGGCTTCAAGTTGTGATCGGAAAACTAGTCATAGTCACTCCTAAGATGATAGTATGTTAGCAACAGCGCATGCGTAGTCTTCGTACAGTATCACAGCAGATTCAGGGCCGCCATGGCTGGAAATGTATTGGACATTCTCAAGAGTTCGCTCCTCCAGGCCGTTCCCGCTGTGCTGGTGGCCGTGAGCGGCGGGAACGCGAGGGAGCAGCGGATAGCACAGTGCAGGTACTAGTACAGTTGTTGGGGAAAAAATCGTGTGGAAATTAGAGGATTGAGTATCCTCTGGAGAAACTGGAATGCCGCTTAAAACGCCGGCACACCGGCTGGATTGGCGGCTAGGGTCCTCCGAGGATAGTAATATCCGAGAATAGCTATTTTAGCCTGTCATCATCCTCGGAATTGAAGGTATTTTTTGGGATTCTAAAAAGAAGCATACAACTTTAGCGTCATCATCCTCGCGTTGCTTCCGCGGTGGAGGTCAACCGGTCTGACGTGTCACCTTCCCCCTTTTGTGGAGATCAAACGGTCTGACGTGTCACCTTCCCCCTTTTGTGGAGATCAAACGGTCTGACGTGTCACCTTCCCCCTTTTCTGGAGATCAAACGGTCTGACGTGTCACCTTCCCCCTTTTCTGGAGATCAAACGGTCTGACGTGTCACCTTCCCCTTTTTGTGGAGATCGAACGGTCTGACGTGTCACCTCCCCCCTTTGCTCCCTTCCTTCCCTTTCGCTGCTGGCTTCAGCGCTGCGCTATCCGATGTGCTCGTTCTGCCGAAATGCGAACTGTCAGGAAAGCGCGTGCAGTCGCTGGTCCACCCTTCCGACAGAGCCGCGTTTGAGGTGAGCTGAGCAAGCGAGGCGAGCCACGGAAGCGAGGTGAGCCGCGGAAGTGATTTTGGACCGGATCGTTCCCCTGCTCTCTCGAGAATAGTAGTAATATAACAGTAAATTTTGGATCTGCAATAAAAGTACATAGTAGGACAGAATGCTGGTGGCAATCGCAGAGATCATTGGGGTTTCGCTCGAGGTGAAAGACGAGTTATGAGGTGCCTCAAAACTCTACTCCCCATCCCTCCATCTCCCTCTCCCCCTCCCCAATCTCCCCACCCCCCATCCCTCTGCTCCGCCCCGCAGGCAGCTGTGGGGGAGTGCGCGGCGGATAGCAGTAGGCGGAAGCGGCAGGTCTGGGTGCGGCTGGCAGTGAGAGGGGCGGTCGAGGGGAGAACGGGGGGAGAGTTAGTGGGGGAGGGGGAGAGGGGGGGGAGTCAGGGGAAGCGGAGATGGGCGAAGAGCCGGGAGAGGAGAAGAGAGGGGGGGGAGAGGGGAAAGGGGAGGAGCGAGTGAGTGGCGGTGGTTTGAGGTGTCTGCGTCACTAGCCGCGCGTGGTGCGAGTGCTAAGGATGGTAGAAGTAGCACCAGCAGAGCTTCAGGCACTAAGGAGGATAGAAGCACTAGCACCAGCACCAGCACAGCTTCAGGTGCTAAGGACGCCGCTAGCAGCGTTGGGAGAGCAAAGAATGCGCCAGGTGAAAGCGGTGGGGATGATCAGAGGATGGTTCTCTGCACCTTCCTTGACGCCACGGAGCAGCGGCTGCGCCAGGTGAGAAGGCTTTAACTGTGAACTGGCTGGGAGGGCTTTAGCAGTGGCTGAGAACTGTGAAAGGTATCGGTTGGCGCACATGCAGGACACGTCATGAGCCTGTTGGGAACGTCATACTACGCAACGCAATGCAGTGTGAACATCTCTACCGCTCCTCCTTGCTGCATGCCCTTCTCCCTTCCCCACACCCCCCCTTCCCCGCATCAACAAACCCCCATCTTACCCTCCCCCCGATCATTCCCCCACTTCCCCTCCCCCGTCCTCCCTCGCACGACCTTCCCCTCCCCCCGTCCTCCCTCGCACGACCTTCCCCTCCCCCGTCCTCCCTCGCACGACCTTCCCCTCCCTCCCTGTTCACTTGTTGATCGTCCACCTCTCCCCGCTCCCCCTTCCCCTCCGCCTCTCGTCACCCGCGTTTCCTCTCCCTTTCATCCCACTCGCCAGCAGTTTTGAGGCGCCTCAAAACTAGACATTCCCCTCCGACTCTCGTCACCCTCCTTCCCTCTCCCTTTCATCCCACTCGCCAGCAGTTTTGAGGCGCCTCAAAACTAGACCTTCCCCTCCGACTCTCGTCACCCTCCTTCCCTCTCCCTTTCATCCCACTCGCCAGCACCACCTGCTGCTGCTGCTTGCGAGCACGCAAGCAGTCCTCACAGCTCCTGCTGCTGCTTGCGAGCACGCAAGCAGTCCTCACAGCTCCTGCTGCTGCTTGCGAGTACGCAAGCAGTCCTCACAGCTCCTGCTGCTGCTTGCGATTACGCAAGCAGTCCTCACAGCTCCTGCTCCTGCTCGCAGCAATTGCTCGCAGCAGCTGTGGGACAATGTGCGCAGCCAATCTCTCGTCTTCCCTCGCTCCCCCTCCGCTCGCTCAAGAGCAGGTGCCGATGCTGCAGCAGCCGAGGGAGAGTGCGCAGCTTGCCCCTCCTCGTCATCCTCACCCACTCGTCTTCCCTGCCTTCCTCTCCTCCCTCTCCCTTCTCCCCTCTCCTCGTAGGTGCTCATGCTGCAGCAGCTGAGGGAGTGCGCGCAGCTGGTCCCTCGACCTCATCCCTCCCCTCCTCCCCGCCACCCTCTTCGTTTTACCTACCTCCCTCTCCCTTCTCCCCTCTCCTCGTAGGTGCTCATGCTGCAGCAGCTGAGGGAGTGCGCGCAGCTGGCCACGCCGTCACATGCCGCACCGCCCCAACCAGGTTCAGACGGCGGTCAGAGTGCTCCCACTCATGCCGTCTCTCCCCCTGCTGCCTCTCCGCCTGGCGCCTCTCCCCCTGGCACTGCTTCTGAACGGGGTGCCTCTGCCAGCAGTGCTGCTGCTGGTGCTGCTGGTGATGCTGGTGCTGGTGGGGGTGCTGGTGCGGGTGCTGGTGGTGATGCTGCTGGGCACGATGCTGGTGGGCGCGATGCTGGTGGGGGTGATGGTGGGGATGGCGGTGGGGAGGGCGACGAGCGCGTGTGTCTGTGGAGGGAGGCGGAGTGGCTGATGGAGAGAGTGAAGGCAGCGCTGCAGCTGGGCCATGAGAATGCCAAGTTCCGAGCCATCTTTGACCTCTCCATTGTGAGTCAACGAGCCATCTTTGACCTCTCCATTGTGAGTCAACGAGCCATCTTTGACCTCTCCATTGTGAGTCAACGAGCCATCTTTGACCTCTCCATTGTGAGTCAACGAGCCATCTTTGACCTCTCCATTGTGAGTCAACGAGCCATCTTTGACCTCTCCATTGTGAGTCAACGAGCCATCTTTGACCTCTCCATTGTGAGTCAACGAGTCATCTTTGACCTCCCCATTGTGAGTCAACGAGCCATCTTTGACCTCTCCATTGTGAGTCAACGAGCCATCTTTGACCTCTCCATTGTGAGTCAACGAGCCATCTTTGACCTCTCCATTGTGAGTCAACGAGCCATCTTTGACCTCTCCATTGTGAGTCAACGAGCCATCTTTGACCTCTCCATCATGTGAGTCAACGAGCCATCTTTGACCTCTCCATTGTGAGTCAACGAGCCATCTTTGACCTCTCCATTGTGAGTCAACGAGCCATCTTTGACCTCTCCATTGTGAGTCAACGAGCCATCTTTGACCTCCCCATTGTGAGTCAACGAGCCATCTTTGACCTCTCCATTGTGAGTCAACGAGCCATCTTTGACCTCCCCATTGTGAGTCAACGAGCCATCTTTGACCTCTCCATTGTGAGTCAACGAGCCATCTTTGACCTCTCCATTGTGAGTCAACGAGCCATCTTTGACCTCCTATATGCGACTCCTTGTTTTCTGTCTCGAGCTGCATGAAAAAACGGCCGGACTGGTCCGTAGAACATGTGTACCTAAGTGCTGCCATCTGGTTCCCTCGCCATGCCCGCATCTCTCCATTCTCATGTCTCTTGCCCTATCCCTCCATCCCTCCCCCCCCCCCCCTCCTCCCCCCCACCCCCCGAACTGTCGTTCCGCGTTCCCCATCCCCCCGAACTGTCGTTCCGCATTCCCCATGCCCCCCAGGACCCCATTCAGCTGTTCACCTTCACCAGGGCAGGCGCCCCGCTCCCCAAGTGCAACGACGCCACGGTGCGAACCACGACAGCTCTACGTGCGAGCCATAGCCATACGTGCGAGCCATACGTGCGAACCGTGAGATGAGAGCTCTACTCCATCTCCATGCCTCCTCTCCCATCACCTCCATCGCTCTATTTCCCCACCTTCCCTCCTCCCTCCCCCCCTCTCCCCCTCACTCCCCCAATCCCCCGCCCAGGGACCCCATTCGGGTGTTCACTATATGACTTCACACTGCGCCCTTCTATCTCTTCCATCGCTCTTTCCTCCCTCTTCCTCCTCCCCCCCACCCACCTCAACAGGACCCCATTCAGGTGTTCACGACACCCGACTTCACTCTGCGCGAGTGCAACGACGCCACGGTCCAGATCATGGGGTACCCCTCCAAAGAGGCGGCGCTCGCCAGCATGAGCATCGTCAAGCAGTCGCCCGAGTTCCAGCCCAACGGGCGGCAGAGTTTGGAGTATTTCTTGGAGATCCTGGACGGCATTATGAAAGGGGGTGGCGTGGAGCCCTTTGAGTGGGACATGTTTTCCTTGGATGGCCGCGCGTGCACCGTGCTCGTCAAAGGCAAGGTGAGTGAGGGCATAAGACAAGGCAAGGTATGTGCTCCTTTGCCTGGCAAGGTCTTGATGGCGGAATGAGAGCGCATCCTGGGCACAGGGGTTGAGTGAGACATGTTTTCCTTGGATGGCTGCGCATGCACCGTGCTCATCAAGGCAAGGTGAGTGAGGGCATAAGACAAGGCAAGGTGCGTGCTCCTTTGCCTGGCAAGGTCTTGATGGCGGAATGAGAGCGCATCCTGGGCACAGGGGTTGAGTGAGACATGTTTTCCTTGGATGGCTGCGCATGCACCGTGCTC
Source organism: Closterium sp. NIES-67 (assembly GCA_027943415.1). Taxonomy (NCBI): domain Eukaryota; kingdom Viridiplantae; phylum Streptophyta; class Zygnematophyceae; order Desmidiales; family Closteriaceae; genus Closterium; species Closterium sp. NIES-67. The sequence goes on along the minus strand of BQMB01000373.1, from coordinate 207,103 downwards.
ATCAAGGCAAGGTGAGTGAGGGCATAAGACAAGGCAAGGTGCGTGCTCCTTTGCCTGGCAAGGTCTTGATGGCGGAATGAGAGCGCATCCTGGGCACAGGGGTTGAGTGAGACATGTTTTCCTTGGATGGCTGCGCATGCACCGTGCTCATCAAGGCAAGGTGGGTGAGGGCATAAGACAAGGCAAGGTGCGTGCTCCTTTGCCTGGCAAGGTCTTTATGGCGGAATGAGAGCGCATCCTGGGCACAGGGGTTGAGTGGGACATGTTTTCCTTGGATGGCTGCGCATGCACCGTGCTCATCAAGGCAAGGTGAGTGAGGGCATAAGACAAGGCAAGGTGCATGCTCCTTTGCCTGGCAAGGTCTTGATGGCGGAATGAGAGCGCATCCTGGGCACAGGGGTTCAGTGAGACATGTTTTCCTTGGATGGCTGCGCATGCACCGTGCTCGTCAAGGGCAAGGTGAGTGAGGGCAAAGGCAAGAAAGCTTTGGTGAATTGTCTAGGGGCCGCCCAGTTCTCTAGGGGGATATTAGAGAGCACCCTGGGCTGGGTGAAGTGAAGGGGCCGCCCTTTGAGTGGGGGATGGCAAGTAGTGCACCGTGTTTGTCGAGGGCAAGGTGAGTGAGATTGTGAATCGGCGTGGTGAAAAAGACCCCTTTCGTTTGTGTGTGTATACATGTATACATGTAGATACATATATATGCATATATGTGTATATGCGTACATATATATCACTCTCTCACAGTTTCTACCGATCTCTCTGTTATGTCATTCACTAATTCCGTAGAATTGGTTTCCCCCTATCTTCCCAGGTCGTGGCGGTTAATGGGATTTCATATTATGTAAGCGTGTGGCACGACATAACGGACATGAAGCGCAAGGAGGAGGAGCTGAAGGCGGCCAAGGAGGCGGCAGAGGCGGGCAGCGAGGCGAAGAACCGGTTTCTGGCGAACATGAGCCACGAGCTGCGCACGCCCTTGAACGGCGTCATCGGCGTTGCCGACCTGCTGCTGCGCACGCCGCTCTCCCCGCAGCAGCGCTCCTACGTGGACGTGATTTCGTCGTCTGGCAACGCCCTCATCCACATCATCTCAGACGTCCTCGATATATCAAGAATCGAGACTCACTCGCTCGTCCTCGACTGCTCCCCGTTCAACCTTCACCACACCGTGAACGAGGCCGTTGAGGCAGTGAGGATCGCCGCACAAGGCAAAAAACTCAAGGTGAGAAACATGATGCATATGATCGCTGCACATTCTCATTTATTAATTTATGCATATAGATCAATGATTTGCATTTTTTGTTTGTGTCATGGTGTAACATTAATTACAATACATGAAATTACATATGCTGAGCATACTACCAATGACAAAGAATGTTTTGCATTGGAAAAATATATATATGTATATATATATATATACGTAAAATATTTATACAGGAATTTTATCATACATGTGCTCTGGATGTATGTTTTTCTCATGTCATTTTCTCATACACTGACGTATTCCTAAACTGCGTTGTGCAGCTATGCAGCCGGATGGGCGTGGGCGTGCCGGCGTGGGTGGAGGGCGATCAGCTGAGGGTGCGGCAGATTCTCCTCAACCTGCTCTCCAACGCCATCAAGTTCACCGACGCCGGCCGCGTGGACCTCACGGTCGCTGTGTGCTCCAACCCCTTTGAAAAGGAAAATGGTAAAAGTCATCCTCAGGTGGCTTCTCCTGGTTTTGATGCAGAGACAAGGGTGGCAGGAGAGGCAGAGAGGCCTGTAGCGGGACAGGTGGAAAGGGGTCGGGAGTCAACTGATTGTGGAGGTGAGCAGGAGAGGGAGGGGGACCAACCAAGGCATGAAGGAAGGTGTTTACCTGGCACACCGAAATCAGCAGCAGCAGGAACTGAGGTAGCAGCAGCAGCAGCAGCAGCAGCAGCAGCAGCAGCAGCAGCAGCAGCAGCAGCAGCAGCAGCAGCATCAGCAGGAGGAGGCAGTCGTGGTGAAGGCAGAGGGGGGAGGGGAGACATGGCAGAGGAAGAGGAAGATGAGGTGAGTGCGCGCGTGCGGGAGGACTTGGACCGCATACTGAACGAGCCGTGGGTGCTCACTCCCGCCACCGCCTCGCTCGCTGCGGCTGAGGCTGGCCTTGCTGCTGCCTCGCTCTCGTGCCCCTCAAGAGTGTCTGATGCCCTGGCTGTAGCACCAGCTGTAGCACCAGCTGTGGCACCAGCTGTGGCACCAGATGTGGCACCAGCTGTGGCACCAGCTGTAGCACCAGCTCTGGCACCAGCTGTAGCACCAGCTGTAGCAGCAGCAGGTGATGCAGACACAGCAGCTACAGCTACAGCTGTATCTGTGCCCTCTGCATCAGGAGCAGCGGAGGCAATGGAGCTATCAGATGCACCAGCTGTAGCAGCAGCACTGGAGCAGCCCGCTTTCGAAGCAGCAGCCGCTGCACCAGAGGCTGACGACGGCCAGAGATGCAAGGAAGACAGAGAGCACGCTGCTGTAGCAAGCTCCGCTGCACCAAGCTCTGCTGCACCACATGCAGGGAATGCAGCCTCCACTGCACCAGATGCAGGGAATGCAAGCTCCGCTGCTGCTGGGGCAAGAGATACAGCGGAAGGCGCGAGGTGCAAGGAGGATACGGAGTTCGCTGCTGTAGCAAGCTCCGCTGCCGCTGATTCTGCAGCCGATGCTGCGGCCGTCTCCATCCTGTCCTTCCACGCCCATGCGCCGACCAACCAGGCCCAAGAGCCAGGAGAAACGGGAGCAAACCGGACGGGAGGGAGAGACGGGGGAGGCGGGAAGGAACGAGGGATAACGGAGGACGGGGAAGGGCGGGTGTGGGTGAGAATCGACGTGAAGGACACGGGTATGGGTCTGTCGGCAGACGCGATGTCTCGACTATTCGCCCCTTTCTGGCAGGTGGACGACTCGTCGTGCCGCAAGCATGGCGGCACGGGCCTGGGTCTGTCCATCTGCCGCTCGCTGGCGTCACTCATGGGGGGCTGCATCTCCGTCACCTCCACGCCCCACCAAGGCTCCACCTTCTCCCTCTCCCTGCCCTTCGCCCCTGCTGCTGCTGCTGTTGCTGCTGCTCGCTCTGGAGGGGGGATTTTCCAGCAGCCAAGGGAGGAGGGGGTGAGGAGTGGTTTGGCAGGGTTAGGGGTTTGTAACGAAGGGGTGGCGAGGACCATAGCGGGTGTAGAGACGAAGAGCGTAGTGGTTGATTTGCAGCGCGGAAGAGGGGCAGGGGCAGAGAAGCGGGCAGAAAGGAGGTCGGATTTTGTAGTGGAAGAGCAGGGAGAGGGGATTGAGAGGGCTGGGAGGGAAGGGGCAGGTTTACAGCAGCAGCAGCCGCCACCACAGCAGCAGCGGCAGCAGCAGCAGCCAGGGAGCACTGGGGTGGCAGGAGGCTTGGGGGCGAAACGGAGAGCAGAGCAGGGTGACCTGGAAGGGCAAAGGAAGCGACTGAGGGGCTCCAGTGGGGAAGAGGGGGAAGAGGGGGAAGCGGGAGAGGAGGAGGAGGGAGATGATGAGGAAGAGGAGGAAGAGGAGGAAGGGGTGGAAATGGAAGAGGAGGAAGTGGAGGAAGGGGAGGAAAGTTTGAGGGAAGAGCATGGGAAAAAGAAAGAAGAGGCAGGAGCTGAAAATAGGAGCTGGGGGCGAGGTGGTCTATCACTGGCGAGTTCTCTATCTCACAACAACAGCAATAGCAAGGGCGGCCGCCGGAGCAGCGGGAGCGGGCGCAGCGGCAGGAGCACGGGGTTTGAGGGGCTGCGGTGCCTGGTGGTGGAGGACAACGCGGTGAACCGCATGGTGGTGGTGCAGCTGCTGAGGAACCTGCGAGTGGCGTGCGACGTGGCAGAGAACGGCCGCAAGGCCGTGGAGGCCTGCACCGCCACCAACTACCACGTCATCTTCATGGTCCGTGCTCGTGCTTCCCAGTCAGTCCCATCTCCTCACTCTCCTCTGTCATCTCCCCCCCCACCCCCAACCTCCTGCCACCAAGTTCCACGCCATCTTCATAGTCAGCGCTCGTGCTTCCCTAACACTCGCTATAAGGCCCCCTTTATACCACCAACTACCACGTCATCTGGTCAGTGCTTGTGCCTAAAAAATAGCGCCCTCGTTTGCCCTGCCCTCCAGCGCATGTAATGAGTCTGCTTTTGAGTCGACTCAAAAGCAAAAATTAGCGCCCTCGTTTGCCCTGCCCTCCAGCGCCAAGTGGGCTGCCACTCACTCCCAATGCATCCCCCCTTCCGTGTTCCTCATTGCTACCCATCCCATCTCCCCTTCCTTTCATCCTCTTTGCAGGATTGCCACATGCCAGTGATGGACGGGTTTGAAGCCACCACTCGCATCCGACAGCTACAGTCCAACGCCCATATCGCTCACATCCCAAGCACAAACACTAATACAACCCCGGTCACAAACACTAATACCACCACCCGGGTCTCCAACTCTCATCTAACCGAAGCCCCAGATGCTCCTGGGATAATTGAAGTACTGAGAGGGGACGAAGAGAGGACACAGCAAGAGAAGGTGGTTCAGCGGTCGACCATATACGCGGTGACTGCGAGCACAATGAAGCACGAGAGAGACAAGTGCGCGGATGCGGGCATGGATGGGTTCTTAGCCAAGCCGATACGGCTGAGGGATTTAGAGCAGGTGCTTGCGCAGATAGTCGCCAGGGATCAGTAGGAGGTGCACGGTTCACCATAGAATACATGTATGCACTGCTAGTGAGCACACCAGAGTGTCAAATTTAACGAATTAATAGAGCCATGGCATACAAGGGAATATAACCTAGTGGGTTGTACTCTCTAAGGTACAATCTTGTGTAGTCTATAACAACATACAAGGATATGTTTGACACACCCCTTAGACTGGATAGGGGCAATGTCCAGTGAGAGACAAGCAACTCAGGGTGGCACTCCCAGTCCAGCCTCTGAGGTAAAGGTCTAAAGACCAGTCAAACGAGTACAAACAAGGCAAGAGCGAGACCAGGGCGGCACTACTAGTCCAGCTACTGGGAAGAGGCCACAAGGCCAGTCATGGTTATATGTATTAAGGTATGTACACAATCAAGGTCCTAGCAAATGAGAGGTTACAGGAACGAGACCTAGTTGTACACAGTGCCGCTGATGATCTTTAGGCGCAAGCGCCTTCGTAAAGATATCCGCTGTGTTGCCACTGGAGGCCTGGCGACGCTGTTGTAGCTCACGTAGAAGGAAGTACCGCAGCTGGATGCTTTGCTCTGCCCTCAAGTCGTGGCTCCTGACACAGGAGGATCATGGCCCTGTTGTGAGCGCACAGAACCGGGGCAGAGCTAGGCCGCTCACCTAAGTCGGTGAGCAAGAAGGTCAGCCAGCGGAGCTCCTGTGCCGCCATGGCACCGGCGTAGATCTCAGCCTCACAGCTAGACTGGGCAACAGACGAGGAGCGGGTGGACCTCCATGAGATGGCACCTGAACCAAGGCTTAGCAGTAGCCCTGGGAGGACCTGAGAGTCTCGGCGTCGTCTGCCCAAGAAGCATCTGTGTGTCCAGTAAGGACCACTGGTCTGCGTCCTCCTAGTACTAGCCCCATGCCCGATGTACTTGCTAGATAACGCAAAACCCTTTTAGCTGCCGACCAACGCTATGGTCGGTGTCTGCCGGTGGTCACAAAGCAAGCCAGGATGCTGAGAGGGTACGCGAGATCTGGACGAGTGCAAGTCATCAAGTACATGAGGCAACCCACTAGCTATGCGTAGGAAGCACTAGGCTCTATAGCCTCCTCCGGGACTGGAGCCGAGAGTCTGTGATCTACTTGCAGAGGGGTGGGCTGTGCGGAAGAGAACTGAAGGCTGAACCTCTGAAGGACCTGGCGCACCAAGTGTGACAGTGAGAGAGTGATAGTGCGCGCTGCTCTGTCCCTGGAGATCTGCAGGCCAAGGTAGCGGCGCAGCTTTCCTAGGTCAGCGCAGGTGTGTCTTCTCAGCAGCTCAGCCTTCACGGAAGCCAGAGCGTCTCTGTCTGTAATAGCAAAGACCAAGTCGTCTACGTAGGCAAGGATATAGAATGGAGTCTGGCCAGAACGGACAATTTGCGAGGGGTCTGCAAAGGACGGGAAGAAATGCAGGTCAGCAAGTGTAGCACGCTTGTGTCGTGCCACTCACTGGGCGCTTGTCGCAAGCCGTAGATGGGGCACCGGAGGAGCCACTCGGTACTAGGGGGAAAGGTACCGGAGAAGCCCTGGGGGCGGCGCAGGTAGACCTACTCGTGTAGATTGCCCTGGAGGAAAGCTGTGGAGAAGTCGAGGGAGTGTAACTCATAGTCACGCTGTGCTGCTACGTGCAGCAGTGCCCGAAGAGTAGTCATCTTCGGGGTCGGGGCGAAGGTCTGAAAGTAGTCCACCCCCTCGCGCTGACTGAAGCCTCGAGCAACGTAGCGCGCCTTGAAGACAGGTGGCTCTCCAGGAGGGCGCTTCACCTTGAAGAGCCAGCGGCCATCGACTACGTTCACCCCAGGTGGGGGAACTGCGTCGACGAAGGTACCGGTGGATCTCTAAGATGCCATCTCCTGCTCCATAGCAGCTATCCACTGAGAGGCCCAAGGTACCGAGGTGGCCTCAGCGTAGATGTGAGGGGTCGGGATGTCAAGGGCGTCTGGGTCACCCTTAGGGACTAACAGCATGGAACAGAGATGGGGAGCGGCCTCAGACAGGAAAACGAGCTCATACTACCTGTCCTCTAGGACTATACTGCCAAGAGCAGCCACACCCCCGACGGACGGAGGGCAAGCAGGGTCAGAGTCTAGAGCGGTAGCATAGTCAAGGCAGCAGGTAGCGGCGAAGTCAGTGACATCAGTGACAAGAGCCAACAGACTTGAGACAGGAAAGGACGGGTCGATAACAAGAGAGGCAAGGACATGAGGAACAAGGGGACGCGTAGCATGGAAGAAGTCAGAGAACAGGGGCGGGGCCACAGCAAGCGACGACAGAGGACGAGATGGGAGGAGCGGAGGAGCACGAGACGTGTGGGAGCGAAGCAACATAGGGTGAGACCGCGGAAGAGGGGAGGTAGGACGAGCACGAGACGGACGACAAGACCCGATGTGAGACGTAGGAGTCGGGTTAGGAGAGAGAGGAGGAGACACAGGAGGAGAACGAGGAGGGAAACGAGCCGGAGAGGAGTCCGGGGGAGGAACACTGGGCCGTAGACTGGCGGAGGAGGAGGCACTAGCAGGCAGTCAGGGGAAGGAAGACCGAGGAGGCGAAGAGCGGACAGTGGCGGCGACTGCTGCGACTGCTGTTGGACTCCAACTCCAGAACCTCCAGCGACAGCACGACTCCCTCCGAGAACCTCCACGCCAGCACCCCCAGAACGGGAACCCGCTCCAGTACTCGCTCCAGCACGCTCCCCAGCACCCCCAAAACACACGAACCCTAGCGGCGGTGACGACGGCGGCTGTTGTCGCGGCGGCAATGGCAGCGGCGGAGGCGGCTTCGGTGGTGACAGCAACGGCGACGATGGGGGAGAAGAGACCAGGGCTGGGAGGGGCGGGGGGAGGGACTCCGTAGAGCTGCGAGAGTCAGCAGACTCCTCGGCAGGGACACCCGACGGGAGAGGGGTGATGTGAGACACACCAGACGGGGCAGGGAGGGGACAAGGGAGAGCCAGGGCAACCGGGGGAGGGGGAATAAGGAACAGGGGGGGTTAAACGGGGGGACCACGGTTGGGAAAGCGGTGATAGAAGGAGACGGACTCGTCAAAGGTGACGTCGCGGGAGTGAAAGAAGTGGTGAGACGGCGGGTGGTAAAAGTGCCAGACAGACGAGTTGAGGGAGAAACCGAGGAAGACACAAGGGACGGTGCGGGCAGTGAACTTGGCCGTGCCAGAGGCACAAACGTGAGCGAGGCAGCCCCAGACGTGGAACGCAGACGTGTCACCAGGGGACCCGGTCCAGAGGAGGGTCGGCGAAACCTACGGCTGCTGAGTGTGCGACCACAGGTTAAGCTGGTAAGCGGCGTAGCGAACAGCGAACGGCCACAGAAAATGGGGTGCACTGGCATGGATCATGGAGGTACGAGCCACCTCCACGACCAAACCGATGCGCCGCTCAGTGGCCCCTTTGTGCTACGGGGATTCTGACAGGGTGAATGTTTGGGTGATGCCCTCCGCACGACAGAAGCGACCAAGGCAGCCAGAGGCGAACTCACCACCACGGTCGGAGTGAAGACGCAACACAGGGAGACCTCGGTGAACAGCGCAGAGACAAGCCATGTGATAAGAACGTCAGGCACGTCGGCCTTCCGCTCCAGGGGAAACACCGTGGTGTAGCGCGTGTAGTCGTCGACAAGCACTAGGAAGTAGCGCTCTCGACGCGGCCCATGGACGGGGGCAGGACCCCAGACGTCCATGTGCAGTGTCTGCAGCGGTGCAGCGGTGGGGAGGAACGAGGAGGAGTGAGGGGCACGGCGGATCCGACCCTCAATGCAGGGCGTGCACGGCGGCGCTGGTGAGGAGGGTAGCACAGGGAACGACTCAGGGAGACCTAAGACAAGACCGTGGTGAGACATGTGACGAAGTCATGTAAGGGAAAGGTGACCTAGATGGTGGTGCCACAGAAGCGTCCGGTGAGTAAGAGACCGACACTAGCAAGCCGCAGCAACCTCGGTAGACGCAAACACCTAGGGAGACGTCCCAGCCGGGGGGGACGCGGTGTCCACCGTGAACACGCCAGACACCGGGTCCCGGGGGAACGTGGTGAGGGGAGCACCAGTGGCGGCCTCAGTACAGATTGCGTACCGTTCGTGACCAGGGAACTTAGTGGAGATGCCAAGATCCTGGAGGTAGCCAACTAGGTTCCTACAGAACGAGGGAATGTGGAGGCCTGTAAGGGAGCCCAAAGGAACCGCCGGACAGAAAAGGGTGGTGGAGCTACGGGCAACTACAGGACTTGAGGAAGGGTCTGCAAGGGCAACTGCGGCGGGAGTGGCAAGCGGCATAAGCGTAGTGGAGTCCCGTAAGAAACATCGGGAAGCGGTGAAGGAGAGCGCAGCAGTGACGGCAGGTGTAGGAGGAGTGAGGGTGGAGCCAAGACTAATTAAAGCAGGGGATCCTACGCCTGACGCAGCAGTGGAGCCTGAACTAGACACACCTACACTAGGCAACAAGGGGTAATAGGAACTAGTCACACTAGAGTCATCGACGTACAACACATACAAAGCAGAGCTAATCTCGTCAAGTCCATATCAATGATCCTAACACCACGGCGAAGCAGACTGTGCCAGTCAGGGAGGTCTGGCGCCGGGCCGAAGCGGAGACGAAATAGGTCGTCTAGGCGACTGAAACAACAAGTGGGGGTATGGCCGATCTTACCGCACACGAGGCCGCGGCGAGGACCGGTCTAGAGCTGGTACAGGCAGTGCCCGTCAATTGGACCACCACCCTACGTCACGCTGCGTGCACGACCACTGCGACCACCTCCACCACTGGCGCCAGGCCACCCGGGCGGGAGACGACCGACCCGCCGCTGCTGCGGCTGCTGTTGCTGCTGCTGCTGGTCCAGCTGCGGCGCTTGCTGCTGCTGCTCCGAGGCACCAGCCCCAGCCCCATCGTCAGGACTACCAACGGGCGAACCACCTCCACCCCCACCTCCGCTACCTCCGCCGCGCCCAGCCTTGGGGCGGCGACCCATACCCGGACGACACTGCGCTGCGGCAGCCGTGACGACTGTCTCCGCAGCAGGGGTTGTCTCAGCAACAGCAGCAGAACCGTCAAAGTAACTGCACTGAGCGGGGGCACAGCCCTGAAAGATAGTGACCGACACAGTACCGCTAGACTGGGCGATGGAGCGCTAACGAGGCATTATGGCAGACAGGGTGTTGACATAGTCAGTGAGGGTGAGGTCAGCGGGGTGGAGACTAAGAAAGTGATCGTGGGTGGTAGCAAGGCGGTCAGGGAGTCGGGTGGCAAGCAGGTAGAGGGTAGAGCAGATGGGGGGCTGAAACACACAAAGCTGGGCCTCAGTGCAGGCAGCACGCCAGGTCACATCTAGCATGTGCAAGTGGGCGGCCAGGTCAGCGAAAGTGGAGAAAGACGTGAGATCAGGAACGAGCATGGGCAGGATCAGGCGACCGGCGGAAACAGAGGGTGGGGTGGAATAGCGCACGACAACAGCCTCTAGGAACTCCTGCGCAGTCCCGACCGACGTAAAGCGGGGGCGCTCAGACAGGGGGAGGGCATGACTAATCGCAAGCTGTGCGACAGTGTCACGCGACAACCAGACAGCACGGGCAAGGGCAGCAGCGGCAGCAGACTCACAGTCAGCAGACGTGGGGTCAGCGGGTAGAGCAGCAGGGGGGTCAAGGCAGGGGAGTGTACCATCGATGTGGACGGCCAGGGAGTGGCCGTTCTGCCGCTGACCAGTGAGGTGACGGCGGAGGTCGACGAGCCACGTGTTGAACTCAATCGGCTAACCCTCCGCGTCAAAGCGCAGCACCGAGTCTGCCATCATGGTCGCTGCAGCAGCAGAAAGGCGATAGTGGGCTGTCCTGAGCAACAGAGTGCGGCCAAAAGCAGTGGTGTGTGGTGCGATAGACTGCTGTAGAGTGAGGTGCAGTACGGTAGGGTGCGGTGCAGTGCGGTGCAGGGCGGTGCAGGCCGATGGAGTGCGGTGTAGTGCGGTGGAGAGGGCCGATGAAGCGAGGTGGGAACCCCAGGGGCAGCTGAAGGATGGAGCCGCGAGGAGGCTGGGCGGCGAGGCCGCAGGGCGGCTGGTCAACAGGGGCCGCGTGGCGGGCAGGCGACCGGGCCGCGGGACGGCTGGGAGATAGGGCCGCGTGGCGGCTAGGAGACAGGGTTGTGGGCGGCTAGGCGATGGGGCCGGCTAGGGGGCTAGGTGACGGGGCCAGCTAGGCTACGGGGCCGGCTAAGTGACGGGGCTGGCTAAGCGAAAGAAAGGGGGGGGGGGGAGGGGGGGGGGCTAGGCGACGGGGCCGGCTAGGCGACGAGACGGGCTGGGCGACGGGGCCGGCTAGGCGACGGGGCCGGCTAGACGACGGGGCCGGCTAGGCGACAGGGTTGGCTGGGCGACGGGGTCGGCTGGGCGATGGGGCTGGCTAGGCGACAGGGCTGGCTACGCGACGGGGCCGGCTGGGCGACGGGGCCGACTAGGCAACGGGGCCAGCTAGGCGCTAGGTGACGGGGTCTACTAGGGGACGGGCCAGCACGGGCGGGAGGGCGACGGGGCGGCTAGGACCTATTGCGGAAGTGTTGGTGGGTGGGGGGGACCTAACCTACTCATGATACAATGTTAAAATTTAATGAATGAATAGAACCATGGCATACAAGGGAACCTAGTGGGTTGTACTCTCTAAGGCACAACCCTGTGTAGTCTATAACAACATACAAGGATATGTTTGACATAGAGCCCAACGAGGCACGTGTATTTTCAGTCGACTCAAAATACATCAGTAGGAGTTGCAAAGTTCACCATATGACACATGTATTCACTGCTAGTGAGCACAGCACACAGAGGCACGTGCGGGATAAGTGCGCGCGGACGAAGGCATGGGTGAGTTCTGTCGAGAGACCCACTAGGCTGCCCTTGAGAAGATCCTTGGGGAAGGTGCAGAGCCTGAGGGGTTGTGGGCGCACTAACCCGCTACGTAACACACCCTTTTTACTCAGTGGTTAGTGACTGAGTACTAACATGGTATGAAAGCGTGGATGACTTGGGTTCAATTCCCAATGCCAGCGCTGCAGAGGCGCTTGTGTCCTCCGCTCCGCCTATCCCAGTGAGGGGGGGTGTCGAGAGACCCGCTGGGTTGCCCTTGAGAAGTTCGTCGGGGAAGGGCCACAGGTGCAGAGCCTGGGGGTTTGTGGGCGCACTAATTCGCTACGTAACACGCCCCTTTAACTCAGTGGTTAGTGACTGAGGGACTTGGGGCAGGATGGGTTGGGTTCTAGTCTAGCCAAGCCAATATTGTCGAAATTCAGTCACTAACCACAAAGCTAAAAGGGCTTGTAAGTAGTGGGTCAGTGCGCCCATAACCCTCCAGGCGTGGAGGCCTGTGGCCCTTCTCCGAGGATCTCAAGGGCAACCCCAGCGGGTCTCTCGACAAATATGTCATAGAGCAGGTGCTTGCACAGATCGTCGCCAGGGACTGGACGGGGTTTCACAGCCCGCCAGATGTTAGTGAGAAAGTGAGTAGAACTAGTGAGCAGAGCACAATGAAGCACAAGAGGGACAAGTCTGTGAGCAAGAAAGTCAGCCAGCGGAGCTCCAATGCTGCCATGGCACCAGTGCAGATCTCAGTCTCACAGCTGGACTGTGCAAAAGACGACGAGCGGGTGGACCTCCACGCGATAGCGCCTACACCAAGGCTAAAGCAGTAGCCATGGGAGGACCTGAGCGTCTCAGCGTCATCCGCTCACGAAGCATCTGTGTGCCCTGCGAGAACTACTGGCCTGCATCCTCCTAGCACTAGCCCCATACTCGATGAGGCAGCCCCACTGGGCTCAACTGACTCATCAGAGACTGGAGCCGAGAGCCTATGATCTACTGGCAGAGGTGTAGGCTGTGCGGAGGAGAACTGAAGACCGAACCTTTGAAGGACCTGGCGCACCAAGTGTGACTGTGTGAGAGTGATAGTGCGCACTACTCTCTCCCTGGAGATCTGCAGGCCAAGGTAACGGTGCAACTCTCCTAGGTCAGTGCAGGTGGGTCTCCTCAGCGGCTCAGCCTTCACGGAGGCCAATGCGTCTCTGTCAGCAGTAGCGATGACCAGGTCGTCTAAGTAGGCTAGGATGTAGAACGGAGTCTGGCCTGAGCGAACGAAGAGCGAATGGTCAGCAGAGGACGGGAAGAACTGCAGGTTTGCTAACATAGCACACAGTGTGTCGTGCGACTCACGGGGCGCCTGCCGCAGACCGTAGACCGGGCGACGGAGGAGCCACCCGGTCCCAGGAGGGAAAGTGCCAAAGAAGCCTGACGGTCGGCCTTGGTAGACCTGTTCGTGCAGACTGCCTGGGAAAAACGCTATGGAGAAGTCAACGGAGTGCAGCTCATAGTCGCGCTGTGCTGCTACGTAAAGCAGCGCCCAAAGAGTGGTCATTTTTGGGGTCGGTGCAAAGTGCACTGCCGACGGACGAAGGATGGGCAGGGTCACAGACCAGAGCAGTGGCGTGATCAAGGTTGCAGGTAGAGGCAAAGTCAGCGACAGTAGCGACAAGAGCGTCAAGACCGGAGACAGGAACGGACAGGTCGGTAACAAGAGAGGCGAGGACACGAGGAACAAGAGGGCGAGCAGCATGCAGGAAGTCAGAGAAAGGAGGCGGAGATACAACAAGCGATGACAGAGGAGGCGACGAGAGAAGAGGGGCAGGCGGAGCACGAGACGCGTGAGAACGGGGCAACATAAGGTGAGAACGCTGAATAGGAGAGACCGGGCGAGCACGAGAAGGATGGCGAGACCATAAGTGGGAGGGGGGCGTCGGGTCAAGAGACACAGGAGGAGACACACGGGGTGACTGAGGGGGAAAACGAGTCGTGGGCAAGTCCGGCAAAGGAAACACAGGGCCGTAGACCAGTGGAGGAGGCGGCAACAGGGGAGGCGCGGGTGGGTGGTCGGGGGAGGGTAGACCGAGGAGGCGAAGGGCGGAGACCGGCGGCGACTGGTGCTTCTGCTGGTGCTGCTCCGCGCCCACTCTAGAGCCTCCATCCACACCACGGCTACCACCGGGACTCTCCACGACAGCACCCCCAAGACAAACACCCCCAGAACTAGAACCCTCTCCAACACCTGTGCCACCCCCAGGACCGCCGGGACGAGCCACGACATTACCCCCAGGACTAGCACCCCCAGAACCAGCACCCCTAGGACCAGCACCCTCCTCAGCACCCGCACCCCCAGCACCCCCAGAGTTCTCGGACCCCTGCGGCTGCGGCGGCTGCTGCTATTGCAGTGGCGGAGGAGACACCGGTGCGGAGGGCGCTAGCGCTGCGGAGACTGGCGGTAGACCCTGAGGCAGCAGGGCCCCCAGAATCAGCAGACTCTTACGCCGGGGCAACCAACGGAAGGGGAGTGACGCGAGACGAACCAGATTGGGCAGGACGAGGAGCGAGAGCTACCGGGGGAGTGGGGATAAGGAAAAGGGGTGGGGTGACCGAGAGACCTCGGTGAGGGAAGCGGGTGTAGAAGGGAACATACTCGTCAAAGGTGACGTCCAGTCAGACGCGTCCAGGGGGAAGCCAAGAAAGTCATAAGGGACGGTGTGGGCTGTGAGCTTGTCTGCGCGAGAGTCGCGGACGTGAGCGATGCAGCCCCAGACGTGAAACGCAAACGCATCACCAGGGGACCCGGTCCAAAAAAGGGTCCGCGAAACCTGCGGTCGCTGGGAGTGCCGCCACAGGTTAAGCTGGTGAGCAGCATAGCGCACCGCGAACAGCCATAGAAAATTGGGTGCACCTGCATGGATCATGGAGGTACGAGCCACCTCCATGACCAAATCGATGCGTCGCTCAGTGACCCCATTCTGCTGCAGGGAGTCCAGCAGGGTGTACGACTGGGTGATACCCTACGCCCGACAAAGGTGACCAAGTCGACCGGAGGCGAACTCACCGCCACGGTCGGAGTGGAGACGAAGCACTGGCAGGGCGCAGTGTACTCGCGCAGCTACAAGCCGCGGGATAAGTGTCACAGGATGGAATGTCCCGAGGAAAGGTTTGCTCAATGTTGCACTATCATTCAGTACAAGGTGCTTTTATACTTCCAGAGTATATCAGGTAACCAGGCTTATCCTATCCAAAGGGAATAGACCCTTCTAGAAATAGAATCACCATGCGTATAGCCACGCGAGGCTATTGGCTTTAAGGGATTACGGCAGGATTACGCTAGATATAGCGCGCCAGTACATCTCGAGCCTGGTCGGTGATATAATTATAATAAGAGGATAAACCAAAGGATAATGGAAAAGGAGGAATAGGAAACCAAATGAGATGAGATAAAGACCAAATGAATGAGGATAAAAAGAGGAATGAAATAGAAAGGAAATATGGAAAGGGGAAAAGAGTGTAACGGGGTCGTACTCTCACACTTCCCCCCCTCAAAGCTGGGTGGTAGAAGTAACACCCTGCTTGACAAGGTAGTCGCGAAGAGGACGACGGGCGTTACCCATGTCGAATTCAGAGACGCAGCCTCAGAAGGATCATAACCCTTCCAGCAAAGACGAAGCTCCATAGTGCCATTCTGACGATGATGGTGTCCGCGCACGTAATTGTCCCATGCTTAGAGTCATCGTGGACGAACACGGGCGGCGACGGTGGTTGGCATTCGGTGTAGAGCGTGTTTGGTCTTGATAGGGTTTAAGAAGCTGGTATGGAAGGCGTTATGGATCTTCCAAGTGGCTGGTAGGCGGAAGCGGAAGTTGACTGAAGGGACCGTTGCTTCAACGAGGATAGACCCGCAGAAGCAAGGTTGAAGCTTGGATGGAAGTTAGCTGATGTCGAGATTATGGTCTCGAGAAGGGTAGTGATGAGTTGCCAAGTGCTTGTGCTGATGTTGGATGTCCAAGAGGGCGCTTGTGTGGTCGATGTACAAGATGGTGGACGATGGCGATGAAATTGGAAGCCAGTTGGACTGTTGCTGGTATGGTTAGCTGTTGTGGTGTGATCGGGTGGCGTCCGTAACAGACGAAGTACAGCGTCTGTCCAGTAGCAGCGTCAGGAGCATACTCCAGTAGGCAAACTCTAGGACGGGCAGATGCAAGTTGGAGTTGGAGATGTGAATGGTTGGAACAGTGTGCTGTAACGTGCAGATGAGTGGCTATGTTGTCCG
The DNA here is from genome assembly GCA_027943415.1 of Closterium sp. NIES-67. Taxonomy (NCBI): domain Eukaryota; kingdom Viridiplantae; phylum Streptophyta; class Zygnematophyceae; order Desmidiales; family Closteriaceae; genus Closterium; species Closterium sp. NIES-67. The sequence goes on along the minus strand of BQMB01000373.1, from coordinate 191,285 downwards.
ATCCGTGCATGCTGTTACCCGCATCTGGTCCACGTGTGAAGATCTCCAAGTGTTGGTGGTATGGCAGTCGTGTCGTAGTACTGCTTCTGTAGCTGTTGTATCTGTTACATGCAGCTTCTGTCGAATGCTGGTCCATACCGTATTGTTGTCTCGAGTCGTATCCACTCGGCATCGTAGTGCTGCGGAATGGAGAGCAGAATCACTAGTAGTAACCCTGTCCACCACGCGGTCTGCTACTCACATTGCCTTGAGTACAACAGCGCATGCGAAGTGCTGCTCAGCGTATCCCTTATGTTCGGAACCATGCGAGGGGCCGGTACCATAAACGCGGAGCTGGTAACTTCCAGAATCGGCGCCAAGGTACTGTAGTTTCCCTCGGTGGTTGCTCAAGCAAGGAATCTCTGCTGCGTAGATATCCCACGGTGTTGGGTTAGGACATTTGGGAATATTCGGGGTATCCCCCAGTAATCCTCTCCTGTTTCCAAATGAGCATTGCTGACAGCCAATCCAGTATGACCTTATGCACATCCAGTTTAGCACGGAGGCCATCGGTAGGCATCGGTGTCTGGGCGCACATATTGGGATAGGTCTTCTGGTGCCATCATGTGTTGTCTCATTCTGTCACTGTCCTTGAAGTAGCGTTGAAGTTGAAGACGTCTCAGCTACTCAGCATCGATGTTGAATTCTGCTCCATTTCGGCAAACAGGGGTGTTGCTGGAGATACGCGGAGTCCACTATCCGGAGTGGCGTCGGCGCTCCATTCCACGCCTATCTGCTTCCGTGGAGTTGGTTGCGACGCAGGTTTTATGACTTTAAGGAAAGCCATAGGCCATGAGGACTGTATATCGGTAGAGTACCGTGGTCCTCCCATCCTCATAAGAGCAAATATCTTCTGCTCTTGAGGGTATATGGCATTGCCATGATGTTCCCTCGCATCGTGGTATCTCCTTCCCACTAGCTGGAAATCATAGGACTGTGCCTGGCCAGGTCTTAACGATCCACTGGAATATAATCCAGAATTATCTCCATTGAGCGGAGAATCATCCATCAGGGTTTGGATATAACTGTTGTGTCGAGTCTTCTGCTGCGGCGGCGGCGGCGGTTGCGACGATGGCGACGGCGGTAGCTGCTGCAGAGAATTCTCTTAACTCGTACCGGTTGAAGGAGAATCCATCAACTCCCTCTTTCCAGTAGAGTGTTCCTGATGGGTGTAACAGGCGTAACTACCAGGAACACGTGCATTTTGGTACACATGTGTTGTTCCATTGCTGCCGGTGATTGTTTCATTTGAGGGTATGAAGATAAATTTGCTTCTCCCCTCAATGTATCCACGGGTAGCAATTCCTGGTATGCTCATCCGTGCCTCCGATGTACTGTCGGTAGAGCGCGTGATCGTGTTGTAGTAGTCCGCATCTCCCTCATTTGTTGACACCTCGTGTTGCTTGACGTTCTCCTGCATCGTCGAAGTTACGTTGGTGCTTGTAACGCTTCGGCTTCTGGTAGAATCGCCTCCAATGCATGTGCCGTAGGGTCGCTAGTGAACGAGTACTTGCCGGATTATAGGTTAATTACTCCTCAATCTATCAAGCATCGTGACATGCACGGAATTTTCTTCCACGCACGTCATTAACACCTGGAATCGCGACGCATGATTGGTGTGTCGCCTCGTGAGGTCGATGTTGATACTGCCCCAATCAATCACTTCGGATGGCTGAGATTCTTGATGAAGACGAATCGGTCAGCTCCTGTTACAAAGTAGTGTCTCGCTGGCCTTGACGAGACGGGTTCACTGCGTCGTCGTTGCGTGCGAAATCTGCTCCTTCGCAGCAACTTGAACTTGGGAGCATTGCAAGAGAAAACGGCTACTTCTCTGCAATCCCATAAGTTGTAGATCAATTTGTATGAAGAAGTGTCTCGTGGATGGAGAACATGTCTTCACGCAGCTCCATTGTTTTTCCTGGGTGAAGATCCGGTGTATTGATGTCGATCCATTTTTAACGAAGATGACTTCGTCAAAATAACTCGATCGTTATCGACACCAGTCAGAAGATGCGTCGATTGTGCAGTCGGTGGTCACGAATGTTGTCTCCATGATGATGATTTCCCATAGTGTAGTCTCTGCTGTATTCGTGCCGTTGATTCCGCACCGATCCGACGATCCACGTTCTTCTGTCATTTTTCTGCATGCAGATATTACCAAGTAGGTAATACTCTGGCAGATTTCTGACTCTGCAGATGATTTGCGCACCATATTGGTCACCAAATGAAGGAATTCGAATTTGGTTGTCCAAATGTTGTCAACGATGTTGAAGGCGGCCAATTTCTGGTTCTGCGCGTTATTCTCCCTTCGTGCAGAAGTCGCGCTCCATCTTGTCCGTTGAAGTAGAACTCGATCCGACGGTCCAAACTCCAAGCGATCTGAGGATACTCCTGAGTCGCGTTCAGCAGCTTTCGGTGCACGGGTTGACTCGTTTCCTGAAGCAATTCTCGGTCGTCGATGTCGGCTGTCGAACGATCGGACGCTCCGAAGAGTTTCGCGGCTTGCAAGGTCCCGTTCCCATACGCGCTGAAACTCGAACTCGCTCAGAAGGATTTCGTTTTCGCCTCGGTCGATCCGAAGCGTCGAATCTCCATCGGACGGATGTCGTCGGTCGCAGCTCCGCACATTTCCGCACAACTCCGAGTGTTGTCGCGAACTGCGAACTTCTCCGAATGTCGCAGGAAGTGTTCCGCCGGAATTGACGCGCTCCCCAGGTCGAGGCCGTTTGCCCCCGCGAAAAATCGGCTCCGTCGATGCAGTCCATCGAACGGTCGGCGAGGCATCTCGCCTTCGAAGGGGACCCCAGGTGCAACTGCGAGAGGAACGTCGAAACTTAAATGAAAGTGCATTGTACTTACAGGAATTGAAGTTTCGACTCCATCCTCCGCGTGCTCCTGGGGGCCCAGCGGTTAAGCGTTGAGCTGAAACCTTGGCTCTGATTACCAAGTGTCACAGGATGGAATGTCCCGAGGAAAGGTTTGCTCAATGTTGCACTATCATTCAGTACAAGGTGCTTTTATACTTCCAGAGTACATCAGGTAACCAGGCTTATCCTATCCAAAGGGAATAGACCCTTCTAGAAATAGAATCACCATGCGTATAGCCACGCGAGGCTATTGGCTTTAAGGGATTACGGCAGGATTACGCTAGATATAGCGCGCCAGTACATCCCGAGCCTGGTCGGTGATATAATTATAATAAGAGGATAAACCAAAGGATAATGGAAAAGGAGGAATAGGAAACCAAATGAGATGAGATAAAGACCAAATGAATGAGGATAAAAAGAGGAATGAAATAGAAAGGAAATATGGAAAGGGGAAAAGAGTGTAACGGGGTCGTACTCTCACAATAAGAATGTTAGGCACGTCGGCCTTCCGCTCCAGAGGAAACACCATGGTGTAGTGCATGCAGTCGTCGACAAGCACCAGAAAGTAGCGCTCGCGACGCGGCCCAGGGACTGGGGCTGGGCCCCAGACGTCCAAATGCAGGGTTTGGAGTGGCGCAGTGGTGGGAGGAAACAAGGAGGAGTGAGGAGCACGGCGTACCCGACCCTCGATGCAGGGAGTGCACTGAGGCGCGGGCGAGGGAGGGAGGGCAAGGAGCAACGCTGGAAGACCTAAGAGAAGACCGTGCTGTGGTATAAGACGCAGACGCAGGATTGAAGGGTAACCTAGACGGGGGTCCCACAGAAGCGATGGGTGAGTGAGCGACCGACACGAGCAAGCCGCAGCTGCCTGGGTAGGCGCAACCACTTGAGAGGACGCCCCCACCGGGAAGGACGCGGTGTCTAGCATGAACAAGCCGGACACCGGGTCCTGGGGGAATGTGGCGAGGGGTGCACCAGTGGCGGCCTCGGCATAGACCGCGTACCGCTCGTGACCAGAGAACGTAGTGGTGACGCCGAGGTCTTGAAGACACGCGACACCGACTAGGTTTCTGGAGAATGAGGGGATGTGCAGGCCTGTAAGGGAGCCCGAGGGGACCGCCGGAGAGGGAAGGGTAGTGGAGCTACGTGCAACTACCGGACCTGAAGAGGGGTCAGCAAGCGCGACGGCTGCGGGGGCGGCAAGCGGCGTAAGCGCAGTGTGGTCGCGAAAGAAACAGGCGGACGCACCTGAGTCCAAGGTGAAGGAGAAAGCAACGGTGGCGTCAGCCGGAAAAGGGACTAGCATGGAGCCAAGGCTAAACAAATCAGGAGGTCCTACGCCTGACGGAGTAGGGGAACCTAGTCTACACACAATGGACACACCTACACTAGGCAACATATGGTAATAAGGTCCAGTCATACTAAAGTTATCAAGATGCATGGTATACAAAGCAGAGCGAATCTGATCCATATCCATCTCAAAGACCGGCACACAATGACGTACCAGGCTGTGCCAGTCCGGGAGGTCCGGCACTGACCCAAAACGGAGAGGGAAAAGGTCGTCGAGGCGGCGGTAGCAGCGGGCGGCGGTGGGACCGGGACGGTCACACACGGTGCCACGATGGGGGCCGGCCTGAAGCTGGTACTGGCAAGTCACCGCACTGGAGCCGGCACCCGACGCCAAGCTGCGTGAGCCGCCACCGCGGTCGACGCCACCAAAGCCGCCAGGCCACCATAGCGACGGGGGTCCCCACGGCTGCTGCTGCTCCTGCTACTGCGCTAGGGCATCAGCCTCGACCCCCTCATCTGTACCACCGGCACTCGCACCACCTCCCCCACCTCCGCCACCCCTCCCTCCGCCATGCCCCTCACTAGGGCGGCGGCCCTTACCCTGATGAGGCTACGCTGAGGCTGGCACAGCGGTCTCAGCAGCAGGGGCTGTCTCAGTGACAGCGGCAGAGATGTCAGAGTAAGTGCACTAGGAGGGAGCACAGCCCTGGAAGATAGCGACCGCCGTAGTACTGCTAGACTGAACGATAGTGCGCTGGCGGGTCTCTATCGCGGACAGGGTGGTGACAAAGTCAATAAGGGTGAGGTCAGCGGGGTGAAGAGTAAGGAAGTGGTCGCGGGCAGTGGCGAGAAGATCAGGGAAGAGCAGGGGGAGAAGGAGAAGGCCAGCTGAGGCGGAGGAGGGAGTGGAATAGCATGCAATGACGGCATCTAGGTATTCCTTCGCAGTCTCTATAGCCCGAAAGCGGGGACGCTCAGACAGGGGGAGGGCGTGACTGATAGCAAGCTGCGCAACTGTGTCGCACGACTCCCAGACAAAGCGAGCGATCTCAGCAGCGGCAAAGGCCTCACGCTCAGCAGGTGTGGGGGCGTCACGGAGGGCAGCAGGCAAGTCGGGGCACGGGATCTTACCGTCGACATGGACGGCTAGGGACTGGCCATCCTGGTGCTGAACCTTCAGCTGGCGGCGGAGGTCGGCGAGCCACGCCTTAAAGTCGACTGCCCGACCCTCCGCGTGCAGGCGGAGCACAGCGTCCGCCATCACCACAGCTGTAGCAGCTGACAACACAGCGGCACAGCGACACAGCGGCACGGCGGCATGGCGGCACAGCGGCACGGGGACACAGCGGCACGGCGGCACAGCAACACGGCGGCACGGCAGCACAACGGCATGGCGGCACAGCGGCATGACGAGCTGGGGCGGCGCGGCTCGGCAAGCAGAGTCCGAGCTGGGGCCGGTGGCGCGCAGGCGAGCGAACTGGGGCCAGCGAGTGAGTTAGGGCCGGCGAGCGAGCTAGGGGCGGCGTGCTAGGGCCGACGAGCTGGGGCCAGCGAGCTAGCTAGGGGCGGCAAGCGAGCTAGGGCCAGCGAGCGAACTGGGGCCAGCGAGTGAGTTAGGGCCGCCGAGCGAGCTAGGGGCGGCGTGCTAGGGCCGGTGAGCTGGGGCCGGCAAGCTGGGGGCCGACGAGCTGGGGCCGGCGAGCTAGGGGGCCACGCGGCGAGGAAAGGGACCGGCAGCAGGCTAGGAGCCACGCGGCAAGGGCTCGCGTGGCGCGCAAAGGGCCAGCGGCGAGCTAGGGGCCAGTGGGCTAGGGCGAGGGCACGATAGGGCGGGCGCTAGGGACTAGGGCGGCGTGGCGCGGCAGACTAGGGCAGCGCGGCACGGCGGGCTAGGTAGGGGTAGGCTACAGTAGGCTAGGGCGGAAGCGCGGGTGGGCGGGACCTATCATCTCAGAGTAGCAAAGTGGAAACAGACTAGGGCATACAGGGTGTTCTTATGCTCGTGTGTTATACCCTCTAAGAGCATGCACCTATCTAGCCTAAAACAACAAATGTATATAAGTTGACATGCGATGCACTCAAGGCGAGTCAGTTCATCAGCGGCCTCTATCCTTGAGGTCATTGAGCATGCACAGCACATTGATCGCTGCATTGATGCTGGCTCTCATTCCCCTTGTGCTTTCAACAATGGCTACACAACACACATCATCAATTGAGTCGGCTCAGCGGCCCGTCCTCGAGGTCATTGAGCATGCGCAGCATCTTGACCGCTGCAATGGGGTGGGGACCCTTCGGTTTTTGCTTGCTTCTTGGGGAGAGTCAAGGCAAGGGATGCTTGGGAGAGACAACACATCAGCGGCCCCTATCCTCCAGGTCATTGAGCACGCGCAGCATTTTGATCGCTGCGATGATGCGGGCTCTGGCTGCTAGCATGTGTCATTCCAGTCAACGAGACAGACATCTCAGAATGCACTTGTCAGCTCATCAGCAGCCTCTGTCCTCCAGGTCGTTAAGCATGCGCAGCATCTTGATCGCTGCATTGACGCTGGCTCTCAGCTCGCTCTGCGGAGTTTCGCCCCTCTGCACAAACACCTGGCCGCTTTGTGTTGTCACTGTGCACGTTGCACGGAACCTGCTTGTAGAGAGGACACAGTATGGGTGCGTAAAGGAGGATGGGGGACGGTTGAGGGGGGAGCGCTGGCTGAAGTGTGAAGGGTGAATGTGGAAAGAAAGAAGCAGACTATATGCCCACCCTTGCACTCACCCTGCTCGTGCTGCACTGCACCCACCCACTGCACCCACCCGCTGCACCCACTCGCTGCACCCACCTGCTGCACCCACCTGCTGCACCCACCCTCACACTCACCTGGCCCGTGTGCGCCCCACCGCCCAGCTGCAGCGCCACCTCCGATCTACCTGATGCACCCACCCACCCTGTACCTGGCACACTCACCTGGCACATGCCACACCCACCTCCTCGCGTCACACTCACCCCGCCCGTGTGCGCCCCACTGCCCAGGTGCTGCGCCACCGCCGCTGGCTGCATAGCGCCTGCACTCGTCCTATCGCCCACTCGTCCTCCACCGTCCCTCCCCCTCCCACCCCCCCGCCACCACTGCCAACACCGTTCCCACCACCGCTGCCACCACCACCACCACCACCAGCAGCACCACCACCACTGCCAACACCACCACCACCACCACCAGCACCACCACCACCACTGCCAACACCACCACCACCACCACCAGCGGCAAATGCAGAGGCATTGGCAGCAGCAGCGGCGGCAGTGCCAGCAGCAGCATAGGAGGCAATGGCAGCCTGAATCGTGGTAGCAGGCCCTCTGGGGGTGCCGTGGATGGAAGGGACTGGCGAGGGGGAGGAAGCGGGAGGAGAGGGGGATGAGAGTGTGAGGGAGAGTGAGGGAGATGTTGGATTGGCCCTAGGTTGTGCTGATAGTGGGCTTGAATGGGCTGGTCGCTTCGTTGGGTGCTGAAACGATGAGGCTCGGCGGAGGTTCGGGGGGGAGGTTTGGGTGAGGGGAGGGCTGTGTGTGGGTTCCGAGGTTCGGGTTGGGCTTGGGGAAGGGAATCGGGTTATCCGAGCCTGCGCGGCCCGGGGTTGATGCGCGCTCTGTGACTGGTTGGGAAACGGGAGGTTCGGTAAAGGGGCAAGGTTCGGAGGAGAGGGGAGATTTGGTGGCGTGGGAAGGATTGGTGGAGAGGAAAGGTTCTGTGGAAAGGGGAGGTTTGGAGAGGGGAGGTTCGGCAGAAAGTGGAGGTTTGGAGAGGGGAGGTTTGGAGGGGATGAGAGTTGCCTGGAGTCAGAGGGGAAGAGGGGGAGGCGATTCGGGTGCAACGGAGGGGAAGGGAGAGAGGGATGGGAGGGGTGTGGAGGGGAAGGGAGAGAGGGATGGGAGGGGTGTGGAGGGGAAGGGAGAGAGGGATGGGAGGGGTGTGGAGGGGAAAGAAAATGGACGGACTGAGGATGGGGGTGTGGTGGACCCTGTTGTCCATGCTGCTGCTGCTGCTGCTGCTGCTGATGCTGCTGCTGTTGGTGCTGCTGTGGATTGACGAATTGGCGCGGAGGGGGAAGACGAGCAGATCCCAACAAGGACCGGTGCGGTGGTGGAGGGAGAGAGGGGGGGTGAGAGGGAGGGAAGGGGGGATGGGACGGATGGAATCGATCATCTGGCACCACGAACGGTTGAGATCTGCTCAATCCCATGATGGGCGCATCTGGGCCGTCCAAAGGAGCCTGCAAGCCTCTGAACGGCCCAGATTGCTGTGCTTGTCGTGATTCCAGTGGTGGCCCTGCCCCCCCTCCTCCTGCTCTGCTTGCTCTCCCATCTGCCCCTGCTCCTGCCCCTGCTCCTGCCCCTGCTCCTGTCGGCCCTGCTACCCTTGCTGCTCCTGCTCCCCTGGCTCCTTCCCCCCTTTCCCTCCCCCCTCCCCCTCCCGCTGCAGCAGTGGCTGCAGGAGCAGCTGCAGCGGTGGCTGCTGCGGTCGCTGCTGCCATACTAGCAGCTACTGCTGCCAAGCTCTCTGGACTGAGCCCCTGCAGGAACCTTAGGCGCTGAGAGTGAGTGAGCGAGGAGAGCTGGTGGAGAGGGGAGTTGATTGGAGAGTTGACAGGAGAGTTGATGGGAGGGGGAAGCTGAGGGGAAGAGCGAGGGGGGTGAGGGACCTGGGGGGACTGGGACACCCCCCCCAGGTTGGATACTAGTGGGGGAGAGGAGAGGGAGGAGAATGAGGGGGCAGAGCGGGGGTTCTGTAGGGTGTGTAAGAGGTTGGGAGGGAGGGGGTTGGGGGCGGTTGAGAGGAGTTGCAGGAGGGAGGTGGGTGAGAGGCGGGGGCCGCTTTGCTGGTTGTTTGTTTCTGCTGGTGCGACGGGAGCGACCGTTGGGTTCACATGTTGCTGCTGCAGAAACGCACCTGCTTGCTGCTGCTGCTGCTGTGAGTGCAGGGGGGCCTTGGAGGCATGAGCTGCCTGCAATAGCTGCTGCTGCTGCACGCTCAGCTGCCTGCCTTCTAGCCCTCCTTTCTGCACACTGCGCTCCCCCTGCTGCTGCTGCTGCAACCCCACCGGCTCCATCTGCTGCCTTCCCTCTCGTTCCCCCTGCTGCACACTGCGCTCCCATCGCTGCCTTTCCCCATCCTCACCTGCCTGCTCTCCCTGCTCTCCCTGCTCTCTGCCCGCTGGGGCTCCGTCTCCAGGCCCCCCTGGCGGCGTGTGATTCGACTCATAAACGGCCCTGTCGCGAGCCCCGGCTGGCTCCCTCTGCTCGGTACCCCCTACCTCTCGCACCTGCCCTCCAGCTTGGTTCTGTACCCGGGGTGCTATCTGCCCCCGTAGCCGTGGGTCTCGTGCTGATCGTGACTGCAAGCGCTGCTGCTGCTGCTGCTGCTGCTGCTGCTGCATGCCTCTGCCTGGGGTTGAATCGGGTTCGCGCCTCAAATCTCGTTCTAATCGTGCCCCAAACTGTTGCTGCATGCCTCTGCCCTGGCCGGTATTGGGTTCGTGTCTCAACGCCCCTCTGCTGAGTCCTCGCCTTGCGCTCTCACCCCTGCTGCTGCTGCTGCTGCTGTCAGCCTCTCGAGTGTCCCCTGCTTCTGCAGCAGCAGCGGCGTTTAGATCCGCTATGCCTCCTCCTCTCCTCCCCTCCCACTCTCCTCCTCTCCCCCTCTCCCCCTCTCCTCCTCTCCCCCTCTCCGCCTCTCCTCCTCTCGTCCCTCTATCTCGCTCACCATCAGAATTACCACCAAAACCACCATTGTTCCCACCACCACCGCCACCTCGATTGGCAACCCCAGCGGCATCCCCAGGCCTCACCCACCGAGCCTGCTGCTGAACCATATTCTGCCCCGGCTCACCGCGCCAAGCCTGCTGCAATGGCTCGTTCCGAACCTCTTTCCATGCCTGCTGCTGTTGCTGCCAAGCCACATGTTTGGGTGGAGGAGGTCCCTCCCGAGCCAAAGGACTTCTAAGGTCCGTATACCTCTGAACCGATGGGGCTCGCTCTGGGTATTCCCGAGCCACAGGTCCGGAACGTGACGGGGAACCCGGAGGCACAGGCGCGGAAAAGGGACGCACATCCCGAGTCGTAGGTCCGGAAAAGGGAGGCACATCTCGAGGCGTAGGTCCGGATGGGGAGGGCGATTCCCAAGGCATGGGCAGGGACGGCAGCCATGACCCCTGGGCCCTGAACCTAGCCGCGTGGGGGTGGGCGGGGGGGGCAGGAGATGAAGAGAGGTGGGGGTGTGCCGGGGGCTGGTGGGGGGAAGGCACAGGAGGCAGGGGGAGGGGGGGCGCTGGTGGGAGGGAAAGGGTGAGCTGTGATAAAGGTGGTGGCAGTGGTGGCAGTGGTGGCAGTGGTGGTGGTGGGGGAAGGGGGAGGGTGGATGGAGGGGGGGGAGTGCGGAAGAGGGAGTCCCGGCTTGTGTCATGGTGACGATGAGAGGCAGCACGTCGTGCAGAGGCAGTGGCAGGGCCAGGGGTAGTACGAGCAGCAGCCAAGGCAGCAGGAGCGTCAGAGGCAGTGGTGGGGCGAGCGGCAGCAGCAGAGGCACGAGAGCGTGGGAAAGGAGGCGGAGGGGAGGATCGGCTGCCCTCCCACACCAGAATCACATCGTCATCATCATCATCCTCCTCCTCCACCTCTGCTGCCGCCTCCTGGAGCTTGTGTCCCTGACCCTCCCCCTTGCCTTCCCCCTTGCCCTTGCCCGTGCCTCCTTCCTCCCGTCGCTCCTCACTGCCCCTTGCCAGCGTGTCCTCCACTCCGGCTGTTCCCACTCTGTGTGATTCTCCGGCAGCAGTGTCTGGTGATGTTAGCCGCAGCCCTCTCGCTACCTCGCTTGCTCCCGCCGCTGCCGCTGCTGCTGCTGCTGCTGCTGTCGTCGCTCCCCCAGCCCCTGCTACTGCTGTGGCTGGTGCCGTGGCTGCCATTGCTCCTCCAGGGTCTGCTGTCCTAGCAGCCTCAAAGGAAGACACTCCTCCGCCCCCCGTAAGACCGCCCTGCCACCACGGCCTGCTGCCATAGCTGCCTGAGTGGGGCACTGGCGCCGATACCACCTGCACCTCATGCACCTCACGCACCTCACGCACCTCCCCTGAACGCACCTTCCCCAGATGCACCTCCCTCGAATCTCTCGCCCCTCCGTCCCCTCCGGAAGCACTAGGAGCCGTAGCACTGGCCACATCAGCAGCAGCAGCAGCATCGGGCACAGCAGCAGGAGCAGGAGCAGCAGCAGCACGGGAGGCAACAGGCGCATCAGGAGAGGTGGGTGCAGCCTTTGAATCGGCAGCACTTGCCAGGCCACCGGGACCCATGCTGCTGCTACCTTTCAGGGGACCACTGGCCACACTCGCACTCGATGCTGCTGCTGCTGCTGCTGCTGTCACAGCTGCTGGTGCTGCAAGTGTTGCATCTGCTGCTGCTGCTGCTGCTGTGCCAGCACTCCCTGCCTCCTTCCGTGCCTCTCTGACTGCATCCTCACTCTCCTCGTTCAAATCCAAACCCCTCAACCACCCCCCACCATCCCCACCATCCTCATGCCCCTCCCCACCACCACCACCACCACCACCACCACCACCACCACCTGCAGCACCTGCAGCAGCAGCAGCAGCACCACCACCACCACCAACAACAACAGGTTTGGAAGAAACAGGCCCGGAAGCAACAGGTTTGGAGGCAAAAGGTCCAGAGGCAACAGGTCCAGAGGCAACAGGTCCAGAGGCAACAGGTCCAGAGGCAACAGGTCCGGATCCGTGGTGTGCGGAAGAGGGTGCAGGGGGGGGAGTGAGGGGGCTTGACGGGGTGGTGGGTGGGGGAGTCGGGCGGCGAGGGGGAGGTGGTATGTGGGGGAGGGAGAGGCGCATGGGATGGGGGAGCGACAGAGGAGGGAGGACCAGTGCGGTGCTTGATGATCTAGGCTGGGGCGTTGACTGCTGCTGCTGATTCTGTCTGGAGAGAGGCGTTGACTGCTGCTGCTGATAGTGACTAGAGAGAGGCGTTGACTGCTGCTGCTGATAGTGACTAGAGAGAGGCGTTGACTGCTGCTGCTGATAGTGACTAGAGAGAGGCGTTGACTGCTGCTGCTGATAGTGACTAGAGAGAGGCGTTGACACAGACTCGTCCTCTGTGTCTCCCTTTTCCCATGGTTTGAGCCCTTTCATACCCCTACCCAGGCCCCTACCCATGGCTCTACCCATACCTCTCCCCATGCCTTTCCCCGGCTGCTGCTCCCTCTGCTCTCCCACGCCCCTCCCTTGCCGCTGCCGCTTCCTGCTCCTGCCCCTCCCCCTCCCTCCTCCCCCCTGCTCTACACCCCCCTCAGCAGCACCAGCACTGCTCTCCCCCGGTTCTCTCCCTCTCTTCTCCCTCTCTGGCCCAATCAACTGCTGACACCTGGCGGCCCTGGCCCCTGCACCCTCTCCCTGCTCCGACCTGTCCTCTCTATCCTCTAACACTGGCCCGACTGCCACCACTGCTTTCGGTGCCCCTGCGACTGCTGCCCCTGCCGCTGTTGCTGTTGCTGCTGCTGCTGCTGTTGCCCTGGCTCCTCCTTTCCCCATTCCCATGTCCCCACCCTCTGCTCCCTCCCTCTCTGCCGCTACCTTCCCACTTGCTCCCCCACTTCCACGTGCAGTCATCCCTGCTGCCGCTTGTGCGGCTGCTGCTGCTGCCGCCGCTTGTGCGGCTGCTGCTGCTGCTGCCGCTTGTGCTGCTGCTGCTGCTGCTGCTGCTTGTGCTGCTGCTGCTGCTGCTGTCGCTTGTGCTGCTGCTGCCACTTGTGCTGCTGCTGCCTTGCCTGCCCCTGCCCTCTGCATCGTTGAGTCAACTGCATCACCAGCACCAGCAGCCGCACCACCACCAGCATCACCACCAGCACCACCACCAGCACCAGCAGCCGCACCAGCACCAGCACCACCAGCAGCCCCAGCAGCCGCACCAGCAGCCGCACCACCACCAGCACCAGCAGCACCAGCAGGAGCACCAGAAGCATTAGCAGCACTACCTCTTGCCTCCACCTCCTCCTCCTCACCCACCACCCCCACACCAACCCCACCTCCCTCACTCCCCACCTGCACCTCAGAAAACGCCTCACCAACCACCACCTGTGAAATCACCTGAGATAGTACCTGGTCAGCTGGCACTTGTCCAGCGCCTCTGGAGCCAGGTTGGGTCTGGGCAGGGGGCCGGGGCCCAGGTGGGTGGCGTTTCCTGACCCTGCGGCTTACAGTGGAGGAGGGGACTGGGGGAGGTAGCATTGAGGGGGAGGGAATTACTGGGGAAGGTGGCATTGATGGGGCCATTTCCTTATCCTTACTACCTTTCACTTCCCCGTCCATTGCTGCATTCTGTACACCTTTCCAAACCTCACCAGCAGCTTCGGCCCCATCCTCGCCCTCAGCTTCGGCAACAGCCTCCCCTCGAGAAGGCAACGAGCCATCCACACCTGACATCCCACCTGACGTCCCACCTGACATCCCACCCAGCACCTGACCTACCCTACCAACCCCCTCATTCCCTCCCTCCCCTCCCCCCCCATCTCCCCCACCCCCCACTTTCCCCCCATCCTCAGGGGAATCCCGCCTCTTCCCCCCCCCATTCGCGGGAAAGTTCAGCTGAGCCGCGCTGCCATGCACCCTCAAGACAGCCACGTCATACGCCAGCGCCGCCTCCTCTGCAGTGGCATAGAAGCCGATGTGGCGCTGCCTCTTGCCGTCACGGTCCACCATGCGCGCCTGGAACTTGCCAGGCTCCTTCACCATCACGCCCACGAACTCTGTGGACACAGCCGCCCGGATGCTCTTGCGCAGAGATGCCTTCCGGCTGCTGCTGCTGGGGGTGGTGGCGGGGGTGGTAGTGGGGGTGGCAGCAGTAGCGGCTGTAGTGGCTGTAGCGGCAGTAGCTGCTGTAGCGGCTGTAGTGCCTGTAGCGGCCGTAGCGGCTGTAGTGGCTGTAGTGCCGGTTTCTATGACTTGCACATCGTCTTCTGCAGAAGCACCATCTTCTTCGCTCCTCTCCCTCCTCTCACCTTCAGTAGAGTCTCTTCCCTCGCTGTTTTGACTGCACCCCCTCCCACGCTCACCATCGCCCTTCTTCACGCCTCTCTCTGGCACCCTCTCTCCAACAAAACTCACGCCAGGTGCCTTCCCAGGTGCCTTCCCAGGTACCTTCGCAGGTGCTTTCCCAGGTGCCCCAGGTGGTCTCCCAGGTGCAGTTCTTCCAGGCGTATTGCCAGCAGTTTCGCCAGCTGTTTTGCCAGGTAATTTATCAGGTGCTTTGCCAGCTGTATTAGTAGCTTGTGCTTTGGCGATCTTCCGGGAAGGCGATTTAAGAGATCCAGGCCTTTCACTACAGGCACCCTGCGGCTGAGTGAGTTGATCCAGATCAGAAGGGGTGTCTGCAAGGCTCTTTGCTCGCCGCTTGAGGCTCCCCCCTGCTTGCTTCCCTTCCTTTTTTGCTGTTACCCCTTTCCCTGCTCCTAACTCCCCCGCCTGTTTCCCTGCCTTTTTTGCTGCTGCCCCCTTCCCTCCCCCTGCCTTCGCTGCCTGCTTGCCTGCGGCTTTCCCCCCCTTATTTGTTGCTGCAGCAGAGGGTGAGGCGGTTGCAGTGGGACTGGCAGCGGCAGCAGAGGGGATTGCAGCAGGTGCGCTAGGGGATGCAGGAATGGCAGCAGCAGCAGTCACGCCAGCAGCACTCACACCGGCAGCCGCAGCAGCAGGAGCAGCAGCAGGGGCTTGAGGGGATGCAGCAAGTTTTGGAGAGGAGGCAGCAGGAGGAGAGGAGAGGAGGGTAGGAGAGGGGGAAGCGGAGGAGGGGAGTGAGAGGGAGAGGAAGGGGAGAGAGGTGGAGGAGGAGGAGGCACGTGAGGGTGGGAGAGAGGGGGAGGAGGAGGAGGCGAGTCAGGGTGAGCGAGAGGGGGGGGAGGAGGAGGCGAGTCAGGGTGAGCGAGAGGGGGAGGGGGAGGGACGATGGTGACCCCAGTGAGGGAGAGGCGCCATTCGGAGTTCACCTTGTACGATCCTTTCTTGTGCCCATCCCTCCTCCTTCTCCGCCTCTTCCCACCAAACATACTCGCCATGTAGCCATACTTGTCAACATAGCGGCTACCGTAGCGGTAACCATGCCCGTTACCACTCCCGCAACTGGCTGCCGCTTCCCTCCTCCTCTTCCGCTTCCCCAGATCCCTCCCTTCCTCTTCCTCTCCCTCTTCCTCTCCCTCTTCCTCTCCCTCTTTCTCCTCCTCTTCTCCCATGTGTCCAGCCACCACTGCATGGCTCTCAGCCCACACGCGGTGCAGCCACAGCAGTGTGCTGTGGTAAGGATGCTCGTCGCCTGTGGCTTCGCCACTGATTCCCTCGTTCCCTGCACCTCCTCCTCCTCCTGCCGCCGCTGCTGCTGCTGCTGCTCCGTCCGTTGCTGTTCTTGTTGTTTCTGCTGCTGCCGGTATTGTTGCTGCTTCTGGTGTTGCTGCTCCTGGTGGTGGTGGTGGTGCTGCTGCTGCTGCTGCCGGTGTTGTTGCTGCTGCCGGTATTGTTGCTGCTGCCGGTGTTGCTGCTTCTGCTGCTGCTTCTGCTGCTGCTTCTGGTGCTGGTGTTGCTGCCGCTGCTGCTTCTGCTCTTGTTGCTGCTGCTGAAGTTGCCTCAGAAACAGCACCAAGAGGAGAAGGAGAGGGAGCAGAAACAGCACCAAGAGGAGAAGGAGAGGGAGCAGAAACAGCACCAAGAGGAGAAGGAGAGGGAGCAGAAACAGCACCAAGAGGAGAAGGAGAGGGAGCAGAAACAGCACCAAGAGGAGAAGGAGAGGGAGCAGAAACAGCACCAAGAGGAGAAGGAGAGGGAGCAGAAACAGCACCAAGAGGAGAAGGAGAGGGAGCAGAAACAGCACCAAGAGAAGAAGGAGAGGGAGCAGAAACAGCACCAAGAGGAGAAGGAGAGGGAGCAGAAACAGCACCAAGAGGAGAAGGAGAGGGAGCAGAAACAGCACCAAGAGGAGAAGGAGAGGGAGCAGAAACAGCACCAAGAGGAGAAGGAGAGGGAGCAGAAACAGCACCAAGAGGAGAAGGAGAGGGAGCAGAAACAGCACCAAGAGGAGAAGGAGAGGGAGCAGAAACAGCACCAAGAGGAGAAGGAGAGGGATCAGAAACAGGACCAAGAGGAGAAGGAGAGGGAGCAGAAACAGCACCAAGAGGAGAAGGAGAGGGAGCAGAAACAGCACCAAGAGGAGAAGGAGAGGGAGCAGAAACAGCACCAAGAGGAGAAGGAGAGGGAGCAGAAACAGCACCAAGAGGAGAAGGAGAGGGAGCAGAAACAGCACCAAGAGGAGAAGGAGAGGGAGCAGAAACAGCACCAAGAGGAGAAGGAGAGGGAGCAGAAACAGCACCAAGAGGAGAAGGAGAGGGAGCAGAAACAGCACCAAGAGGAGAAGGAGAGGGAGCAGAAACAGCACCAAGAGGAGAAGGAGAGGGAGCAGAAACAGCACCAAGAGGAGAAGGAGAGGGATCAGAAACAGGACCAAGAGGAGAAGGAGAGGGAGCAGAAACAGCACCAAGAGGAGAAGGAGAGGGAGCAGAAACAGCACCAAGAGGAGAAGGAGAGGGAGCAGAAACAGCACCAAGAGGAGAAGGAGAGGGAGCAGAAACAGCACCAAGAGGAGAAGGAGAGGGAGCAGAAACAGCACCAAGAGGAGAAGGAGAGGGAGCAGAAACAGCACCAAGAGGAGAAGGAGAGGGAGCAGAAACAGCACCAAGAGGAGAAGGAGAGGGAGCAGAAACAGCACCAAGAGGAGAAGGAGAGGGAGCAGAAACAGCACCAAGAGAAGGAGAGGGAGCAGAAACAGCACCAAGAGGAGAAGGAGAGGGAGCAGAAACAGCACCAAGAGGAGAAGGAGAGGGAGCAGAAACAGCACCAAGAGGAGAAGGAGAGGGAGCAGAAACAGGACCACCAGCAGCAGCACCAGCAGCAGCAGCAGCACCACCACCACCAGCACCACCACCAGCACCAGCAGCACCACCAGCAGCACCACCACCAGCACCAGCAGCAGGAGCAGAAGGCAGGGGCGGATTGAGTCGCCTGGAGGGGACGAGTCGAGCCACCTTCCACCCTCCTGGGGGAGGCACTCGCGCTCTTTTCTTCAGCGCAGGAGGCGGGGGAGAGGGGGGCGCAGCAGCACGGGTAGAATCTGGTTGCACGTCAGCAGAAGCAGCAGAGCCAGTGGTGGCGATTGGGACCGTGGGAGGAGCGGCAGCAGCGGCTGCAGCAGCAGGAGCAGAAGCAAAGTGGGGAGAAGCAGCAGGAGCAGCGGGGAGAGTGGGAGCTGGATACGAAGAGGGGGGATGGGATGGGGTAGTAGCAGGGGGGAGAGGGGGAGCAGAAAGAAAGGGAGTCTCAGCAGCTGAAGCGAAGCGAGACCCAGAACCTTCTCCAAACCTCCGTTGCTTCTTGGTCTTCCCTGCCTCTTCTACACCGCTCTTCTTGGCTTTCTTTAAAACCTTTCCTCCCCCTTCACCGTCCCCTTTCCTGTCCCCGTACCTGTGCCCTTTCCTGTCGACTTCCCTGTGACCTTCACTGAAACACTCTTCGCCCCTTTCCCTTCCCTCTCCCCTGCCAGCTCATTCCTCCAGCCCCCTTCTTTTCCCTCGCCATCCTCTCCCTCCATCTCACCCTTCTCCTTCCCATCCCTCCTCCGCTCCTCGTCGTCCCACTCCCGGAGCACCCGTTTCCCCCCATCCTTCCCTTGCTGCTTCGTCCTTTTCTTCCCCCCCACCTTCGCAGCCTTCCCTTTCCCCTCCGCCCCCTCACTTCTCTGTCCCATCTCCCCCTCCTCCCCCTCCTTCCCCTCCTTCCCCTCTCCTCCCTTGCCTCTCGGTCCCATCTCCTCCTCTTTCACCGTCTTGCCCGTCTCTCTAATCTGCTTCACTCCTTTGGCCTTGCCTCCACCACCCATGAAGCCACCATCACCCGCCTCCGCGCCCTCCCTGCTCTGCCCCCCTTCCTCCGTCTCACTCTTGGACCCTGAGTCAGCAGCAGGAGAACTAGCACCAGCACCAGCACCAGCACCGGCACTGGCACCAGCATCACTAGCATCATCACCATCACCATCAGCAGCACCGTCACTCCCATTCAAATTCCCCTCACTGGTATTCCGCACCTCCTCACTGATATTCCGCACCTCCTCACTGGTATTCCGCACCTCCTCACTGGTATTCCGCACCTCCTCACTGGTATTGCGCACCTCCTCACTCGTGTTCAGCACCACCTCTTGGCCAAACTTCACCAGGTGCAGCCGCAGGAGCAACTTCCTCTCCACCTCAAACACCAGCGCCTCCCCCTCTTGCATATCCAGAGTCACAGCCAGTTCCCCCCACCCCTCCTTCAACCTGTACACCTGCACCCCCTTCGAATACACCCCCCACCTCATCTCCCACCTCCGCCCCCCCGGGCCAATCACAGCTATCCGCTCCGACCCCGCCAGGTGCCGCTTCACGAACGGCCCGGGGAGGTCCAGCCCCTTATCCGACGTCGCGATGACGTGGCGCGTCACAAACTTGACGAAAGAAGGCCTAGCGGTTCGCATTCGATGCACCTTGAGCACCGTCTCCCCTTGCAGCGTCAGGGGGCTTATACCCATGGATACATATGGCACATACCCGAGCGGCTTTCCCCCCGGGCCCATGTCCTGCTTCCCTGCGAATCCCTTGAGCTGGCGCACGGCTCGGAGCTTCATGACATCACTGCGGGGGAGCCCCTTCTCCCGCTCCCTGTCCCGGTCCCTTGTCCGCTTCACCTGGCTCTCTGCCTTCACCACCCGAACATCGTCGTCGTCGTCAGTGCCATCACCACCAGTGTCATCAGCGTCATCGTCACTGCCATCTGCAGCAGCAGATGTCGCAGCAGCAGCAGCAGCAGCAGACGTAGTAGCAGCAGCAGTAGCAGCAGTAGCATTAGCATCAGCAACAGCAGCAGCACCAGCAGCAGCATTGCAGTCCTCCTCGTCTTCCTCCCGTCCCTCCTTTTTGCTCTTCAGCGCCTTCCCTTTCATCCTCCCCTTCTCCTCCTTCTCCTCCTCCTTCTCCTTCTCCTCCTCCTCCTCAAGCCCCTTCTTCCCCCGAAGATTCATCTCATTCCCACCCCTAGAACACTTCCCCAACCCCTCTTTATTCCCCGCCTCCTCCTCTTCCTCTTTTTTCCCCTCCTTTTTTTCCTCCTCCCCCTCGTCATGATCTCTATCCTCCTCCTCCCCTGCTCCCTCCCCTCTAGCCTCCTCTTCCTCCCTCTCTCCACTCCCCATCGCCCCCTTTTCCTTCCTATCATGTCTCACTCTTTTCAAAACATCTTCCTTCTCCTCCTCCACCTCTTTCCCCTTGTTTTCTTTCTCGCTGTCTTGAGCTCGCTTCCCCTCCACCCCTTGGCGTTCCACCTTGCTCCCCCCAACCCCGTCCTCCCCACTGCTCTCCTCACTCGTCCCCTCACTCTCCTCCGCCTCCTCCTCCCTCTCCCCAGACCTTCCCCTTCCACGCCCACTCCCTCCCCCGTACCCCCCCCCTTTCGACCCCCTTCCCCTCCCCCTCCCCCTCCTTCCGCCCACCCTGCCTCCCCTACTTCCCCTCCCCCTTTCCACCCCCGCGCCCCTCCCTCTACCCCTCCCTCCCCTCCCTCTCCCTCTCCCTCCTCTCCCCCCCGCCTCCACAATCACTACCTCCACGCCCCCCTCTACCTCCCCTTCTCCAGCACTGTCACTCCCCTTTCCTCCCTCACTTTCCCTTTGCACTGCACCCGCTCCCTCCGCCTCCCTCCCCTCTCGTCTTCCACAACCCACTGCATCCTTCACTTCCGTACCCACACGCGTTTCGTCCCCCTCCCCTTGCTCGGCCCCCTTCCCCCCCACCCTCTGATCGCCCCCCCTCCCTCCCTTCCCCTGCTCGTCCCCCCTTCCGCCTTTTCCCAGCTGGTTCCCCACTCCCTGCTCGTTCCCCTTCGCCCCCTTCCCCTGCTCGTCCCCCTTCGCCCCCTTCCCCTGCTGGTTGCCCACTCCCTGCTCCTTCCTTTTCGCCTTCGTTCCCTGCTCGTTCCCCTTCCCCTGGTCGTTCCCCTTCCCCTGCTCGTTCCCCTTCCCCTGATCGTCCCCCTTCCCCTGCTCGTCCCCCATCGCCGCCTTCCGCTGCCTCGCCTCAGCACCACGGTCAACCGCGCTGCTGCTGGGGTGGGTATCAGGGCCGAGGGCAGCTTGGGACCCCTCGTTGCCATCAGCATCGCCACTCACTCTGGGGTTGATTCCACCATGCCTGCTGGGCGCACTCCCCCGCCTCGCCTCAATACTCCCAGGGTCAACCGCCCTGCTGCTGCTGCTGGGGCGGGTGATATCAGGGCCGAGGGCAGCCTGGGACCCCACGGTGCCCACAACCCTCTCCCCTCTTTTTGCTCCCTCCTCTTCTCTCATCTCCTCCCCCTTCCTCTCCTCTGCCATCCTCTCCTCCCCCTTCCTCTCATCTCCCATCCTCTCATCTCGCTTCCTCTCATCTCTTTCACTTCCAGTTTCACTAACAGCTTCACAGCCAGTCACACCCTCTCCACAGGCGCCCTCCTTCTCCCCCCTCTCTTCCCTTCCTCCCTCCTCCTCTCCACTCCTCTCGTTCACCACCACTTTCCTCTCTTCCCTCCTTTCCTTCCCTCCCCCTTTCCCCTCCCCACTCCTCGCTCTCTTCACCCCTTCCCCCTCTTTCCTCTTCCCCTCCTTCCCTCCCCCTCCTTCCCCTCCTTCACCCCTCCCCTCTCCTCTTCCCCACCTCCACAAGCCTTCTTTTCTGCTTCGCTACTCCCGGCACCAGCATTCCCATCAGCACAAGCACGCCTGTCACCACATGCACCCCCCTCATCCATTTTTCCAGCAGACCCGGCACGAGGAAACGTCCCTCCCTCACATCCGGAATCATCTCTCTCTCCGCTACTACGCTTTCCTGAATCCATACCATCGCAAGCACTGCCATAACCTCCATTCCCGCAGGCCCTCGCACAACCCCCCTCCCCTTCCTCCACCTTTCCCCCGCCTTCCCTCCCGCCCCCATCCTCCTGCCCACTTCTCTCCTCCTCTGCCGCCTCCCCCTCCCCCTGCCCCTCCCCTGTCTCCCGCCCTTCCGTTTCCCCTTCCTTCTTCCCCCGCTCCACTCCCTTCCTCCCCTTCCTCTCCTCTTCCTCGCGCTGCTGCAGCACCCACTGCTGCTGCTGCTGCTGCTGCTGCTGCTGCAGCATTATCCCCCAAACAGCCTCTCTTCGGCGGGAACACCCCCCCGCACCACATGCATGCTGCTCAGCCGCTTAACCTTCTTCCTCTTAGCCTTGGGCTCTGCATCGGGATCCAGTCGGACCTTCCCCACTCCTCCCCACGCCTCTTCCCCCCCTCTCTCTCTGTCTGAGTCTAAACTGACCTGCCCCACTCGTCCCCGCGCCTCCTCCTTCCCTTTCTCTCTGTCTGAATCCAATCCGACCTTCCCCACCGAAAGACTTGTGAATTGTATGGACAATTTTGATGGCTCTCTGTCTGGATCCAATCGGACCTCCTGCCGCCCTCTCTCTCTGTCTGGATCCAATCGGACCTCCTGCCGCCCTCTCTCTCTGTCTGGGACCAATCCGACCTTTCCCGCGGCTCTCCGCGCCTCCTCCTGCTCTCTCTCTCTGTCTGGCTTTACACGGACCTTCCCCACTCCTCCCCACGCCTCCTCCTGCTCTTTCTCGCTGTCTGGAGCTAGGCTGACTTTACCCGCGCCTCCCCATGCCTCCTGCTGCTCGCCCTTTCCCCCATGAGTCATTGGAGTGCCATGCGGTGGGATGGCTGGTTGTTGCTTCTCCTGCTGCTCGCCCTTTCCCCCATGAGTCATTGGAGTGCCATGCGGTAGGATGGCTGGTTGTTGCTTCTCCTGCTGCTCGCCCTTTCCCCCATGAGTCATTGGAGTGCCATGCGGTGGGATGGCTGGTTGTTGCTTCTGCTGCTCGCCCTTTCCCCCATGAGTCATTGGAGTGCCATGCGGTGGGATGGCTGGTTGTTGCTTCTCCTGCTGCTGCACATGCTGTTTCTCGTGCAGCGGCTGCTGCTGCTGTTTCTCGTGCTGCTGCTGCTGCTGCTTTTTCTCTGGCTGCTGTTGTGGCGGCTGCTGCTGATTCTCGTGCTGCTGCTGCTGCTGCTGTTTCTGTTGCCGTTGCTCCAATTCGCCTAGGCGACTTAGCTTGCCTTCCGAACCTGATGCCACAGCGCTTGCTACGACTGCATCAGCCGCTCTTCTCTCTGCTACAACCGTATCAGCCGCTCTTCTCTCTGCTACAACCGTATCAGCCGCTCTTCTCTCTGCTACAACCGTATCAGCCGCTCTTCTCTCTGCTACAACTGTATCAGCCGCTCTTCTGTCTACGGCAACTAACTCTGCTGCAGCTAGTTCGGGTGCAGCTACTTGAGGTGCAGCTACTTCGGGTACAGCTAAGTCGGGTGCAGCTGAGTCGGGTGGAGCTAAGTCTGCTACTACGGTAGGAGCAGACGAAATTGGAGGAGCAACAGAAACTGCGGGAGAAGTTGAAACGGGAGGAGGAGATGAAACTGGAGGCGCAGATGAAACGGGAGGAGCAGATGAAACGGGAGGCACAGAGGTAACGAGAGGTGCAGATGAAGCGGGAGGCGCAGATGAAACGGGAGGAGCAGATGAAGCGGGAGGAGCAGATGAAACTGGAGGCGCAGATGAAACGGGAGGAACAGCTGATGCAGCAGCCTCGTTCGCCTCCTGACTCTCTTTCGCCGTCTGAGATCCATTCGCCTTTGAAGCCTCCTTTCTATTCTCCGTCTTTTGAAATCCATTCGTCCTTAACGCCTCCTCCGTACTCTCCGTCGTTTGAGCTCCATTCGGTTTCAACACCTCCGCTGCATTCCTCGCCCCCACTGCTTCTCCAACTTCTACCTTCCGCTCCTCCGTTCCTCCCCTCTCCTGCGTTCCCCTCTCCTGCGTTCCCCTCCCCTCCTCCTCCTTCTCTCCCTTGGCTCTCTCCTCCACGTCACCCCCTAGATCCTTCCTCATCTCCCCCGCTTCCTCCTCAGCCCTTCCCCTCGCCTTCACTTCCTTTCCCTCCCCTTCCTTTACTTCCGCTTCCATTCTCATCCAACTAAGATACAAGGACGAACACTTGGAATGGAGGCGTCGATCTCCGTTTCGGTTGCTCCGTACACGCCACACACTAGCGGTACCAACCACTGATAACAGCCTACCGGAAGTTGAAAGTTGAAACACCTTCGGGAACACTCGGGAAACGCTGAGGATCCTATTTACAAGCAAACCCGTTTTCCTGACAGCGAGGGAGCCGAGGGTGCTAGTAGCTTGCCTGCCAATTCGACTGCGGAACGCGGTAGAGACCAATGCCGTAAATCCGGCGTCCAAGCGTCATCAGGAACAGTTAGTAAGATGCATTCCGCCTCCCGATGCGCCATCATGAGACCCAGCTGAGCTTTATTCACAATAGCCGGAGGACCCGGACCTTACGAGCAGCAGCGACCTAATTTGACAACACCAGCGTGGGATCAGCCGCTGGTCGCTTCGGGAAACGCTTAGGAGAAATTGTAGGGATGAGACTTCGGAATAGATTCCGGTCAGAAAAGTGGGCTCCTAAAAGTATGACTCGTTTTCGTATTGTCATGCTTGTACAACAAGCCAGATATGATAAGTTGTGTTCAACATGATTGGGTAGTTTGGAGAATGTAAAACGCTTTTTTGCTCTCAGGTAAACCCACTGAGTCGGTGGTTGGCTGTTAGGGGCAAATCAGCTGAGTGAATGGAAAAAATCTCTGCTGCCAAAAATATTACTACCCGTCTAAGTAAAACGTGCATTGAGTGTGTGTCCTAAGCGTTCATACTCTTTAAAACCCCTATTAACTGCTTTGCATTAGAAAAAAAATCGTTTGAGAATGCCAAGTACCACACTAAACCGCACTAAAGTGAACGTCGCGAGCCACCATAACCCATGGAAGGAATCATGTCGATCAAATCATCACACGTATTCCATTTTGCCTTCATAACATTCAGATAAGTATGTACGCGTCGTTTACCAGTTACAACCCTTAGTATTTGGAAATAATGTATAGAATATACCAGGCTGTTGAATATACATGTAAGGAGGGCAACAGATCTTGCATGCCCATATGTAACTTCGAAGCAGAGCCTGAAAGGCCATGGCAAATTCCAAGCAAGAGATCAACCGACGGTGAAGATTGGATGGTGGTCAACTGCTGTTGTTGACCGACGAACCAGTGGCAAGAGATCAACCGCCGCGAATCTTACCGATGACTCAGCGTTTCACGTGGAAAAACAAACTTCGATTTCCGCCTCCGATCCAGCGCAGGTTTATCAACGCATGGATTGGCTTCCCCAAGCAGAGCTGTGCATGTTGGGCTTTTGCCAAGCTTGTCTAAGCAGTTACTTGGGGCACCCATAATATACTGAAATTTCGGGGTGCACAATACCCAGACGCCAAACATTATCCAGTGAATCACGTCTCCTCTCCAAAAAACATGTGTACACTTGTAACAATGCTCCACACTTTGCCTTTGAACCACCTGGGACTGCTAAAATATTCATTATATTCCATGGCTACATGTATTTCTTACGACGGGATGCCCGAAATTTGTTTTGAGAAGCACAAGACGGTGACGACGGCGAGGATGAGAGCGGAGCAGTGCAGCATGCTTTTGATGAGGGTTGCCTTGGTCTCGTAAAAGGACGCACGAGGAGTAATCATCAGGACAACGTGAAGCTGTTTTTTGCTAAGCTTGATTCTGTCGCGCTGGCAGTGCGAAACAGCATCATAATTGACTGATTCAAGTTTTCTGCCCAACAAAGACTGAAGTGTAGATGCTATGAGTGCAATCAAATACACGAAGGAAATAGACTTATGATACATTAGATGCGGTCTTTTCATTTCGGTACCTGCTTCTATATCTCTTCCGAATTAGAACCTTTTAACAGCTGTCTTCATGTGCGAGAAAGGTTTTCAGTTCCACCCATATTCAACAAGAAAAACAGCAGTTTCCAGCCCTCCCATTGGTGGTTGGCGAACAAAGCCCTTGGAAATTTGTCCACGTTTCGACCATCGATTCCATCCGATCAAGCATCACGAT
Organism: Closterium sp. NIES-67; assembly: GCA_027943415.1. Taxonomy (NCBI): domain Eukaryota; kingdom Viridiplantae; phylum Streptophyta; class Zygnematophyceae; order Desmidiales; family Closteriaceae; genus Closterium; species Closterium sp. NIES-67. The sequence continues at coordinate 165,938 of BQMB01000373.1, read as the reverse complement.
TCACATGCCATCGATAACATGTCGATTCACGTGACACGTCCAACCAAAAGCAGTGCCGCACGCGTCAAGCCAATGTTGCCGTCGCCAGTGCCGCTCCAAGCCAACACCCCGCTCCGACCACTGGGTAAGAGCAAAGGGCAAGGCGTGGGAGAATGCTGCTCCTGTCCAGGTTGTTCAGTCTGTTTGATACAGTACGCTGGCGCGCACATGCAACGCAGCTGCTTTTAATTTCGAGGTGGGGCAGAGAGGGGACTCAGCGCAGCTTTGCCAGCCACCGTTTCTAGAATGGTCCAGTAGGCAAGCGGCAGCAGGCATGCTGCTTGGCAACATGCTCGCCGCGCAACACCAACCCACGCCTCAACAATGAAGGGGCCCCACGTGAAGCTGCGGTGGGCAGCACAAGGATCCCGGGCAGCGTGCGCCAGATCGACGGGTGGGATGGGGACGACGGGACGGAAGCACTGTACAGCCAGTGCCGTGGACGTGTCGGGGAGCATAAAGCAGGTGAGTAGAATAACAGATAACAAACGCCAACACGAATTGTAGCTCAACTTGTTACTCTTCTCCTAACCAAATCCTTCCTCCTGCCTTCCCCCTAGCCAAGGTGCTTGCTTGATTGCTAGTTGCTGTTCGTCCATTTGAACAGATTTACTTCTCAGCTGTTCATAGACACATCCAGGTCCTTCGTTACCTCATTATTAGAGACTCTATAGCTTCAAAACCTCTAGTCGTTCCTCACCAGCTGGAAAATTTCTTTCACCATGTCAGCGTCGCAGCATCAGGAGCTCTTACTAATGATGCAGCACCGCCAGCGGGCTCTGGCGTCTCTCCTCTCCTCCAGCCTTCCCGGCTCCACAACCAGTAACAACGGCTTCTTAGCCGCCGGCTGGCCCGCCGCCACGAGCCAACTCCCTTTCGGTGCCGCCGCAAACGCCGGCATGATGAACCTCGCTGGCGCTGGCGCTATTCCGGCAGCAGCAGGTTTCGCGGCGGGGGTGGAGCCGACGTCTCTCCCGCAGCTGCAGCTCCTCCGCGCGCTCGCTGCGTCGCAGATCGCCAACGCCGCCGCCGCCGCTCCGCAAACTTCTCTTTCGAGCCGCGGGTCCAAGCGCAGCGCCGCCAAGGACGACAGCAAGCCGCTGCGGCCGCGCAAACGCGGCCGGCCGTCGTACAAGGACCGCGCCGCAGCGGCTCTGGCGGCAGAGGAAGCGGCGAAGGCGGCGAAGGCTGCGGCGCTGGCGGAGCGCGAGATTCTTCTCCGCCAGATCGCCGCGCAAATGACGCCGCAACTGTCGCCGCAAGGCGCGATGATGCTTCTGCAGCAGCAGCTGGCGATGCAACAGTTGGGGATGTTCGGAGCCAACCAGATCGGCGGATTTCCCGGCGCAATGTGCGCTGCACCCCCTGCGCTTGCACATATGCGTGCCGCGTGCATGGATGCGGGTCGACAGGGTATGCCGGCGGCAGGTGCCGGTCTAGCGGTCGGTGCCGGCAAGATCGCGGATCGTGCGGCTTCTGGAGCGGCTAGCCGTCAATTCTTCAGCTCTGACGTGGATTTTGCCAGGCTGGACAGCTCCGCATTGGACCAATCACGGCTGTTCGCAGTGACGGCAGACGAAACCCTGAGGCAGCGCACGGAGGATGTAGATACGCATCGGAACACCGACGGCCATTCAGGTGACGAAAACGAGAGCGACTATAACGGAGATGCTTCAAGCTGGCCCCGGCGCGGTAAGAAGCAGGCGAAACGCGCTGCGAGTCCGACGCACGAAGCTTCGCCGAAGCCTCTCGCCCGCGCGGGGGGTTCATCAGTCACGGAAGACGGTACCCAAGCAGCCGTCGCTGCTGCTTGCGCAGCAACCAATCAGGCTGCGCCAGGTGGTATCTTCATGGCGCCGCCGCCGTCCAAGAGCTCCCCTGGCCACGGAGGCATGCCGGCCCTGGACTGGATGTTCTCTAAAGACACGCGGTTCGTGCAGCCCACGCCTAAGAACGATATGGAGGAGCATGCAGACGAGCACGTGCCTGCCACCCCTGCCGTATCTGCAGGTGTGCAGCAGCAGCAGCAACAGCAGCAGCAGCAGCAGCCCCCTGCTGTTGTGGTGGCAGCTGCAATGGAGTTTCTAGCCCAGGCCATGCCAAGGGTGGGGTCCAGGCAGGTGCTGCCTGGTGCAGGTGCTGACGGGGGTGCGCAGGGCATGGGCCCGGTTGCTGGTCTGATGGGTCTGACAAGGTCCAGGAGCAACATTGAAGCCGTCTTGGCGTTTGTGGATGCTGAGATTCAGGCGCGTAAGGGTAGGATGGGTGAGGCGAAGGAGGAGGCGGGCTTGCCTGCTCATTTGGTTCCCTCGCCTGTTGTAGATGTTAGGAAGGAGCGCAAAGCGCAAGATGCGTTAGACTTGTCACTTCACCTGTAAACAAGTTACAATGTTTTGGCTGATAAAACCCCCTAGAAACAACTAAAGGAAAATACATTCCATAAGGCTGTTTGTGGTGGTTGAGTGATTCGCCTTTCTGATTCCGCGTTAGTACACAATCTTGCCAGATTTTCAGTTGCAAGCAGTAACTTTCCCCCACATTGATTCTCTTGCACCTCATTCCTCATTCTTCATCCATACTTGGTAGTGACTGCTACCATCAAGCTACTACACTTGAAAACAATTTAGCTTTGATTCTAGGTGGTTCACCACTAGTACTGTCCATGGTTTTTTACTATCACATCTCTAACAGCTGCTCGCTTCACCTTGCGTAGAGCTGTCACTGGCAGTGACTGCTCTTGTGGGCGTGATCAGGGTCTGGCTTGTGCTCTCTCTCTCTGCCCCCTGCACAGCGTGGCGCCTCTGACGGGTACTCGCTTCACCACACCTAGAGCTGACTGGGATCATTCATTGCCCTTGTGGCCAAGCTAATACGTTGTGCACAATGATCATCAGTGATCACAGCCTGGCTCGTGCTCTCTGCCCGCCGCACTGCATGGCTGTAACAGTGGCGTCTCTAACCGCTGCTCACTTCACCTTGCCAAGAGCTGTGACCGGCAATGATTGCCCTTGTCGCCAAGTTACTCAACCATGCACGTGATCACAGCCTGGCTCTTGCACTCTGCCCGCCGCACTGCATGGCTGTGACAATGGCGTCTCTAACAGCTGCCCGCTTCACCTTGCCTAGAGCTGTCACTGGTAATGATTGCCCTTGAGGCAGGGCCACTGCCACTCTAGGCAGCTTGTACCTGCCAAGCGGAGGGGAGGCATGAGACAGCGCGATGAAAGGGGAGTTGAAGTCCTCATGAGTGCTCGCTTAGTATTCACATGCACGAGGCTAATGATTCAAAACGGTGATCACCATCTTACCTGGACAGGCCGCGCTTCTGGCAGGTAGCATGCAAGTCAGTCAGTACCACGGTTTTAGCCACAATCGCCACCGTCACATTGCCACGAGCAGCATCACTGCTACATCTGTCTCCCGCCCACTCCCATCCCAGTTTCAGCACCAGCAGCACAGCAACAGCCTCCCCAATTTTTCATCAGGCACCCTCACCGTTGCTGGCCCTATCTTACCTGGAAAGACCATGCTGCTGGCAGGCAGCATGCAAGTCAGTCAACGACACGCGCTTAGCCCTTGTCGCACTGCCATCGTTACCATCACCGCCATCACAGCTAGCCCCATCTCCCGCCCACTCCCATCCCGGTTTCAGCACCAGCAGCACGGAAACAGCCTCGCCCATTCTTTCATCCGGCACCCCCGCCGCTGCTGCTGCCGCCACTGCAGGGTGTGCCCTCACTGCCTCTTCCACCTCAGCGCAAAAAACATTCTCCCCCCCCGACTTTATCATTTCCTTCCGCCTGCCCAGCAGCCAAAGCTGCCCAGAAAAATCGATCCAGCCCATGTCTCCTGTATGCAGCCAGCCGTCTGGGGAGAGGGCAGCGGAGGTTTCTTCTGGCCTGCCCCAGTACCCACCCATCACATGCGGGCCGCGGGTTAGCACCTCCCCCACTACAGGACAAGGCATGTGAGCTGAAGGGTTCCTGTGATCAGGTGATGATTGGTCGGTGGGAGGAAGGGAGGAGTGCAAGTCTGGATGGGGGAGGGGAGAGTGAGGGTTGTCATGAGAGCGGGGAGGGTGAGGGTCCTCCGGAGGAAGGGGGGCAATGCGGACTTGAACGTGAGGAGCGGGGAAGCCAACAAAGCAAGGAGATGATGATGATGATGATGCCGCTGGTGGTGGTGGTGGTGGTGGCGGTGGTGGTGGTGGTGGTGGTGGTGGTGGCGATGATGCTGGTGATGCTGTTGACGTTGGTGTGGGTGATGACCCACAAGTCGCTGCAGCTGCTGGGTCTCTCAGTGTGGCAAAGGTGATGGAGGAGGCTGCTTCTGTCATGCCTGGTGGGGGAAGAGAGAGAGCGGGGGGGAAGAAAGGGGGGTGGGGTATGGGGAGTTGGAACTGTGGGGTAATCGGGCGGGGGTGTGGAATGCATGGGTCTCTCGGTGTGGCAAAGGTGATGGAGGAGGCTGCCTCTGTCATGCCTGGTGGGGGAAGAGAGAGAGAGAGGGAGAAGAGAGAGAGAGGGGGAAGACTGTTTTGCAGTGATCGAGCACCAGGGCGAACGAGAGTAGAAGGGGTCCCGATAGGAGACTCACCTGAGCCGAGACACCAGTTTGTACCAATCCGGCATGCCTAGTTTGTACCCAGGATTGCCCATCAACGACGGACCGTTCGAGAGGGGGAAGAGAGAGAGAGAGGGGGGAGAGAGAGGGGGGGAAGAGAGAGAGGGGGGAAGAGAGGGAGAGGGGGAAGAGAGAGAGGGGGAAGAGAGAGAGAGGGGGAACAGAGAGAGGGGGAAGAGAGTGGGGGAAGAGCAAACGGGAGAGGCAAGGCTCGGGCATGGAGGGGGTGAGAGACAAAGAAAAGGGCGTTCCCAGGACAGGCTTGCACGTGCCTTTTGAGTTCCCAGGACGGGCTTGCACGTGCCTTTTGAGTTCCCAGGACAGGCTTGCACGTGCCTTTTGAGTTCCCAGGACGGGCTTGCACGTGCCTTTTGAGTTCCCAGGACGGGCTTGCACGTGCCTTTTGAGTTCCCAGGACGGGCTTGCACGTGCCTTTTGAGTTCCCAGGACGGGCTTGCACGTGCCTTTTGAGTTCCCAGGACGGGCTTGCACGTGCCTTTTGAGTTCCCAGGACGGGCTTGCACGTGCCTTTTGAGTTCCCAGGACGGGCTTGCACGTGCCTTTTGAGTTCCCAGGACGGGCTTGCACGTGCCTTTTGAGTTCCCAGGACGGGCTTGCACGTGCCTTTTGAGTTCCCAGGACGGGCTTGCACGTGCCTTTTGAGTTCCCAGGACGGGCTTGCACGTGCCTTTTGAGTTCCCAGGACGGGCTTGCACGTGCCTTTTGAGTTCCCAGGACGGGCTTGCACGTGCCTTTTGAGTTCCCAGGACGGGCTTGCACGTGCCTTTTGAGTTCCCAGGACGGGCTTGCACGTGCCTTTTGAGTTCCCAGGACGGGCTTGCACGTGCCTTTTGAGTTCCCAGGACGGGCTTGCACGTGCCTTTTGAGTTCCCAGGACGGGCTTGCACGTGCCTTTTGAGTTCCCAGGACGGGCTTGCACGTGCCTTTTGAGTTCCCAGGACGGGCTTGCACGTGCCTTTTGAGTTCCCAGGACGGGCTTGCACGTGCCTTTTGAGTTCCCAGGACGGGCTTGCACGTGCCTTTTGAGTTCCCAGGACGGGCTTGCACGTGCCTTTTGAGTTCCCAGGACGGGCTTGCACGTGCCTTTTGAGTTCCCAGGACGGGCTTGCACGTGCCTTTTGAGTTCCCAGGACGGGCTTGCACGTGCCTTTTGAGTTCCCAGGACGGGCTTGCACGTGCCTTTTGAGTTCCCAGGACGGGCTTGCACGTGCCTTTTGAGTTCCCAGGACGGGCTTGCACGTGCCTTTTGAGTTCCCAGGACGGGCTTGCACGTGCCTTTTGAGTTCCCAGGACGGGCTTGCACGTGCCTTTTGAGTTCCCAGGACGGGCTTGCACGTGCATTTTGAGTTCCCAGGACGGGCTTGCACGTGCATTTTGAGTTCCCAGGACGGGCTTGCACGTGCCTTTTGAGTTCCCAGGACGGGCTTGCACGTGCCTTTTGAGTTCCCAGGACGGGCTTGCACGTGCCTTTTGAGTTCCTAGGACGGGCTTGCACGTGCCTTTTGAGTTCCCAGGACGGGCTTGCACGTGCCTTTTGAGTTCCCAGGACGGGCTTGCACGTGCCTTTTGAGTTCCCAGGACGGGCTTGCACGTGCCTTTGAGTTCCCAGGACGGGCTTGCACGTGCTTTTGAGTTCCCAGGACAGCCTTGCACGTGCCTTTTGAGTTCCCAGGACAGCCTTGCACGTGCCTTTTGAGTTCCCAGGACAGCCTTGCACGTGCCTTTTGAGTCGACTCAAAGGCGTTCCCAGGACAGGCTTGCACGTGCCTGATATTGACAAGGGGTGAGAGGAACCTGTGCCAGGACGATCACAAGGCCTTGTCGATGTGATCAAGGGGGAAGAAACAGCAGGCAGACGTGAGTAAAGGACGCGAGGAAATTGCTGCACCATAGGCGGACAAGGAACCGCGGGCAACGGAGTTACCGCTACCGCTAGCGCCACCGCTACCGGCAGCGTCAGCGCCAGCGCCACCGCTACCCGCTACCCGCTCCCCGCTACTCGCTACCCGCTACCGCTACCGCTACCGCGGTAGCGGTTCACCAAGTCTCACGGACGCCGTGATCGCTACCGTCTCTTCCGTGCTATGGGTCTTGGCGTCTCTGTGACTTACGACGTTGCGGCCTAGGGGGTGTGTTGGAGTTAGGACGCAACTTGGTTGACACCAAATTTGTGTACTAGTTCATTTGTTTGTTTAGGGTTATGAAACCTTGTAAGGTTGGGTGTAGCTTTTCCATTAACAACCTATCCCAACCCAATCCATCCGAAATCCCCACGATTTGGGAGGATTCCCTTGGGATTCCCTCCGATTCCCCCTTATTCCCTCCAATCCTCTTCGATGCTTGGTACTTAAGCATGTATGCCCTCTCTCATTCTTTAATCAAATTCCCGTTTTCTAACAAATAGGATGGCCAATAGGATGTTGTTGAGTTGGATCGTGGTTAGGATGGTGAATAGGATGGTGAGTAGGACGAGTTGAAAAGGGAGAGAGGGGAGGCGCTAACGGCGAGAGCATAGGAGAAGGAGTTACCGTATGCGATCATGAGTTGGGCGCAGGGGAAGAGAGCCTCCACCTGGCGCTGCAATGACTGGCTCATGGCTCCTCCCCCCACCAGTAGCGTGCGCACGAGAGGGAAGGTCGGGGCTGGATTTGGGGAGAAGGAGAGGGAAGCAGGAGAGCAAATGGAAAAGCAGGAGAGCAAATGGAAAAGCAGGAGAGCAAATGGAAAAGCAGGAGAGCAAATGGAAATGCAGGAGAGCAAATGGAAAAGCAGGAGAGCAAATGGAAATGCAGGAGAGCAAATGGAAAAGCAGGAGAGCAAATGGAACGGGATGAGGGAAAGGAGGAGGTATGACGACTTCAACTTTTGAGTCGACTCAAAAAGAGGAGGTATGACGACTTCAACGTTGTCAAGCATGCGCACAGGAGAGAAGGGAGGGACCCGGTGATGCTATGGTGCGTACGAGGATGACAGTAAAAAAAAGAAGATGCACAGTGCATGGCATGGCAATGCGATGACTTTGAGTCGACTCAAAAGAAGATGCACAGTGCATGGCATGGCAATGCGCGCCGTGATATGATGGAGAGAAGGAGGTGTGGGTTCGAGACCAGCCATGGTCACAAGAGGGATGTACTCACCTTGTGCCCCTGGCTGCTTGCCACTGCGAGTGCCAGTGACCGCCGTGAGGCGATGGGGACTGAGAAAGGAGGGCTGTAGCCCAGGCACGACCAACAGTGAGGGACGAACTCACCTGGTGCCCCTGGCTGCTTGCCACTGCAAGTGCCCACTAGGTCTGTAAGCATTGCTGGCACGGCTATAAGGGCTGTGATGCGGTGGAGGGAGAGGAGGCGAGGGAGGTGGTGGGGGAGAAAGCGAGGCACGAGTATGTTGCGAGCACATGCCATTAGCATGGCGAGGAGGGAGGAGATGCCGCCGATGTGGCATAGAGGAGCCACGTGAAGAAAGGTCTGGGAGGGGGGGAGAGAGGGGCAGGGCATTGGAGAGAGGGGAGGAAGCAAGGCACGAGGATGTTGCGGCCACAAGCCATTAGCATGGCGAGGATGGAGGAGATGCCGCCAATGTGGCAGACGGGGCCCACGTGGAGAAATATCTGGAGGGAGAGAGGGGGGGGAAGAAGGGAGGGAATGGGGGGGGGGGAGAGGGGTAGGGTGTTGCGACCACAAGTGGTAGGCATGGCTGGGGGGGCCTGATGCAGGAAGGGAGGAGGGAGACAGAGGAGGAATGGGGGGGAGAAAAAGGATTTTGTAGGACATAGAGTAGTTAAGTGAGATGAAGAGTAGAATGAAGCCAAGCAACGAATGGGAACGAGGGGAGGAAAATGTGCTTGGAACGCAGGGTCACTCACTCACACAGCTCATCACAAGATCATGCCTGCCCACCCCCCCCCTAAAACCCTTATCTACCTCGCACGTCCATCATCATGCTTGTAACCCCCCTAACCCCCCACCCCTATCTACCTCGCACGTACATCATCGTGCTTGTACCCAGCGCATGCCATCTTGGCCATGGACTGTGTGATGAGCGCCGTATGGGACAGGGCTGCCGCCTTGGGAGTACCCGTGGTGCCTGGGTGGGGCAGAGAGGGGTGCCGGGAGGGAAACAGGGAGGGATGGGGCATGCATGGGCGGGGTTGTGAGGCCTGGAGATGGGTGTGTGATGAGCGCCGTGTGGGACAGGGCTGCTGCCTTGGGAGTGCCCGTGGTGCAGTGGTGACAGGGAGGGGTATAGGGAAGGATGGGCCATGGATGCGCATGGGCGGGGTTGTGAGGCCTGGAGATGGGTGTGTGCTGATCAACGTGTGAGCTGCTGCCTTGGGAGTACCCGTGGTACCTGGGTGGGGTACAATAATGGCCCAGTGGGGATGGATGGACGGATGGATGGACGGATGGATGGATGGATGGATGGAAGGATGGATGGATGGATGGATGGATGGATGGATGGATGGATGGATGGATGGATGGATGGATGGATGGATGGATGGATGGATGGATGGATGGATGGATGGATGGATGGATGGATGGATGGATGGATGGATGGATGGATGGATGGATGGATGGATGGATGGATGGATGGATGGATGGATGGATGGAAGGATGGATGGATGGATGGATGGATGGATGGATGGATGGATGGATGGATGGATGGATGGATGGATGGATGGATGGATGGATGGATGGATGGATGGATGGATGGGCCACGAATGGAATGGACCATGGCTGACTGGGGCTTCCCACTCGGGATTTCCCACTCGACTCGGGATTTCCAACTCGGGAGTTCCCCCTCGGAAGTTCCCACTCGGAATTTCCCTCTCGGGATTTCCCACTCGGGATTTCCCACTTGGGGATTTCACACTCGGGATTTCCCACTCGGGAATTCGGATTAGGGAATTCGGATTCGGGAATTAGGACTCGGGAATTCGGACTCGGGATTTCCGAATCGGGATTTCCCGCTCGGGATTTCCCACTCGGGAATTCCGAACCGGGTTTTCCCACTCGGGATTTCCCACTCGGGAGTTCCCACTCGGGAGTACCCACTCGGGAATTCCGACTCGGGATTTCCCACTCGGGAGTTCCCACTCAGCATTTCCCACTCGGGATTTTCCCACTCAGAATTCCGACTCAGGAGTTCCCACTCGAGAGTTCCCACTGGGATTTCCGACTCGGGATTTCCGACTCGGGGGTACCAACTCGGGATTTCCGACTCGGAATTTCCCACTCAGGATTTCCGACTCGGAATTTCCCACTCAGGATTTCCGACTCCGGAGTTCCCACTCAGGATTTCCCACTCGGGATTTCCCCATTCCCCAGTCCTCCCCATTCCCCAGTCCTCCCCAGTCCCCGGTCCTCCCCATTCCCCAGTCCTCCCCATTCCCCAGTCCTCCCCATTCCCCGGTCCTTCCCATTCCCCGGGGATGGGACTGACTAGTGCCCGCATTGAGTCGACTCATAAGTCAACCAGAGCCTGATGAAGTGCACGACTACCAGGCACATGCACATGGGGGAGTGGACCCACCTGAAGTAAAGCAGAGGAGAGCAATTTGCTGGGGGGAGGAGCGCAGGGGGAGGTGGTGGAGGAAGGAGGAGGAGGCAGCCGGAGGGCAGGTAGAGGTAGCAGGAGGCCAGGGTGTCGCATGCCGAGTGGTGACCCCTCTACATTGGACGATGCCCCCAGCTTCGCTTATCGCCAGCCTGCCAGCTTGAATGAGGGCATTCATTGGGATAAGTGTGGGCAACAACGGCGAGTTGTGCTCCTTAGATCGACACGATCCGTGTTCCTCAGATGGACACGAGCTGTGTTCCCCAGATTGACACCAGCCGTGCACGCTGCTATCGCAAACACCCACAACCACCCCCAGTCGCAGCGAGGGGCAGAGAGGCCGCAGCTTGCCCCACCATGGCAGCATGTGTGCGTCCACCACCAGCACTGTCGCCCCCACCTGTTGCACCGCTGATGCTGCTTCCCCCAGGCTCTGAGGAGAAGAAGTGGGGAGGAGGGAGGCAACGGGAGAGGTCAAGGCTGCATCCACCACCAGCACCGCCGCCCCCACCTGCTGCACCGCTGACGCAGCCTCTTCTATGCTCTGAAGGTTCGGGCCGGGGAAGGAGGTGAAGAGGAACGGAGGAGAGGAGTCACAGGAATGGCTACATGACTACATGGCAGCATGGCAGCATGGCGGCATGGCAGCATGGCAGCATGGCTACATGGCAGCATGGCAGCATGGCAGCATGGCAGCATGGCCGCATGGCAGCATGGCTACATGGCAGCATGGCAGCATGGCAGCATGGCTACATAGCAGCATGGCAGCATGGCAGCATGGCTGCATGGCAGCATGGCTACATGGCAGCATGGCAGCATGGCTACATAGCAGCATGGCAGCATGGCAGCATGGCTACATGGCAGCATGGCTGCATGGCTGCATGGCAGCATGGCAGCATGGCAGCATGGCAGCATGGCTACATGGCAGCATGGCTGCATGGCAGCATGGCAGCATGGCCGCATGGCAGCATGGCTACATGGCAGCATGGCAGCATGGCTACATAGCAGCATGGCAGCATGGCAGCATGGCAGCACGGCTACATGGCAGCATGGCTGCATGGCTACATGGCAGCATGGCAGCATGGCAGCATGGCTACGTAGCAGCATGGCAGCATGGCTACATGGCAGCATGGCTGCATGGCTGCATGGCAGCATGGCAGCATGGCAGCATGGCTACATGGCAGCATGGCTGCATGGCAGCATGGCAGCATGGCTACATGGCAGCATGGCTGCATGGCTGCATGGCAGCATGGCGGCATGGCAGCATGGCAGCATGGCTACATGGCAGCATGGCAGCATGGCAGCATGGCCGCATGGCCGCATGGCAGCAAGGCTACATGGCAGCATGGCAGCATGGCTACATAGCAGCATGGCAGCATGGCAGCATGGCTACATGGCAGCAAGGCTGCATGGCTGCATGGCAGCATGGCAGCATGGCAGCATGGCTACATGGCAGCATGGCAGCATGGCAGCATGGCTACATAGCAGCATGGCAGCATGGCAGCATTGCAGCATGGCTACATGGCAGCATGGCTGCATGGCTGCATGGCTGCATGGCAGCATGGCAGCATGGCAGCATGGCTACATGGCAGCATGGCTGCATGGCAGCATGGCAGCATGGCTACATGGCAGCATGGCTGCATGGATGCATGGCAGCATGGCGGCATGGCAGCATGGCAGCATGGCTACATGGCAGCATGGCAGCATGGCAGCATGACGGCATGGCAGCATGGTTAAATGGCAACATGGCAGCATGGCTACATAGCAGCATGGCAGCATGGCAGCATGGCTGCATGGCAGCATGGCTACATGGCAGCATGGCAGCATGGCAGCATGGCTACATAGCAGCATGGCAGCATGGCAGCATGGCTACATGGCAGCATGGCTGCATGGCTGCATGGCAGCATGGCAGCATGGCTACATGGCAGCATGGCTGCATGGCAGCATGGCAGCATGGCTACATGGCAGCATGGCTGCATGGATGCATGGCAGCATGGCGGCATGGCAGCATGGCAGCATGGTTACATGGCAGCATGGCAGCATGGCAGCATGACGGCATGGCAGCATGGCAGCATGGCTACATAGCAGCATGGCAGCATGGCAGCATGGCAGCATGGCAGCATGGCTACATGGCAGCATGGCTGCATGGCAGCATGGCAGCATGGCTACATGGCAGCATGGCAGCATGGCAGCATGGCCGCATGGCAGCATGGCTACATGGCAGCATGGCAGCATGGCAGCATGGCTACATAGCAGCATGGCAGCATGGCAGCATGGCAGCATGGCAGCACGGCTACATGGCAGCATGGCTGCATGGCTACATGGCAGCATGGCAGCATGGCTACGTAGCAGCATGGCAGCATGGCTACATGGCAGCATGGCAGCATGGCTGCATGGCAGCATGGCAGCATGGCAGCATGGCAGCATGGCAGCATGGCTACATGGCAGCATGGCTGCATGGCAGCATGGCAGCATGGCTACATGGCAGCATGGCTGCATGGCTGCATGGCAGCATGGCAGCATGGCAGCATGGCAGCATGGCTACATGGCAGCATGGCCGCATGGCAGCAAGGCTACATGGCAGCATGGCAGCATGGCAGCATGGCAGCATGGCAGCATGGCAGCAAGGATGCATGGATGCATTGGAGGGGAGTGAGCGCATTGGAGGGGAGTGGAGGAATGCGGAGAGGAGGAATGCGGAGTGGAGGAATGCGGAGTGGAGGAATGCGGAGTGGAGGAATGCGGAGTGGAGGAATGCGGAGTGGAGGAATGCGAAGTGGAGGAATGCGGAGTGGAGGAGAAGCAGCGGTGAGTTGACGAGGCGGATAGGGGCCATTGCGGGCTGGAGGCAGGGCGTGTTGGTGTGACAGAGAGTGGGGAGCGGTGTGACTGACCCATCGGTGGTTGAGAGGTGCAAGGATGGCGCCCATAGCCGGCACCGCCAGCAGCCATTGCACGTACGCCGAGCTGCAGGGGAGAAGGGATTCGAAGAGATGTGGTTGGGACGACTCTTTGAAAGAAGAAGGGGCTATTTCAGTTGCGTCACAATATAATATACCCAGTAATCACCCCAATTTCTGCAATTTGTCTTTCTGAAGAATTGTGGGTAACGTCGACACTGGGAAAAGGCTCGACCTATCTCGGTTTCCATTTCCGCTCGCTCAATTGATCGGCGTGGGCAGGCCTCTCTAGTCGAAAGTGGCAACCACGCCTTCTAGGCCGCCTCACAATGCGACGGCGACTAGCAATGTCAAGATATGGAATAATAATCGGCGCTACTACCTATTGAGCGCGGCAATGCAGACGCGATCTCCCGGCGCGACGCCGCAGAGAATCTCCAGCCCTCTGGCCAGGCATGCGACGTCAGCGACCAATTGCGACCCGGTGAGCGTCGCACCGCTGTCGTCGTCGACGGTGACGACGCTGTTTGCGCGGCGCTGCTCGAGCGATTGGAGCACGTGGCACACGTGCGCCCATGGCGGACACAAATGGTCCGCCATTTGAGCGTTCTTAGCTTAGCGGATTACTCTATAATGAATAGTACGCGTATTTATGACAAATGCGCACCCTTGTAAAATTCCCTGCTTCTGTTGTATGTGCGTGTAGCCTGGTAACCTGGTTCTCTGGCAAGGGGGGAGGAAACCCAGTAGCGAGGACGAACATGATGCGATTTTGGAATAAGATGTGCGAAACATGAAATGATATATCTCAAGTGAGGGACACGTCAGCCTAAACATCTTCCCCCTTGCCGGTGAATCGGTGCACATCGGCAAAAGGAAGCAATGATGACATGCCTTTCCATGTTCTCAGATCCATGTTCTTTGGAGTCTGATTGGTCGCTGCCATTTTTCCGGGACACTAGGCATTTCTCTCCAAAGATTCGCCGAATGGTGTACCGTTCGCTCTCTCTTCCTGGCCATCCATTGCTCTTGCGAAATCCGGACGACAAAAGCGAATTTTCTTTCTCGGGTTTCCAGCTCCGACGCACCAATCGCAGCCTCTGTCAGATGTCCCCCATACCCATCATTCCCCCCCTCGGTTTCCCCCTATTCCCCATGCCACCGCCTCCGCTCTGCTGCATTTTCAGTTCATTGGCGCACCCGCCCATTTATTTTCCGCTTCCGTCGGCTGGATCTTGTCATTGGCGCACTGGCGCTTCCCTTTTCCGCTTCCGCCCGCTGCATCTTCCCCGATCACCAGAGCCCGGGGGATCTTTTTCGCGCGCGGCAGTCCCAATGCTTGCACTCCTGCGGCTCAAAGCTCGCCGCTTGTGCCTTGCTCAAGCTCAGATCAAGACTTCAGCTCTCAAGGCTTTTCCTCCCCTCGCCTGTTCTACCCTCTCGGGTCGCGTTGGCACGAGTGATCGGTCCGCTTCTCCTTCTCCTACGCTCACGCCTCGCTCCCCGCGAGATCTATTCCCAAGAACCATGGTGAACGAGGGCGAATGGGAGCTGAAGCCGCACCCCGTGATTCCCCGCGGGAAGCCGCTCGTGCTCATGATCCTCGACGGGTGGGGCGAGAATGTCGAGGACGACTATAACGCGATCTACAAGGCCAACTGCCCGCACATCAAGGCGCTGCGCGAGTTCCGCCCCGACCGCTGGCGCACCATCAAGGCGCACGGCAAGGCCGTGGGGCTGCCGAGCGACGGCGACATGGGGAACTCCGAGGTCGGGCACAACGCCATGGGCGCCGGCAAGGTCATCGACCAAGGGTACGTCGGGTGCTCGAAGAGGGGTAACACCGGGTCCAAGGATTAGAAAGATGACTACACGCAAATCAAGTTCCAAGGTCAAGGGTGAGCGGGGTGCTTGAAGAGGGGGAGATCCGTCGTCTGTCTGTCGTCTCGTTTATGCGTTTGTCTTTTCGTCCAAATTTCCAGATCCGCCATTCCTAACTGGAGATCCGATCTCATTCTTTTGTATCTGGACCGTTTCTCCTCTTTTTTTCCCCCCCTGTCTGAATCTTCCGCCTTTCACCGGAATTCCTCCGTGCAGCGCGGCTCTCGTGGACCGCGCGCTGGAGTCGGGCGGCATGTTCAAGGGCCCTGGTTTTTTTGTCGACTCTAAAGTCACTACATCAAGGAGACGTGGGATCGGATTCCTCCCCATGTGCATCTCAACCTTCCTTTGCTCTCAACTGAATCTCCCGCCGTTCCTCCGTGCAGAGCGGCTCTGGTGGACCGCGCTCTGGAGTCGGGCGACATGTTCAAAAGCCCGGGCTTTAACTACGTCAAGGAGGCGTGGGTCAACGGCGGCACGTTCCACATGCTCGGGCTGCTCAGGTGGGCGCCCGACAGGTGTTCTCTGTGGGCATGCGATGTGTTTGATCGGAAAGTCATATGATCGGGCCGACTTTTTCCAGATTCATCTATCCGTTTCGTGAATCTTGGCCGACTAGCGCTGATTTCGCTGGCTATTGTGTCAGATCCGCTTTGCATCGCCTGCATTCACCCTTGCCTGTCGCTGGTCGCATCCTCCTTCCGCCATCTCCCCTGACCCACCTCTACTGCCCTCATCGCTGCCGCGACTCCCGCCCGTGTGTCGCAGCGACGGCGGGGTGCACTCGCGCTACGACCAGGTGATCGGGACCATCCACGGTGCGTGGGAGCACGGCGCGAAGCGCATCCGCGTGCACGTGCTGACGGACGGCCGTGATGTGCCGGACGGGTCGTCGCTGCAGTTCGTCGCACAGCTGGAGAAGGACCTCGAGCTGCTCAGGGGGCAGGGCTGCGACGCCAAGATCGCCTCTGGCGGCGGTCGCATGCGCGTGACGATGGACCGATACGAGGTGAGTGGTCCGTCTGTGCGACGAAGTGACTAGTTGAGCGACGGGATTTGACTTGAAGAGACGTAAGGGAATGACGTCGCGAATGATACACTTCATCATCGATGGTGTGCACACTTCGTCATTGTAGCGGATAACGCAGCGAAGCGAATGATGGAGCCGAACAGAGAATCATCTCGCCCACTTGGATGGCCCACTTGGATTCTCATCATCTGGTAGTACCGGATGGGAATCTATGGATGGGAATCTATGGATGGGAATCTATGGATGGGAATCTATGGATGGGAATCTATGGATGGGAATCTATAGATGGGAATCTATGGATGGGAATCTATGGATGGGAATCTATAGATGGGAATCTATAGATGGGAATCTATAGGTGGGAATCTATAGATGGGAATCTATAGATGGGAATCTGTGGATGGGAATCTGTGGATGGGAATCTGTGGATGGGAATCTGTGGATGGGAATCTGTGGATGGGAATCTGTGGATGGGAATCTGTGGATGGGAATCTGTGGATGGGAATCTGTGGATGGGAATCTATAGATGGGATGGGTGAGTACTTACACTGCAGGCAGTGGAACATGGTTTTAAAGGGTGGGCCGCAATGTTTCCGGGTCCAAACCCCCCCCCCCCCCCCCGCATCACCACCCCCTTTCCCCCCTCTCCCCCTCCCCAGGCGGACTGGAATATCGTGGAGCGCGGATGGCACGCGCACGTGCTGGGCGACGCGCCGTTCAAGTTCAAGTCGGCCCTCGAGGCGCTGAAGAAGATCAAGGAGGACGACCCCTCTGTGAACGACCAGTACTACCCGCCGTGGGTGGTGGTGGACGACGACGGCAAGCCCGTGGGGCCTATCGTGGACGGCGACGCTGTCGTCATCTGGAACTTCCGCGCTGATCGCGTCATTCAGGTGAGCCTGCTGTGGCGTGCAGCGACGTGTGGCGAGGCTGGGAGGTGCCTGGTGTGGCGAGGCAGTGAGATGCCTGGTGTGGCGAGGCTGGGAGGTGCCTGGTGTGGCAAGGCTGGGAGGTGCCTGCTGTGGCGAGGCTGGGAGGTGTCTGCTGTGGCGAGGCTGGGAGGTGTCTGCTGTGGCGAGGCTGGGAGGTGTCTGCTGTGGCGAGGCTGGGAGGTGCCTGGTGTGGCGAGGTAGGGTTAACCCGAGCATGGACAAGTAGTACTACCCGCCGTGCCTCACGCTAAGCTGCCTGGCAGGTCAGAAGTTGACAGGAACCTCGCCGCCTGACTACCATCTTCCATCCCTCTCCCCACTGAAACCCCTCCGCTCCACAGATCTCCAAGGCCTTACCCATGCAAACCCGTACGAACCCTTCTTAACCCTCTCAAACCCCTCGACAGATCTCCAAGGCCTTGGAGTGCCCCGACTCCCACCAGTTCGACCGCGTGCGCTACCCCAAGGCGCCTGCCGTGCTGTAACCTCGCATCCACAGTCTCACCGTCCCTTCCTTCCGCCTCTCTACCCCTTTCTACCCCTTTCTACCCCTTTGAGCGCCCCGACTTCCACCAGTTCGACCGCGTGCGCTACCCCAAGGTGCACTTCGCTGTGCGGGCCCTGAACCCTTTTCTGTGCCCCTGAAAACCCCTTCAAACCCCTCTGCACCCCTCCACAGATTTCCAAGGCGTTCGAGTACCCTGACTTCCACCAGTTCGACCGCGTGCGCTACCCCAAGGTGCACTTCGCGGGCATGATGCAGTACGATGGCGACCTCAAGCTGCCCGCAAACTTCCTCGTCGCGCCGCCCGTCATCGAAAAGACCTCCGGGCAGTACCTCGTCAAGAACGGCGTGCGCACCTTCGCTTGCAGGTCAGCACGTGGGATTGAAGGAGAAGTAATAGTGCATGCAGGGGTTTAGAAAGCTTGGGGCCGTACCTGGTGAAGAACGGCGCGCGCACCATCGCTTGCAGGACAGCACGTGGGATTGAAGGAGAAGTAATAGTGCATTCAGGGGTTTAGAAAGCTTGGGGTCGTACCTGGTGAAGAACGGCGCGTGCACCTTCGCTTGCAGGACAGTGGGGGAATGGAATGGGTGATGGAGTGTGGAATTTTATGTGGTGTGGTGAAGGTTCGAGATTCGGGGTTTTGAGGTTTGGGGTTTGCTGATGTGGTTCAGGAGCACGATGTGTCCACCCTTCCCACATCCCCGCCTGCACTCCCCTCCAACATCGCCTGCCCGCCTGTCCCCAACATTGATATGCAGAAGTCTGGCAATGTGACTTCAGTTCTGGAACAGCGACCCCTTAGGCAAAATCCACATTCCCTCGCTCCCTCATCCAACAGTGAGACACAGAAGTTCCACATGACCTTTTTCCTTTTTCGGGAATGGCAAGCTCGATGACGAGGTGGAGGACTACTGTGTGGTGTCGAGCGGCCACTCTCGTGAAGGAGAGCGCCCACTCCTTGAAGCCACTGCGGTTTCAAGGAGAATCTGCTCGTGAAGGCGTGGGAGATGGCCGCCTTGCTCCATTCCCCTCGTCCTCACCTGCTTTGCGCCTTCTCTTCCCGCCCTCCCTCCCCCGACCCACCCACCCCCTTCCATCCTCGCGCGACAGTGAGACCCAGAAGTTTGGTCATGTGACCTTCTTCTGGAATGGCAACCGCTCGGGGAAACTCGATGACGAGCTGGAGACTTACTACGAGGTGCCCAGCGACAACTGCCCATTCAACGAGAAGCCCCTCATGAAGGCACGGGAGATAGCAGCCGCTTGCAAGGAGGCGATTCTGTCGGGGAAGTACGACTACGTGCGGCTGAACCTGGCCAACGGCGACATGGTGGGGCACACTGGCGTGTTCGATGCCGTGCTCGAGGCGTGCCAAGCCGTGGACGGGAGTGTCAAGGTGAGACAAATGCATGCACTGGGCTGGTGAAGCATTCAAACCACTCCTGCCCTTGCTCATGCCTCCCCTCACTCCTGCCCTTGCTCATGCCTCCCCTCACTCCTGCCCTTGCTCATGCCTCCACTCTCTCTCCCTCATGCTCCCCCTTCCCATCCGCCCGTGTCTCTCCCCCTTGCCATGCCCTTTTCCAGGAGCTATTGGATGCGGTGGAGCAGGTGGGCGGCATCTATTGTCTGACAGCGGACCACGGCAACTGTGACGACATGGTGCAGCGCAACAGCAAGACGCACAAGCCCATCCTCGGGCCCGATGGCAAGCCAGAGCCCCTCACCTCGCACACCCTCGCCCCTGTGAGTGCCTTGTGATCTCCGGTTCACACACACACCTGCGGATACACCCTCATAGCATTTGGCCTGTCGCCAGCATTTATGTGCTAGATATGCACTCAAGGATATGCCATATCTTCTCACCTTTTCTCCTCTTGTGTTTCCCATTTTGAACTGCCACTGTGACCCACAGGTGCCTCTTGCCATCGGTGGTCCCGGGCTTCCAGCCAACATCCGGTTTAGGCAGGACATGCCCAATGCGGGCCTCGCCAATGTCACCGCCACCTTCATGAACCTGCTGGGATTCGAGGCTCCTGAGGGCTATGAGCCGTCCATGCTCGAGGTTGTTCCATAGTTGTTTCTGTACGATGGCCATGCATACGATATGTTTTGTGTTTTATGAAAATCATTATGCCTAGTCCTTTCGAAATGGATGTTAGGAGTAGGAAGTGTAAAGTGGAACAACAAATAGAAGTGAAGCTTGGATGAAACTTAGCACGTAAAACTGTTTACACATTACTGTTCCGGAAATTGCGCTGTTATCAAATTTTCTCTCTGCCAACCGAACCTCGAGGTTGACGAAATAAGTGCAGCACCGCAGAGCGCCTGACACCCAATTCTCGAGATAGCACCCCACCCTTCCCAACATGGCACCTGAGCCCCTCAGATCTCCATTTCTCGTCTGCCTGACGGTATCAGTCAGTTTACTTACCGTCGCAGCTGCAATTCCGTCCACGCCAATACGCGAGATGTCGCCTCACGGAGCGCCGTTGAGCGGTAGTGCCGATAGTAGCAGTCCAAGCGGTAGCAGCTTGAGCAATAGCAGCGGAATTCTGATTCCTAGGTGCGACCAGCGGCAGTATGAAGCGCTGGAGCTGCCTAACGGGCTCACCGTGTTGCTTATATCGGATCCCGAAACCGATAAGGTGTGTGGCTCCGAATGCCTGAATTACTAGCGTTCGTCGCTTAAACGCGTCTGAATTAGTAAACGCTAGAATGACGGACTGGCTCTTTAGACCTCTAGATCAGGAATGCGTTCAACCGTGATCGTCGCTGGCTGTTTTCATCCGGTTCCTTTTCTTCGTTCAATCTTCCATTTTCCAGGCTGCTGCAGCTATGGACGTCGGCGTGGGGTCGCTCAGCGATCCGGACGACGCGCCTGGTCTGGCGCACTTTCTAGGTGGGCGAGCGCTGCAAATTCTCAGCGGGGGGATTAACGAATTCGACTCCCATTCGACCAGGGATTCCGTGAATTTAACTTGACTGCTCATTCGTTTCACAAGTTTGAGACCAGTGGTGCTTTATTTGGGCCTAGAACGCCGTGCCTGTCATGTTTTCTGAGTGATTTGGCGCCAGACAGGGAACTCTAAGCACAGTACCCCCTTCGTAATCTTCTCCTGTGCAGAGCACATGCTGTTCTACGCTAGCGAGAAGTACCCTATCGAGGACAGCTACAGTGACTTTCTCAATAAGGTGATTCCGGCATTCAGTTACCCCCAATTCAGCAACGCTTAGTGTGGAACACATTTCGTGCTGCCTCACACTTGTCAGCTTACGTATCCGTTTCCCTCCTGCTCCTGCTCCTCCCACTTCTCAGCATGCTGCAGTAAAAGCTAGGCTCCTGTCAAGCTCATTGCAGTGGCCTCCCGTTCCCCCTCTCTGCTCTGCTCCTTTGCCCTACACTTCGGATCATGGCAGCACAGCGGGCGGTCCAACGCGTACACGGCGGCGGAGAACACCAACTACCAGTTCGACGTGGCGGCTGAGTTCCTCGATGAAGCTCTTGACAGGTCCGTGACAAGTGTTTGACAGGTCCGTGACAAGTGTTTGACAGGTCCGTGACAAGTGTTTGACAGGTCCGTGACAAGTGTTTGACAGGTCCGTGACAAGTGTTTGACAGGTCCGTGACAAGTGTTTGACAGGTCCGTGACAAGTGTTTGACAGGTTCGAGACAAGTCTTTGACAGGTTCGTGACAAGTGTTTGACAGGTTCGTGACAAGTGTTTAGCAGGTTCGTGACAAGTATTTGACAGGTTCGTGATAAGCCCTTGACATGTTCGTGATAAGCCTTTGACAAGTTCGTGATAAGCTCTTGGCAGGTTCGTGATTAGCTCTTGACAGTTTCGTGATAACATCTTGACAGATTCGTGATAAGCTCTCGACAGGTTCGTGATAAGCCCTTGACAGGTCAGTGGAAGGCAAGGGGGTTCTTGACATGTTCTTTGGGTACTGCAGTCGCTTCCTCAAATCGCCAATCTATTAGAGCCCGTACCTGATCTACTAGGTCCCTTGGCCGAGCTAGCAATCCCATGGATGTGTGATTGTCTGTTTGCAATGCCTGTGGCAGGTTTGCTCAGTTCTTCATCGGCCCACTCATGTCAGCTGATGCGACCAACCGAGAGATCAATGCAGTGCACTCAGGTACGAGGCTTGCAAATGCCGCAACAAGAACATGTTAGCTGACAGTGCACTCAAGTACCAAGCTCCGTTTTCCGTTCATGCCAGGAACCTTTACTACCATCTCTGTCAATGCAGTACACTCGTCCTTCTCTGAACTCTTCCCCTTCTCTTGATAGACTCGTGCGTCTTTCTTTTACTAGTGAGTCTTGACCAATCTGTGATTTCCTGACTGCAGCCTTGTGATCCTTTCTCCCCTCCCCGCCCCTCTTCCAAACACTTCAGAGCACACCAAGAATCTGATATCAGACCCCTGGCGGATCAACCAGGTAAGGCACACCGGCATGTTTGGCACCTCATTCTAGTCGTCAGCTGTCAGAAGCATGATTATGCTTATCCACAGATCCCCGTGCACTTGCAGCATGCACCTGTTCACTGTGGCCAAGTCATGCTTTGCCCATTGACCCTCTCCCTGTGCCTGTTCTGCCGTCAACGCCCCTCAATTCGTCTCTAATCGTCCTCAATGCCCCTCAACCCACAACTCCTGGCAGCTTCAAAAGAGCTTCTGCACGCCGCAGCATCCCTTCTACAAGTTCAACGTTGGTCAGTCCTTCGTGCTGCATGCCGTATTCTGATGCACCATGTGTGCACTAACCTGCATTGGGCGCTCCAACCTGCATTTTTCACCACCAGTTCTGTGGATTCCTCCTCGTGCCGTACGCACTATGCCATGTACGCACCACCACCACGTGCATGCCCCTCTCATAGTCCTCCATCCACCTTTTAAATGTCCTCTTTGCAAGTCTCAATGTTCATTGGGCGTGGATGGATCATGCTATGGTATGGCATTGGGCTTCTTGGCACGCCAATGGCATCACATGGCATCGCATTAATGTGCATTGCATGGCATGGCATGGCATGGGCTGGCATGGGCATGACATGGCACGGCATGGCATGAGCATGGAATGGCATGGCATGGGCATGGGTACGGCAGGATCCCTGGAGACGCTGAAAGAGGTGCCTGAAGCCAATGGGAGGGACATACGGCAGGAGCTGATAGCCTTCTACAGCCAGTACTACTCGGCCAACCTCATGCACCTCGTGGTGTATGGCAAAGGTAACACGTGCATCGTGGTTTTTGTGTTGGGGCAAATGCGAGGGCCATATGGAAGCAGCTACCATTATTACCACTCTGCTAACGTGATGCACCTCGTGGTCTATGGAAGGTGATGTGTCACCCATGCCCTCTTCTCCTCCGTGCCTCGTATGCATCCTCCTCCTACTACAGCCAATGTTACTCTGCCAACCTCTTGCACCTCGTGGTGTGTGACAAAGGTTATGGGTTCTCATGCGCCATTGTGGTGGTGGATTCTATTTCTCAAGTTGCCAGGAAAATCGTTCGGTCCTATGTCCTCTCGTGCCGTCTCTTCCTTCCTTCCTCAATGCCTTCCACGCCTCTCCGTTCCTCTTCCCCCCCCTCCCTCCTCTTCCCCACTTCCTTTTCGGCATCCCCCCACCTTCTCAGACACTCTCTCATCCGTAAGATCCATGGTGGAGAGTCGCTTCTCCCTCATTCCCAACAAGTGTGGTTTGAGATGCCTCAAATCATCCTTTTGTCTACCCCCCTCCCCCTCCCCCTCCTTCTCCCCTCCTCCCACACCCCTCCCGCCCTTCTCCCCCTCCCTCCCCCCCTCGCAGACTCCCTCTCGTCCCTGAGAGCCATGGTGGAGAGTCGCTTTGCCCTCATCCCCAACAAGTCGCTCCAGCAGCCTGAGATTCCAGGCGACCCCTGCGGTCCTGAATGCACCAAGGTGCTGCCTTCTGTACGGAAATTAGTTTCCTTATCCTGGGCTTAGCTCCGTAATGCGTGCACCACAAAAACGGGGTGAGACCCAGCAGGGGGTGGGACCCCAGCATAGGGTGAGCGTACATCACCTTCCCCCCACTCTCTCCCCCCCATCTTCCCCTTTCATTTTCCCTCACTCTTTGCTGAAGCTGGTGCATGAAGCGCTAGTTACTGAGAGCCACAAGCTGGAGCTCGTGTGGCCCACATTGGCGGACCAGCACCGTCACAGTGCCACACCCTTCCCCACTCTCCCCCCCATTTATTTCCCATGTTCTATGTTCCCCTCGCGTGTCTGTCTGCAAAAGCTGGTGCGTGCAGTGCCTGTGACGTATTGCCACAAGTTGGAGCTGTTCTGACTCTACCAGCTGTCCAGCACCTGCAGCCCCGTCCCCGCACTCTGTTCCCCCCACCTTCCCCTTCCATTCCCCTCTCCCTCCCTGCAGAAGCTGGTGCGTGCAGTGCCTGTGACTGAGGGCCACAAGCTGGAGCTGGTCTGGCCCACACCGGCCGACCAGCACCTGCACCGTGCCACCCCCTCTCGCTACCTGGGGCACCTCATTGGCCATGAGGGGCATGGTTCGCTGTTTGCTCTGCTCAAGAAGAAAGGTGAGAAGGGAAAGTGTGGGGAGAGGGGGAGGGAGGGGACAGGGGAGGTGGGACGTGGCAGGAGAATAGACCTGCACTGCTCTCTTTCTCCTGCGTCACGCGATCCACTTCGTGCATCGCATTCCCTTTGTCCCCCGTTGCGCCCCGCTTTTCACGCTTTTCACGCTTTTCACGCTTTTCCATGGCTGCTTCACCATTCCACCCTTCCAACTCATTCCTCTTCTGCCCTCCCCATCCTCCTCCTCTCTCTCCTCCGGTGTGCTGCACAGGGTGGGCCACGGCTCTGGGAGCGGGGCGCAGCCACAGCAGCAAGCACTATGCGTTCTTTGCTGTCAACATCGATCTCACTGACCTAGGCCATGGTAAGTGCTTCCTGCGTATCTGCACAGCAATCACACTACGATGCCCTCTTTGCTGAAGTTATTTTTCCTTACCAGCACCACTCTCGGAGCCCCTGCGCACCCGTCCTCCCTGCCCTTCTGCTGCCATCATGCACCAACCAGAGCACGCAATGGAGGTGGTCGCGCTGGTGTTTCACCCATCCCCCATGCCACCGTCACTAGCAGCACCCTCACTGCCCATGCCATGCCGCTCCCCTCCCATTCCGTCCTTCCAAAAACCAGAATGCGCATTGGAGGGTGGTGGAGCTGGTGTTTCGCTTTTGCCCCACACCATCCCTCACCAGCTGCATGCCATCCCATGCCCCGCCAATCCCACCCTCCGAATGAACGCAGAGCATGCAATGGAGGTGGTGGAGCTGGTGTTTCGGTACATCGGGCTCATTCAGAGTGGGGAAGGCATTCAAAAGTGGATATTCGACGAGGTAACGTGCCCACGGTTACTTATTGCATGACTGTTCCAGAACGTGGCCAGAAATGTCCCTCTCTCTCTGCAGTTCTCTCCCTCCTCCCATGCAATCTGCCCGCCAGCTGGCAGCAGTGTGCACCACCAGGTTCCGCTTACAGGACTCAGACTCTTCTCCATCACCCTCCTGATGCCCCACGCCCCTGTTCTCGCTCTCTCCCTCCCCATTCGTGAATCCACCAGCTCTCGCAGCAGCGTGCACCGCCAAGTTCCACTTCCAGGACTCACGGTCTTCCCCATCACAAGCCCTCATGCCCTTGTTTCTTGCTCTCTCCCCCGCTCTCTCAACCCCTCCGCTCCTGCCATGCCACAGCTGGCAGCGGTGTGCGCCACCAAGTTCCACTTCCAGGACAAGCAGCAGCCCTTCTTCTACACGTCCGCCATCGCTGCCGGCATGCAGGTGAGTCACGCCATGCGGCTGTGCTCTGTGTCCGTGTGCTCATGCGAAAGCAGCAGCTTTTACCTCCGCCATCGCTGCTGGCATGCACCTAATCCATGTGGTTCTCGCCAAATGTGTCGATTCATCTTTGCTTACGGGCAAGTAGCACGTTCCTCTCGGCCTTTCAAACTTCGAGCTCCCATTCTTCTCCTTTGGCCTTCGATTCTTCTCCATTTCTTCTCTGCAATCTCTAGTCCTTCCCTTTTCCTCCCCCTCTCAGCTGTACCCGCGTGAGGACTGGCTGGCAGGCGCCTCTCTGCCGCGAGACTTTGACCCCCATGCACTGGCTGAGATGGCCAGAGCGCTTACTCCCGACAACGTGCAGTGAGTGATGTGTGGCGTGTGCTGTTAGCGCAGTATGCTGTGGAGTGAAAGAGAAGGGGGGAAAAGGGGGGGAAGGGAGGATCTGGATGCACGCCATTAAAAGTCTAATTCTCTGAGTTTTTTCCAAGAAAAATCCGTAAAAAATACCACTGGGAAATAGTACATGTTCACATCACACAATGAGCAGTTTGGTCGCTCTACTGGGAGGAGCCCAATGGATGCACCTCCGTTCGTCCATCCCCTTCCCCTCCCCCGCCCCTTCTGTCCCTTTCGTCACCTCCCCCCCTTCACACAGAGTCTTTTGGCTGTCGAAGCAGTTTGAGGGGGAGGCAACGGAGGAGGAGCGGTGGTACAAGACAAAGCACTCCGCCCAGGCCATTCCGGATGACTTGTTGCAGGTGATGGGCGGGCGGCAGCGGGCGGCCAACGAGTGGGTTCAAGGGGGAGGCAGCAAATGGGTGGCATGGGGGAAGCGGTAGCTGGGGAATACATTGAATGTGTAAGGCCAAGTGTGGGGAAGCAGTGGCTGGGGGGGGGAATGTTTGAGTCAAAGTCTTGCCGCCTGATAGATTGCACGATGCACTTATGGCGTGCGAGCAGCAGCTCGCACAATGCACTCCAACTATTGCTGCTTCCACTTATGGCGTGCGAGCTGTTTGTCGTCCATCATTATCCGCCCCTTCTCTCATGCCCCTTCTCTCGTGTCATGCTCCTCGTGTTCCCCCTTCCCCTGTGCCTTTCCTCTTCCCCTGTGCCTTCCCTCTTCCCCTGTGCCTTCCCCTTTCTATGGCAGCGGTGGAAAGCAGCATCCAATGCCGTGACTCCTCTTCCTCCTGCTGCTCCTGCTGCTGCGGTGGCTGCTGCATCCACCTCTACTGCTGCTGCTGCTGCTGCAGCATCCAGCAGGGATGCTGCCCTTGCTCCTCAGGCTAGTGCTGCTGGCTCGGATGGAAGTGCCTGCGATCTGCATCTGCCAGCTCCCAACGAGTTTGTGCCCACCGACCTTGAAGTCCTAACTCAACCTACTGGCAAGGTGCGTCGCTTATCCCACTGGCAAGGTGCGTCGTTTATCCCACTGGCACGGTGCACGGCAGGCTGCATTGGAGGGGTGAGAAAGCACTGCCCCTGCATCTCCAGTTGTCGATATCTTCACACTTTCCCGCTCCTGACTGCTGCTCTACCTCGTTCGCGCTCCACCTTCCGTTGTTCCTGTTTTCTCACGTGCCACCCACGAGACGCCCATGCTGTGCCTGTGGCACAAGCCAGACACCCTCTCTGCTCTCCGCAAGGCTGTCTGACATGCTGCCACACATCTCCCCCCTACCCCTTCCCCCCCCCCCCCTCTGATTGATCTGCAGGTGTCTTCCCCCACAGTGATCCACGAGACGCCCATGCTGCGCCTGTGGCACAAGCCAGACACCCTCTTTGGCCTTCCCAAGGCTGTGCTCTTCCTGCAGCTCGCCTCTCCTGCTGCCTACACCTCCCCCCGCTCTGCCCTCCTCACGCGCCTCTTCGCCTCCCTGCTGCAAGACGCCCTCAACGCATATGGTACGCCTTGACAGCAGGGTGTGCCCTCTCTTCGTCGTTTGGCAGACTTTAGTATGGTCTTAATAGGGCGGTCGCTGTCATCTCTTGGCAGCCCTTCGTTTCTTTCCTTCTGGCTGCTTGTGTGCTTCATTCTGCACAGGGTTTCATCCCATGCCGTTAGCCATGACTAGACTTCTATCACGCGGTTTTCATTCTGCACAGGGTTTCCTCCCATGCCGTTAGCCATGACTAGACTTCTATCATGCGGTTTTCATTCTGCACATGGTTTCCTCCCATGCCCGCCTAGCTTTGTCTCCCTTTCACCCACCCTCGTCTTTCCCCATCCCCCTGCCTTCTCGTTCCCATTCCCCTCCCGCTGCTTCCCCTGTCTCCTCCCCAACCAACACCCCGTGCCACCACCTGCAGCTTATGACGCTGAGATCGCAGGGCTCAACTATTCCATCGTCCCAAGCGTCCACGGCATTCAGGTAACCGGCAAATCTCTTCCCCTATTCAACAGGCCGTATCAATATGTGGCTCCTGGTGCCAGCAGGTAGGTCACGGGAAATCTATGCGCTGTTGGTTCTGCAGCTAGCATGGCGCCGCTTAGCCCCTCACATATTCCCCTCCTGCAGTTTCACCCACCTGCAGCAGTCAGCACGCGGTCATTGAGTCCACTGGAAAACAGTTCCTCGTTTCGCCCCCTCCGCAAGTGTCAGAGTGAGGTTATTGCCGCGAGCTGCTGGTGCTGGTGGCAATAACCCCACTCGTGCCAGCACCGGATAATCACTGTTGCATTGCATGCTCCCGTTGCGTCTTTTGCCTTATCAACATTGCATATCCCCTGTGCACTCTTCTCCCTGTTGCTCTCTCCACTTTATCTGCAGATCTCAGCGTGGGGTTACAGCCACAAGCTGCTGGTTCTAGTGACCAAGATCATCGACCACCTCGTCTCATTCACTGTCGATGCTGACCGCTTCCATGTCATCAAGGTGAGCTGCCACGTCATCAAGGTGATCGTCCATGGCAGCATCGTGTATTGATGTCTTTTGAGGCGCCTAAAAAATGTTCCATGCAGCATAGCATTCGCCCATTTCGAAGTGGTTGCGGAGTGCTGTGGTCCTCGTCCCCACACTCCCCTCACTCCTCTCACTCCCCACACTCCCCACACTCCCCACACTCCCCACACTCCCCACACTCCCCACACTCCCCACACTCCCCACACTCCCCTCACTCCCCTCATCCATGCCTCGTTCTTCTTTCTCCACAGGAGAAGGAGCAGCGGGAGTTTGAGAACTTCCGCTATGACCAGCCATACGCGCAGGCGCTCTACTCCGCCTCCGTGCTGCTCGCCCACCGCCGCTGGCACTTCTCCGACTACCTTGCTGCGCTGCCCGCCCTCGAGCCCGCCCACCTCTCTGCGTTTCTCCCCTCGCTGCTCTCCCATGTCTCCCTTGAGCTCTTCGCCTCAGGTGCCCCTTCTTTCTCTGCTTACTGGCTTTAATATCAGAAGAGTTTCTTGTTCTGTTTTGTCTGACCAGGGACTTTCTTCATTCTCCAGCGCCAATGCGCCTTCCTCTTTCTTCCTGCCACTTCCTAAGTTGGCACTTTACGCCCATTCCAGTCGCGTAAACGGACAGTTACGTGTACGTTTACGTTTGTTTACACGTAAGTTTACGTAAAGTTGTATGGGCAGGGCAAAAAAAAAACGCGGAAAAAAGAAAAACGCGAAATCGGAAGCTACGCAGCCTGTATTAGGTGTGAATGCCGGTTGCAACGTGGTGTATTTGCCGGGACTAGGCCTAGAAGATTTCCGCAAGCGCGGACATGTTTAGCCGCCGACACACCGAGCGACCAATTGGTAGCACTGGTGTATCCAGCGACGGATGCCTCAAACTCTGAGGTGGCGGATTAGGAGCAAAATTGTCAAGCGTGAGAGAGTAATAGTGATTTCGCTCCAGGATTACCAAGGGACGTGGGCGCTGGATCCATGGCAGGCGGGGAGGAGGGGGATTGGGTATAATCTACTTCGACTAGGCTATGTGGATTGGCTTAGGTAAGTAGTAGTGCTAGGTTTCCGATGACGGGGAGATCTGTTGGTATTTGGGGAGGCGAGGATGTCAGATGCTGTTCATAGGAAGCTCTGCGGGGTGCATTGCGAAACTTGCTTCCTGACGAGTTGGAGCTTCGCCACACTTGCGACGAGTTGGGAATCGGAATGTTCACTGGAATGAGGGCGCATTCCTAGCGGGTGTCAAAAGCGCGTGTCTGGGAACTTTGTGTCAGATCTTGCCCCTGAGATCCGACACGAGGTGTAAAAAATTGCAGGCAGTGTGAAAAACTTTCTAGCAGACCGTAAACGTAGAAGCCTTTTTGGGCCCACGTACGTAAACGTAACTTTACAACGTAAACTACCGTAAACGTAAACCAACGTAAACGTAAGGTGCCAACTTAGGCCACTTCCCATTCAACCCACTCCGGCCTCACCCCTCCACGCTATGCCCCTCCTCCCCACACCCCCCCCACAGCTTTCTGCCCAGCCCCCCCCCCCATCTCTCTTCCTACTTCCCACCGGCTCCCTTACCCCCCCCCCAATGTACTCTCGGGTGTGTTCTTAAGAAATGTTGATTCCGTTTCCTGGTTCCCCAGGCAACATCGCCCCCACAGCAGCAGTGGCCTTCGCCCAGGACTCGCCCGGTTCCACTCCAGCCCTCTCGCAGCAACGCTGCCCCCCGTGCAGTCGAAGCGCCCAGAGCTGCACCAAACCATCTCTTCCTCCCCGCTCCCAATCCCCAATCCCCCCCCTCCAGGCAACATCGCCTCCACAGCAGCAGTGGCATTCGCCGAGGAAACAGAGGCTCGCCTGCGCTCCAGCCTGCTGGCAGCAGCGGTGCCCCGGTGCTATTGCAGCGCCCAGAGCTGCGCCCAAACATCTCCCCCTCCCCCTCCCCATTCCTCTATTCCCCCCTCCAGGAAACATCGCACCCACAGCAGCAGGGGAAACATATGCCGGGTTCCGCTCCAGCCCGCTGGCAGCAGCAATGCCCCCCGTGCCGTCGCAGCGCTCAGAGCCGCGCCCAAACATCTCCCCCTCCCCCATCCCCACTCCCCCATTTCCGCCTCCAGGCAACCTCGCCCCCACAGCAGCAATAGCCTTTGCCCAAGAGACCGAATCTCGCCTGCGCTCCAGCCCGCTGGCAGCAGCAGTGCCCCCCGTGCCGCCACAGCGCCCAGAGCTGCGCATGGTGCGGCTGGGAGACAGCAGCGCTGCCGTGCTGGCTGCTGACAACCTGAACCCTGAGGACGAGAACTCTGCTATCGTTTTCTATCTACAGGTCAGAGGGTCTGGGAGAGGAAGAGGTGAGGGGAAAAGGTTAGGTCAATATCAGGAGGCCAGAACTGCGCACGCTGCGGCTTGGCGTGGGGAGTGGTACTCTGCTGGCTGCTGACAACCTCAACCCCATTACCCCGCTATCGTTTTCTACCGAAAGGTTAGTCGGACAAAAGGAAAAGAGATGAAGGGATCTTTTTATTTTCAGAGGCCAGAGGTGTGCATGGTGCGGCTGGGAAACGGCAGTGGTGCCGTGCTGGCTGCTGATGATCCCGAGGACGAAAGAGAGGTGGAAAGACATAGATGCCGGGGAATCAGAGGCCAGAGCTGTGCACAGTCAACACTTCCGTGCTCCAGGTGACACTACCCCCTGTGACGCTACCCCCGTGCCACAACCCCCCGTGCCACAACCCCCCGTGCCACAACTCCCCGTGACACTACCCTCTGTGCCACTACCCCCCGTGCCACTACCCTCTGTGCCACTACCCCCCGTGCCACTACCCTCTGTGCCACTACCCCCCGTGCCACTACCCCCCGTGCCACTCCCCCCCTGTGCCACTACCCCCCGGGCCTCTACCCCACGTGCTACCCCCCCCCTGTGCCACTACCCCTCGTGCCACTACCCCTCGTGCCACTAACCCCCCATGCCACTACCCCCCGTGCCACTAGCCATGTGAGGTGGCTGGCCAAGACATGAACGTTTGCAGCCCTCACAGGTGGTCTTGGTGGGTGAACCCATGTCGACCATATGGTATGTGGGGTGTCACCCATCACAGGATGATAGAGATATAAATATTTTTTTACAAGGGGAAAAGGAGTTGAGGGTGACAGTCTGTGACTTTCTTCCCATCTGCAGCCATTTCTCCATCCTCCACCTTCTCTCACCCCTCTCTACCTTTGCTCACCCCTGTCGACCTTCGAATGCTACCGCAGGTGTGTCAGGATGGCGAGACAGCCCTCCTCCCTGCAACAGCGGACAGCACAGGGGATGATGGAGAGGGCAAGGCAGAGGGAGCGGCGGAGGGTGGGGTCGCAGGAGACGGAGAGCGGAGCAACGGGACCTGTGGGTCAAGTGGGAAGGCAGGGGGAGAGGGGGGGCAGGGAGCGCGTGTGCAGGGAGTGAGTGAGGGGGAGGGGGTGCGGGTGCGGGCGCACGTGGTGGCACAGCTGCTGGTGCAGGTGGTGGAGAGGGACGTGTTCTACGAGCTGCGCACGGTGCAGCAGCTGGGATACATCGTCTTCCTCATGGCACGGTAAGTTCTGTGCCTGGTATGTGTGTCACGTGCCATGTGGCGGAATGCCTGGCCAGTGGTGGCTTGGCTTGTGGTGCCACAGCATCCGGGGCAGCTGCTGGTGCAGGTGCTGGAGAGGGACGTGTTCTACGAGCTGCGCACTGTGCAGCAGCTTGGATACATTGTTTTCTCATGGCACGGTAAGTGCTATGCCTCTTTTGCAAAGGTGGGTGTGCCACCTGCCATGCGGCGACATGCATGGTATGTGGTGCCACAGCTTCTTGCGCAGCTGCAGGTGCAGGTGCTGGAGAGGGGCGTGTTCTACCGTGCGTAAGTATGCCATGTGGCATCCATGTGGTGCCACAGCTGCTGGTGCAGTCTATTGGGGTGAGACCCGGGGGGGTGAGATCCGGGAGGGTGAGACCCGGTGGGGTGAGACTGGGGGGGGTGAGAGCCACTGGGGTGAGACCTTTTTTACCCGCTTTCTTCCAACCAGAATCTCCCGTTACTACTTCCACTTTGCCCGCCGCTGCTCTTTGGACCAAATCTCCTAACCATCCCTCTTCCACTGCCTCCCTTGTCTTCCTGTCCTCCCTGTCCCCCCAGCAATGAGAACGCGGTGGATGGCATCACGTTCATCATCCAGTCAAACCCCCCAACTCCCGCTAAACCCCCAACTCCCTCCTCTTCTACCGTCCCCCTGTCCTCCCTGCCCCTCCAGCAACGAGAATGCGGTTCACGGCATCACATTCATCATCCAGTCAAACGTCAAGGCAAGTCCTTCCTCTCCCCCTATTCCACTCCTCTTGCTTTGCCACACCCCATCTGCCCTTAACCTGCATGGCTACTTGCTACACCTGCTCCCCACCACCGCTGCCCACTGGAACTATGTCCGCGGATTTGCATACACGACTGCTCTTCCTTCTTGCTAAAACTGCTCCCTACTGCCGCTGCTCACTGGAAGTGTGTCCGCAGATCTGCGTACACGACTGCTCTTCCTTCTTGCTAAACCTGCTCCCTACTACCGCTGCTCACTGGAAGTGTGTGCGCAGATTTGCGTACACGACTGCTCTTCCTTCTTGCTAAACCTGCTCCCTACTGCCGCTGCTCACTGGAAGTGTGTCCGCAGATCTGCGTACACGACTGCTTTTCCTTCTTGCTAAACCTGCTCCCTACTTCCGCTGCTCATTGGAAGTGTGTCCGCAGATTTTCGTACACGACTGCTTTTCCTTCTTGCTAAACCCGCAGATCCGTGTCTCTCCCCTTTTCCGCCATACGGTGCAGTCAACTGGCGACCTGGACGGGTGGGTGGAGGCACTTCTGCAGGCTGCTGAAAGCAAGCTGTCATCACTCCCCTCCCCCCACTCAAGCTGTCATCACTCCCCTCCCCCCACTCCCTCCCCTCTCTTTCTGCCTCCCCCCCCTTCTCCTTGCCCTTATGTGCCTCGTTCCCTCTCGCCAATCTGCAGTCTGCCTATGACCTGGACGGGCGGCTGGAGGCATTCCTGCGGGTAGCTGAGAGCAAGGTGTCCTTACTTCCCTTTATCTCTCTCCTCTCGTTCTCTCCTTGCCCATTTTCCGCACCCCCCCCCCCCCACCACCACCACCACCCCCACCACCACCCCCACCACCACCCCCACCGCCAATCTGCAGTCTGCCAGCGACCTGGACGGGCGGGTGGAGGCATTTCTGCAGGCAGCTGAGAGCAAGCTGGCGACCATCAGCGAAGAGGAGTTCCAGGTGGGCTGGGCTGAGAGAAAATGTGAGGATGGCATTTTCTGTCTGATTCAAAGGTAACTGAGAGCAAGCTGGCTGACATGAGTGACGAGGAGTTCCAGGTGGGCGTTTTTTCTTGTTTTCTTCTGTTTCTGCCCTGGACCTTCCATCTCGGTTCCATTTCGTCACACCCCATTAGTCACACGTGGCACGGAAAGAAAGAAGAATAAGGCTTGTGAGTGTACTACCCCTCCCGCCCACCCCTTCAGATGCATGTGGCAGCACTGGTGGCGAAGAAGCAGGAGCGGAAGAGGAGCCTTGTGGAGGAGGCGAATGTGATGTGGAAGGAGGAAGAAGAGCATGACTTGTGTTCTGTTTCACACTCTTGCTGGCCTTTGACCCCATTGACCGTGTCACCCCTCCAGACCCATGTGGTGGCGCTGGTGGCTAAGAAGCAGGAGCGGAAGAAGAACCTGGTGGAGGAGGCGAATGCGATGTGGAAGGAGATAGACGACGCCACGCTGGCCTTTGACCGCGTTGACAAGGAGGTAATGCTGACCTTTGACCGCGTTGACCAGGAGGTAATGCTGGCCTTTTACCGTGTTGACCAGGAGGTAATCATGGCCTGTTCCCGCCCCTGATGCTGATGGCCCCAATGCTTCCGCCCCCAACTTTCTGCCCAAGGTTTCACTCCCAAGGTCTCAACCTCCCCAATTCTCGCCCTCCACCACCCCGAAGTCTTTCGCTTGTGCTGCTTTTTCTTGCTTTGTTTGCTCCCCACACCTTCTCACCCTCCACATCTTTCCCCCCCTTCCTCCCTCCCTCAACTCCCACCCAATCCCCCTTCCCCTCCCCCCCAAACCCCTGCCCCCCCCCAAATCCCCCTCCCCCCTCCCATTCTCCCCCCACCCATTCTCCTCCTCCCTCCTCCCCCCCCCATCCACCAGGTGGCGGAGCTGCGACTGCTGCGCCCATCCCACGTGGCGCATTTCTTTGCCACCGTGGTGAGGCAAGGCGCTCCCAGCAGGAGGCTTCTGAGTATCCAGGTAAGGCGTGGGTTCAGGGAGGAGAGAGAGAACCCTAGTCACGGGTGTGGAGAGTGTCTTCTGTGTACGCTCTTGGTGCTGTGCACCTGCCTTCACTCAAGCACTCATGCTTGCTTCCAACGCTGGGGCTTGATTGTAATTCATGGTGATTGTGCGACTCCGTCCCATTGCTACTACAGGTGCAGAGGCATGAGAAGGGAGCGCCTGGGGAAGCAGCCACAACCTGCGCCGTGGAAAACGCCCCCAAGCCTGCTGTCAATGGTTCAGCCGGTGCTGCTCCTGTCTGTGATGCTAACTTGGAAAAAGGCGAAGCAAATGACACCGGTAGCACAAGCAAGGAGGGGGCAAAAGAGGTGGAAGCTACATCAAAGGACAAGAGGGAGGTGATTGAAAACATTTATGATTTCAAGCGCACCCAGGCTCTGTATCCGTCACTCAAGGGAAGGCCACTTCCGCCTTCCATTGTATCATCATCATTGTAAGCCTGGTCGATTGCCAATTTAGTGTTCGTATTCAAGCCCGCTTCCTTATGCTGGCTTTATGTTCTTATACGTTAATTCATAGATGCTATCTTTTCACTCGTAACAATTGATGAAATTTCTCTCATGGGCGTGATCGCTTGAACAGTGACTTTAGCCGCTCGTTCCTCTGCTTATGTGCATGGCCCGAATCGGGTCACTCCATCCAGCGAGGCAAGTACCTCTTCGCAAGTGGGCCGAATCAGGGTATAATCATGCAGGCATGATGGGGGTACACCTAGCCCGCGGGGATATCGCAGACTAGGTGTATTAACTAATGCTAGTTCGTCATTGGTTAACGACAACACTCCGGTCATCGTTAGCAATGTTACCACGCTACCAAGCCATGCCTTGCTGAGTTCAGCATTACAGCGCGGCAAGTAGGCCCGCACGAGTGGGTAAATCTGCGGC
Organism: Closterium sp. NIES-67; assembly: GCA_027943415.1. Taxonomy (NCBI): domain Eukaryota; kingdom Viridiplantae; phylum Streptophyta; class Zygnematophyceae; order Desmidiales; family Closteriaceae; genus Closterium; species Closterium sp. NIES-67. Next base: position 130,472 of record BQMB01000373.1, on the reverse strand, counting down.
TAAAATGGGCGTGCGCTGCCTCGCTGGCGTCCAGCACATGGATCCACTTTCCACTCTGGTGTCGCGAAAAGCAGGGAGTGAGGGACCTGCGACACGATCCTTTGATTGAATGTTGGCTTGGGTGGGCGGAGGGAGGCTGGTGGCACTCGCGGCTCCCATGTGAGTGGGATGAGTGACACAACAGCGAGGGTGGCAGGGAGGGTTTCGGAAGCCAGGTCATACTAATTTCGAGAAACGCTGAATGTAGTGCTCCCCGGATACGGATGGTTCAAAGAAATCCCTTTTCCCGCTACACTCTCCCTCGTAAAGTATGCATTCAGCCGATAATAATCGACCCTAAGCGGTCTCTATTGGATTTGTAAACGAGTGTGGGTAAGTTTAATGAAGACCCAAGGATTCGGCTAATATCGTTAACATATACCCCCTCAGCATCCATGGATGGGATCGCGTCGCACCAACCAGTTCAGCAGCAGCAAAGCTCGATCCCCTGCGGTAACGAACGCGACTTGGGTCAGCGCAGGTCGTTCCGCTCCACGGTTTCACTTGCTTGGATGATGGGCCCAGTCAGCCAGTCAGTCAGTCAGTCACCTCCCCTGGTGCGCGACCCTCCCCCTCCCCCCCCTCCCCTCCCCTCCCTTCCCCCACGCCTCCTCTTCCTCCCCCCCCTCCTCTCCACCCCCCGTCCCTCGTCCCCCCTCCCCTCGTGCCCCCCAACACCCCCTCTAATCCTCCTCTCGTTCCTCGCCTCAACTCGTTCCAGCCTGGATTCCACGACTGTCCCCCCTGGTCGCACATTATCCTCGCCACACGACGTGATACGTCCCACCTGACGCGGAAAAACGAGGACGAGCTTGTGTGTCCATCCAGTTGCCCACCGACGTGCGACTCGATCGAAACCGAACCGAGAGGGGGAGGGGAGGGATGGCTCTCATGGCATCGCAGTCACAACGCGTTTCCTTCCCCCCCATTGACGGGGATCCAAAAGCACTTTTCCCAGCTGTCCGTGGGTTCATCCAGCGTTTTATACCGACTCAAGCCGATCTTCCCTCGTCAACACCGTCGCCATCACACACATCACAGCTAAGACACGAGTGATCTCCCAGCTAGTCGCGGACGTTCCTTCGCAGACCCAAGAGTCTTGGTTGCCGCAGATATTACTCTCAAACTTTTCCGTTCACGGAAGCCGGTGTCAGTCTCTCTTTCGTGCGCACACTGCATTCGTTAGCCAGCCAACCGTACGCTCTTGCCGCAGCAGGAAGCAGGCAGCAAGGAGAACGGAAGAGAACCAGAGAGGGCGAGAAAGAGGATAGACGAGATCGAGAGCAGCGAGCGAGCAGGGGGAACCAGAGAAGCATGGAGCCGTTTTTCAGCAGCGACTGTCGCGAGATCCTTATAGCCGTCGATAACAGCGAAGGTGAGCATCCACCGTCCATCATTACCGTGGTTATCGCGGCGCTGTCTCGCTCGCCATATGTTCCGCTGACTCTCCCCTCACTCGCACGGCGCTCTTTATCGCTCACCAAGTTACCCGCGAGATCCGTTCTCGCAGAGTCGGAGCTGGCGTACAGCTGGGCTCTCTGCGTGGCTGTTCGCCCACTGTTGCTCATCCTGCCAGCCTGCTGCTGTATTTCCCTACCCCCTGCTAAATCGTGCGATCCGTGCGATCGTGCGATCGTGCGATCCGTGCGTGCAGGATGGGACCTGGCGTTCAGCTGCGCTGACTCCCCTCCTCGGTTGCTCACCATGTTACCCTGTTACGCTCTAAAGCCCTTGCCGCTTCTACTACCCGCCGATCCGTGGCCGCAGGATCGGAGCTGGCGTTCAACCGGGCTCTCCGCGTGGCTGACTCCCCCCCTCGGCTGCTCATCCTGCTACCCTGTTTTGATCCTGCTGTTCTTGCGGTCGTGCGATCCGTGTCTGCAGGATCGGAGCTGGCTTTCAACTGGGCGCTCCGGAATTACTGCAAACGGCACGACCACGTGCGGCTCATACACGTCGTCAGAAATTTCAACGGTCAGTGGCCGCTCCCTTGCGTTGCCGTTTTCCCTCACCGCCTTGCCTTCCTTCCCTCACCGCCTCGTCACATCCTTGGCTACATCGTAACATCCCTCTTCCCCCCCCTCCCCCCCCTCCCCCCCCACAACCCCCCAACCCCCCCTCCCTGCCCCCCCTCCCCCAGACGCCATCGGCTCGCTCCCAAAGGAGGCGATTTCGTGTTTGGAGCAGCAGGCGATGACGTCAGCGCGCGCCGTCGTTGAGAAATACATGCGCCGATGCGCCCACGCCGATGTAAGCCGCGCCCTCCGCCTCTCCCCCTCGCTCCCGTCCCCCCTCGCGCCCACCCCGATGTAAGCCGCGAGCTGCCCCGTTCCACCCGCCCGCTTTGCTGTTTCCCTCCAGCTCCCCGCGCGCCCCATTCTCCCGACCGCCCCGTCCCCCGATCGCCCCGTCCCCCCGATCGCCTCCGCGCTTTACTGTCCCTTGTGCCCCGGTTCTCTCTAATCCCATCCTCATGGATCAGCGCGACATGTTGCCTAAGACCGGACCTGAGACGCCTCTAAATGACGTGTAGCGGATTGGTCTTAGCTTAATCCTTCTCCCATCCTGGCGCCGCGTGACGTGGTATTGCAGGTGGACTGCGATTGGCGGATAGCGTGTGGCGACGAGAGGGACCTGATTTGCCGGGAGGTGATGCGCGTGTGCGCTGACGTGCTCATCGTTGGGACCAGAAGCCTGCCGCCTGTGAAAAAGTGAGTGCCTCTCACAAGGTTCGTTTCTGGTGTACAGCCCTCGAAACATCAAGTGATGTGTGCGCTGGAGCCTGACGTGCTCATCGTTGGGACCAGAAGCCTGCCCCCTGTAAAAAAGTGTCTGTCAAAATGAGTGTTTCTCAAAAGGTTCGTTTCTGCTACATGGCCCTCGAAACATCAAGTGATGCGGGTGTGCGCTGACGTGCTCATCGTCGGCACCAGAAGCCTCCTGCCCGTAAGAAGGTGAAAGGCCCGGCTTAGAATCCCTTGCTCTCAGCCTTCCTCTCCCCTTCCCCCTGCTGCCCCCCCTCCCCCGCCCTCTCATTTACCTGCCAGCAACATCACTACTCTCCCTTCATACCAGTGCCAGTGCCTGTCCCCCCTTCCCTCCCATGCAGAGCTCTCCTTGGCTCCGTCAGCGAATTCTGCGCCCACCACAGGTCAGCCTCCCAGCAGCCTCTCTCAATCACCCCTCCTTGTTCTCATTCTGTCATCTCACTCTCACCTCTGCAATCCCCCTTCCTCTGTTGCTGCTCTGCCCTGTCATTCCCATTCTGCCGCTAAATCCCTGTGGTATCTTCCTCTCTGTTCCCCTCCACATCTCCACATGCCTCTCACTTCCCCTGCCAGTGCATGTCCCGTCATCATTGTGCGCCCCAAGGAAACCAAGCCGGAGCTTCTTGCTGCACAGTGATACATAGGCAATCTAAGCTAGGGTAGAGCAATGATACCATGAAGGGAGAGTAATGTTGCTGGTTTGATATTGAATGATAAGTGTAGGCCTACTGACTGCACTTCATGCAGTCCCACAAATCCTCATGTAAATTTAAATGACGTCAAAGAGACGTACCAGTACTACCAGAGTGATTGTCACTGAAATATGTCGGTATAAGCAATTCCAGAAGATGTATCTACATGTCAAACATATATATTTGTCATGTTTGTATAGACTGTATAGGGTCACCTCTTAGAGGGTACAACACTTAGGTATATCTGTGTGTACTCTCTCTCTACCAACATTCAATTCTCTGATTTTGATATGGTATCACGCGTAGGTTAGGATCCCCCCCCCCACCTACCGCTTCCGCTCGCTCCCCCCCCTAGCTAGGCCCCGCCGTGCCTCGCCCCTAGCCCCGTCGTGCCCCTAGCCCCGTCGCGACCCCCTGGGCCCCGTCGCGCCCCTCCTGGGCCTCGTAGCGCCCCTCCTGGGCCCCGTCGCGCCCCTCCTGGGCCCCGTAGCGCCCCTCCTGGGCCCCGTAGCGCCCCTCCTGGGCACCGTCGCGCCCCCCCTGGGCCCCGTAGCGCCCCTCCTGGGCCCCGTCGCGCCCCTCCTGGGCCCCGTAGTGCCCCTCCTGGGCCCCGTAGCGCCCCTCCTGGGCCCCGTCGCGCCCCTCCTGGGCACCGTCGCGCCCCTCTTGGGCCCCGTAGCGCCCCTCCTGGGCCCCGTCGCGCCCCTCCTGGGCCCCGTAGCGCCCCTCCTGGGTTCCGTCGCGCCCCTCCTGGGCCCCGTAGTGCCCCTCCTGGGCCTCGTCGCGCCCCTCCTGGGCCCCGTCGCGCCCCCTCCTGGGCCCTGTACCGCCCCTCCTGGGCCCCGTAACGCCCCTCCTGGGCCCTGTAGCGCCCCTCCTGGGCCCCGTCGAGCCCCTCTTGGGACCCGTCGCGCCTTCCGGCCCCGTCGCGCCAGCCCGGCCCCGTCGCGCCCGCCCGGCCCCGTCGCACCCTACCCGGCCCCGTCGCACCCGCCCGGCCCCGTCGCACCCGCCCGGCCGCCGTCCCGCTCGCCCGGCCCCGTCGCACCGGCCCGGCCCTGTCGCACCCGCCCGGCCCCGTCGCCCCAGCCCGGCCCCGTCGCGCCCGCCCGGCCCCGTCGCCCCGGCCCGGCCCTGTCGCACCAGCCCGGCCCCGTCGCGCCCGCCCGGCCCCGTCGCCCTCGCCCGGCCCTGTCGCACCTGCCCGGCCCCGCCGCGCCCGCCCGGCCCCGTCGCACCCGCCCGGCCCCGTTGCACCGGCCCGGCCCCTGCGCTCGCCCCTGCCCCGGCCCCGTCCTCCTCACTGGTACGGTCCCCCCCCTCCCCCCGCCCTGCACTGCCCTGCACCGTACCGCCCCGCACCACACTGTACTGCCTTGCACCGCACTGCACCGAACTGCACCGCACTGCACCGCACTGTACCGCACTGCACGCACTCCACCTTGCTGCACTGCCCTGCACCGCACTGCACTGTTCCTGATGGCGGCGGAGCTTCGCTTCGACGCTGAAGGCCAGCCTCTGGAGTTCGAGGCGTGGCTTGCCGACCTCCGCCGCCAACTCACTGGCCATCGGCAGGATGGTGAACCGCTTTCCGCACACCTTGACGGTACGCTCCCCTGCCCAGACCCCCCTGCTATTCTGTCCGCTGACCCCACACCCACTGAGCGCGAGTCTACTGCTGCCACTGCCCGTGCGCGCTCTGTCTGGCTTTCTCGCGATGCTGTCGCCCAGCTTGCCATTAGCAACGCCCTCCCCCCGTCCGAGCGCCCTCGCTTTAGGTCCCTCACTACTGCTCAGGCATACTTAGATGCTGTCATCCAGCGCTATTCCACCCCTCCGGTTGCCTCGGTGGGTCGCCTGATCCTCCCGATGCTCTTTCCTGACCTTGCATCTTTCCCCACTGTCTCTGACCTCGCTGCCCACCTGCACTCGATAGAGGAGACCTGGCGTGCCGCCTGCACTGACGCACAGCTTCGAGCCCACCAGCCGCCCATTACCTCTACCCTCTACCTGCTTGCCACCCGCCTCCCTGACCGCCTTGCTGTCGCCCCCGACCGCTTCCTTAGCATTCACCCCGCAGACCTCACCCTCACTGACTTTGTAGACACCCTGAATGTGATAGAGACCCGTCACCGCTCCATCGCCCAGGCGAGCGGTGTCGTGCCGGTCCCTATCTTCCAGGGTTGTGCCCCCGCCCAGTGTACCTTCTCCGACGGCTCTGTCGCAATGGCTGAGACTGCTGCTGCAGCGCAGTTTCGTTCGGGGAAGGGCCGCCGCCCCAAGGTTGGGCGCGGCGGAGGCGGAGGCGGGGGTGCGGGAGGGGGTAGTGGTGGGGTCGGGTTGTCTGGTGCTGGAGCGGACGAGGGGACCCTGCCCAGTCCAGCTGAGCCGCCGCCCCTGCAGTTGCAGCAGCCGCAGCAGCCGCCGCAGTCGCAGCCTTCGCAGCAGCCGCAGCAGCCGTCGCAGCCGCGGCAGCAGAGTGTCCTCCCGCCCGGGTGGCCCGGCGCTGGCGGTGGCCGGGCGCGTGGTGGTGTGCCGAGTGGTAGCTCTGGCGGCGGGCGCTGTCAATACCAGATCCAGACCGGTCCTCGCCGCGGCTTCGTTTGCGGTAAGATCGGTCACTCCACTCCCCGCTGTTTTCGTCGCCTGGACGACCACTTTCGTCAGCGCTTCGGCCCGTCGCCAGACCTCCCAGACTGGCACAGTTTGCTTAGTCGTAAGATTCAGATTTTTGATATGGACATGGATGCCATTGTTTCTGCTCTGCATGTGATGTATGCTGATGACTCTAGTGTGCTTCCAGCTTATTACTCACTGTTGCCTAGTGTAGGTGTCTCTAGCGTAGCCTCCCCTGCTGCGTCAGGCGTAGGATCCTCTGCTTTGTGTAGTCTTGGTGCTTCCGCCGTCGTTCCGTCGCCAGACGCCTCTGCTTCGCTTTCCTTCACCCTGGACTCTGGCGCTTCTCGGTGTTTCTTCCGCGACTCCACCACCCTGACGCCGCTTCCTGTTCCTGCTGCCGTTTCTCTTGCTGACCCCTCCGGCGGTCCGGTAGTCGCCCGTAGTTCCACCACCCTTCCCTGTCCGGCGGTTCCTTCGGGCACTCTCACAGGTCTGCATATCCCCTCGTTCTCCAGGAACGTAGTTGGTGTCGGCTGCCTCCAGGACCTTGGCGTCACCACTACGTTCCCTGGTCACGAGCGGTATGCTGTCTGTACCGAGGCCGCCACTGGTGCCCCCCTGTCCACGTTCCCCCGGGACCCGGTGTCCGGCCTGTTCACTCTGGACACCGTGACCCCCCCGGCTGGAGCGCTCACCCAGGTTGCTGCTGCCTGCTCCTGTCGGTCCCTCACTCACCCGACCCTCCTTTGGCACCACCGCCTAGGTCACCCTGCGCTCCCGCGTCTGCGTCACATGTCCCAGCACGGTCTTGTCCTTGGTCTCCCAGGTTCTCTCCCCGCGTTTCCCTCCTCCCCAGCCCCACCTTGCACGCCTTGTGTCGAGGGTCGGCTTCGCCGTGCCCCTCACTCCTCCTCGTTTCCCCCTACCGCCGCGCCGCTGCAGACCCTGCACCTGGACGTCTGGGGCCCCGCCCCCGTCCCTGGGCCGCGTCGAGAGCGCTACTTGCTTGTGCTCGCCGACGACTTCACTCGTTACACCACAGTCTTTCCCCTGGAGCGCAAGGCCGACGTGCCTGGCACTCTCATCCCCTGGCTTGTCTCTGCGCGTGTCCACCGCGGTCTCCCTGTCTTGCGTCTTCACTCAGACCGTGGTGGCGAGTTTGCCTCAGGTGTCCTTGGTCGCTTTTGTCGTGCGGAGGGCATCACCCAGACGTTCACCCTACCGGACTCCCCACAGCAGAATGGGGTCGCTGAGCGACGCATCGGTTTGGTCATGGAGGTGGCTCGCACCTCCATGATCCATGCCGGTGCACCCCATTTTCTGTGGCCGTTCCTCCCCGTCCCGCCCCCTCTGGTGCACCCCTCCTCCCCGTCCCGCCCCCTCTGGTGTGTCCCACGTCACCCCCCTTCCGTCGGTGGACACGGTTGAGGAGTATTCTGACTCTGGTGGCCCTCCTGTGCAGTCCTCCCCGGCTGCCCCTCCCCCGGCGTCCCCTCCCCAGTCCCCTCCTCCACCGCCTCTGCCGCCGCAGCAGCCTTCGTTGTCGCTGCCGCCGCCGCCGCCGCCGTCGCAGCACCTGTTCGCTGACTCTGGGGGTGCTCGTCCCGGTCGCCCAGGGGGTGGCCCCTCTGGGGTTGTTGGTGTGGAGAGTGTCGGTGGTAGCCGAGGAGCAGCTTGCGGTCCAGGTGTCGCCGTTGTGCCGCCGCAGCAGCAGTCCCCGCCGGTGTCCGGCCTTCGCCTGCTTGGCCTTCCGTCCCCCGACCCTGCGTCTGTTCCTCCCCGACCGTCTCCTCCTCTTCCTGTCTACGGCCCTGTTTTCCCTCCGCCGGACTCGTCCCCGGCCTGTCTCCCCCCTCGTTCCCCTCCTGTTTCCCCTCCCCTGTCTCCTGACCCGACTCCTCCGTCTCACGTCTGGTCTCACCGTCCCTCCCGTGCTCGTCCTGCCTCGCCTGTCTTGCGCTCCCACCCTATGTTGCTTCGTTCCCACGTGTCTCGTCCTCCCCTTCTGCCGTTGCCTCCTCCGTCCTCCCTTGTTGTTGCACCCCCCCCGCTGTCTGACTACCTTCGGCAGCTCGTCCCCTTGTTCCTCGGGTCCTTGCCTCTCTCGTTACCGACCCGTCCGTTCCGGTCTCGTGCCTTGACGCTCTTGTCGCTGCTGTCGCTGACTTCGCCTCTACCCGCCGCCTTGACTACGCTACTGCTCTGGTCTCTGACCCTGCCTGTCCTCCGTTTGTCGGGGGTGTTCCTGCCCTTGGCAGTGACGTCCTGGAGGACCGCCAGTTCGAGCTTGCTTTCCTCTCCGAGGCTGCTCCCCATCTCTGTTCCATGCTGCTAGTCCCTGAGGGTGACCCAGACGCTTTCGACATCCCGACCCCTCGCACTTACGCTGAGGCGACCTCGGGACCTTGAGCCTCTCAGTGGATAGCTGCCATGGAGCAGGAGATGGCATCTTGGAGATCCACCGGCACCTTCGTCGACGCAGTTCCCCCGCCTGGGGTGAACGTAGTCGATGGCCGCTGGCTCTTCAAGGTGAAGCGCCCTCCTGGAGAGCCGCCTGTGTTCAAGGCGCGCTACGTGACTAGAGGCTTCAGTCAGCGCGAGGGGGTGGACTTCTTCCAGACCTTCGCTCCTACCCCGAAGATGACTACTCTTCGGGTTCTGTTACACCTAGCTGCTCAGCGTGACTATGAGCTTCACTCCCTTGACTTCTCCACTGCCTTCCTTCAGGGCAGCCTAAATGAGCAGGTCTACTTGCGTTGCCCTCAGGGCTTTACTGGCACCTTCCCTCCTGGGACCCAGTGGCTCCTGCGGCGCCCCGTCTACGGCCTGCGCCAGGCTCCCCGTGAGTGGCACGACACTCTCTGTGCTACGCTTGCTGACCTGCAGTTCTTTCCGTCTTCTGCAGACCCTTCACTCTTCGTTCGTGCTGGCCAGACTCCGTTCTACATCCTTGTTTACGTCGACGACCTGGTCTTTGCCACAGCAGACAGGGACGCACTGGCCTCCGTGAAGGCAGAGCTGCTGAAGAGACACACGTGCACTGACCTTGGAGAACTGCGCCGCTACCTTGGCTTGTAGATCTCCAGGGACAGAGCATCGCGCACCATCACCCTGACTCAGTCACACTTGGTGCGCCAGGTCCTTCAGAGGTTCAGCCTTCAGTTTTCCTCTGGACAGACTCTCCGCTCCAGTGTCTGAGGAGTTGGTAGAGCCCAGCGGCCCCTACGCAGAGCTGGTGGGTTGCCTCATGTACCTGATGAATTGCACTCGCCCAGATCTCGCATACCCTCCCAGCATCCTGGCTCGTTTTGTGGCCACAGGCAGACACCGACCGCAGCACTGGTCTGCCGCTAAGAGGGTTTTGCGTTATCTTGCTAGTACATCGGGCATGGAGTTAGTGCTAGGAGGACGCAGGCCAGTGGTTCTTACTGGACACACAGACGCTTTGTGGGCAGACGACGCCGAGACACTCAGGTCTACCCAGGGCTACTGCTTCAGCCTTGGCTCAGCTGCCGTCTCGTGGAGAGCTACCCGCTCCTCGTCTGTTGCCCAGTCCAGCTGTGAGGCTGAGATCTACGCTGGTGCCATGGCGGCACAAGAGCTCCGTTGGCTGACCTTCTTGCTCACTGACTTAGGTGAGCGGCCTAGCTCTGCCCCGGTCCTGTTCGCTGACAACAGGGCCATGATCCTCCTGTGTCAGGAGCCTCGACTCGAGGGCAGAGCGAAGCACATTCAGCTGCGGTACTTCCTCCTGCGTGAGCTACAGCAGCGACGTCAGGCTCGCGTAGTACACTTGGCCTCAGGTGCCAACACGGCTGATATCTTTACGAAGGCGCTTGCGCCTAAAGATCATCAGCGGCACTGTGTACAGCTTGGTCTAGTTCCTGTAGCCTCTCACTTGCTAGGATCTTGACTTTGTACTGTCCTTTATATGTATCCTCAAACTGGACTTGTGTCCTCTCCCAGTGGCTGGACTAGTAGTGCCGCCCTGCTCTTGCTCTTACCCTGTTTGTACTCCTTCTGACTGGTCTCTCAGACCCTTGTCTCAGAGGTTGGACTAGTAGTGCCGCCCTGAGCTGCTTGTTTAGGACGTTCCCCTATGCGGTCTAGGGGGTGTGTCAAACATATATATTTGTCATGTTTGTATAGACTGTATAGGGTCACCTCTTAGAGGGTACAACACTTAGGTATATCTGTGTGTACTCTCTCTGTACCAACATTCAATTCTCTGATTTTGATACTACATTGTATGGTACCGTGAATAGAGGTGAACTGAGTCACAATAAATCACCGGCGTTGCAGAGAGCCCAATGCGAAACCCAACACCAGCCTTCCACAAGCAATCATTCCTAACAAGTTAGTGTTAAACAAGCTAGGAGAAAAGTTACGAGAGAAAAGAGAGTGATTAGGAAAGAGGAGAAACAAGGGGGTGGGTTGTCCCCTCCACAGTAGGATCGAGCAATGTAACACAACTACCAAGCCTACACAAATATATATATGTATATAAATAATTTGACACACCCCCTAGGCTTGGTAGTCCCAAGCCCACCCAACTCGCAACACCCCCAAGCCCGTGCACCCCCATGTCCTGCAGCAAGTGGGGCTTCTACCCCTCGTGCGAAGCGGTGACATCCCCGGCAAGTGGCAGCAACGGCGTTAGTGGCGGTACAACGTCGACAGCAGCGGCGGCTTCGACGACGACAGCGGCGACTGCGTAGCTCGCAGCACCCGGCGGCGTGGCACGACCCGGCGACGACCGGGTACGAAGGCATCAGCTGCTGCTGGAAAAAGGGGAGATGCGGGGGAGGCGGGGGGCGAATCTGCAGCGAGGCGCCATGGCTGGCGCGGCGCTGGCTGGCGTGCGAGCGAGCTGGCTGCCACCTAAAGCGGTGCGCGGCCCACTGGCGCTCGTGCGCTGGCACGTCGACGCCGCCACGGCAGAACGTTGACGCCGCCACGGCAGCACGTCGACGCTGCCACGGAAGTACGACGACGCCGCCACGGCAGCGTGTCGAGGCTGCCACGGCAGCACAACGAAGCCGCCATGGCTGCCACGGTGGCGCGGAAGTGACAGGAGGGAGGAGAGTACGAGGCGGAAGCGTGAGGAGAAAGCCCGAGCGGAAGGGCCTGCTCTGGTACCATGTTAAACAAGCTAGGTAAGGAGAGGAGCCATGGAAATGGCGTGAGGGTTTAGGTGCTAGGTGTCAACTTATACATATATTTGTATGTAGAAGTTATAGGCTAGATAGGTTTGTGTTCTTGGAGGGTACAACTCCAACCCTATATCTCCCTTGTTCTATCTTGTTTCTAGTCATTCTCCTATTATAATATGGTATCATAGTAAGTTAGGTCCGCCCACCTGCTTCCGCCCCTCGCCCTAGCCTACCGCTCCGTCGTACCCTAGCCTTACCGTGCCCCGCCGGCCCCTCGCGCCCCGCCAGCCCCTAGCGCCCCATCGGCCCCTTGCGCACCTATCCGACCCCTCGCGCGCCTCGTCGGCCCTTCGTACCCACCGGCTCCTCGCGCACCTCGCCGACCCCTCCCGTGCACGCTGGCCCCTAGACGCCCCGCCGGCCCCTCGAGGGCCTCCTGGCCCCAGCGCTCCGCCGGCCCTTTGCGCCCTGCCGGCTCTGCACGCCTCGGGCCCTGCGTGCCTCGGGCCCTGCTTGGCCTTCCGCTCGGTCTTCCCGCCGGAGAGTCCTGCCGCCGTGCCGCTGAGTACCTGTGTCGCTGTGCCGCTTTATCGTCGTGCCACTGTGCCGCCGTGACGCTGTGGAGCTGTGCCGCTGAGGTTGCACGATGGCGGATGCCGTCCTTCGCCTGGACGCAAAGGGACACGCGATCGACTTCGCCGCCTGGCTTGTCGATCTCCGCCGTCACCTGACAGGTCAGCGCTAGGATGGGCACTCCCTGGCTATGCATGTTGATGACTTGCTTCCTTGCCCCCCCCACGCCTGATCCCCTCCCTGCTGACCCCACCACTGCTGAGAGTGAGGCCTTTTCTGCTGCTGTGCTCGCTTGCGCTGTCTGGGATTCTCGCGATGCTGTAGCGCAGCTTGCCATTAGTCATGTGCTTCCCCTGTCTGAGCGTCCGCGCTTCACTGCTGTCGCGAACGCCAAGGATTTCCTAGATGTAGTAGTTACGCGCCACTCCACACCCGCCTCTGCCTCCGCTGGCCGCTTGATCCTCCCCATGCTATTCCCCGATCTTTCTGCTTTCCCCACTGTCGCTGACCTCGCCACTCATCTCCGTGCACTAGAGACTAGCTACCGTGCTGCTAGCACTGCTGCCCAGCTCACTCCCTTCCCCCCACCGTTCCGTGCTACCCTGTACCTTATTGCCATACGCCTGCCTGACCACTTAGCCACGGCCCGTGACCACTTCCTTAGCTAGCACCCTAGTGACCTCACCCTGACAGCCTTTGTCACCGCCCAGTCTGAGATAGAGACTCGCCAGCGCAATATCGCCCAGTCGAGCGGTGTTGCAGCAGTCCCTATCTTTCAGGGCTGTGCTCCCTCCCAGTGCACGTACGCTGACATTTCCTCCGCATTTGCTACAGCTGCCCCTGCCACTGAGACCGTAGCTGCGGCCTTCCCGCAGCACCGACAGCGTCGGGGCCATCGCGGCCCCAAGGGAGGGCGTGGTGGTAGTGGTGGTGGGACAGTGGTTCTGACGAGGGGGTTGGGGCTGGTGTTTAGGAGCAACATCAGCTGCAGCAAACACAGCAGCAGCTGCAGTAGCAGCCGCCGGAGCAGCACCAGCAGCCACAGCAGCAGCAGCAGCCGTGGGCCCGCCTGGCGCCGGGGTGGCCAGGAGCCCCTGGAGATGGTGGCCGTGGTGGCTGCCCTCGCAGCTCGGCATCTACCGGCGGCTTCGGTGCTGTGAGCTGCCAGTACCAGCTCCAGACCGGGCCTCTCCGTGGCACTGTGTGCCACCGCCCGCACTCGACCGCTCGCTGCTTTCGCCGCCTCGACGACCTCTTCCGTCACCGCTTCGGCCCCGCCCCAGGCCTCCCTGACTGGCCTAGTCAACTGCGCCACGGTGTGCCCATTTTTGAGTTAAACATGGACCATATTAGTTTTGCCCTGCATTCTCTGTATGCTGACGCTTTCAGTGTGTCCGGATCTTATTACCCTGTATTCTCTAGCTTAGGCGTAGCACCTGTGTGTAGTACAGACTCCCCTGTTGCGTCAGGCGTAAGACCATTTGCTTTGACTAGCCTAGGCTCTACACTCTCTCCTCCTTCATTTGCCGCTACTGCTTCGCTGTCTTTCACACTTGACTCCGGTGCGCTTGCCTGCTTCTACCGCAACCATGCCACACCCACGCCACTTGCCGCGCCTGCCGCTGTCGCACTGGCTGACCCCTCTTCTGGTCGTGTCGTTGCTCGCAGCTACACTACCTTGCCCTGTCCAGCGGTTCCCTCGGGTTCCCTTACAGGCCTGCACATCCCTTCGTTCTACAGAAACTTAGTTGGTGTCGGCTGTCTTCAGGACCTCGGAATCACCACTACGTTCCCAGGTCACGAGCGGTACGCTGTCTGTACCGAAGCCGCCTCAGGTTCCCCCCTTGCAACGTTCCCCTGGGACCCGGTGTCTGGCCTCTGTACGCTGGACACTGGTTCCCCCCCGGTTGGAGCATCCTCCCTGGGCCCTGCGTCTACCCAGGTCACCGCGGCTTGCTCGTGTCGGTCGCTCACTCACCCGTTGCTTCTGTGGCACCACCGCCTAGGTCACCACGCACTCCCCCATCTGCGTCATATGTCTCAGCACGGTCTCGTCCTAGGTCTCCCTGCGTTGCTACATGCCTTCCCTCCCTCGCCTGCGCCGCCGTGCACGCCCTGCGTCGAGGGCTGGCTGCGCCATGCTCCTCACTCCTTCTCGCTTCGCCTTGCCACCGCACCCCTCTAGACCCTGCACCTGGACGTCTTGGGCCTAGCCCCCGTCCCCGGGCCACGTCGCGAGCGCCATCCTCCAGCTGAGCTTTCTCGTGCTCATCGACGACTACACGCGCTACACCACGGTGTTTCCCCTGGATCGGAAGGCCGACGGGCCTAACGTTCTTATCCTGTGGGTTGTAGCTGCGTGTCTCAACCGCTGTCTCCCTGTGCTGTGTCTCCACTTCGACCGTGGCGGCGAGTTTGCCTCTGGTAGGCTTGGTTGCTTCTGTCGTGCGGAGGGCATAACCCAGTCGTACACCCTACCGGACTCCCCGCAGCAGAATGGGGTTGCTGAGTGACGCATTGGTTCGGTCATGGAGGTGGCTCCTACCTCCATGATCCATGCCCGTACACCCCATTTTCTGTGGCCATTCGCCGTACGCTACGCTGCTCACCAGCTTAACCTGTGGCCGCGCTCCCAGCGGCCGCAGGTTTTGCCGACCGTTCTTTGGACCGGGTTCCCTAGTGACGCGTCGCAGCAGCCGTCGTCGCAGCCGCCGCCGCCGCAGTAGCAGCCGTCCGTGGACTATGGGGGTGCTGGCGTTGAGGAGGGGGCTAGTCCGGGGGTTCCTGTCGTGGCTTGTCCCGGCGGGCCTGGGGGTGGCACCGGCACTGGAGAGGGTTCTCGCTCTGGAGGTGCTCGTTCTGGGGGTGCTGGAGTGGAGTGTTCCGGAGGTGGCCGTGGTGCAGCTGGCGGTCGAGGTGTCGGCGTCGAGCAGCAGCAGCAGCAATTGCTGCTGGTGTCCGCCCTTCGCCTGCTCGACCTTCCCTCCCCTGACCGCTCGCCTGCGCCTCCCCCGCCGCCTCCTCCCCTTCCTATCTACGGCCCTATCTTTTCTCCGCCGGACTCATCCCCGGCTTGTTTCCCACCTCGTTCCCCTCCTGTTACTCCTCCTGTCTCCTGACCCGACGCCTCTGTCTCATGTCTGGTCTCGCCGTCCATCTCGTGCTCGTCCTGTCTCTCCTGTCCAGCGTTCCCACCCTATGTTGCTTTGTTCCCACGTGTCTCGTCCTCCCCTCCTACCTTCGCCTCCTCCCTCGTTGCTCGTTGTCGCACCTCCCCCTCTGTCTGACAACCTTCGTGCCACTCGTCCTCTTGTTCCTCGCGTCCTTGACTCCCTCGTTACCGACCCGTCTGTTTCTCACTCTAGTCTTGACGATCTTGTCGCCTTTGTCGCTGACTTTGCCTCTAACCGCCGCCTTGACTACGCCACCGCTCTAGTCTCTGACCCTGTCCGTCCTCTGTCCATCAGGGGTGCTCCTGCCCTTGGCAGTGACGTCCTAGAGGACAAGCAGTGCGAGCTTGCTTTCTTGTCCGAGGCTGCTCCCCATCTCTGCTCCATACTGCTAGTCCCTGAGGGTGACCCAGACGCCTTTGACATCCCGAACCCTTGCACCTATGCTGAGGCGATCTCGGGACCCTAGGCCTCTCAGTGGATAGCTGCCATGGAGCAGGAGATGGCATCTTGGAGGTCCACCGGCACCTACATCGACGCAATTCCCCCGCCTGGGGTGAACGTAGTCGATGCTTGGTGGCTCTTCAAGGTGAAGCGCCCTCCTGGAGAGTCGCCTGTGTTCAAGGTGCGCCACATGGCTAGAGGCTTCAGTAAGCGCGAGGGTGTTGACTTTCGCCCCGACCCCAAAGATTACTCTTCGAGTGCTGCTAGACGTAGCAGCACAGCATGACTACGAGCTCCACTCCCTCGACTTCTCCACTGCTTTTCTTCCGAGCGGCCTACACGAGCAGGTCTACCTGTGCCGTCCACAGGGCTTCACTGGTACCTTCCATCCTGGGACCCAGTGGCTCCTCCGGCACCCGGTCTACGATCTGTGACAGGCGGCTTGTGAGTGGCACGACACGTTGCGTGCTACGCTAGCTGACCTGCAGTTCTTTCCGTCCTCTGCAGACCCCTCGCTCTTCGTTCGTGCTGGCCAGACTCCGTTCTACATCCTTGTCTACGTAGACGACCGGGTCTTCGCTATTGCAGACACAGACGCACTCGCCTCTGTGAAGGCCGAGCTGCTGAGGAGACACACCTGCACTGACCTAGGAGAGCTGCGCCGCTACCTTGGCCTGCAGATCTCCCGGGACAGAGCAATGCGCGCCATCATTCTCACACAGTCACGCTTGGTGCGCCAGGTCCTTCAGTGGTTCGGTCTTCAGTTCTCCTCCGCACAGCCCACACCTCTACCAGTAGACCACATGCTCTCAGCTCCAGTTCCTGAGGAGTCGGTAGAGCCCAGTGGCCTTTACTCAGAGCTGGTGGGTTGCCTCATGTACTTGATAACGTGCACTCGTCCAGATCTCGCATACCCTCTCAACATCCTGGCTCGCTTTGTGGCCACAGGCAGACACCGACCACAGCACTGGTCGGCCGCTAAGAGGGTTTTGCGTTATCTAGAAAGTACATCGGGCATGGGGTTAGTGTTAGGAGTACGCAAGCCAGTGGTCCTCACTGGGCACACAGACGCTTCTCGGGTGGACGACGCTGAGACCCTCAGGTCCTCCCAGGGCTACTTCTTTAGCCTTGGTTCGGGTGCCATCTCGTGGAGGTCCACTCGCTCCTCGTCTGTTGCCCAGTCTAACTGTGAGGCTGACATCTACGCCGGTGCCATGGCGGCACAGGAGCTCCGCTGGTTGACCTTCTTGCTCACTGACATAGGTGAGCGGCCTAGCTCTGCCTCGGTCCTGTACGCTAACAACAGGGCCATGATCCTGCTGTGTTAGGAGCCTCGACTTGAGGGCAGAGCGAAGCACATCCAGCTGCGGTACTTCCTCCTGCGCGAGCTACAGCCGCGTTGTCAGGCCCGCGTAGTACACTTGGCCTTCGGTGCCAATACAGCTGATATCTTTACTACGGCGCTTGCGCCTAAAGATTATCAGCGACACTGTTTGCAGCGTGGTCTAGTTCCTGTAGACTCTCACTTGCTAGGACCTTGATTGTGTACTCCTCTATATATATACATTTATGACTGGCCTTGTGGCTTCTCTTCTAGTGGCCGGACTAATAGTGCAGCCCTGGTTTGCTCTCGTCTTGTTTGTTCTCTTGCTGACTAGTCTTCGGGCCCCTGCCTCAGAGGTTGGACTAGTAGTGCCACCCTGAGCTGCGTGTTCCCTGCTTTGCACTACCCCGTATCTAGCCTAGGGGGTGTATCAACTTATGCATATATTTGTATGTAGAAGTTATAGGCTAGAGAGGTTTGTGTTCTTAGAGGGTACGACTCCAACCCTATATCTCCCTTGTTCTCTCTTGTTTCTAATCATTCTTCTATTCTAACACTAGGAAGCGAGATAGGAGAGAAGTTGGCGAGAGAAAAAGGGTGTCACTAGGAAAGAGAAGGAGATACAAGAAGGGGAGGGGTTGTCCCCACTACAGTAGGATGCAGCAAAGTAGCACACCTACCAAGCGTTCACAAATATATATAGAAATATATAATTTGACACACCCCTTAGGCTTGGTAGTGCCAAGCCCATCCAATACGCAACACCCCCAAGCCCATGCACCCCCATGTCCTGCAGCAAGTGGGGCTTCTACCCCTCGCGCGAAGCGGTGACACCCTCGGCGGGTGGCAGCAACGGCATCAGCGGCGGTACGACGACGACAGCGGCGGCGGCGATGGCAGCGGCGGCTTCAACGACGATGATGGCGACTGCGTAGCTCGCAGCACCCGGCGGCGTGGCACGACTCGGCAACGATCGGGTATGAAGGCATCAGCTGCTGCTGGAAAAAGGGGAGATGCAGGGGAGGCGGTGGGCGAATCTGCAGCGAGACGCCATGGCTGGCGCGGCGCTGGCTGGCGTGCGAGCGAGCTGGCTGGCGCCTAAAGCGGTGTGCGGCCCACTGTCACTCGTGCGCTGGCGCGTCGACGCCGCCACGGCGTCGCGTCGATGCCACGGAAGCATGTCGACGTTGCCACGGCAGCACGTCGACGACGCCACGCTGTGGCGTCGACGCCACGGCAGCGCGTCGAGCCTGCCTCGGCAGCACGACGAAGCAGCCATGGAAGCACGACATGGCTGCCACGGCGGCGCGGAAGAGACAGGAGGGAGGAAAGTACGAGGCGGAAGCGTGAGGAGAAGGCCCGAGCGGAAGGGCCTGCTCTGGTACCATGTTAAACAGGCTATGGAGGTGTGGAGGTGTGGAGGTATTGAGGTACGGAGGCATGGAGGTACGGAGGTATGGATGTGTGGAGGTATGGAGGTTTGGAGGTATGGAGATGTGGAGGTATGGAGGTGTGGAGGTGTGGATGTATGTAGGTGTGGAGGTATGAAGGTGTGGAGGTGTGGAGGTTTGGAGGTATGGAGGTATGGAGGTGTGGAGATGTGGAGGTGTGGAGGTGTGGAGGTGTGGAGGTGTGGAGGTATGGAGGTGTGGAGGTGTGGAGGTATGGAGGCATGGAGGTGTGGAGGTGTGGAGGTGTGGATGTATGGAGGCATGGAGGTGTGGAGGTGTGGAGAGGTTTGGAGGAATGGAGGTGTGGAGGTATGGAGGTGTGGAGGTATGAAGGTGTGGAGGTATGGAGGTTGGGAGGTGTGGAGGTACGGAGGTATGGAAGTGTGGAGGTTTGGAGGTGTGGAGATGTGGAGGTGTGGAGGTGTGGAGGTATGGAGGTGTGGAGGTGTGGAGGTGTGGAGGTTTGGAAGTGTGGAGGTATGGACGTGTGGAGGTGTGGAGGTATGGAGGTTTGGAGGTGTGGATGTGTGGATGTATGGAGGCATGGAGGTGTGGAGGTGTGGAGGTATGGAGGTGTGGAGGTGTGGATGTATGGAGGTTTGGAGGTGTGGAGGTATGGAGGTGTGGAGGTATGGAGGTGTGGAGGTGTGGATGTATGGAGGGATGGAGGTGTGGAGGTGTGGAGAGGTTTGGAGGAATGGAGGTGTGGAGGTATGGAGGTGTGGAGGTATGAAGGTGTGGAGGTATGGAGGTTTAGAGGTGTGGAGGTATGGAGGTATGGAAGTGTGGAGGTTTGGAGGTGTGGAGATGTGGAGGTGTGGAGGTGTGGAGGTGTGGAGGTATGGAGGTGTGGAGGTGTGGAGGTGTGGAGGTTTGGAGGTGTAGAGGTGTGGATGTATGGAGGTTTGGAGGTGTGGAGGTATGGAGGTGTGGAGGTATGGAGGTGTAGAGGTGTGGATGTGTGGATGTATGGAGGCATGGAGGTGTGGAGGTATGGAGGTGTGGAGGTATGAAGGTGTGGAGGTATGGAGGTTGGGAGGTGTGGAGGTATGGAGGTATGGAAGTGTGGAGGTTTTGAGGTGTGGAGATGTGGAGGTGTGGAGGTGTGGAGGGGTGGAGGTATGGAGGTGTGGAGGTGTGGAGGTGTGGAGGTTTGGAGGTGTGGAGGTATGGACGTGTGGAGGTGTGGAGGTATGGAGGTGTGGAGGTGTGGATGTGTGGATGTATGGAGGCATGGAGGTGTGGAGGTGTGGAGGTATGGAGGTGTGGAGGTGTGGATATATGGAGGTTTGGAGGTGTGGAGGTATGGACGTGTGGAGGTGTGGAGGTATGGAGGTTTGGAGGTGTGGATGTGTGGATGTATGGAGGCATGGAGGTGTGGAGGTGTGGAGGTATGGAGGTGTGGAGGTGTGGATGTATGGAGGTTTGGAGGTGTGGAGGTATGGAGGTGTGGAGGTATGGAGGTGTGGAGGTGTGGATGTATGGAGGGATGGAGGTGTGGAGGTGTGGAGAGGTTTGGAGGAATGGAGGTGTGGAGGTATGGAGGTGTGGAGGTATGAAGGTGTGGAGGTATGGAGGTTTAGAGGTGTGGAGGTATGGAGGTATGGAAGTGTGGAGGTTTGGAGGTGTGGAGATGTGGAGGTGTGGAGGTGTGGAGGTGTGGAGGTATGGAGGTGTGGAGGTGTGGAGGTGTGGAGGTTTGGAGGTGTAGAGGTGTGGATGTATGGAGGTTTGGAGGTGTGGAGGTATGGAGGTGTGGAGGTATGGAGGTGTAGAGGTGTGGATGTGTGGATGTATGGAGGCATGGAGGTGTGGAGGTATGGAGGTGTGGAGGTATGAAGGTGTGGAGGTATGGAGGTTGGGAGGTGTGGAGGTATGGAGGTATGGAAGTGTGGAGGTTTTGAGGTGTGGAGATGTGGAGGTGTGGAGGTGTGGAGGGGTGGAGGTATGGAGGTGTGGAGGTGTGGAGGTGTGGAGGTTTGGAGGTGTGGAGGTATGGACGTGTGGAGGTGTGGAGGTATGGAGGTGTGGAGGTGTGGATGTGTGGATGTATGGAGGCATGGAGGTGTGGAGGTGTGGAGGTATGGAGGTGTGGAGGTGTGGATATATGGAGGTTTGGAGGTGTGGAGGTATGGAGGTGTGGAGGTGTGGAGGTGTGGAGGTATGGAGGTGTGGAGGTGTGGAGGTATGGAGGTGTGGAGGTATGGAGGTGTGGAGGTGTGGAGGTGTGGATGTATGGAGGCATGGAGGTGTGGAGGTGTGGAGAGGTTTGGAGGAATGGAGGTGTGGAGGTATGGAGGTGTGGAGGTATGAAGGTGTGGAGGTATGGAGGTTGGGAGGTGTGAAGGTGTGGAGGTATGGAGGTATGGAATTGTGGAGGTTTGGAGGTGTGGAGATGTGGAGGTGTGGAGGTGTGGAGGTATGGAGGTGTGGAGGTATGGAGGTGTGGAGGTATGGAGGTATGGAGGTGTGGAGGTGTGGAGGTGTGGAGGTATTGAAGTGTGGAGGTGTGGAGGTGTGGAGGTATGGAGGTGTGGAGGTGTGAAGGTGCGGAGGTGTGGAGGTATGGAGGTGTGGATGTATGGAGGTGTGGAGGTGTGGAGGTGTGGATGTATGGAGGCATGGAGGTGTGGAGGTGTGGTGAGGTTTGGAGGAATGGAGGTATGGAGGTGTGGAGGTATGAAGGTGTGGAGGTATGGAGGTTGGGAGGTGTGAAGGTGTGGAGGTATGGAGGTATGGAAGTGTGGAGGTTTGGAGGTGTGGAGATGTGGAGGTGTGGAGGTATGGAGGTGTGAAGGTATGGAGGTGTGGAGATGTGGAGGTATGGGTGTATGGAGGTGTGGAGGTCTGGAGGTGTTGAGGTTTGGAGGTATGGAGTTGTGGAGGTTTGAAGATGTGGAGGTGTAGATGTGTGGAGGTGTGGAGGTATGGAGTTATGGAGGTGTGGAGGTATGGAGGTGTGGAGGTGTGGAGGTAGGGAGGTAGGGAGGTGTGGAGGTGTGGAGGTGTGGAGGTATGGAGGTATGGAGGTGTGGAGGTATGGAGGTGTGGGTGAATGGAGGTGTAGAGGTGTGGAGAGGAGAGGAGGGAGCGTTTTGGGCAGGGGGGATGAGGGAGTGGGAGTACGAGAAGTAATGGGAGGAAAGGGTGACTGAAGGGGGAAATGGGAAAGGTGGGAAGGGGGGAGGAGTGGAGGGAGAGAAAGATTGAAAGAGTGAAATATGTGACTGATAAACATGAGTGCAGCAAGAAAACTACTCCCACGCTCCCACCTTTTCAGAGCTCACTTAGACCCTCAAGTTCTCACCTTAGCGAGTTGAGAGTTTCTTCCACGCTGCTGGCGTTCGGGGAGATGTTTAGAAACATGAGGGTCTTTGCCCCCGCCCTCAACGAGTCCTCCACGAGGAGAGTGAGCTTGCTGTCTCTGTAAGCTGGGACCGCTCCCTGCGTTGTGAGGCTCTTGATGACGCATCCGAGCGTGAGCAGAGAATTGTTGATCTTGACAGCCTCCTCTCTCATTTGATCATATCTTTATGATCATAGAGACCGTCGACGAGCGCACTAGAAACCCGTGTGTGGGGAAGGTATGTGTCGTGTCTGTGTTTTGCTTGGGCTGTACAAAGGAAAGGAGGGGAGAAGGGCGGTGAGGGAGCGGCAAGACTGTAAATAGTTATCCCTGTGTATAGGGAGATACAGCCTGCTGCATTATATTATTTGAGCCCTCACAACCCCCTTTCCGTTCACTTCCCAAACTCCCTAACCTGGCCCCTGACCCGCTCCCATGCCTCATTCAACCCGCCGTCCTCCAGCTGAGCTTTGTGGACCTGGCAATGTCGGAATTCCTGGAGAAGTCTGAGGCACAGGGGTTGCGCAACAAATAGTTTTCCAAGACGTGACGTTAAGATATTTCAGCAAC
The DNA here is from genome assembly GCA_027943415.1 of Closterium sp. NIES-67. NCBI lineage: Eukaryota > Viridiplantae > Streptophyta > Zygnematophyceae > Desmidiales > Closteriaceae > Closterium > Closterium sp. NIES-67. The sequence continues at coordinate 108,323 of BQMB01000373.1, read as the reverse complement.
ACTTTTCTCTTGTAAATTTGTAGAGAACTCCAAGTTTAACACCCCTTGGTTCTCTTGTTTGTTGTACGTGGCGTATGAACCTATCATTTTGACAAAGACAATGTGTGCTCATCATGACACTCCCAACATTTTCTGCTTTTCCTCCTTTCCCTCCTGCTCTCTTTCTCCCGAAGGAACCTGATTCCGTCGGCCATAGACGGGTACAATGTGTGTATCTTTGATTGTGGGCAGTTGAGAAGTGGGAAGAGAACGACCATCCTTGGAGGTCCCAACGGTGCGGGCCTCCTGCCCCGCGTCATGGAGGAGCTCTTCACCCTCCTCAAGGGCAAGACCTTCGTACTGAAGGTGCGCTTTCACGGCGATTGGGGAGGGTAGAGTGGGAGGCGAGGGCAGAGAGGGCAAGGGAGCGAGTGGAGAGAGGGTAAAGTGGGGAGAGAGGACAGAGGGAGAGAGGACAAAGAGGGGGGGTACAGGCAGAGAGGGTAGGCAGCAGGCTGTGGGGGGGCTTTCTCACCCTCGCTCTCTCTCTCAACTCGTCCCCCCTCTTCTCCCCATCTCTCACTTCCTCCATAGCCCTGAACTGCAGGTGTACATGCTGCAGGTGTACTTGGAAGAGCCGGAGGATCTGCTGCTAGATCTTGAAAAAGGCGCTACCAAGTCAGTGATCAAGATCTGTAAGCTTGGCAAGGTTAGTGATCCTGTTTGCAACATGATGGTGACCTGATTTACATCAAATCCGAGTCAAAACTCAAAGAGTCATACCAGAAGGAGATTTACGAGTGCAAGAATTATACAACCGGCTGCATGGTCAGAGGGTAGCGCTGATCGTTAAGCCACGATGACAACACAAACACCACCTTATTTGTGTTGTCATCCTGTCGTAATGATAATCGTTACCCTTTGATATTGCAGCAGGTTGTGTAACTTCTTGCGCTCGTAAATCTCCTTCTGGTATGACTCTTTCAGTTTCGTCTGCGCCGTCTCGAGCTCCTCAACCCGCTGCTGCTTTCCAGCAGGCGTGCCTCCATTTCCTGTAAAAAATAATGCAATGGAACACCAAGCGACAACACTGTAAAAAGATAGTCTCAAATCACCACTGAGTGAAATAAATCTTTCACCACTTCCCCTGCCATTGCATCGTACCCGTTCACGCGCTCTAACCAAGCCACTGACCTCTTTTAACCTTTTGTAATCCGACTGTGCCTTCTTGTCACTCAATTGCGCCTCTACCACGCGACTCTCCTCCAATTGCCACTTGGCCGCTGGCAACTCAGATCTCAGTGTGCTGATGTCTGCATGAAACTGTAAGGAACGAAAGAATGCACGCAAAGGTGAGTGAGAGCGGTAGGAGCAGAGAGGTTGGGTTGGGGCGATAGGGGGCACGGAGGAAAGAAGATAAGGTGAAGTGGTGGTTGAGCCCACAGTGTGTGCTCCTCTGCAACCTTGTGCAATTGCTGCATTGCTTAGCTCTAGCAAGTTGGTTAAGGTTGGCTAGGAAAGGACAGAGGGCAAGTAACTAGAGGAAAAAAGATTCAGCACACAAGATCCTTTCCTCACCTGTTGTTCTCTGGCGCATTCCGAATCACGCAGATTCTGAATCAGTTGGTCCTTGGCGTTTGTAGCTGCGTTGGCTTGTGGCTCTCCCTGCTTGCTCCCAACTACCTGCAGCTCCAGCGCTTGCTTCTCCTGCTCAAGCAACGACACAAGACAACCAAACTGGACCCAAACCCCCCTTGGCACGCAACTAACACCCATGGACATACAACCAATCCCCATACAGGCCTTAAGCATACAGCCAATCCTCCTAGGCATGCAACAAACCAAACGCACATGCAACCAACCCCCTTACTCATGCAAAAGCAACCACCCCCCCCTAGCATGCAACCAACCCCCTAGCATGCAACCAGCCCCCCTAGACACCAAACCCCTATTCATGCAACCACTCGCCCTACTCATGCAACCAACCCCCCTACTCATGCAATCAACCCCCCTACTCATGCAACTAACCCCCCTACTCATGCAACCAGCCCCCCTATTCATGCAACCACCCCCCCTACTCATGCAACCAGCCCCCCTTCTCATGCAACCAGCCCCCCTACTCATGCAACCACCCCCCCTAGTCATGCAACCACCCCCCCTACTCATGCAACCACCCCCCTGTAGCATGCAGACAATCCTCTTATGCATGCAACAAGCCCCCCTGTGCAAGCCCCTAACCTCCTACACATGCGATCAGCCCTCAACATCATGCCACCAACACCCCTTACTAAACAACCAGCATCCCTTACCAAGCAACTAAGCCACGTCGGCATACAACCAACCCCCCCACGGCATTTAACACCAAAAACGTGCAAGCAGCCAACCTGTTACGCATGCGAGCACATGTTGTGGGCGGCACTAGATTAGCATTGAGAGGGTTGAGAGAGGGGAGGAGGAAAAGGAAAGGTAATGAAACCCATTACGATTGAGCACACTGTACTGCTGTGCAGGATTTTTGTTGATGGGGCCAACTCCATAGCATTGATTTGGCAGGAAGGTAAGGATTGAGAAAAAGAGGTTGCACGCAAGGGTAAACAGTTTTTATCCCGCCATGGCTTGCAGCTAGAAGGACCCTAAACAACAGATTCTTACGTCATCCTCCTTTGCGCGTCGAGATTCCGCCAGATTCTTAAGGAGCTCCTCTTCCTACCTTGCAACAGCATGCCCCTGCTCCTCTTCCCCCCCCAACCGCTCCGCTCATTTCTTGCTGCAACTCCTGAGGTAACAGACAGGAGGAAACAAGTTTTTTTTTTTTTTTTTTGGGCTTTCCGTGATCCCAGGAGGAAATCCGGCCCCCTTTCCCACGCCAGTCAGCTGCAGGACCCAGGAGGAAACAAGGGGATAGAGTTAAATACAGCAATGTGGAAAGGTTTTGACAGTTGTAAAAAATATATATATTTATATATATATATATATATATATATATGCATGCCTAGATTAGGAGGTATAGTAATTATTTTTATTGGGGGATTGTTGGTTGGGTTAACCAACTCACATTTGGGTTGGTCAAGATTGGATTTGGTCCTAGACATTTGATTGGCACTATTCCACCCAAATGGTCTTAAGAATCAACCAATCACCAAGCACCACACTTAATGGTTGCTTGCCTTCCAAGCAACTTCTCCCATTCGTCCACATTGTGGACAATCGGAGAGCACCACACTTTGTGGTTGCTTCCCCTCCAAGCAACCGCTCCCATTGGTCCACTTATTAGGCCAATAGGAGAGCTTCCTTCCAACTCTTCCTTGCTCCTTGTTTGTACAATAGAGCCTTTTGGCTCCCTACTCAATTCACTTTTTTCTCCTCGAAGCTAGTTTCTTCATTGACATGGACTATGATTCTGAACAACACCTCACCTGCATGCTGCCCACTCCTCCTGACGCATCTTCTCCAGCTGGATGAGACCTAAACAACCTTCCCAGCCTTCCCATACCACCCACACCCACTCCCACCTTTACCCCCACCCCCACACTCAACTTTCACCCTGACCCCCACCCCTACACTCAACCTTCACCCTGACCCCCACCCCCACACTCAACCTTCACCCTGGCCCCCACCCCCACACTCAACCTTCATTGTAACCCCAACCCCTCACCTCAACTTCACCCCCCCCTTCACCTCATTTTTAACTGCCCCTCGCCTCACTCTCCCTCACCTCAGGAACAGAGGTGTGGAGGTATGGAAGTGGGGAGGTATGGAGGTGAGGAGGTATGGAGGTATAGAGGTGTGGAGGTATGGGGTGTGGAGGTATGGAGGTGTGGAGGTATGGAGGTATGGAGATGTGGAGGTGTGGAGGTATGGATGTGTCGAGGTGTGGAGGTTTGGAAGGATGGAGGTTTGGAGGTTTGGAGGTGTGGAGGTATGGAAGTGTGGAGGCATGGAGGTGTGGAGGTATGGAAGTTTGGAGGTGTAGAGGTGTGGAGGTACGGAGGTGTGGAGGAGTGTAGAGGTGTGGAGGTGTAGAGGTGTGGAGGTACGGAGGTGTGGAGGTATGGATGTGTGGAGGTATGGAGGTATGGAGGGTGTGGAGGTATGGAGATGTGGAGGTATGGACGGGTGAAGGTGTGGAGGTGTAGAGGTTTGGAAGTATGGAGGTGTGGAGGTTTGGAGGTGTGGAGGTATGGAAGTGTGGAGGCATGGAGGTGTGGAGGTTTGGAGGTATGCAGGTGTAGAGGTGTGGAGGTGTAGAGGTGTGGAGGTATGGAGGTGTGGAGGTACGGAGGCGCGGAGGCACGGAGGCTTGGAGGTGTGGAGGTATGGAGGTGTGGAGGTCTGGAGGTGTGGAGGTATGGAGGGTTGAAGGTGTGGAGGTATGGAGGTGTGGAGGTATGGAGGTGTGGAGGTGTGGAGGTGTGGAGGTTTGGAGGTGTAGAGGTGTGGATGTATGGAGGTTTGGAGGTGTGGAGGTATGGAGGTGTGGAGGTATGGAGGTGTAGAGGTGTGGATGTGTGGATGTATGGAGGCATGGAGGTGTGGAGGTATGGAGGTGTGGAGGTATGGAGGTGTGGAGGTGTGGAGGTATGGAGGTGTGGAGGTATGGAGGTATGGAGGTGTGGAGGTGTGGAGGTGTGGAGGTGTGGAGGTGTGGAGGTGTGGAGGTGTGAAGGCATGAAGGTAATCCTCAACCCACCCTTCCCACTCACCTTACAGTCGCGGTCTGATGTGACCTCACACTGTAGCTTAGGGTTTGAAACCTCATTCCCTGTCTCACCCTCGAACTTGGGGTCTGAAACCCCTCCCTTACCTTGCACTGTAATTTGGGGCCTGAAACCCTGCTCCCTTGCCTCACCCTCTAACTTGGGGTGGGGACCCTGAAACGCTGCCCCCTGCCCTGTGTCATTGTCGGACTGGAAACCCTCTTGCACTGTAAGTTGGGTTGTGAAACCCCCTTGCCTGCCTTTTGAGTCGACTCAAAAGCCAGCTTCTTGCTTGCCTCGCCCTCTACCTTGGGGTCTGAAACCCCCTCCCTTACCTCACACTAAAATTTGGGTTCTGAACCCCCCCCCTTTCATCACCCTTGAACTTGGGATCTGAAGAAACCCTCTCCCTTGCCTCGCCTTGTTACTCAGGGTCCCTTGTCTCCCTCATCTTTCAATTTGGGGTTTGAAATCCTTTCCCTGCCTCACCTTGGAATTCGTTAAACTAACAACCCACATGATAGAGCTTGCATCAGGCAACGAGTGGGGCATCATCATTTGCCGCCTGGAGGTGTGGAGCTGTCGGCCCAACCCTTCCCTTCCACGTACACACCCAAGGGGTTTCAGCCCCCTTCGCTTCCACTCACACACCCATGGGGCTTCAGACCCCTTCCCATCCACTCATCCATCCAAGGGGTTTCAGCCTCCTTCTCTTCCCCTAAATCACACACACCCTGGGCCTGGGGGTTGCAGAGCCCCCATCAGAACTCACACCACCCAGGGGACTTGAGCTCACTAGAGGATATAGAGAGAGAGTGGCAGAGGAGAGGGGTGAAAGATCCAAGGGTAACATAAGGGCAAAGCACGGGAGGGAGGCTGAAAATCCAAGGTAAGGAAACCAAGCGGCAAGAGAAAGGGGTTGAAAACCCCAGGATAAGGCGAACCAAAGGCAGAGGAGGTAGACTTGAGCATTTTACCCGTCGGGTCGCGGGTACCCGACCCGACTTTGGGTTTGCTACTCTGGGTTTGCTGAATTTTACAGCCACCTAGGGGTACCCGGGTAATATTACCCGACTTCAATTAAATGCGGGTCGGGTATACCCGACCCGACAGACGGGTACCCAATTACCCGGTATTAAAATGTCGGGTCGGGTAACAGACCTCCAAACATTACCCGGAAATTACCCGACCCGACCCGACCCGGACCCGATTGCGGGTAGGGCAAAACCGGGTCGGTTCGGGTAATTACCCGGTTTTGCTCATGTCTAAGAGGAGGGGGGTCCCTCTGCCTCTAGCTCGTCCTAACCTGGGGATTTGAACCCCCCTCTCCCCACCTGCCCCTCAGTAGCAGATTTCAGGCCCGCTCCCCTGCCTTGCTCTCACCCTACCATGGTTTTTTCACCGCCTCTCCTTTGACCCTCACTAAACTCACTCAGGGGGTTGCAGGCCCCACTTCTCCCATCCCTCTCACTCAATGTACTCTGGGGGCATCAGCCCCGCTCCAGTCACCCTCTCTCAACATACCCAAGGGGTTTCATGCCCACTCGCTCGCCCCTCTCTCGCTAACTCAAATAACTATGGTAGTCGATGCAGCCGCCCTCCATTTCCCCTCAATCAACTTCATTCAACTCACCCAGGGGTGTCAGGCCCTGTCTCACCCTCTCACTCAACTTACACTTGTCGTAGTTGCTTTCAGCCGCCCTCCATCGCCCCCCAACTAGCTCCACACAACTCCCCATCTCACCCCGGGGGTTTCTGGCTCCCTTTTCCCTCTCCCTCTCACTGAACTTACAATTGTGGTGGATGCAGCTGTCCTCCGTTGCCCCCCAAACTAGCTTCCAGCAACACCCCAACTCACTCTGGGGGCTTCAGGCCCCCAGACACCTCTCTGTCTCACTCCTCTTACCCCGGTGGTCCTTGCAGCCCCCCCCATTCACCCTCCACAGGGGGTTTCCGGCCCCCTGCTTACTCCCTCTCACTGACCTGACTCTGGGTTTCAGGCCCCCTGCTTACTCCCTCTCACTCACCCGACTCAGGGGGTTTCAAGCCCCCTGCTTAGGCTTCAGCATAAACCCGACCCGACCCGACTCGGCTTTGCCCTACTCGGCTTTGCCCTACTCGTTGTCGGGTTCGGGTTGGGTCGGGTCGGGTCAAGTCCGGTCGATCCTAGGATTTCGCCGACCCGACCCGACCATAACAGGTCGGGTTATCTCTTACCCGTGGTCGGGTCGGGTCGATCCAACCCAACCCGACCCGGCTTGACCCGACCTAAGTATTTCTTCCTGAGGGAAACATATGGGATTCGTAATTTCGAGATCCAGTATGTCCTCCTCGTGTCTGGCCCACACACCCACCTCATCCTCCCATCCACAACCTCGAGATGTGGGTTGGATGTTGGCGAAAACCAGCCACAGGATGGGTGTTGGATTGATTGGGAGTGTTGGCGAAAAAATGGTTGGCGAATTTTTGGCTGGTTTGGGGGTGTTGACGAGATTTTGGGTGGGTTGAGGTTGCGGGTGTTGGCGAAAATTGGGTGGGTTGAGGGTGCTGGCGAAAATTCGGATGGGTTGGAGGTGTTTGCAAAAATTCGGATGGGTTGGGGGTGCTGGCGAAATTCGGATGGGTTGGGAGTGTTAGTGAAATTCGGATGGGTTGGGGGTGTTGGCGAAATTCTGATGGATTGGGGGTGGTGGCGAAATTCGGATGGGTTGGGGTGTTGGCGAAATTCGGATGGGTTGGGGGTGTAGGCGAAATTCGGATGGGTTGGGTGGGGGTGTTGGCGAAATTCGAATGGGTTGGGGGTGTTGGCGAAATTCGGATGGATTGGGGGTGTTGGCGAAATTCGGATAGGTTGGGGGTGTTGGCGAAATTCAGATGGGTTGGGGGTGTTGGCGAAATTCGGATGGGTTGGGGGGTGTCGAGCTTGTTTGTTGAATAGGTGTGTTGATTGAGTCGATCCAATCGAAATCGATCTGGATCTGCCTGGACCCTAAGCTGTACTAATAAGCATGGTAGGGAGTAGAGTAGTGGTAGGAATGAGCTGGATGCAGGGTAGAAATGGGAGGTAGCCTAAGTAAGATCTGGGCCATGACCCATTTGGTCGACAATTCGACCAAATAATCGGAATTTCCAGATCTGAGCAACTCTGATCGCGCAGATCGCGTCGGTTCAAGGCCCGACCCGAGTTCGGATCGGGTCGGGTCGGGTCAACCCGACATGTCGGGTTCGGGTTGACACGACCCGTCGGGTAAAAATCAAACCCGACGGGTCGGGTTCTGCCCACGGGAAATCTGACCCGACCCGACCCGACCCGCTGCTCAAGCCTACCCCTGCTTACTCCCTCTCACTCACCTGACTCAGGGGGTTTCAGGCCCCCTGCTTACTCCCTCTCACTCACCTGACTCAAGGGGTTTCAGGCCCCCTGCTTACTCCCTCTCACCCACCTGACTCAGGGGGTTTCAAGCCCCCTGCTTACTCCCTCTCACTCACCTGACTCAGGGGGTTTCAAGCCCCCTGCTTACTCCCTCTCACCCACCTGATTCAGGGGGTTTCAGGCCCCCTGCTTACTCCCTCTCACCCACCTGATTCAGGGGGTTTCAGGCCCCCTGCTTTCTCCCTCTCACTCACCTGACTCAGGGGGTTTCAGGCCCCCTGCTTACTCCCTCTCACCCACCTGACTCAGGGGGTTTCAGGCCCCCTGCTTACTCTAACGGTCCTTCATTGCTGGAAGATCCTGGGTACACGCAAGGCATATAAGGTGGGTACAAGCATGCATGGTATTCGCGGACGAGATCGTAGTCCCCGGCTACTCCCGTGGGTGTTCAATGACCGCGAAGCAGTCCCCAAGGGACATGCCCGCCTCAGGAGCACCTAGGGGCGGCCCTTCAAGTGGCGAAGCCTCATTCACCTTCCCGAGGTAGGTGAGGGCTTGACCCCGCTGGAGGGTGAGACCAGCGCTGGCGGAACTGGCTGAGCAGTTTAGCCGCCTGGTAGGAGCTGGGGTCAGCATTGAAAAGGCGGCGGGCGGCCGTGTGTGCGAGGAGTTTAAGGAAGGTTGGCACCTCGGCGCATGGGCAGCCATATGTCTCGACGGCGAGTGGGAAGAAACCGACGTATGCTGCCCGGTGGCGGTAGTCGTCGATCTTTTTGTCCGCTTGCTCCCGGGCCATGTAACCGCGGCCTTTGCGCGCTAGCGGGTCCCGGGTGCTGACTGGGTCGGTGACGGTGACGTCACAGATCCAGACCGCCCCCAAGTCCCGGTCGCGTATGGCCAGGTCGGCGGTCTTGCCATCGACAGGGTTGTACATCGCCGTTTCTTTCGTGACGATGAGCTGTGCGTCACGCCCCATACGTACGCACTCATCACGGAGGGCATTGTGCGTGTCGGTGCGACCGTGTCCCGTCCCACAGCGGAGGAGGTGGTTTGGTAGGCGGGGGTCGGGGATCGCGACCTGTTGGGCGCAGTTGCAGACCCTGGGTGCCGGGAAAGGGAGGCCCAGACGGAATGCCAGGGCGATGGCATAGTGAGGCGGCGCCAGCCGAAGAGAAGGGAATAGGGGGATGGCGAGGAGCCAGTCGCCTGCGCCGTACCCAGTGAGGGAGAGGAGCCGCTGGGTATGGCCGCTGAGGGGGTTGGGGTCCATCTCCCGCGACGCAGCCAATTGTCGGGCGAAGCGGGCTGCGTGCACTTCCAGGGCCAGTCGGTGCTGGAGGGGATCGTCCGAGGGCTCAGCCCGCTCGGCCTGCAGGAGCGCCAAGGCTGGAGCTGGGAGGGCCGATTCGCAATTCGCCAGCCAGGTATGGAGACGCGAGGGACCGATGAAGGGAGGGGCCAAGGAGCAGGCCGCTGCAGCGAGTGGGCCTGTCGGATCTGATGGGAGGGATATGAGCAGCCGGTGGGCCTGTGCGACGCTAGTAAGGAAGGCGTGCGTGCCTTCTACTGCGGGGTCCACGAGGCCGAGGCCGCCAAGGGAGGGTGGCAAAGAGGCTTGGTGCCATGTGCGCGTCCGCTCCTGTTCACCCCGTGGGAGCTGAAGGTTGCACGAGAGGAGGAGGGTATGGAAGAGCTTCTGTCCCTTGTTGGACCACTCCTCGGACGGCAGCGAGTCAAGGGGGGTGGTGCAGGTGAGATAGGACGCGTCTTGAAACGCAGCGGTGGAGGAGAAGGCCCGCGGCCTGGGGGTCCATGGTCGCCAGGTCGGGGAGCGGTCTGGCCATGTCGGCCAACTGCTCCCGAAGGAAAGCGGCTGTGGCTTCGGTGGGGCCGAGGTGGCTTCCGAGGACGCGCAGGCCGTCAGTGCAGAAGGGGATGCCTGGGGGGAGTATGGGGCTGGGGGGCTGGGTAGTTGACCACGCCGCGCATTTGGAAGGGTTGTGCGTGAGGCCCAAGGGGCGTAGGGCCTCTGTGAGTTGGGTGAATGCCGACGCGCATTCCGACGGCTCTCCAAGCAGTGTGATGTCGTCGGCGTAGGCGAGGCAGAGCACGCTAGGAAACGCCGAGGCTGTCGCCTGGAGAGCCGGGTGCAAAGCCGCAGAGAAAAGCAGGGGGCCCATGGGGTCCCCTTGACGAACACCCCGGGCACTTAGGAGGGGGTCGCTGCAGAATCCGGCGTCTAGATATAGTCGCGACGGAGCTCCGTAGGAGAGTTTGACGAAGGGGAGAAGCGGCCGAAGGGGCGAGTTGAAGAGGCCTGCCACGATCGCGGCTCTGTCAACGCTGTTGAAAGCGTTTGACACGTCGACCTGGAGTACCAGGGCGGAGGGAAATTCGGATGTGTATGCGCGGGCTGCGTGGACGATCGCCTCGCCACCCGCGCGTACTGCCACCCCGAACTGCAGCGGGAGGAAATGAGTTTGTGCCTGCGCCGTCATGGTGAGGAGGCCCGCCTTCGCCACGAGGCGGTGCAAGCACTCGCCTATGGCTATAGGTCTGGTACCGCCTCCGGGCTTGGGGAAAGCGATTAGTCGACTAGCGGTGAGGAGGGCGGCGATATCAGCTGTGGAATCTCCGTGGAGCAGGCGTACTGCGAGCTCATGCAATTTGGCAGCGACTGAGTTGTTGGCGAGGGCGGCTTCGCGAATGTGCTCGAAGCACATTCCTGAAGGCCCTGCACCCACTCCGTTTTCGCAGCGGCTCAGCAGACGAATGAACGCCTCCTGCGAAACCGTGGGGCCCGCCTCGGACTCGTCGAGGGTGGGCCAAGCGATTGACTCGGTCAACGGAGCGGGGTGCTTGGACTTCGGTGCCTCGAGGACGTCGGGGGTTGAATCGCTGACCGGAGTCGAGTCTAGTGCAAGCAGGGCACGTCGGAGACTGCCACGGCGGACAAGCCCCTCTGCCCGCTTGTGCCTGCCGATGGTGTCCGGCACGTGGCGAGGAGGGGGGAGGTTATGCACAGCATCGATTGCTGACAGGTACAGCTGCTGCCATTCCCCCGCGAGGAACTGCTGCAGTCGTTTTTCCACCGTGGCCCAATCAGGGTGCTTGGGCGAGTGCAGGCGGAGGGCTAGGCGAGGGACGAAAAGTAACAGGCGCCAACCCGCGAGGCTGGTTGGCCTGTGTGCGATGTGTAGCAGAGGTGTCAGGAATGCGAGGGCGAAGAGCTGACGAAGTTTGGGGGGGATTCTGCAGGAAATTGGGGGTTGGCGACTGTCGCAAAGCAGGTCGATATCCCATCCCGCCACCCCGGCGAACAGGGATTCGTTGGATGACAGCTCCTGTGGCGAAAACTGCCGAGGGTTCTGGATATCCGGCGAACTACTGGCGCGGGAGGGACGCATATTTCGCGCACTCCCTCTGGCAGCCTGGGCAGGAGAGCCAGGGGACTCAGGCCCTGCTTCCTCCCTCTCACTCACATGACTCAGGGGGTTTCAGGCCTCCTGCTTACTCCCTCTCACCCACCTGACTAGGGGGGTTTCAAGCCCCCTGCTTTCTCCCTCTCACTCACCTGACTCAGGGGGTTTCAGGCCCCCTGCTTACTCCCTCTCACCCACCTGACTAGGGGGGTTTCAAGCCCCCTGCTTACTCCCTCTCACTCACCTGACTCAGGGGGTTTCAGACCCCCGGCTTACACCCTCTCACCCACCTGACTCAGGGAGTTTCAAGCCCCCTGCTTACTCCCTCTCACTCACTTGACTGAGGGGGTTTCAGGCCCCCTTGCTTTCTCCCTCTCACTCACTTGACTCAGGGGGTTTCAAGCCCCCTGCTTACTCCCTCTCACCCACCTGACTCAGGGGGTTTCAGGCCCCCTGCTTACTCCCTCTCACTCACCTGACTCAGGGGGTTTCAGGCCCCCTGCTTACTCCCTCTCACCCACCTGATTCAGGGGGTTTCAAGCCCCCTGCTTTCTCCCTCTCACCCACCTGACTCAGGGGGTTTCAGGCCCCCTGCTTACTCCCTCTCACCCACCTGACTAGGGGGGTTTCAAGCCCCCTGCTTACTCCCTCTCACTCACCTGACTCAGGGGGTTTCAGACCCCCGGCTTACACCCTCTCACCCACCTGACTCAGGGGGTTTCAAGCCCCCTGCTTACTCCCTCTCACTCACCTGACTGAGGGGGTTTCAGGCCCCCTTGCTTTCTCCCTCTCACTCACCTGACTCAGGGGGTTTCAAGCCCCCTGCTTACTCCCTCTCACCCACCTGACTCAGGGGGTTTCAGGCCCCCTGCTTACTCCCTCTCACTCACCTGACTCAGGGGGTTTCAGGCCCCCTGCTTACTCCCTCTCACCCTCCTGATTCAGGGGGTTTCAAGCCCCCGGCTTACTCCCTTTCACTCACCTGACTAAGGGGGTTTCAGGCCCCCTGCTTACTCCCTCTCACCCACCTGATTCAGGGGGTTTCAAGCCCCCTGCTTTCTCCCTCTCACGCACCTGACTCAGGGGGTTTCAGGCCCCCTGCTTACTCCCTCTCACCCACCTGACTCAGGGGGTTTCAAGCCCCCTGCTTACTCCCTCTCACTCAACTGACTCAGGGGGTTTCAGACCCCCGCCTTACTCCCTCTCACTCACCTGACTCAGGGGGTTTCAGGCCCCCTGCTTACTCCCTCTCACCCACCTGATTCAGGGGGTTTCAAGCCCCCTACTTTCTCCCTCTCAATCACCTGACTCAGGGGGTTTCAGGCCCCCTGCTTACTCCCTCTCACCCACCTGACTCAGGGGGTTTCAAGCCCCCTGCTTACTCCCTCTCACTCACCTGACTGAGGGGGTTTTAGCCCCCCTGCTTTCTCCCTCTCACTCACCTGACTCAGGGGGTTTCAGGCCCCCTGCTTTCTCCCTCTCACTCACCTGACTCAGGGGGTTTCAGGCCCCCTGCTTACTCCCTCTCACCCACCTGACTCAGGGGGTTTCAGGCCCCCTGCTTACTCCCTCTCACTCACCTGACTCAGGGGGTTTCAAGCCCCCGGCTTACTCCCTCTCACTCACCTGACTAAGGGGGTTTCAGGCCCCCTGCTTACTCCCTCTCACCCACCTGATTCAGGGGGTTTCAAGCCCCCTGCTTTCTCCCTCTCACTCACCTGACTCAGGGGGTTTCAGGCCCCCTGCTTACTCCCTCTCACCCTCCTGATTCAGGGGGTTTCAAGCCCCCTGCTTACTCCCTCTCACTCACCTGATTCAGGGGGTTTCAGGCCCCCTTGCTTTCTCCCTCTCACTCACCTGACTCAGGGGGTTTCAGGCCCCCTGCTTACTCCCTCTCACCCACCTGACTCAGGGGGTTTCAGGCCCCCTGCTTACTCCCTCTCACTCACCTGACTCAGGGGGTTTCAGGCCCCCTGCTTACTCCCTCTCACCCTCCTGATTCAGGGGGTTTCAAGCCCCCTGCTTACTCCCTCTCACTCACCTGATTGAGGGGGTTTCAGGCCCCCTTGCTTTCTCCCTCTCAGTCACCTGACTCAGGGGGTTTCAGGCCCCCTGCTTACTCCCTCTCACCCACCTGACTCAGGGGGTTTCAGGCCCCCTGCTTACTCCCTCTCACCCACCTGATTCAGGGGGTTTCAGGCCCCCTGCATACTCCCTCTCACCCACCTGACTCAGGGGGTTTCAGGCCCCCTGCTTTTTCCCTCTCACTCACCTGACTCAAGGGGTTTCAGGCCCCCTGCTTACTCCCTCTCACCCACCTGACTCAGGGGGTTTCAGGCCCCCTGCTTACTCCCTCTCACTCACCTGACTCAGGGGGTTTCAGGCCCCCTGCTTTCTCCCTCTCACCCTCCTGATTCAGGGGGTTTCAAGCCCCCTGCTTACTCCCTCTCACTCACCTAACTCAGGGGGTTGCAGGCCCCCTGCTTACTCCCTCTCACTCACCTGACTCAGGGGGTTTCAGGCCCCCTGCTTACTCCCTCTCACCCACCTGATTCAGGCCCCCTGCTTTCTCCCTCTCACTCACCTGACTCAGGGGGTTGCAGGCCCCCTGCTTACTCCCTCTCACTCACCTGACTCAGGGGGTTTCAGGCCCCCTGCTTTCTCCCTCTCACTCACCTGACTGAGGGGGTTTCAGGCCCCCTGCTTTCTCCCTCTCACTCACCTGACTCAGGGGGTTTCAGGCCCCCTGCTTACTCCCTCTCACCCACCTGATTCAGGCCCCCTGCTTTCTCCCTCTCACTCACCTGACTCAGGGGGTTTCAGGCCCCCTGCTTACTCCCTCTCACTCACCTGACTCAGGGGGTTTCAGGCCCCCTGCTTTCTCCCTCTCACTCACCTGACTGAGGGGGTTTCAGGCCCCCTGCTTTCTCCCTCTCACTCACCTGACTCAGGGGGTTTCAGGCCCCCTGCTTACTCCCTCTCACCCACCTGATTCAGGCCCCCTGCTTTCTCCCTCTCACTCACCTGACTCAGGGGGTTTCAGGCCCCCTGCTTACTCCCTCTCACTCACCTGACTCAGGGGGTTTCAGGCCCCCTGCTTTCTCCCTCTCACTCACCTGACTGAGGGGGTTTCAGGCCCCCTGCTTTCTCCCTCTCACTCACCTGACTCAGGGGGTTTCAGGCCCCCTGCTTACTCCCTCTCACCCACCTGATTCAGGCCCCCTGCTTTCTCCCTCTCACTCACCTGACTCAGGGGGTTTCAGGCCCCCTGCTTACTCCCTCTCACTCACCTGACTCAGGGGGTTTCAGGCCCCCTGCTTTCTCCCTCTCACTCACCTGACTCAGGGGGTTTCAGGCCCCCTGCTTTCTCCCTCTCACCCACCTGACTCAGGGGGTTTCAAGCCCCCTGCTTACTCCCTCTCACTCACCTGACTCAGGGGGTTTCAGACCCCCGCCTTACTCCCTCTCACCCACCTGACTCAGGGGGTTTCAAGCCCCCTGCTTACTCCCTCTCACTCACCTGACTGAGGGGGTTTCAGGCCCCCTGCTTTCTCCCTCTCACTCACCTGACTCAGGGGGTTTCAGGCCCCCTGCTTACTCCCTCTCACTCACCTGACTCAGGGGGTTTCAGGCCCCCTGCTTACTCCCTCTAACCCACCTGATTCAGGCCCCCTGCTTTCTCCCTCTCACTCACCTGACTCAGGGGGTTTCAGGCCCCCTGCTTACTCCCTCTCACTCACCTGACTCAGGGGGTTTCAGGCCCCCTGCTTACTCCCTCTAACCCACCTGATTCAGGCCCCCTGCTTTCTCCCTCTCACTCACCTGACTCAGGGGGTTTCAGGCCCCCTGCTTACTCCCTCTAACCCACCTGATTCAGGCCCCCTGCTTTCTCCCTCTCACTCACCTGACTCAGGGGGTTTCAGGCCCCCTGCTTACTCCCTCTCACTCACCTGACTCAGGGGGTTTCAAGCCCCCTGCTTTCTCCCTCTCACTCACCTGACTGAGGGGGTTTCAGGCCCCCTGCTTTCTCCCTCTCACTCACCTGACTCAGGGGGTTTCAGGCCCCCTGCTTACTCCCTCTCACCCACCTGATTCAGGGGGTTTCAGGCCCCCTGCATACTCCCTCTCACCCACCTGACTCAGGGGGTTTCAGGCCCCCTGCTTTTTCCCTCTCACTCACCTGACTCAAGGGGTTTCAGGCCCCCTGCTTACTCCCTCTCACCCACCTGACTCAGGGGGTTTCAGGCCCCCTGCTTACTCCCTCTCACTCACCTGACTGAGGGGGTTTCAGGCCCCCTGCTTTCTCCCTCTCACCCTCCTGATTCAGGGGGTTTCAAGCCCCCTGCTTACTCCCTCTCACTCACCTGACTCAGGGGGTTTCAAGCCCCCTGCTTACTCCCTCTCACTCACCTGACTCAGGGGGTTGCAGGCCCCCTGCTTACTCCCTCTCACTCACCTGACTCAGGGGGTTTCAGGCCCCCTGCTTACTCCCTCTCACCCACCTGATTCAGGCCCCCTGCTTTCTCCCTCTCACTCACCTGACTCAGGGGGTTTCAGGCCCCCTGCTTTCTCCCTCTCACTCACCTGACTCAGGGGGTTTCAGGCCCCCTGCTTTCTCCCTCTCACTCACCTGACTCAGGGGGTTTCAGGCCCCCTGCTTACTCCCTCTCACCCACCTGATTCAGGCCCCCTGCTTACTCCCTCTCACTCACCTGACTCAGGGGGTTTCAGGCCCCCTGCTTACTCCCTCTCACCCACCTGATTCAGGCCCCCTGCTTTCTCCCTCTCACTCACCTGACTCAGGGGGTTTCAAGCCCCCTGCTTACTCCCTCTCACTCAACTGACTGAGGGGGTTTCAGGCCCCCTGCTTTCTCCCTCTCACTCACCTGACTCAGGGGGTTTCAGGCCCCCTGCTTACTCCCTCTCACCCACCTGACTCAGGGGGTTTCAAGCCCCCTGCTTTCTCCCTCTCACCCACCTGACTCAGGGGGTTTCAGGCCCCCTGCTTACTCCCTCTCACTCACCTGACTCAGGGGCATTCAGGCCCCTTCCATATTTCCCTCTTACTCACCTTACCCTGGTGGTTGCAGCCCACATCCGTCGCCGGTTACTCCAACTTACCTAGGGGGTTCAGCCCCTACTTCCTCTCACTCTCCTCAACTTACCTTGGTGTTTGCAGACGCCCGCCTCTGCCCCTCAAGCAGCTCACCCAAGGAGTTTCAGGCCCCTTGTACCACCACCACCAACATCCCAACGTATCTCCCACCCCCACTTCCCCCTAACCCCGCCTTCCCCCTCCCCCCAGCCAGCACCAGGAGCAGCATGCAAGCCACTCCCCTTGGGAAACAGCACCCCCCATGGCTCTGCCTTGAGGGCGAGGAGTGGCAGTGGAAAGTGCACGGGCGGCCCAAGACTCAAATCCCGTGTACGAAAGCGTCGTAGGAGGGGACTCCCAACCAGAGCCGGCGCGCACGGCTCTGGCCGGTTCCATTATACGATACGCCAGTGTTGGAACTTGAGGAACGACTGCCGTGCCACACACTTTCCACTGACCACACCCAACCAACAAGGCAGGAACCACAGAGGGTGCCGCCCCTGAGAGAGTGAGCTGCATGCTTGCTCCTATGCCCTTCCCCACCCCTCCCCCTGCCCACTTCCCCTCCTCCCCACGTACCTCCACACCCCCTTACCTCCACCTACCATAGCCGAATGGAGCACCATGATGCAGCAACCTGCTAAGGAGAGGTGAGGGGGGTGAGGGGGGGGACTGCACTCCTCTCACAGCGTGATGCTTCTGGGGGAAAAAAAGAGAGGAGAGGAGGTGAGTGAGAGAGTGGTCTCCATTCTCCTGCCCTTGCTCGATTCTCCTGCCCTTCCCTTGCTCCAAGGCTTTTAATCCACATGCTGCCGGAAGGAAGGGCCGACACAGAGAGGTGAGACGACCATACCTCACCTCTTACCATACCTCCCTCGAATGGTCCTTTGTTGCTGGGGAATCCTGGGTACAAGCTAGGCAGGTGGAGCAGGCATAGGCAAATACAGCTGGTGGGAAGGTAAACCCTAAACCCTAAAACCGTACCTCCCTCTCTCTCACACCTAGTCCTAGCCTGCCCTCTAACCGCCCAGCCCAACTGCTGCTGCTGCTGCTGGTGTCAGCTGCTCAGCTTCCTCTGCTGCAATCTTCAGAAGATGCCAAGTGACCTGGTGGTAGGGGCAGGGGAAGACAGACGGAACACAAGTTAGCGCAAGGCTTACAACAAGGCAGAACCTAAGACTTACAAAAAGACAGAAAGCCAGAAATATGCATTGGAAGCCAGAACAGGGAAGTCACTGAGAGAAGGGCTTACATTGGAAGGCCGCCAACCCCATCCAGAGTACTCTCCCTCATGGCGGCACTCCTCCCAGCTTCCCGTGTGCAAGTACCTGCACAGCCACAGGGGAGGGGCGGGGAGAGTGGTGGTGTTGACTCCGCACCCCTCCCCTCGACCTGCAAGTGGAAAAGTGTAAGGAAGTTAGTCAGAAGCTAGGGATAGAAGCATGGGAGATATGCAGGGTTGGGGTGGTGGGTGATAGCAGCAGAGGGGGACCACTGGAGCAATGGAGAGGGACCACTGGAGCAGCCCTTGGCGCATGGTGCAGACCAAAGGGGGTAATATGTTTCAAGTAGGGGGTTATTTAATAGTAAGTCTTAAGAGTGTAGGGGAAGGCTTTAGCTTTTTGGGGGGGTGGGGGGTACCTGAATAGGGAGGTCCGCACCGTGTGGGCAAGGCTGCTGCAAGTGGTTCGTTATTAGAAGAGGATGCATGCAGCGTGGATGGAATGATGAGGTGCGAAAGCAGGTCAAAGGAAGCGATTGAAAGCAGTCAAAAGCATGTGAGTGAGGGGGAGCATGTGCGAGAGGGGGAGCATGTGAGTGAGGGGGAGCATGTGCGAGAGGGGGAGCATGTGAGTGAGGGGGAGCATGTGCGAGAGGGGGAGCATGTGAGTGAGGGGGAGCATGTGCGAGAGGGGGAGGATGTGCGAGAGGGGGAGCATGTGAGTGAGGGGGAGCGTGTGAGTGCGGGGGAGCATGTGCGAGAGGGGGAGCATGTGAGTGAGGGGGAGCATGTGCGAGAGGGGGAGCATGTGAGTGAGGGGGAGCATGTGAGTGAGGGGGAGCATGTGAGTGAGGGGGAGCATGTGAGTGAGGGGGAGCATGTGAGTGAGGGGGAGCATGTGCGAGAGGGGGAGCATGTGAGTCTACTTATCTGCTGTGGCTGCATGAGTGCTCCCAGCTGCCACCTCTAGCCCTCCTTCCACTCAAGCGCCACTCAAGCGCTTCACACCACCCCCTCCACGCCCCTCCCCTCCCCTCCCCCTGCAGTCACAGCAGTAAGTAGCAAGGGGGGTTTACCTGCAGTAAGGGGGGAGGGGTCTGTGGTTTGTGAGCGCGGCCCCAACAAGTGGCAACGTGTTGATAGAGAAATCAACAAAGGATAGGGGACCAAACGAATGCAACAAAGGAGCAGCATGCAAGGCTCAGTAGAGGGGAATGAATACTTAGCTGAAAACTGAAGAAACGTTGCTAGTAGTTGCCTTCCATTCCCTCCCCTCCCTTCCCCTCCCCTCCCTACTCCCTCCCTTCACTCCTCTCCGCTCCCCTCCGCCTGAAAAGAACACAAACAGCGTTAGTCAATGTGCAGTGGGGGATGACGGGTGAACTCGAAATTGATAAAACAGCCAGGCAAGAGAAGGGAAGGGGCCACTGGTTAAATCACGCACACAAGCCACAGACCCCCAAGGGAACCTGAGGGGTTTGAACCTGCAGTAGAGAGGGGTGAACCTGGGGGGGCCTGTAAGGGAGGCTTAACCTGGGGGGTTTACCTGCAGTAAGGGGGGGGGTCTGTGGCTTGTGAGCGGTATCCCAACCAGTGGCGAAATTTTGATCAAGCAAGCATAGAAGGGCAAGGGACCAAAACGAAACACAAATAAAAACAGTGAAGAGAACAAGATGTGGATACTTAGCTAGAGGCCAACAACTGACGCAGCGCCGAGAGTGGTTGTCAGGCATCCCCTCCCATCGTCAGGCATCCTCTCCCCTCGTCAGGCATCCCCTTCCCTCGTCAGGCATCCCCTCCCCTCGTCAGGCATCCCCTCCCCTCGTCAGGCATCCCCTCCCCTCGTCAGGCATCCCCTCCCCTCGTCAGGCATCCCCTCCCCTCGTCAGGCATCCCCTCCCCTCGTCAGGCATCCCCTCCCCTCGTCAGGCATCCCCTCCCCTCGTCAGGCATCCCCTCCCCTGGTCACAGCAGCGTCCATTCACCCTCCTGCCAGAGAGCCTGGGGGGAGGGGCCCTGCAGCGCGGTGGAGGTGGGGGGAAGGAAAGCGAGGGCGAAGGAGGAGCAAGTGAGGGGGAAGGAGGAGCTGGCGCCAGGGCATGGAATCGACAAACAAGTGAGGCAAGGATGGGAGAGAGCGCGGGTAAGGGCCACTGCTGCAGCTCCGACCCCAGGGCACAGACCAGAGGCAGTGAGGGGGCTTTAGTATCATTTGTCTAGGCTCTATGGCTAGATGGAGGGGGGCACCTGGGGATGGGGGGGGGGGTGGGTACCTGCAGTTGCTGGTCTGTGCCCCAGGAGCTAAGGTGCAACGAGTGGCGATTTTTGTAAGGAAGGCGAGCAAGCAAGCAAGTGCAGCAAGGCATGGCACAGCAGGAAACGAATGGATGCAGCAAGCAAGGGCTGGCTGGATACTTAGCTGCATGGGTCAGAGGTGCCGATACCCCACTCCCAACACTCCCTTGCCTCTCCTTGCTGCCGGGCGCAGCATGGCGGGCGCGAGGGTGTGTGTGTGGGAAAGGCAGGCCACGGCAGGCGTAGATGCATCTGGTGGGTGGCGGGCAGGGGGAATGAGGGGAGGGGTGGTGAGGAAGACAGGAGGGGAGGAGAAGTAAAGCAGGGCAGGAAAGGCATGAAAAGGCTGAAAAATGGAAACTTTTGAGACGATTCAAATGCAGGAGCACTGCAGACGACAAGAAGACATGTGGGTGGACGGCATGCGGATGGAGTGACGAGGGATGTGGGGAAGGGGGGATGGGTGGGGGGAGGACACCCCATGGCACACGAACGCGAGCTCGGCAGCAGCAAGCGGACTAGGGGGGGGGTGGGGGGGAGGGGGGGGAGGGGAGCAGCGTGCAAGCATGCGGACAGGACCCTAGAGTAGCCTAACCCATGACCTGAACTGGACCCTATGCGCGCTGCTCACGCTGTGCGCCATGGGGTTGAGAGGGGGGAGGAGGGCGAGGGGAGGTGGAGGGTGAGGACGTGGGAAGGGAGCGGGTGGGAGGGTGAGAGTGCATGGGGGGGGGAGGGGGGGGGGGCAGCACGAGGATGAAATGAGTGCGGGAGAGGCATGGGGAACTTATTGATTTGGAGTGCCGCTGCTGTTGCCGCCAGGCTGCTGCTTCCCCTACAGCTGCTGCCTCTTCTGCAGCTGGTGCTGCCGCCAATCCGCGCGGGACGTCAGAGGCAAGCCTGAGGGGGGGGGAGGAGAAGAGGACGGAGAGAAGGCGGTGAGTGCATGGCGGGAGGAACCCCGCCAGAATGGGAAGGACTGAGAATGAGTCAAATCCATGAAAGCAAAGAGAGCGAAAAGTCACAGATTAAATAGGTGTGAGAGGCGTGGCATTGAGCGAGAGAGAGAGGGTGAGGGGGAATGGGGGACGGGTGGGGAGGGGTGGGGTTGAGATGGAGTTGGGATGGGGTTAGGGAGTGGGGAAGGGTGAGGAGGAGGATACCCCATGACACACGAGCGCGAACTATACAGCAGCAAGCGGACGGGGGGGTGCGGGGGACAGCAGCAGCACAGCTCGCAAACAGACAGACAGGACCCTAGAGTAGCGTAACCCGTGACCTGGACTGGACCCTATGCGTGCTGCTCACACCGTATGCCATGGGGCGGCGACGGGTGGTGGAGGGTGGACAGATGGGAATGGAGCGGGTGGACAGGTGGGAAGGGAGTTGGGGAACTGGGGATGCACGGAGAGGCTCGGTAGTGGACGTAGAGGTGGGTGGAGAGTGGGGGTGGGATGGTGGGGTGCAAAACAGAGAGGTTCGGCAGTGTGGGGGTGAGGTGAAGCGGAGGGCGTTTAAGGGCGAGGAAAAAAGTGACTTAGCTGAAAGGGATGGCGATCTCGGGGGCGTGCTGGTGGTGCTCCTGACTTGGCAGCGCTGCAGGCTTGCCGTGACGCCATCACACGCCACTGGGGGCTCTTCAGGAGGCGAACGCGATTTGCAGAAGCAGATTATTAACGAGCCTGCAAATAAACGCGGATTCAGTAGTGGCAAATCGTGGGATTTCTGAGAGAACGAATGGCAGAAACACAGCGACGTTCTAGTTACCTTGGTGTGACGATGAAGAGGCACTGCCAAGGACTCGCCATGATCTGTTCTCTGGGCCGAGCGTGCTTAGTTGCAGATTTGAACGTGCCTGCACGGAGAAAACGTGAATTCGTCAGGGAATTCGGCATGAATAGTCTAACGTGCGGAATACTCCAAAGAAATTAAAGCAAATCGACGAAATTACCTAAGCATGGCGGTGGTGCAAGAGGATCTGCAGGTGGAGTGCTGATAGATGCTCACGAACGCGTTTCAAGTGGTTGCCACGGAACTCCTGCAACAGAAAAAACATGAACTTAGCACGTGCTAAATCGTTATGGTTTAACGGCTAGAAATTAGCGAAGTGGTGGAAAATAAATCTTACCATGCGGTTTCGAGCTGATCCAAACTCGGCGTGGCCAAATTGACGCGGAAAACCATATCAGCGTGCGACGAAATGTCTTCCTTAGCGCAGCAAACCAGCAAATCTGGCGACGAAACGCCTTCCTTGGGAGGGAAATGCGTGCCTAGGCGAAGAATGAGTCGCACGCGGATCGGCGACGAAGTTGACGGAAAGAGTGGGCTGAAAATGACTCGAACTGAGGCGAACTGCGTGAAATTGCACGGGGGAGGGAGAAAATCGCCCAGGGGAGGGGAAAAGCGGCATCAGGCGACCAAGAAACGAGAGTTGGGCGACGAGGATGGGCTCCAGGCGAGGCAAACAGGGTTCGGGCGACGGGAATGGGAATCAGGCTGACGGTAACGTAGACGGATTCGAAAATGGACGGTCTTCTTGACAGACACGTGGCTGGACTAATCACGACAGCCCAGGAGACTGCGTTATGTGGATGGACTAGTTTTCGACAGCTCGGATATGCGTGACACGTGGTTGGACGGAATCACGAGATGAGAAGCTTGTAGGACACGTGTATGGACAGAACCGGCGCCGCTCAAACTAGGCGGTGGCCCACGAAAATCCCGCGAGCAAATTTCAAAACCAAGGAGTCACCGCTAACGTCAAGCCCGAGGGAAGATGCCATCTTAGCCAATAGGCGGAGACCTAGCTAAGGACAAAGCCACCGTTTATTTGAAATCCTTTCAGCCAATAGCCTGCTTGGACGATGGCGCCAAACCGTAATTGAACAGGCCAATAGCAGAAAACCTGGCGTTGTGCAGGTGCTGGGGGCAACGGTCAATTGTGAAGTCCGCCACAAGCTCCCTCACAAGTTTGAGGCGAACTCAGCAATAAGTACATCAATCTAATCAGCTTCGTATAATTTGATTAGCGTTGAATTAAATTCTTCAAGTTGATAGTGTCCCTTCAAGTACAACCCTCCCAATATATAAACTAAATAATTTTATAACGCATGTAAACAGGTTGACGTTCTCTATCATTAACATTAGCCCTTCATAAGTTACATAATGTAAAAGGCATGTGTGAAGTGTAGCTTCTGATTTGAGAAGGAAGCTTCTTTGCATGGAGACTGTCGTGGAGATCTCCTTGACTCCCTGACCACGTGATATCATCCAACGGCAAGCAGCGCATTGAGATGATCCTGTTCTCAGCCTCCAGTCCCTGCTCTTTCAGCGTGGCAGGCGTTGTGATCCACGTCATTTTTAGCCAATCGGTCACTCCGTTCCCTGAGTTATGGAGCCATCTGCCCAATCGCACACTCCTCCTCCCTTTTGGCTGCGCCACATTTCATCCCTCGATTTTCTCCGCTGCACAACCACTCCGCACTGGTGCTCCGCTCCGCACTCCTCTGCTGCAAACTCGCAGTGCTGCAGGCAGAGACCTCTGCGCCAAAACAGAATCATTTCCCCCGCTCCAGTCTCTTCCCTTCCCCGCCCCTTCCCCACTTTCCCACATCCTATCCCCCCTCCGCTGATTCACAGCCTTCTTTCTTCCCCCTGTCGCTTTACACTGACTGCTGCTCCTCTTTCTACAAGTTCCTCCCTTTCATCTTAACTCCTTAGCTTGATGCTAGTGCAGGCTCCTACTCCCACCTGTGCTCTCTCGAGCACTTCCCTGATCCACTCGGGAATCCAACCTTCTCGTGCGACCTGCTTTTCCTGCGCATCAGGAATTTCAGGTTTCCCTTTTCGTGCTGACGACGCGATGAGGGCGTCTAGGGTTGTCCGTTTGATGTCGACTGTAGCGCCAGGCCTTCAGAGCGCCATGTCCGGCGCTACAACCGGAGCAGCGGCTGTAGCGCCCGTAGCGGCGTCGGCGACGGTTTCTCACAGATCGTCGTCGATCGCCAGCGATCGTCCGCAAATCTCGCAAAATCTGGGGAGTGCGTGGGTGACTGGGCATGGTCAGGCGTCTCTGTGGCGTCGCATGTCGTCGTCTGCGACGATTGGCTGCGCTAACGTGTCGCAGCGGTTGCTCGCACGACCCGTTCCTTCGGCCTACATCCTCACTCGAAAGGCCTCCAGCTCAGGTGACGCCCGCTCTAGAGTTTCCTTTGACGGGCCCCGTGTCGATCAGGCCGCTTTAACTCGCTGATAACCCAAGGTTAATTTCATTTTTCCTTCGCTGCTCTAGTCATTAGTCTTGCGCCAGAGTGTATGTTGGCGCTCTGACCAGTTTCCCGTGATCTTTCGCTGTCACACTTGTTCTTTGGGCCTGTGCAGCATCGGAGAATCCGTTCAAGAACATCCTGACGGACCTCCCGTCGTCGGATGGCGGATCGTACGGGAAGTACTACAGCCTTCCCGCACTCAACGACCCCCGAGTTGGTAAGCGTTTCAGTTATTCTAGAAGGTTCAGTTATTTTAGAAGCTTCGAAGACAGCCTTCCGGATCACTGGCTCAGATCTCCAGGAATTTGAGTCCTGCTCCCGGCTAGAGCTATCTCGTTTACTTCCTTTATGCGCTGTTGCGCGTGTTGTCGGAATAGGACGTATTCCGAATAAAGCTGCTTCTTTTCACTGTTACCGACTGGCACTGTTACGCCAAATCGCCTGCCGTACTCCATTCAGAGTACTCCGCATGTTGCCGCTACTTTTACTATCACCACCCTGCATTGGCTTCGCCTGCTCGCTTGGGGCTCCGAAGCGTTTTGGATAAAGCCGCTATTTCACTGCCTGGCACTGCTACGGTAGATCGCCTGCCGTACTGCATCCGAAGCATTCCGTATGATTCGCGATGTTTACTAGCACCACTCTGCATGGCCTCGCGAGATCGCCTGCCGCACTCCATCCGCATGCCGCTGAAGTCGGCGCTGCGCAACTGCAACAGCTTCCAGGTGCTGCTCGACTGGGAAAGAACTGCCATTCTCACTGCCACCGCCCTGTGTCGCCATCCCCTGTACACCCACCCCCACGCCCACCCACCCACCCCCCCCCCCCTAGATCGCCTGCCGTACTCCATCCGCATCTTGCTCGAATCCGCGCTGCGCAACTGCGACAACTTCCAGGTGTTGCCGGCTGACGTGGAGAAGATCCTCGACTGGGAGAAGACCGCGCCGCAGCAAGTCGAGATTCCCTTCAAGCCCGCGCGCGTGCTGCTGCAGGTGCGGAGGTCGTGAGCAGGGTTAAGCTGGTTGCGTGCATTCCTAAATTACCAAGCGGGAACTCGTCGAATGTTACTGCTTTGCTCCATCTGGCTTTTGTCTTGAGGGCTTCACGATCGTGCCCTTGGCAGTGGATCCTTTTGCATAGATTTCCGAAGCTCTCTTCTGCTCGCCTCTTTCTCTCTCTCCTTCAGGATTTCACGGGCGTGCCCGCGGTGGTGGATCTGGCGGCCATGCGTGACGCCATGAAGTCGCTGGGCGGCGATCCCAACGCGATCAACCCGCAGGTGCCGGTGGATCTGGTGATCGACCACTCGGTGCAGGTGGACGTGGCGGGGTCCGCCAACGCGGTGGAGCAGAACATGCAGTTCGAGTTCGACCGCAACAGCGAGCGATTCGCGTTCCTCAAGTGGGGCGCCAAGGCGTTCCAGAACATGCGCGTGGTGCCTCCTGGCTCCGGCATCGTGCACCAGGTGAGGAGGGGTCAAATACGGTGCACGGGGTGAGGGGGGCCGGGTGCGGTGCCGGGGTGGATACTTCGTCTGTTTTGTGTTTGCCCACAAGACAGCCTGGTGGGAACGGACGCGCACACCACCATGAACGACATTCACTCAATCATTGCCCATCCCCCCTCTTTCGCCGTTCTGTGTGTCGTTATTTCAGGTCAACTTGGAGTACCTGGCGCGTGTGGTGTTTTCCCACAAGGGGCTCCTTTACCCGGACAGTCTGGTGGGCACGGACTCGCACACCACCATGATCGACGGGCTGGGCGTGGCGGGATGGGGCGTGGGAGGCATCGAGGCCGAAGCCACCATGCTAGGCCAGGTGCGTTGGGCCAGAGGGGTATGGTGGCATGGGATTGGGAGGCATCGAGGCCGAGGCCACCATGCTGGGCCAGGTGCGCTTGAGAGTGACTCAAAGGCGCGTTGAACCAGAGACATGGTGACATTGTTTTAGCATCCCCATTCTCCCCCTTTCCAAGTCATTCCGTTACACCTAACGCCCCCATTTTCTCCCACCACCCCAACCCCCCACCCCTCCTACCGCCCATGAGCATAAGCCATGAGGCTCACTCTCTCCGTCCCTCACCCCTCCACGCCCCCTTTCCCCCTTCACCATCCCGCCCCTGCCGCCAGCCCATGAGTATGGTGCTGCCCGAGGTGGTGGGCTTTAAGCTGACCGGCAAGCTCCAGCCAGGCGTGACAGCGACTGACCTCGTGCTGACGTGTACGGCCATGCTGCGTCAGCACGGTGTGGTGGGCAAGTTCGTGGAGTTCCACGGCGACGGCATGCGCCACCTGGCTCTCGCTGACAGGGCGACCATCGCCAACATGGCGCCCGAGTACGGCGCGACCATGGGGTTCTTCCCCGTGGATGATGCCACCTTGGCGTATCTCAAGACCTCTGGGCGCGATGAGAGCACGGTGAGTTGACTAGAGGGGCTGTTTGTCTAGTCAACTGGAAAATCGCCCGAG
This sequence comes from Closterium sp. NIES-67, assembly GCA_027943415.1. Lineage (NCBI taxonomy): Eukaryota > Viridiplantae > Streptophyta > Zygnematophyceae > Desmidiales > Closteriaceae > Closterium > Closterium sp. NIES-67. Next base: position 81,505 of record BQMB01000373.1, on the reverse strand, counting down.
GACGGCGCGACCATGGGGTTCTTCCCCGTGGATGGCGCCACGCTGGCGTATCTGAAGACCTCGGGGCGTGATGAGAGCACGGCGAGTTGATGCGGGGGCACATAATGATTCGAGATTTCGCGGTGGGTGATGGTAAGGAGTGGAGGGATGACTGAAATGAAGGTGGCGAGACCATGGGGTGCGTCCCCGTGGATGATGTTACGCGTGGCGTCTGGGCGTGACGAGAGCACGGTGATTTTATAGTGGAGTTGTCTCATTGAACAATTGAGTACGGCGCGACCATGGGGCTCTTCCCCGTGCATGATGCCACGCTGGCGTATCCGAAGACGTCTGGGCGCGACTAGAGCTCGATGAGTGGTGCTGTGGAAGGATGAGCAGAGGGCAGCGGATGGGAGTAGGATGAGTCGTTAATGGGGTTGACTCAAAGAACAGTTTGAGTCTGGTGTGGCGAATGGTGGCCAAATTGGTAAGAGTTGGTGAACGGCTGTAGCATGAGGAACAAGCGGGCTTTCATAACGGTGGAGCCTCTCGGGTCGCGCTCATCGAGCACTCGTGAGGAAAAGCCGGCTGACTAAACGTTTGGATTGCGTGGCATTTGTGTTGGCTCTCGTGTGCGTTCATGTGTGGCGGTGCTGTGCGGTGTGCATGCTGTGCATGGTGTGTGTGTCATCCGTGCGCTGCTCACCCCTGCAGGTGAAGATGGTGGAGGCGTACCTCAGGGCCAACAAGATGTTCGTTGACTACAATGAGGTGAGCTGCTACACAATGCGCTGTTACAATTCGATAGCAACCCCACAACGGAACCCCGCTGGGGTTCTCTTTCTCCTGCAGGTGAAGATGGTGGAGGCCTCTCTCCGGGCCAACAAGATGTTCGTTGACTACAATGAGGTAGCATGTTGCAACGAGATGCCGGATATCGCACCTAGCATCTCACAACACCGCACATCACCTCCCGTTACCTTCCCACACACCTCATCCAGTGCACCGTTCTGCGTCCCATCGCCCTTGCGTTATTCCCGCATGTCCCTGCAACTTCTCCTCTCTCTCCCCCATAACATCCCCCCAGCCGCCCCCGCCGCCCCCCTGCCCTCTTTGCATATCCTTCCTGGCTCTGCATTCTCATCGGCCTTGGTTCCGTTCCTTCCTCCCATCACTGCATCATTACTCCATCATAACCCATCATCACCCATCATAACCCATCATAACCCATCATAACCCATCATCACCCATCATCGCCCCATGCACCCCCATGCAGCCCCAGGCGGAGCGCACCTACTCGTCCACCCTGGACCTGGACCTCTCCTCCGTGGAGCCCTGCATCTCCGGGCCCAAGAGGTGAGACCCCTCCGACTCCCAGCCTCAGGGGTTCAGGGTTCATGGTTTTGGGGTTTCAGGTTTCGAGGTTCCGGGGGTTATTAGAAGCCCATGTATCTTAGGTTCATGATTGGCCCTGCAATCATGTGCCCTTCTGTTCTATGAAGCAAGGCGTTTCTATTTGATTCGTTTCTCTCCCCCCCCTCTCCCCCCCCCCCGCTCTATGCGTTCACTGCAAGCCTCATTACTGACTGTGTGTCGCATGGCCCTGTATGCACCATGAAGGATGTTCTTCTGCCTTGCATAACGACAATTTCCCCCCACCCCCACCCTCTCCCCCTCTCCTCACACCCTCTCCCCCTCTCCTCACACCCTCTCCCTCCCCTGCAGGCCGCAGGACCGCGTGCCTCTGTGCGCCATGCAGGAAGACTGGCAGGCATGCCTCGACAACCCGCATGGCGGGTCTTGCCTGGACAGCCCCGTTCACTCTCGCTTGACCCTGGCCCCCCCTCCTCTCCCTCCCCTGCAGGCCCCATGACCGCGTGCCTCTGCGCACCATGAAGGAGGACTGGCACGCATGCCTCGACAACCCCGTGGGCTTCAAGGTCCGCACTTGCACCCTTTGCCACCTTGCACCCTTTGCCACGTTGCACCCTTAGCCACCTTGCACCCTTTGCCACCTTGCAACCTTTGCTACCTTGCACCCTTAGCCGCCTTGCACCCTTTGCCACATGATTCGATTCACATGCGCCAACTTGTCACCTGCCCTCCCCGCTCCATCTCACTTGCTCCCTCCCCCGCTTCCCTCTCTCTCTCTCTCGCCTACCTTCGTCCCCCTTCCCCTGCCCTGCGCTCTTTGTCCTCTCGGTTGCATCGTCCCTCCCGTCCCTCCAAGCCTCCCCCTTGTCCCTCTCTTCCCCCTCGCCTCCTCTCCCCTCGCCAGGGCTTCGCCCTGCCCAAGGAGCAGCAGGGCAAGGTGGTGAAGCTCGACTTCAACGGGCGGCCAGCAGAGCTGAGCATCCTCCCCTCCAGTGCTCCCCCCCCTCCCTCTCTCCTCTGCTCCCCTGCTCGCCCCCCCCTCCTCCTCTCCCCTCGCCAGGGCTTCGCCCTGCCCAAGGAGCAGCAGGGCGAGGTGGTGAAGCTCGACTTCAACGGGCGGCCAGCAGAGCTGAGCATCCTCCCCTCCCGTGCTCCCCCCCCTCCCTCTCTCCTCTGCTCCCCTGCTCGCCCCCCCCTCCTCCTCTCCCCTCGCCAGGGCTTCGCCCTGCCCAAGGAGCAGCAGGGCGAGGTGGTGAAGCTCGACTTCAACGGGCGGCCAGCAGAGCTGAGCATCCTCCCCTCCCGTGCTCCCCCCCCTCCCTCTCTCCTCTGCTCCCCTGCTTGCCCCCCCCTCCTCCTCTCCCCTCGCCAGGGCTTCGCCCTCCCCAAGGAGCAGCAGGGCAAGGTGGTGAAGTTCGACTTCAACGGGCAGCCCGCGGAGCTGAGGCACGGGTCCGTGGTGATAGCGGCCATCACGTCGTGCACCAACACCAGCAACCCCTCCGTCATGCTGGGGGCTGCTCTGGTGGCCAAGAAAGCATCGGATCTAGGCCTCCAGGTGAGGCGCTTATGGGTGGTGGTGTGGTGTGCTGTGGGGACTGGAGTAGAGCACTGCGCATGGAGGGGAACGGGAGGGGTGATAGCAGCCATCACGTCGTGCACCAACACCAGCGCTGCCCTGGTGGCCAAGAAGGCATCGGATCTTGAATGGCAGGTGAGATTGGAGTAAGGGTTAGGGTTTTTGTTGGGGGGATAGCCGCCATCACGTCGTGCACCAAAACCAGCAACCCGTCCGTCATGCTGGGGGCTGCCCTGGTGGCCAAGAAAGCTACAGACCTTGGGCTGCAGGTCAGTAGTGCTAGGAGGTATAGCTAGGGCTCAAGTGGGGAGGGATTAGGGGGTTGAGGGAGTGGTGATAACAGCCATCGCATCGTGCACCAACACCAGCAACCCCTCAGTCGTGCTGGGGGCTGCTCTGGTGGCCAAGAAGGCAACAGACCTTGGGCTGCAGGTGGGGCTACAGAGCGGTTGCGATAAACGGTTGTGATGAGCGGTTGCAATGAACGGTTGTGATGAGCGGTTGCGATGAACGGTTGTGATGAGCGGTTGCGATGAACGGTTGTGATGAGCGGTCGCGATGAACGGTTGTGATGAGCGGTCGCGATGAACGGTTGTGATGAGCGGTCGCGATGAACGGTTGTGATGAGCGGTCGCGATGAACGGTTGTGATGAGCGGTCGCGATGAACGGTTGTGATGAGCGGTCGCGATGAACGGTTGTGATGAGCGGTCGCGATGAACAGTTGTGATGAGCGGTTGCGATGAACGGTTGTGATGAGCGGTCGCTGGAGAGGGTGAAGACTGGTCTGGCGCCTGACTCTTGTGCCGACTCTTTCTCATGCTCCCCGTCTCTTCCACCCCTCACCCCCGCCCCCTGCACACCTTCTCCCTCCCTCCCTCCCTTGAACGGTCCGTCGTTGATGGGCAATCCTGGGTACAAACTAGGCATGCCGGGTTGGTACAAAAAGGTGCCTCGGCTCAGGTAGGTCTCCTAACGGGTCGCCTCCTACTGCCGCTCGCCCTGGGGCTCTCCCTCCCTCCCCCTCTCCCCATCACCCAGGTGAAGCTGTGGGTGGAGACCAGCCTGGCGCCTGGCTCTAGCGCCCTCTCTCCCTCCCATGCTCCCCGTTTCTTCCACCCCTCATCCCCTCACCCCCACACCCCTTCTCCCGCCCTCCCCCTCTCTCCATCTCCCAGGTGAAGCCGTGGGTGAAGACCAGCCTGGCGCCTGGCTCTGGTGTCGTCACCAAGTACCTTGAAAAGAGGTGCGTGTGGTAACCAGGTGCGCATGGTAACCAGTGTGGTAACCAGCTGAGCGTGGTAACCAGGTGCGTGTGGTAACCTGTGTAATCACCAATTGCATGTGGTGGTTACTGTGTAGGTGAGAAGAGGTTAGGGATCCATGGCCATGACTTGAGCCGGTATATCGAACAGCCATGTGAAACTGGAGTCTTGTTCGAACAAGGGGGCTGATTCACCCAGATTCAAAGATTTAGCTTCCTAAGTGGTTCGTCGGCATTGTGAGCGCCGTACGCTGTACTATCCCCCGCTGTGCTGGAAATTGTTGGGGCAAGGGGGTGTGGGCACCATTAATTTGGCACTGGCCCCCGCCTCCTGCTCCCTTGCTTTCCCTCATCTCTCCTTCCGCCTGTTCCCCACAGCGGCCTGCGCCCCTCGTTGGAGAAGCAGGGCTTGCACGTGCTGGGATATGGATGCACCACGTGCATTGGCATCTCGGCTTTCACCTCTACTCGTTTCTTCCCTCTCCCCCTTTCCCCTTGACCCCATGTCAACCACCACCCACACACCTGCAGTGGTCCCCTCCCCTCGTTGAAAAAGCAGGGCTTTCATGTTGTGGGGTACGGCCGCACCACGTGCACCATGCTTACCAATACCCCCTTCCCGCGCCCTGTGCTGCCTTTCCTGCTCCGAACAGCGGTCTGCTCCTCTCGCTGGAGAAGTCAGGCTTCCACATGGTGGGGTGCAGCTACGGGTGCACCATAAGGGCCAGTCACTCTTACCCCTCCTGCCGTCGCCTCTCCCTTCCCTTGCCTCCCTTCATCCTCACAGAGGTCTGCTCCCTCCCGTCCACGGGTGCGCCATGGCTGCTGCGCTCTTACCCCTGGCCCCTGCTCCCTTTTTTCCCCCCTGACCTTTCCTTGGTCCCCACAGTGGCCTGCTCCCTTCACTGGAGAAGCAGGGCTTCCACGTGGTGGGCTATGGCTGCACCACGTGCATTGGCAACTCGGGGGAGATTGCCGAGTCGGTGGGGCAGGCCATTGCCGAGAACGGTGAGAGAGGGTTATAGGGTTCTGGGGAGTGTGACTGTGGGAGTGGTGGGTGGGAGTGTCGGGAGTAGTGCGTGGGGCTGATGGATCGTGAGGCGCCTCAGAATGCATTGCAGAGTCCGTGGGGCATCCCATTGCCGAAAACGGTGGGTGGAGTGGTGGGGGAATGGTGGGTGAAACTGATGCATATTGAGGCGTTTTGAAATGAGACTGCAGAGTCACCGTCTCAGGCGCTTGCCGAGAACGGTGGGTGGGGCTGCTAGACGAGATGAGTGAACCAATGACAGCCCTTCCCCCTTTCCCCATACCATCTGCTGAACCCTGTCTGTCTTCCAGTCGTCGTTTTTTTCCACTCGCAGTCATGCATCTATCCACCGTGTCTCCATCGCCTGCCACCTTACCCCCACCAGACCTGGTGGCAGCAGCAGTGCTGTCCGGCAACCGCAACTTCGAGGGCCGGGTGCATCCTCAGACGCGCGCCAACTACCTCGCCTCTCCTCCCCTTGTTGTGGCCTACGCCCTTGCCGGCACGGTGAGTCCCGAGGGCCGTTCATGCGCCTGTGAATCCCGAGGGCCGTTCATGTGCCTGTGAATCCCGAGGGCCGTTCATGCGCCTGTGAATCCCGAGGGCCGTTCATGCGCCTGTGAATCCCGAGGGCCGTTCATGCGCCTGTGAGTCCTCACCTCTCCATGCTCACTTTGATCCAAGGCCTTTCTTGCTCTGTGTCATCCTCCTCGCCCACCATTGTCCGTTTCTATGCCCTCCTTCTCATCCCCCTTCTTCTATGTCCTCTTCACGCCAGGTGGACATTGACTTCACTACGGAGCCTATCGGCACGGGCAGCGACGGCAAGCCCGTCTTCCTGTGCGACATCTGGCCCACCTCCGCTGAGGTGGCAGCGGTGGTTGAAAAGTCGGTGCTGCCCGAGTTCTTCCGGTCGACCTATGAGAGCATCACACGTGGCAACGACCTCTGGAATGGGCTGACCGCCCCCGAGGGGGCGCTGTACGACTGGAGCCCCGCGTCGACGTACATCCACGAGCCGCCCTTCTTCAAGGGCATCTCCAAGGACCCCCCAGGGGTGGCGCCGGTGGTTGACGCCAACTGCCTGCTGAACCTGGGGGACAGCATCACCACCGACCACATCTCCCCCGCAGGTGGGTGGGTGTGTGTGCGTGCATGTGTGCATTTGTGTGCGTGCCTGTGTGTGCACGTTCTGCTCGAGGCATAGTAAATACCAGTTACTCCGCCGGCGCCCCACCCGCACTCACTCTGGACCTGCAGGGAGCACCCAGAAGGACAGCTAAGCAGCGTGCTACCTGACGCAGGGGGGCGCATCCAGGAAGGACCGGAACTCGCACAGCAGCCAGCGGGGCAACGACGAGGTGACCAAACCCCCCTGACCTTCGATCCTCCTCCCCTCCCTGCTCACTCGCCCACCCCCGTACCTGCAGGGAGCATCCACAAGGACAGTGCAGCAGCGCGGTACCTGACGGAACGAGGAGTGGCCAGGAAGGACTGGAACTCGTATGGCAGCCGGCGCGGCAACGACGAGGTCATGGCACGGGGCACGTTTGCCAACATCCGCATCGTGAACAAGTTCATGGAGGGGGCGGTGGGGCCGCACACCGTGCACGTGCCCTCTGGGGAGAAGATGTTCATCTACGACGCCGCCATGGTGAGTGCCAGGCAGGGGGAGGTACCTGCAGGGGGTGGCCATGGGGAGTGCAAGGGAGGGGGAGGTACCTGCAGGGGGTGTCTGGCGGTGATCGCCTGGTCGTTGGAGCGCTTCCACCGCAGCAACCTCGTTGCCATGGGCATCATCCCGCTCTGCTTCAACTCACCACTCTCCCACCTCCCCCTCCCGCCTCTTCCCTTCCCCTTGTGTGCCAACTCCTCCTTCCCTCCAGCGCTACAAGGAAGCCGGAGTACCCACTATCATCCTGGCGGGTGCGGAGTACGGCAGTGGCAGTTCGCGGGACTGGGCGGCAAAGGGGCCGTACCTGCAGGGCGTGAAGGCGGTGATTGCCAAGTCGTTTGAGCGCATCCACCGCAGCAACCTCGTCGGCATGGGCATCATCCCCCTCTGCTTCAAGCCCGGCCAGGACGCCGAGTCGCTTGGGCTGACCGGATACGAAAAGTTCTCGGTGCACCTGCCCGCGCTGAAGGACATCAAGCCAGGGATGGACGTGGAAGTGACGACTGACAACGGGAAGAAGTTCACAACCACCCTGCGATTCGACACCCAGGTGAGAGTCTAGGAGCGCATGCGCTGCCTGCACTGCCATGCACACCCTGTACACACAAACTCTTGATTCCTCGAGCACAGCACTGCTTCGTGTATACTCGCATCACATTGCCTCGCATCACATTGCCTCGCATCACATTGCCTCACCTCACATTGCCTCGCATCACATTGCCTCGCATCACATTGCCTCGCATCACATTGCCTCGCATCACATTGCCTCGCATCACATTGCCTCGCCTCACATTGCCTCGCATCACATTGCCTCGCATCACATTGCCTCGCATCACATTGCCTCGCATCACATTGCCTCGCATCACATTGCCTTGCATCACATTGCCTCGCATCACATTGCCTCGCATCACATTGCCTCGCATCACATTGCATCGCATCACATTGCCTCGCATCACATTGCCTTGCATCACATTGCCTCGCATCATATTGCCTCGCATCACATTGACTCGCATCACATTGCCTCGCCTCCCATGCGTTAACATGCTGCCCTCAATCCTGCTTGCCATGCCGTGCCACTCACACTAGTAACCCCTCTCCACCTCACCCCCCCCCCACCCCCTCCCCCCCCCCCTCCCAACCCTCTTCCCCGCTCCTCCCTCCTCCTCCCCCCTTGTATGGCAGGTGGAGCTGACATACTTTGAGAACGGTGGCATTCTGCACTATGTGCTGCGAAGCCTGGCCAAGGATAGCTAGGAGGAATGTTTCAGGCGCTGCGTTTGCTAGAGACTTGCCTATGCTGCTTGCGGCTCTGACTTGCATTTGGTATGACTGGGTAGGACCAACCCTTCAGTGCTAATGATTTGTGCCGACAATACAATGTTACGCTAGTACGTGCGCTTTTTTAAAGAAGTGATACAAGGAGGCCTCCAGCAATATTGGCATTCCTAAATGTGCTTCACAAGCCGCTTTGGTTTCAACAGCAGAAGAGTAATGTGTGCGTGTTCACATGGTGTAGCAGAATCCTAAGCTTCAAATCTGTTCACAGCAAACCTGCACCTCTTTGCCTCGAATGCTCGTGTATCCAGTCGAGGCATGGCTAAGCTGAATATGCATTGGTTTCTTCTGAGAGGAGTTAAGCATTATTATTTCTAGGGAACTATTATTGGACATTTATTGTTGGCGCTTTAGGGTGCAAAGTACATGGTGTAATTCTATTCTATTCCGAAAGAAAGTCGTCTCCCTCACACAGGCAGGCCTTTCGCATGATCAGGGGTTTGCCCAGACACAAACGCGGAGCCGCCACCATGCACACACGCGGTTTGTGGGTGACCCACCCACACCCAGCCTGTCCCCCCACACACAAGCCTGGGCTCCTAGAGTATGGCACGAGTAGGCGTCCAGCCTCTCATGGCAGTGGCTGGTGGGCGGTTGGTGGCGAACAATGGGCTCGAGCCGCAGCGCTGGCTATCACTGAGGACTGTTTTCGCCAGCCCATAAGCCACATTCTGGCTGGGGTCTGGTAACCACGTACCAGCCCAGCGTTCTCCTGGTTCGCAACATTCATCATGGCCACGAAAAGTGTTTTACGAAAGAGCAAAGCATTATGATTGGCCGATGCTAGGCCCACCTGACATCCCCATCACACTCGCCGTCCATCGTGGGGCCTGGCAGGGGAAACCGTATCTTTCCTCCTCAGGTGGTCGGATTTGCGACAGTGGTGCATTTGTGCAGATCTGGCAAGAGTGCCAGAGTGGCGCCCAGTCTTCAGGTGCTTTTTCCTCCAGCTGCGCCCAATTGGAGCTGGTTTCGCTGGCAAATCTGGCACAGGCTTTGGTGGTTCGAATCGCAGGGAGTACATTTTGCTGGGAAGGGAAGCTCGACCAATCAGTTGTGAGCAATTCAGCCCTGGCGTTGCTCCATGCAGAGTGGGTAGTGAGCATTTGCGCGTCGCATCCTACAAATGTTTCTCGCTCTCGAGATTGAAGACGCGAAATCATCATCTACCATCACCAAAGCAAACAACAAATTTGCTTTCGCAAACGCTCTCTACAACAATCATCTGCTTGACAAAAAAGTAAGAAGCTAAGGACTCAGCGGCTAGACACGCAGCGATCTCGACACAACAGCGAAGAATAGCTCCAAGCAATGGCCTCCATGACATCACCGGACCACGCGAACATCAACATGGACCCCCCTGACGGCGACATCGAAGCGGTCGTCGGTTCCTTCCTCAACCTCCCAGCAGTCCCGGCCCTCGCGCAGCCCACCGCCGTCAAAGCCACGTCGGCCGACCAGGACGCGTCCACAGGCGAGACGAGCAGCGACGATTCCGAGAGCGGCGACGAAGGCGACGACGGCGGCGAGCAGATGGACCTGATGCTGGCCGTGCTGCGCCTGCTGCAGAAGGAGAAGCCCAAGAAGAAAAAGGCGGGCGGCGCCGGGGGTAAGGGCAAGAGCAAGAGTAAGAGCAATAGCAAGGCGGGTGATACCGCGGCGCTGATGAGCGGGGGCGGGTCGGCCAAGGATCAGAAGCAGCTGCTGACGGTGCTGTCTAAGGCGCTCTCGACTATGGACGCGCCTGAGGACGAGGAGCCCGCCACGTCAGCCCCGAAGCTGAAGCGCGCCAAGCTGAGCGCCGACGGAAAGTCCGCCGGTTCGCGCCAGATGCCGCAGCTAGCGCGCTCCTGCGCGGAAGCCGCGGCGCCCGCACAGCAGAAGGGGAATGGCGCAGGGTGTGGAGCGGAGGGGGGCGAGGATACGAATCTGCGCTGTTTCATGGATCAGCTGCCGCAGATCGACGGTCACCTGGACGCCATGATCGCAGCGGTGGCAGATGCGCCGCCGCAGGAGGCGCAGCCATCCCCCACAGAGCACGTCAGCAGCAGCGCGGGGGCGAGCGCCAGGGGGTGCTCCGCGGAGCGGAATGCGCGCGACGACGGCGCGGGATCCGGCTCCCGGTTCCCCCAGCCCCACACGCCGCATTTCTCGGGCAACGACAGGCAGCAAACTGGGTCGTGGGACGCCGTCAGCAGCAGCAGCATGGACAGCTCCGCGGCCGCCGCCGCCGCCGCCGCTGCCGCAGCGCTCGCGGTTAACTCGCGGAAGCGCAAGTCGGCGGAAGACGAGGGGGCGTGCGCGGGGGGCGCGGGGAACGAGCAGGCGGCGATCAGCAGCAGGTCGGCGTCTGAGGGGCGGTGGAACGGGAATGGGCAGGCGCAGGAGTGCCAGCAGTACCGGCCGCTGTCGCTGCCGCACGCCACCAGCAACGGCCCTGTGGTGGTGAGCCGGCAGCAGCTGCAGCAATCCGCGTGCAAGCCTCCCCTTCTCTCTCTCCCTGCTGTCTGCCTCGCCGCTCCTGGCGCTGGTGTTGGCGCGCCTCTGCTCCGCGCCCCCGCCTCCAATGCCTCCGCCGCTTCTGCCCCGCCTCCCCCTGCCACCCCGCTCCGCCTGCTCACTGTCCCTGCTGACGTGTCTCCCACCGCTGCGCCCACGGCGCGCCCGAACGTGATGGAGAGGTTCAGCGGTGTGAGGGAGGATCTCTCGGCGGAGCAACCGCTAGGATTTCCTGTGAGGTTTGGCAGCAGGGGTGGTGACGAAGCTGGTAACCAGGCAGCGGGCATGGGCAGTCATGGTTACAATGAGGATGTGAACGGGTGCGACGACGGAGGCATGGGGTATGATGACATGGGCGCGGACGACATGGACGACTGGATGCCGCGCAGCCGCGGGCGCAAGGACCGGCAGGTGGCGGGGGGGCGCATCAAGGCGCGGAGCATGGCGGAGAGGCAGAGGCGGGAGCGCATCAGCGAGGGGCTGCAGAAGCTGCGCATGGCGGTGCGCGGCCACGGGGACACCGCCACCATGCTCGACAACGCCGTCGCGTACGTGCAGGCGCTGCAGCGGCGGGTCACATCGCTGGAAACGAACCTGCTGCTGCACCAGGCGTCGTGCGGGGGGATTGGCCAGGCTGGAGCTGCATTGGGTGGGTGCAACGGATCTAACTCCAATAATAGGGGCCGCCATGCGAATGGCTTCGTCAACCCCTCCCAGTTCGGGTCCCTCTTCTCCTTGGACGTTTAGGACATCAAATAAATGGATGCCCCGTACCTGTGGGTAACACAGTGGAATAAATTCCCATTACTTGTGAATTACCATAGCCGACCCACCGGTATAGCTTTGAATATTTGAGCCTTGATTGACTAACTGATAGCTTTATGGTGTACAATATCGAGTTCAGTTCCGTGACTAACCGCGTAACCTTGTACGACTTGAGTAGCTGATTAATTCCAAGCAACATTGTACGGCTAGCGATTTAAAAGGGCTGCTGACAGAGCAGCGTGCATATTGTGGAAGATGAACTGTATTGACGTTTACCCTTGCATTGAACGAGGTTACACTGGTTGCCTGGTTGTACGGGAGCAATCATAACCAAGGGTAACTGAGTTCCGGCTCACATGAGCTCAAGCTGTCAACAAACATATAGTTCTATCTACACATATTTAGTTAGTTTAGATAGGTTGATTATAGCCTAGCTAGGTCATCTCTTAGAGAGGATAAAACTTTGTACTTGTATCTGTTAAAGTAAGAACTGAATAATAACCTAGAGGTAGAAACCTAGAACAAATACTAGTTGGTTGTACTCACTAAAAGCATACCTCAGTCTAGCCTATAACTTGTACACAACTAACATGTATAAGTTGACACACCCCCAAGGCTAGACAAGGGGTGAAGAAAGCAAGAAACAAACAGCTCAGGGTGGCACTACTAGTCCAACCACTGAGGCAGGGGTCTGGAGACCAGTCAGCAAGGGTACAAACAAGACTACAGCAAGCCAGGGCGGCACTACTAGTCCAGCCACTAGAGGTAAGGCCACAAGGCTAGTCTGACAGGTATATATAATAGAGAGTACACAATCAGGATTCTAACAGGTGAGTAGCTACAGGAACAAGACCAAGCTGTACACAGTGCCGCTGATGATCTTTAGGCGCAAGCGCCTTAGTAAAGATATCAGCTGTGTTGGCACCTCAGACCAAGTGAACTACGCGGGCCTGGCGGTGCTGCTGTAGCTCGCGCAGGAGGAAGTACTGCAGCTGGATATGCTTTGCTCTGCCCTCAAGCCGAGGCTCCTGACACAGGAGTATCATGGCCCTGTTGTCAGCGTACAGGACAAGGGCAGAGCTAGGCCGCTCACCTAAGTCTGTGAGCAAGAAGGTCAGCCAGCGGAGCTCCTGGCCGCCATGGCACCAGCGTAGATCTCAGCCTCACAGCTGGACTGAGCCACAGACGACGAGCGGGTGGATCTCCAAGAAATAACACCCGAACCAAGGCTAAAGCAGTAACCCTGCGACGACCTGAGCGTCTCAGAGTCGTCCGCCCAAGAAGCGTCTGTGTGCCCAGTAAGGACCACTGGCCTGCGTCCTCCTAGCACTAACCCCATGCCCGATGTACTAGCAAGATAACGCAAAACCCTCTTAGCGGCAGACCAGTGCTGAGGTCGGTGTCTGCCTGTAGCCACAAAGCGAGCCAGGATGCTGAGAGGGTATGCGAGATCTGGGCGAGTGCAAGTCATCAGGTACATGAGGCAACCCACCAGCTCTGCGTAGGGGGCACTGGGCTCTACGGGCTCCTCAGGAACAGGAGCGGAGAGCCCATGGTCTACAGGTAGAGGTGTGGGCTGTGCGGAGGAGAACTGAAGACCGAACCTCTGAAGAACCTGACGCACCAGGTGTGACTGTGTGAGAGTGATGGTGCGTGCTGCTCTGTCCCTAGAGATCTGCAGGCCAAGATAGCGACGCAGCTCTCCAAGGGCAGTGCAGGTGTCTCTTTTCAGCAGCTCGGCCTTCACAGAGGCCAGTGCGTCCCTGTCAGCAGTAGCAAAGACCAGGTCGTCTACGTAGACAAGGATGTAGAACGGAGTCTTGCTGGAACGCACAAACAGCGAGGGGTCAGCAGAGGACGGAAAGAACTGCAGGTCTGCTAACGTGGCCCGCAGCGTGTCGTGCCACTCGCAAGGAGCCTGACGCAGGCCGTAGACTGGGCGCCTGAGAAGCGACTGGGTCTCAGGGGGGAAGGTACCAGTGAAGCCCTGTGGTCGGTGCAGGTAGACCTGCTCGTGTAGGCTGCCCTGAAGAAAGGCAGTAGAGAAGTCGAGGGAGTGAAGCTCGTTGTCGCGCTATACTGCTACCTGTAGCAGCGCCCGAAGAGTGGTCATCTTCGGGGTCGGGGCGAAGGTCTGGAAGAAGTCAACCCCCTCGCGCCGACTGAAGCTTCTGGCCACGTAGCGCACCTTGAAGACAGGCGGCTCTCCAGGGGGGCGCTTCAACTTGAAGAGCCACCGACCATCGACTACGTTCACCCCAGGCGGGGGAACTGCGTCGACGTAAGTGCCGGTGGACCTCCAAGATGCCATCTCCTGCTCCATGGCAGCTATCCACTGAGAGGCCCAAGGTCCCGAGGTGGCCTCAGCGTAGGTGCGAGGGGTCGGGATGTCGAAGGCGTCTGGGTCACCCTCAGGGACTAACAGCATGGAGCAGAGATGGGGAGCAGCCTCAAAGAGGAAAGCAAGCTCGTACTGCCTGTCCTCTAGGACGTCACTGCCAAGGGCAGGAGCACCCCCGACGGACAGAGGACGGGCAGGGTCAGAGACCAGAGCGGTAGTGTAGTCAAGGCGGTGGGTAGAGGCAAAGTCAGCGGCAGCAGCGACAAGCGCGTCAAGGCGCGAGACAGGAACAGCAGGGTCGGTAACAAGAGAGGCAAGGACCCGAGGGACAAGGGGACGAGCGGCACGGAGGTAGTCAGAGAACGGAGGAGGTGCAACAGCCAAGGACGAGGGAGGAGGGGACGGGAGGAGGGGAGGATGGGACGAGCGGGAACGGAGCAACATAGGGTGGGTGGGAAGGACAAGAGAGATGGGACGAGCACGGGAGGGACGGCGAGACCAAACGTGGGACGGAGGTGTAGGGTCAGGGGACAGCGGAGGGGACACAGGAGGGAAACGAGGAGGAAGACGGGCCGGAGACGAGTCTGGCGGCGGGAACACAGGACCGTAGACAGGAAGGTCAGCCGGCGGTGGGGGAGACACCAGCGCGCGGTCCGGGGAGGGAAGGCCGAGCAGGCGGAGCGCGGAGACCGGCGGCGACGGCGGCTGCGGCGGCGGCGACGGCTGGGCCGAAACCCTCAGACCGGCAGAGGCAGGACGACCGTCGGTAGAACACTTAACAGCAGCACCTCCAGAACCAACACCCCCAGAGCAAGAACCCCCTCCAACACCAGCAGCACACCCAGAAGACACAGGACGAACACCCTCCTCAACTCCAGCACCCCCAGGGGCCAAGAGCGGCGGCGGCAGTGGCGGCGACGGCGGCGGCGGCAGCGGCAACGGCTGCGGCGGCAGCGGCAACGGCTGCGGCGGCGACGGCGGCGGCGGCTGCAGCGGGGTCGGCGACTGCGACAGTGGGGGCGGAGGCACCGGGGAAGGGGGACGCAGCAAGGACGGACCGGGGGTACCACCAGAGTCAGCAGACTCCTCAACGAGGACAACCAACGGGAGGGGAGTGACGTGAGAGACACCAGACGGGGCAGGACGAGGAGGGAGAGGGGCAGGGGCTACCGGGGGAGAGGGAGCAAGGAACAAGGGGGGGGCAACCGGGAGACCTCAGTGAGGGAAGCGGCGGTAGAAGCAGACAGACTCGTCAAAGGTGACGTCACGAGAGTGGAGGAAGCTGTGAGAGTACGACTCCGTTACACCACTTGGCCTTTCCATATTTCATCTTCATTTCATTCCTCTTTTTATCTCACCTCCTTTTGCCTCATATTCCCCATTTTCCATTATCCTTTGGTTTCTTCCCTTATTATAATTATATCACCGACCAAGCATGGAATGTTCTAGACACGCTATCTAGCGTAATCCTGTCATAATCTCTTAAAGCCAATAGCCTCGCGTGGCTATACGCAGGGTGATTCTATCTTCTAGAAGGGTCTATTCCCTTAGGATAAGATAAACCTGGTTACCTGATGTATTCTGGAAGTATAAAAGCGCCTTGTACCGATCGATAGTGCAACCTTTCCTCGACACATTCGATCCTGTGACACTTGGTAATCAGAGCTTTTCTCACTCGGCCGCGCTCAGCTAAGCAGCAGCAGCGGGGATCCTGCCTCGAAAAACCGCCGGGGGCGACTAATTCGACGCCGATTCTGGTAAGCACCAGCTCCGCGATTTTCGAATTACCCCCTCCGTGCGTGTTTTGAACAGGATGGCAACCTTCGACAACGCCGAGGTTACCCTGCAGCTCTTCGCGCGCATCGCAGCCCTTCAGGAGGAAATGCGAGCGGATCGCGAAGCGTGGCGAAACCAGTTCGAGCGAGTAACTCGACTCGCCGGAGCGCAGCACGAGACGACAACGGCGACGACGCAGCAGTCGCAGCAGTTTCTCGAGGCTCCGAAACCGCGCCCACCTGAGCCGTTCGATCCGAGCGATCGAAACTCCGACGCCCGCAGATGGATCGCCGGGATGGAGATCTACTTCGCAGCCGTCGGATGGAGCTCGCCAGTCTGGGACGGTCAACGCGTACGACTCGCGGCGACACTAATGCGAGGGCCGGCACTCGAGTGGATTGGCGGCAACAGCACCTTCATCCACGGTGAAGCCACGTGGCAGCAGTTCCGCGCCGACCTGCTGAAACGCTTCGAACCGATAAATTCAGGTTTCCTTGCCCGCGAAAAAATTCATCGCCATCGACAGTTCGGGAGTGTAGCACAGTACACGCAGCAGATGGAAGAATTTTATAACCGCATTCCCGACCTGACCGAAGGGGAAAAAGTACAATCGTACCTCGCCGGGCTGAAGACCGAAGTCAAACGACAAGTCGCAGCGTCAAACTACGCGAACTACAGTGATGTCGTTTCGGCCGCGGAGCGCTTCGACATGGTCAACGCCGGAACACGACGGACGCACGTCGGCAGTACGCGACATGGCGACCGCTCGGCTCACCCCACGTTCGCCGACCCGATGGAAGTCGACAGATTCGAGGGGCGGCCACGTCCGAAAAACACCAACTACACGTGTGATTTTTGCGGGGTGCCGGGCCACCGAATCTTCGACTGCAACAAAATGAAGGCCGCACGCGCAGAGTATCGGGCACGCAACAGTGGCGGAAATCTTCCGGCCAATCAGAAGACAAAAAACGGGAGTCGCCAGTAATTGCGGATCTAGCTGGCGAAAATAAAAAGATCCGGAAACGGCCGCGGGATTCCGAGAAAATCAACTTCGACGAAGCTGATTCGACGCGAGCAGGAGGAAATGATGGGGGAAAATCTCCACCCCACGACCAGTCTTCGCCAGGGAAATTCGCCGAGGAAAAATCAGACTCCGCGAAAAAAGACTCTGCCGAGACAGGGAAACTCCTTGAAGACCCAAGAAATTATAAGAATTCGTTAAAGCTATCTTATAAAGATGCTTTAATGAAAACTTATGATGTTCGAGGGGCTAGAGCCTTGGAGAAATTTCGGGAGGGACTCCAAAAGAAGCAGACAGCTGTGGAGATTATACCGGTACCGGACAACTTGGGGACCAAATTAAGGAGTGTGGAAAGAAGCCGACCTTTCCACGGAGTCAACGTCCTCTCCCGACACCAGCCCACAACGACTACCCGCTCCCCAGGGAAGACGTCGGTGGGGCTGAAGCAGCTCAAGAGGAAGCTGGGGGTCTACAAGAAGCTGCACAAACCCCGAACTCCTTCTACGGATGCATCCAGTTCTTCGGCATCAGTAACGCGCACAGTCGTCAAGGAAACTCCGGGCCCTGGAGAAGAGCCGTTCTCCAAGCAGCCTCGGCCAGCTGCCAGCTCAGGAGTAGACAGCAACACCAAGGTGTGTACGGAATATTGGGATGTACCCTATGACCCAATCAATGAAACTATCTTTGGGTACTCCGAGCAACGACTGCCCCTCGTGCTCGAGGTCATCTGCAAAGGACGACGCCTCCAAGCACTCGTGGACAGCGGAGCGTCACACACCGTCTGCGACAAGGCAATGATCGACCGACTCCGGGAAGAGTACAAGCCTTCAGGATTCTCTGCAACGATGGTGGACGGCAGCAAGTTACCAGTACACGGCGAAGCAGTGCTACATCTACAAATTGGACCACTGCGCTGGAGACCTGCACTCCCCATCACCAACATCAAAGGGCTTGACTTGATCTTCGGGCGAGACTTCCTGAAAAGATTCAACCCCGAGATCAACTGGGTGAACCGCACCGCAAGCATCTACAACAATGGACGGAGAGTACAGCTACCCAACTGGGACGACACTGGAGATATCCCAGTGGAGACACTCGCACGATTCGAGAAGGACGTGAAGCGGACCAACACCGGGTTCCTGGCGATAGCAACAGAGGTGGAGAATGACGGAGAGAAAGCCTCGGAAACTCCAGAAAAAATCAAGGAATTACTGAAGGAGTTCCAAGACATTCTTCCTGACGATCTTCCGGACGAGCTACCGCCATACCGAACGCATCAACACGAGATCGTGGAGGAACCGGGTTCGAAGCCGACCTTCCGAGCACCATATCGACTCAGCCCTACAGAGCTGACCGACATGAAGAAGCAGATCGAGTATCTCCTAGCTAAAGGACTCATCCGACCATCCACTTCGCCGTACGGTGCCCCAGTACTCTTCACACCGAAACCGGACGGAAGCCTGCGCATGTGCATCGACTACCGAGCTCTTAACAAGCAGACCATCAAGAATAAATATCCGATACCGCGAATCGATGACCTGCTTGACCAGCTTCGGGGAGCTACAGTATTTTCCAAACTGGATCTGCGGTCCGGATACTGGCAGATACGGATGGCGGACAACTCTATCCACAAAACTGCTTTCCGAACTCGGTACGGATCGTACGAGTATTTGGTCATGCCGTTCGGACTCACCAACGCACCGGCAACATTCCAAGACGAAATGAACCACATTCTACGACCACTTTTGGACGAGTGCGTGGTGGTGTACCTGGACGACATACTCATCTACTCACGCGACATGAAGCAGCACGTCGAACACCTGCGACGCG
Organism: Closterium sp. NIES-67; assembly: GCA_027943415.1. Taxonomy (NCBI): domain Eukaryota; kingdom Viridiplantae; phylum Streptophyta; class Zygnematophyceae; order Desmidiales; family Closteriaceae; genus Closterium; species Closterium sp. NIES-67. Next base: position 63,039 of record BQMB01000373.1, on the reverse strand, counting down.
TCTTCGAAATTCTTCGACGAGAACGATTCTACGTCAAACTGTCCAAGAGCGAATTCGCCCTGGAGAAAGTCCAATTTCTAGGACACTTGGTGAGCGCTCAAGGAGTTCACGTCGACCCCAAGAAAGTCGAAGCCGTACGTACGTGGAAGACACCCGAGAACGTGAAGGAGTTGCAGCAGTTCCTAGGCTTCGCTAATTACTACAACAGGTTCGTGCCACAGTATGCGAAAATCGCAGCACCACTCACGAATCTGCTGAAGAAGAACACGCCCTACAAATGGGAAACGAAGCACCAGGAAGCCGTGGAGCAGCTGAAACAAGCACTAACGTCCGCACCGGTGCTCATCTTGCCAGATCCCGAACGCGACTACGTAATCGAAGCTGACGCCAGCGACCAGGCAGTAGGAGCAGTCTTAATGCAAGACCAGGGGAATGGACTGCAACCAATTGCCTACCTCAGCAAGAAACTGCACGGAGCAGAACTCAACTACCCGATACACGACAAAGAGGCTCTTGCTATCGTCATCGCCTTCAAAGCGTGGAGATGCTATCTCGAAGGACGAAGAACGACCGTCTACACCGACCACTGCAGCCTGAAATATTTGAAGACACAACCCAACCTTTCCAGGCGGCAGGTCCGGTGGATCGACTTCCTCGAGACACACTTCCACTACGACATCGTGTACAAGCCCGGCCACAAGAACAAAGCAGACGCGCTCAGCCGGCCTGCACACGTTGCCGCGATTCAGGTCGAAGGGATGAATCCACTACTCAAGGGACTCTTCACCCACGGGTACGCCATCGACCCCGAAATTTCCTTGGCAGAAAAGCGACATCTGCTACAGTGGGACAGTGACATCGCGTACCGGAAAGGATCAACAAAAATCTGGGTACCCAATTACCCTCCTTTGCGCCAGTTACTACTCGAAGAATACCACGACGTCCTGTACGCCGGACACTTCGGTAGCAACAAGACGCTCACCGGTATCGCCAAACACTACTACTGGCCCCATATGGCAGACGACGTCCAGAAGTTCGTCACCTCGTGTGATACATGTCAGCGGATGAAGAGCAGCAAGCAGAAAAAGGCGGGACTACTGCAGCCTCTTCCTGTCCCAGAACAACCATGGCAAGTGGTTAGCCTGGACTTCATTACCGGGTTACCACCTACTTCCAGCGGTCATGACGCCATCCTTGTCGTCATTGACAAGTTCTCCAAAATGGGACACTTCATCCCGACACACACGACGGCACGCACCGAGGAGACAGCACAACTCTTCGTTCGTCACATCATCTCACAGCATGGCATCCCAACCACACTCATTTCCGACCGAGACCCCAAGTTCACTAGCAAGTTCTGGAAGGAACTTATGTCTCTGCTCGGGACCAAACTCGCCATGTCATCCGCATACCATCCGCAGACAGACGGACAGACCGAGCGCCTTAACCAGATTGTTGAGCAACTCCTCCGAGCAGCCTGCAAGGACGACATCTCCAAATGGGACTTGCACCTACCCGTCCTGGAGTTTGCCTACAACAACGCTACACACGCCACTACGGGACAGACGCCGTTCTTCCTCTGCTACGGACGCCACCCACTCACACCACAAAAACCAACAGCATCACCTACAGTCCAACCCGCACATGATTTCATTACAACCATGCATCAACTTTGGGATCGGACCCATAAGCGCCTCCTTGACATTCAACAGCAACAGAAGCGCCAGGCCGATCGCCATCGCAACGACCACACCATCACGGTGGGGGACCAGGTGCTTCTCGACACCCGTAACCTGGACATCAGCCATCTCCCATCTAAACTTCGACCTCGCTTCTGCGGGCCTTTCCTCGTTGAAGCCCAGGTCACTCCTGTTACCTTCCGCTTACGCCTGCCAGCTACCTGGAAGATTCACAACGCCTTCCACGTCCAACTTCTGAAGCCCTATCGGGATCCGAACACAATTTTCGTCGGACGCCAGCCGCCGCCGCCGCCGCCCGTCCTCGTCCAGAACGAACCCGAGTACGAGGTCGAGTCCGTGCTTGCACATCGTCGTCGTCGGAATGGCACCGTGGAGCTTCTCATCCGTTGGAAGGGTTATGATCCTTCTGAGGACAGCTGGGTCTCTGAGACCGACATGGGTAACGCCCGTCGTCCTCTGCATGACTACCTTATCAAGCAGGGTGTTACTTCTACCACCCAGCTTTGAGGGGGGGAAGTGTGAGAGTACGACTCCGTTACACCACTTGGCCTTTCCATATTTCATCTTCATTTCATTCCTCTTTTTATCTCACCTCCTTTTGCCTCATATTCCCCATTTTCCATTATCCTTTGGTTTCTTCCCTTATTATAATTATATCACCGACCAAGCATGGAATGTTCTAGACACGCTATCTAGCGTAATCCTGTCATAATCTCTTAAAGCCAATAGCCTCGCGTGGCTATACGCAGGGTGATTCTATCTTCTAGAAGGGTCTATTCCCTTAGGATAAGATAAACCTGGTTACCTGATGTATTCTGGAAGTATAAAAGCGCCTTGTACCGATCGATAGTGCAACCTTTCCTCGACACATTCGATCCTGTGACAGAAGCGGTGAGACGGCGGGTGGTAGAAAAGCCAGTCAGACGAGTCCAGGGGGAAACCAAGGAAGACACAGGGGACAGTGCGGGCAGTGAGCTTGTCCGTGCCAGAGGCACGAACGTGAGCAAGGCAATCCCAGACGTGGAACGCAGACGCGTCACCGGGGGACCCAGTCCAAAGGAGGGTCGGCGAAACCTGCGGCCGCTGCGAGCGTGGCCACAGGTTAAGCTGGTGAGTAGCGTAGCGAACATCGAACGGCCACAGAAAATGGGGGGCATCGGCATGAATCATGGAGGTACGGGCGACCTCCATGACCAAGCCGATGCGGCGCTCAGCAACCCCATTCTGCTGTGGCGAGTCCGGCAAGGTGTACGACTGGGTGATGCCCTCCGCACGACACAACTGTCCAAGCCGACCAGAGGCGAACTCGCCGCCACGGTCAGAGTGGAGACACAACACGGGGAGACCGCGGTGGAGACGCGCAGTTACTACCCACGGGAGAAGAACGTCAGGCACGTCGGCCTTCCGCTCCAGGGGAAACACCGTGGTGTAGCGCGTGTAGTCGTCGACGAGCACAAGGAAGTAGCGCTCACCACGCGGTCCGGGGACGGGGGCAGGGCCCCAAACGTCCAGGTGCAGGGTCTGAAGGGGGGCAGTAGCAGGGCGCAGCGAGGAGGAGTGAGGGGAGCGGCAGAGCCGGCCCTCGACGCAAGGCGTGCACGGTGGCGCAGTTGAGGGAGGAAGGGGAGGGAGTGACGCAGGGAGACCTAAGACAAGACCGTGCTGGGACATGTGACGCAGACGTTGGAGTGCAGGGTGACATAGGCGGTGGTGCCACAGAAGGGACAGGTGAGTGAGGGACCGACACGAGCAAGCTGCAGCGACCTGGGAGGACGCACCAACCGGGGGGGAAGCGGTGTCTAGGGTGAACAGACCGGACACCGGGTCCCGGGGGAACGTCGCAAGAAGGGAACCTGAGAAAGACTCCGAACAGACCTGGAGGTAGCCGACACCAACCAGGTTCCTCGAGAACGAGGGAACGTGGAGACCTGTAAGGGAGCCCGAGGGAACTGTTGGACAGGGAAGGGACGTAGAACTGCGAGCGACGACAGGACCCGCAGAGGGGTCAGCGAGAGAGACAACAGCAGGCGTAGCAAGCGGCGTGAGCGCGGAACGGTCGCGGAAGAAGCAGGCAGAAGCACCGGAGTCGAGAGTGAAGGACGGCGAAGCTGTGGCGGAGGCCGGGAACAGAGCCGGTGCAGAGACTAGGCTAGGCAAATGAGGCAGTCCTACGCCTGACGCAGCAGGGGAGGCTAAGTTACACAATGGGGCAACACCTAAACTAGAGTACACAAGGTAATAAGTTCTAGCAACACTAGAAGCGTCAGAATACAAGGCATGCAAAGAAGCACCTATCTGATCCATGTCTAACTCAAAGATCGGCACGCCCTGGAGGAGCAGGTTGTGCCAGTTGGGGAGGTCCGGGGCCGGGCCAAAGCGACGACAAAAGAGATCGTCGAGGCGGCGGAAACAGCGGGCGGTCGGGTGCGGGCGGCGGCACAGAGTGCCGCGGAGAGGCCCGGTCTGAAGCTGGTACTGGCAGGGCACAGCACCGGAGCCGCCGGTAGACGCCGAGCTGCGCGGGCCGCCACCACGGCCACCACCTCCGGAGGTGCTGGGCCAACCAGGCGGGAGACGGGCCCACGGCTGTGGCGGCTGCTGCTTGGACGGCGGCTGCTGCTGGGTCTGCTCCTGCTGCGGCTGGGGCTGTTGCTCCTGCCCACCGGTGGTAGTCCCCTCAGGCGGACTACCGTCACCACGACGACCACTACCACCACCTGCACCACCACCCCTACCTCCCTTACGACCACGGCCACTGTGGCGCGAGCGCTGCTAAGGGAGGACCGCAACAGCCGTCTCAGTGAGAGGGGTCGCCGTGGCGACCGCAGCCGAAACGTCAGTGAACGTGCACTGGGAGGGGGCACAGCCGTGAAAGATAGAGACTGTCGGCGCACTGCTCGACTGAGCGATAGTGCGCTGGCGAGTCTCGATCTTGGTGAGGGTATCGACAAAGGCGGCAGGATGAGGTCACCCGGGTGCTGGCTAAGGAAGTGATCGCGAGCACTAGCGAGGCGGTCTGGCAGGCGCATGGCGATAAAATGGAGCGTCATGCAGAAAGGGGGTGGGAGCGCAGTGAGCTGGGCAGCAGTGCTGGCAGTGCGATAGCGGGCCTCTAGTGTACGCAGGTGGGTAGCAAAGTCTGCGACTGTAGGGAAGGCTGCAAGGTCTGGGAAAAGCATAGGGAAGAGCAGGCGGCCAGCAGAAGCAGACGCGGGTGTGGAATAGCGAGCAATAACGAGGTCTAAGTAAGCTTTGGCCGTCTCAATAGTAGCAAAGCGCGAGCGCTCAGACATAGAGAGGCCGTGGCTAATAGCAACCTGAGCGACTGCATCGCGAGAGTCCCAGACCGCACGGGCAAGCGCAGCAGTAGAGAAGGTCTCATGGTCATCAGAGGAGGAGTCTGCAGGGAGGGGAGCAGGTGCGGGGGGGCGGGGGAGCAAGCCATCGACATGGACAACCAAAGAGTGGCCATCCTGGCGCTGACCTGTAAGGTGGCGGCGGAGATCGGAGAGCCAGGCGGCGAAGTCAGGCAGGGCGAGGCGGGGCCAGGCAGGCGCGACGGGGCCAGTCAGGCGCGACGGGGCCAAGCGGGCGCGGCGGGGCCAGGCAGGGCGCGACGGGGCCTAGCAGGCGCGACAGGGCCCAGGAGAGGCGTGACAGGGCGAGGAGGCGCGACGGGGCCCAGGAGGGGCGCGACGGGGCTAGGGGGGGGCGCGACGGGGCCCAGGAGGGGCGCGACGGGGCTAGGGGGCGCGACGGGGCTAGGAGGCGCAACGGGGCCCGGGAGGGGCACGACGGGGCCCAGGGGGGCGGGCGCGACGGTGCTAGGAGGCACGGCAGGGCCCAGGAGGGGGGCGACGGGGCTAGGAGGCGCGACGGGGCCTAGGAGGCACGACGGGGCCCAGGAGGGGCGCGACGGGGCTAGGAGGCGCGGTGGGGCCCAGGAGGGGCACGACGGGGCTAGGAGGCACGACGGGGCACAGGAGGGGCGCGACGGGGCTAGGAGGCGCGACGGGGCCCAGGAGGGGCGCGACGGGGCTAAGAGGCGCGACGGGGCCCAGGAGGGGCGCGACGGGGCCAGGCGGGCGCGACGGGGCCAGGCAGGGCGTGACAGGGCCTAGCGGGCGCGACGGGGCCCAGGGGGAAGCGGCGGGGCCTACCTAGGGTACGGGTGGAAGCGGTAGGTGGGGGATACTAACCTACGTGTGATACCATGTTAAAGTAAGAACTGAATAATAAACTAGAGATAGAAACCTAGAACAAATACTAGTTGGTTGTACTCACTAAAAGCATACCTCATTCTAGCCTATAACTTGTACACAACTAACATGTATAAGTTGACAGTATCTCCCTACCCCCTCTTCCTAGTCACACTTTTTCCCGCTACTCTAACATGGTATTGAGCTAGGTCAGAGGTGGGAGTGTCAGAACTCGGTCACCAACCACCGAGTTAAAAGGGCTTGTTAAGTAGCGCATAAGTGCGCCCATAACCCCCCAGGCTCTGAACCTGTGGCCCTTCCTCAAGGATCTCAAGGGCAACCCCAGCGGGGCAAGTGTGGTTTCTCTAGAGGACAGGGAGCCTTGGGGCCCAGGGGTCGTCTAGGAGCCTCTACTACGTGTCCCCTAGGCTCCTCCCCTGACCATCGTGCAGCGGCCCTCTCCTTAATCCTTGACTCGAGCATGTCTCGTTGCTTATTTAGAGACAGTACTTCTCTCACCCCGCTTCCTGCACTTGTCCGCATCGCACTAGCAGACTCCTTCACCACAGCTGTCGCACGTAGCACCACCACTCTCCCTTGTCCAGCTGTCCCCTCTGGCTCCCTCACCAGTCTGCACGTCCCATCTTTTGCCAGGAACCTGGTGGGTGTAGATCACCTTCAAGATCGAGGCATAACCACTACGTTCCCCGGCCGCGAGAGACACGTCGCTTGCACAGACACTACCACTGGTCGAATCTTAGCCACGTTTGAGCGTGACCCAGGGTCAGCTCTCTTTACACTGCATGCTGAGTCCCTGACGAATGTTGTGTCTGTCGCGGTTGCCGCGTCCTGTTCCTGTCACTCCATAGCCCATCCGACCCTTCTGTGGCACCACCGCTTAGGTCACCCAGCACTCCCGCGTCTTAGGCACATGTCCCAGCACGGTCTAGTCACCGGTCTCCCTGCGTCACTTCTCGCCCTGCCTACGTCGATAGCGCCACTGTGCACATCCTGCGTCGAGGGCTGGCAGCACGCCGCCCCTCACTCCTCCTCGTTTCCTTCTACTACAGCGCCGCTATAGACGCTGCACATGGACATCTAGGGCCCTGTTCCAGTCCATGGTCTTAGTCAGGAGCGTTACTTTCTAGTCGTTGTTAACGACTTCTCGCGCTTCACCACAGTGTTCCCGTTGGAGCGGAAGGCCGAAGTTCCTATCATTCTCCTCCCGTGGCTTCTTACTGTTTGCACCCACCACCGCCTATCTGTAGGTCGCTTACACTCTGACCGTGGTGGCGATTTCGCCTCTGGCACTCTAGGACAGTTCTGCCATGCGGAGGGCATCCGCCAGACGTACACATTGTTGAACTCTCCACAGCAGAATGGGGTGGCTGAGCGACGCATCGGCCTGATCATGGAGGTAGCTCGCACCTCCATGGTCCACGCCGGTGCACCCCTATTTCTGTGGCCGTTCGCCGTGGCTACGCTGCTCACCAGCTTAACCTGTGGCCGCGCTCCCAGCGGCCACAGGTTTCGTTGACCCTCCTCTGGACCAGGTCTCTTGGTGACACATCTGCGTTCCACATGTGGGGTAGCCTTGCTCATGTCTACGACACTCGCGCGGACAAGCTCTTAGCCCGCACCCTTCCTTGTGTCTTTCTGAGGTTTCCGCTCGACACCTGTGACTAGCTGTTCTACAACGCGTCACATCACTGCTTTTACCACTCTCGTGACGTTACCTTCAAAGAGACGCTCCCCTGCTATTGGCGCTTCCCATACCGCAGCGCTTGTGCCTCCTCCTCCTCTCTTCCTTGTCCCTTCCCTGCCTTCCGCACCCCTCCTGCCCAGCACGGCCCAGTCTGGTGTCTTCTACACCACTCCGTTCCCCTCGGTTGCGCCTGTGGGAGAGTCGGCTGACTCTGGGGGCCAGCTTCTGGGGGCGCGCCTGCTGTCCCTGTGACGCCTCCCCCAGCCTCGGTGCCCAAGTCACCTTAGCTGCCTCCCCCGTTGCCTCAGCAGCAGCAGTAGCCGCTACAGCAGACTCAGCGGCCGCAGCAGCACCAGCAGCAGCAGGGAGCAGTGGGCTCTGGGGGTATTGGTGTTGGAGGTGTTGGTGTTGGGGGTGTTGGTTCTGGGGGTGCGAATTCTGTGGGTGCTGGTTCTAGGGATGCGAAATCTAGGGGTGCTAACTCTGGGGGTGCTGGTTCTGTGGGTGGTTCTATGAGGGTGCAGATTCGGGGAGTGCCGGTGGTAGCCGCGGTGTCGCTGAAGGTCCTGGAGAGGACAGGGAGCAGCTGCAACCAGAGCAGCAGCCACAGCAGCAGGCGCAGCCACCGCAGCAGGAGCAGCCACCGCAGCAGGAGCAGCCGTAGTCTGCCCTTTGTCTCCTTGGTCTTGCTCTAGGTTCCCCTGTCCGCCCGCCCGTTCCCCCTTCGGTGCGTGACCCTCTTTACAGCCCGTTGTTCCTTTCTCCGGACTCCTCTCCGGCTCGTTTTCCCCCGTGCTCCCCTCCGTCCCCTGACTTTTCCCCCGTTCCTTCTCGTCCCCAGTCCCCACTTCTTCCCCACTGGGTCCGTTGCCCCTCTGGTGCTCATCTTGTCTCTCTCCGTCCTAGTGTCCGCCCCATGGTCCTCTGCTCTCGTGCTTTTCCAGTCCCCGTACTTTCGTTACCTCCTTCGTCTTCGCTTCCGCAGTCCCCCCCTCCTCGCTCTAGCGCTGCTCGCAGTGCTCGTCCTACCCTCTCCTGCTTGTTTGCATCGCTTGTCACTAACCCTACAGCTCCTCCTAAGACCGTCACTGCGCTTGTCGCTGATATCATTGACTTCGCTGCTAGCCACCGCCTTGACTACGCTGCCGCTCTAGTCTTTGGTACTGCCCGTCCTCCGTCCGTCGGGGGTGCACCTGCCCTTGCCAGTGACGTGCCAGAGGACAGGGAGTACGTATTGAAGTATCTTTTTGCAGCTGTTCCCCATCTCTGCTCCATGTTTGTATCCCCAGAGGGCGACCCAGACGCTCTCGACATCCCTGTTCCTTGCTCTTATGCTGAGGCTGTGTCGAGGCCGTGGGCAGCTCAGTGGATACAGGCCATGGAGGTTGAGATGGTATCCTACATATCCATAAGCACTTACGTCGACGCAGTTCCCCTGCCTGGGGCGAACGTAGATGAATAAAATTTAAGGAACAAAAAAATTACAGATTGTGATCGATTTGATGAGGAGTTTTGTTGTAAAGGAGACAAGCTCCTTCACAATCTCGCAGGTACGATGGACCTGCCACCTAGTCTCATTCTCATTTCTCTTCTCTGATTGCTTACCACCAGCACACTCTAAACCCCTCCTATGCGTAGACCTGGGCATAGGAGCACGCTACTTGCGGACGTGATAGCCGCACGTTTTTCTACCATGACTGGAGGAATGGTTTCTACTATAAGTGGTCGTCCTCCTGATTCAAGAATGAATCTCAGGAGCTATGGACGACGTGGCTCCCCTGTGCATGAGGGAAATCAAGCTTCTTCCTCTCAGCGTGATCGTTCCCACTCTCCACGCAACAGAAACACTTCTGTTACTGTATTAGATTTGCTGAATGGCGCTCGGCAAAACCCCGTTCAGCAACCCGGATTGGCTCGCGTCGGAGATCGTAACACTTCTAATGGTCGCGATTTTCCGCCCGGGTTTCGCGGCGAGCGGCGTGACGAACGAGAACGTGTCGACTTGAACCCGGCAGGAGAAAACGCCCCGCTACCCGTGGAACAGTTGCGCGCGGCACCCCTCGGCCGCAATCATGACGGTCCTACGCGCGAGGATCGCAATGATCATCGCGATCCAAGGCGTGTAGGTCGAAATGATGAGCAGAATCCCGGGCGTGACCAGACGCGTCAGGAATCGGATCGTCAGAATCTTGACCAGCGCGCAAATCGCCAGGAGCACCAGGATCGTGGCGATCGCCAGAATCCGGACGCCGACGCCGACTCAGAATCTCGCCCGACGAATCAGCTCGCACAGCAGGATCCTGTCATCATCCCCAATGGAGTTGCAAATTTCACCGAAATGATGGCGCGTCTGGACCCCGCCACCTAGCGGAATTTCCATCGAATCTTCACGGGTGCTGCAACTGGTGAATGCGTTACAGTGCGCTCCTCTGCTTCCACAGTGCCCCGATCTGGAGAACAAATTATTGCTCGTTACATCAACAACGACAACGCTAATAATGACGCAATTCATTACGTCATCGGTCTTCTCGCGGCCTTTCAGCGCGGACAAACTGGTAATCCAGCACCACCCCCTGCACTTGCTCGACCTGCAGCAGCAGCAGTGCCATGCTCCCGCCCTCCTCCCGTCGCGGCCAAGCCCGAGGGCGATGGCGCGGATGACGACGCGCCCATGGAAACCCTCGACGAAGGTAACGCCGCTCGTCTCAAGTCTGGTTCTATCGTCCCGAATCTTGCTCCTATCCCTCTTGCAGGTCCTCAGTTGCGATCTTCTTTGGTAAAAAGTGACGGCATTCGAACCAAACTTTTTAGCTTCGAGCGTATCCAAGTTATTGCTCGACACGCGCTCTCCGCTTTGCCCCCTAGTGGTGGCGAGTTAGCCGCCGACTATCTCCAGCAGATAGTCGAGGAGGCGGAGGAAAAGATTCATTTTCTTATTCACCGCAGATCAACGCGGTTTTGAAGTGGCCAATATGGCCCTAAAGATTAAGTATGGGGAGGTGGTGGAAGATAAAAATGTAAAGGCCGCTACACAAATTGTGCAGGCCAGCAAAAAGAGGCCTACTAGACCCACCACATCGACATATCGTACCGATCCCCCCCCTCATAGTAGGGGTGAAGATGCACGTACTTGGAATACGTGGCATCGGGATGGCGACGGTCGATGCTTTCACTGTCGCGAACCCGGTCATGGGTTTAAAGATTGTCCTCGACGAGGCCAAGGGGCCAATCAGCCGGCTAAGATTGTCTAGAGGCTTTGATGGCCGCTTCTTTGTAAAACCTTGATGCTATAAATCTATTATTTCATGCTAAAGATTGATGTTGTGCCAATTGGTGATCGAGCACGCGGCTCAAATCCGCTTCGAATAATACGGCAATACGCTATTCAACATTTTCGTTATTAAAAAAAAAAAAAAAAAGGTGGGGGGGGGGGGGGGAGGAGGAGGAAGCAAGAGAATGCCAGAAGTGCCGAAAAAGAGAGGCAGTCAAGAAGGTACAAAGTGCACTGCACTGCACTGCACTGCACACTCCTCTGAAAGTCGTGTCACAATTCGATGACATGTGGATCTACAGGGTGAAGCGCGCACCTAAAGAGCCGCCGAAGTTCAAGGCGTGTTACGTGGCTAGAGGCTTCAATCAATGTCAAAGTGTAGACTTCTTCTAAACCTTTTCCCCGACCTCGAAGGTGACTACTCTTCAAGTCCTTCTCCACGTAGCCGAGCAACGTGACTACACGCTTCACTCTCTCGAATTCTCCACATCGTTTCTACAGGGTAGTCTGCACGAGCAGTTCTACCTCCTGCGCCCTCTAGGCTTCTCTGGGTCCTTCCCACCTGAGACCGAGTGGAGCGTGCGCCGTCCTGTCTACGGCCTTCGTCAGGCACCCTGTGAGTGGCACGACACGCTTCGCACTACTCTTGCTGAGCTGCAGTTCTTTCTGTCCTCTGCTGACCCCTCTCTCTTTGTTCGCACGGGTTAGACATCGTTCTACATCTTAGTGTACATAGATGATATTATCTTTGCGACCCCTAACAAAGTTGCACTAGGCTCGGTGAAGGCCGAGTTACCTAAGAAACACACCTGTACAGACTTGGGGGAGCTAAGGCGCTATCCGGGCTTGGAGATCTCTCGTGACCGTGCCGCTCGCACAATCACACTCTCGCAGTCCCATATGGTGCAGCATATCCTTTAGAGGTTCAGTCTCCAATTCTCCTCAGCACAGCCCATCCCTCTTCTTGTGGACCACAACCTCTTTGCTCGTGTTCCAGCTAAGCCGGTCGAGGCTAGTGGTCCATACGCAGAGCTGGTGGAGTGCGTCATGTAGCTGATGACCTACACTTGACCTGATCTAGCGTACCCACTTAGTCTCCTGGCTCGCTTTGTTGCGATAGGCAGGCACTAGTCGTCTGCCAAGAGGATATTGCGGTATCTGGCGAGTACATCAGGACTAGGGCTTGTGCTAGGAGGACGGGAGCCAGTGGTGCTCACTGGACACGCAGACGCTTCGTGGGCTGACGACGTGGATGCGCTCAGGTCATCTTTGGGCTACTGTTTTTGTCTTGGTGCTGGTGAAGTCTCGTGGAGGTCCACCAGGTCGTCGTCTGTAGCTCAGTCCAGTTGTGAGGCAGAGATCTACACTGGGATGGCTGACGTTCTTACTCACAGACTTAAGTGAACAGCCTAGGTCTGCCCTGGTCCTGTTTGCTGACAATTGGGTCATGATCCTACTGCGCCAGGAGGCTCAACTTGAGTGCAGGGCGAAGCACATCCAGCTGCAGTTCTTCCAGCTGCGTGAGTTGCAGAAGCGCGGTCAGGCTCGAGTAGTACACGTGGCCATAGAGGCCAACAGCACTGATATCTTCTCTCAGGCAGTTGCGCCTCGTGATTATCAGCGGTTCTGTACTCAGCTTGGTCTAGTCTCAGCAGCAGCGCCATTCCCTAATATGTACAATACCGGCTTGTACTTGCTATTTCTATACCTGCATTTCTTGCTACACGTGCTGACTGGCCTTGTGGGCCCTTGTCTCAATGGTCAGACTAGTAGTGTTGCCCTGAGTTGCCTTGGTACCTTCACCAGAGGCCAGACTAGTAGTGCTGCCCTGGTTTGTTCAACTATGCCTCTACGTAGGCTAAGGGGTGTGTTAACAAACATATAGTTTTATCTAGGGTACCAAATAGCAGACTTTTTAAAATCTGATTGTCTGATTTCAAACTGGTTTTAGGGTTTCTTTGACTTTCAGACAACGGTTTGAAAAAACTCTGATTGGCCTAGACAAGCTTATAAGATTTCTCTGAATTTCTCAGACTAGGTGTACCAGTTTCTCTGATTTTTAGACAGGTGATTTGAGTTTCTCTAAAACAAGGACATACACATGTGTACTGGCTCCCACGCAAGTCTTCATTGTTTCGCGCCGCCACATGTCGTTCCCCCCTCGGAGTCCTTGGCATTGTCCTCCTGCGTGAGCCATCCCGAGCTTCTTTGGCAACATGTAATGTGGCAAGAGCACCCTTGATTGGACACTTAGCGGTTTTGCTGCAAAGCAGACCACTCACAGCCCTCTGCAATTGGACACTTGGATTTTTGCTCGTTTGTAACCCGCAACTGCTAATTAATCAAAGTGCTGCAAGTCTCGTTATCTCATTCAAACAGGCTATGAAAATATGTTTCTCTGAATTTTCAAACAATCGTTCTAGAATTCTCTGGAAAATCAGACAACGTTTTCACACTGCTCTGGTAGTGACAAGTGCATCAGACAAAGTGCGCAAAACTTGTCTGATTCCTCAGACACGTCTTTTTCCAAAAGAGAACCCTTGTTCTATCTACATACTTAGTTTATATATGTTTGTTATAGCATAGCTAGGTCATTTCTTAGAGAGGATAATTTTCTTGTACTTGTATCTCCCTTCTCCCTCTTCCTAGTCACACTTTTTCCAGCTACTTAAACGCAAGCAGATGGAACGCCGTGACTTCTTAGGAATTGCTAACCAAGTGTACTATGACCATTGGATAACCACCCACACATGGACACGTGGTGGGGTTTGCTACTGGTGCACGTACCAGGTCACACCCCCAATTGTAATTTGTATCAAAGTTAGAATGAACGACTAGAATGAGGCAAACAAGGTAGTTTTTTCTAAGGGGTTGTACCCTCTAAGAGTAAGCACCTATCTAACTTAAAAGACATATACACAATATGTTTGACACACCCCCTAGGCTAGATGAGGAGCAGTGCCTCGCAAGAGACACACAACTCAGGGTGGCACTACTAGTCCAACCTCGGAGGTAGGGGCCCAAAGACCAGTCAGCAAAAGTACAAACTAAACAAGAGCAAGCCATGGCGGTACTACTAGTTCAGCCACTAGGACAAGAGCCACAAGGCAAGTAAAAAGAAAAGGAAAAAAAGTACACAATCAAGTTCCTAGCAAGTGAGAAGCTACGGGAACTAGACCAAGCTCTATACAGTGCCGCTGATGATCTTTAGGCACAAGCGCCTTCGTAAAGATATCAGTTGTGTTGGCACCTGAGGCCAAGTGTACTACGTGGGCCTGGCGGCGCTGCTGTAGCTCGCGCACGAGGAAGTACTGTAGCTGGATGTGCTTCGCTCTGCCCTCTAGTCGAGGCTTCTCACAAAGGAAAATCATGGCCCTGTTGTCAGCGTACAGGACCGGGCCAGAGCTAGGTCGCTCACCTAAGTCTGTGAGCAAGAAAGTCAGCCAGCGGAGCTCATGTGCCGCCATGGCACTGACGTAGATCTTAGCCTCACAGCTAGACTAAGCAAAAGACGACGAACGGGTGGACCACCACGAGACGACGCTTGCACCAAGGCTAAAGCAATAGCTGTGGGAGGACCAAAGTATCTCAGCGTCGTCTGCCCACGAAGCGCCTGTGTGCCCTGTAGGCACCACTGGCCAATGTCCTCCTAGCACTAGCCCCATGCCCGATGTACTTGCTAGATAACGCAAAGTGTGACTGTGTGAGAGTGATGGTGCGCGCTGCTCTGTCCCTGGAGATCTGCAGGCCAAGGTAATGGCACAGCTCTCCTAGGTCAGTGCAGGTGTGTCTCCTTAGAACCTCAGCCTTCATGGAGGCCAGTACGTCTCTATCTGCAGTAGCAAAGACCAGGTCGTTTATGTAGACAACGATGTAGAACGGGGTCTGGCTAGTACGAACGAAGAGCGAGGGGTCTGCAGACAACGGGAAGAACTGCAGGTCAGCTAACATAGCACGAAGCGTGTCGTGCCACTTGCACGGCGTCTGCCGCAGGCCGTAAACCGGGCGCCGGAGGAGTCACTAGGTCCTCGGGGCGAAGGTGCCGGTGAAGCCTGGCGGGTTATGCAGGTAGACCTGCTCGTGCAGACTGCCCTGAAGAAATGCTGTCGAGAAGTCGTGAGAGTGCAGCTCGTAGTCACGCTGTGCTACTACGTGTAGCAACGCCCGAAGAGTAGTCATCTTTGGGGTCAGGGTGAAGGTCTGAAAGAAGTCAACAACCTCGCGCTGACTGAAGACTCTAGCAACGTAGCGCGCCTTGAACACTGGCGGCTCTCCAGAAGGGCGCCTCACCTTGAAGAGCAACCGCCCATCGACTACGTTCACCCCAAGTGGGGGAACTGTGTCGATGTAGGTGCCGGTGGATCTCCAAGATGCCATCTCCACGTCCATGGGAGCTATCCACTGAGATGCCCACAGTCCCGAGGTCGCCTCAGCGTAAGTGTGAGGGGTCAGGATGGCAAAGGCGTCAGGGTCCCCCTCAGGGACTAGCAGCATGGAGCAGAGATGAGGCGCAGCCTCTGACATGAAAGGAAGCTCGTACTGCTGGTCCTCCAGGCCGTCACTGCCAATGGCAGGAGCACTCCCGACGGACGGAGGACGGACAGGGTTAGAGACCAGAGCGGTGGCATAGTCAAGGCGGTGGGTAGAGGCGAAGTCAGCGACGGCAGTGACAAGCGCGTCAAGACTCGAGACAGGAACAGACGGGTCGGTAACAAGGGAGGCAAGGACCTGAGGAACAAGAGGAATAGCAGCATGAAGGAAGTCAAACAGAGGAGGTGGAGCGACAACAGGCGATGATGGAGGAGGCGACAGGAGGAGGGGAGGACGAGACGCGTGGGAACGAAGCAACATAGGGTGAGAGCGCTGAACAGGAGAGACAGGATGAACACGGGAGGGACGGCGAGACCAGACGTGAGATGGAGGCGTCGGGTCAGGAGACAGAGGAGGAGACACAGGAGGGGAACGAGGGGGAAAACGAGTTGGAGACGAGTCCGGCGGAGAAAACACTGGGCCGTAGATAGGCAGGGGAAGCGGCGGCGGGGGAGGCGTAGGTGGGCGGTCAGGGGAGGGAAAACTGAGGAGGCGAAGGGCGGACACCGGCTGCGTCTGCTGCTGCTGTGCCATATCAACACCAGAACCTCCAGCTGCACCATTGCTACATCCGGAATGCTCCAATCCAGCACCCCTAGAACAAGAACCCTTTCCAGCACCGATGCCACCCCCAGGACCGCCGAGACGAGCCACGATAGGAACCCCAGGACTAGATCCCCCCGAACCCGCACCCCCAGAACGAGAACCCTCTCCAGCACCGGTGCCACCTCCGAGAACGCTGGGACAAGCCACGACAGTAACCCAGGACTAGCACCCTCCTCAATGCCAGCACCCCCAGAACGCGCGGACCCCTGCGGCAGCTGCGGTTGCAGCGACGGCTGCTGCTGCTGCTGCTGCGGCGGTGACGGCGGCTGCTGCTGCAGCGAGGACGGCAACAACTGCTGTGGTGGTGGAGGAGGAGATTCCGGGGCGAAGACAGGCGGCGAAACCAAAGCCGCAAGGCCCCCGAAGTCAGCCGACTCCTCCACCGGGAGACCTCGGTGGGAAAAGCAGTGGTAGAAGGAGACAGACTCGTCAAAAGTGACGTCACGCAAGTGAAAGAAGCAGTGAGAAGACGGGTGGTAAAATTGCCCCTCAGACGCGTCAAGGGGGAAACCAAGGAAGACACAGGGGACAGTGTGAGCCATGAGCTTATCCGTTCCAGAGGCACGGACATGAGCGAGGCATCCCCAGACGTGGAATGCAGACGCGTCACCAGGGAACCCGGTCCAGAGGAGGGTCGCCGAAACCTGCGGCCGCTGGGAGTGCGGCCACTGGTTAAGCTGGTGAGCGGCTTAGCAAACAGCGAACGGCCACAGAATATGGGGTGCACCGGTATGGATCATGGAGGTACGAGCCACCTCCATAACCAAACCGATGCGTCGCTCAGTGACCCCATTCTGCTGCGGGGAGTCCGGCAGGGTGTACAACTCGGTGATGCCCTCCGCTCGACAAGACTCGCCAAGCCGACCGGAAGCGAACTCGGCGCCACAGTCGGAATAGAGACGCAGCACAGGGAGGCTGCGGTGGACTTACGCAGCTACGACCTACGAGATAAGAGCGTCAGGAACGTCGACCTTCCACTCCAGAGGAAACACCGTGGTGTGGCGCATGTAGTCGTCGACAAGCACTAGGAAGTAGCGCTCTTGACGCGGCCCAGGGACGGGGGCGAGGCCCCAAACGTTGAGGTGCAGGTTCTGGAGTGGCGCAGTGGTAGGGGGAAGAGAGGAGGAGTGAGGAGCACAGCGCAGCCGGCCCTTGACGCAAGTGTGCACCGCGGCGCAGGTGAGGGAGGACGGTCAGGCAGCGATGCAGGGAGACCGACGACAAGACCGTGATGGGACATGTGACGCAGACGCGGGAGTGCGGGGTGACCTAGACGGCGTTGTCACAGAAGCGACGGATGAGTGAGCGACCGACACGAGCAAGCCACAGTGACCTGGGTCGCCGCAGGCACCTGGGGAGATGCCCCAACCAGGGGGGAAGCAGCATCAAGCGTAAACAGGCCAGACATAGTGTCCTGAGGGAACGTGGTCAGAGGGGCACCAGTGGCGGCCTCGGTATAGACCACGTACCGCTCGTGACCGGAGAACGTAGTGGTGACGCCGAGGTCCTGAATACAGCCGACACCAACTAGGTTCCTGGGGAACGAGGGGATGTGCAGGCCTGTAAGAGAGCCCGAGGGGACCGCCGGACAGAGAAGGGTAGTGGAACTACGGGCAACTACCGGACCTGAGGAGGGGTCAGCAATCGCTACATCGGTGGGGGCAGCAAGCGGCGTGAGCGCAGTGGCAGAGACGTCACAGTAAGAGCACTGGGAGGGAGCACAGCCCTGAAAGATAGGGACCGGCATAGTACCGCTAGACTGAGCGATAATGCGTTGGCGGGTCTCTATCGCAGACAGGGCGGTGACAAGGACGGGGAGGGTGAGGTCACCCGAGTGCTGACTAAGAAAGTGGTCGCGGGCAATGGCTAGGCGGTCTGGGAGGCGCGTGGTAAAGGGTAACGCACAGCGCCGGCGGAATGACGGTGAGTTGAGCCTCAGTGCTAGCAGTCCGGTAGCTAGTCTCAAGGGCGCGGAGTTTAGTGGCAAGATCAGCGACTGTGGGAAAGGACGCAAGATCAGAGAACACCATGGGAAGGATCAGGCGGCCAACAGAGGCTGAGGCGGGGGTGGAATAGCGCGCGATGACTGCATCTAAGAATTTGTAGGCGTTCGCTACAGTGGTAAAGCGGGGACGCTCAGACCGGGGAAGTGCGTGACTAATAGCAAGCTGCGCAACGGCGTCGCGCGACTCCCAGACAGCACGAGCAAGGATAGCAGTGGAAAATGCCTCACGCTCAGCATTGGTGGGGGCGTCAGGGAGGGCAACAGGCGCAGCGGGGCGGGGAAGCAGGCCATCGACATGAACAGCCAGGGAGTGACGGTCCTGGCGCTGACCTGTAAGGTGACGGCGAAGGTCGACGAGTTACGGGGCCAGCAATCGCGGGCTGGCGAGCGCGGAGCCGACGGGCACAGGGCTGGCGGGCGCGGAGCTGGTGAACGTAGGGCCAGCGGGCATAGGGCTGGCGAGCACGAGACTGGCGGGCGCGGGGCTAGCAAAAGCAAGGCCAGCGAGCACGGGCGAGTGGGTGCGGGGCCAGCGAGCGCGGAGCTGACGGGAACGGGGCTGGCGAACACAGGGCCAGCGGGCGCGGGGCTGGCTGGCACGGGGCTGGCGGGCACAGGGCAGGCGGATGCGGGGCTGGCAAAAGCGGGGCTAGAGGCGCGGGGCCGGCGAACTCAAGCCCAGCGGGCGCGGAGCTACGGGCAGCTAGCTACGGGCGGCTCAAAACGGGCGGCTCGAAACGGGCAGCTATCAACGGGAAGCTAGGTACGGGCGGCTAGGACTAGGCCTAAGGCGGAAGCATGGGTGGGGGGGGGCTGGGTGGGGGGGTACCATATCAAAGTTAGAATGAATGACTAGAATGAGGCAAACAATGTGGTTTTGTCTAAGGGGTTGTACAGAGTACGCACCTATCTAGCCTATAAGACATATACACAATATGTTAGACGATTTGATGGCCGAATTATTCAGCTATATTGATTGATTTACATTGGTTATGGCATAATGATGACAATCCTTGCATGTAACATTGTAAATGTCTATTATACCTAGCAAGTTTACTGTGCAACAATCGTCATTCTTCATTGTAACTACCATTACAGTTCATGGTGAAGAATGAAAAGCGCATGAGCTAAATTTTATGCTAATTGCATGTGAATTAGGCTTCTCATATGATGATCTTGTGATGGCATAACCAGCTGTGTTGAAGCCGATTCTAGCGCTATTCCGGAACCTTCTTTTACCTGGACAGCGTGGATTCAGGTTCGCCTGGAGGGACCCCTTCAGGTGTTTTGCCCGGTTGTAAATCTCCAGCTTTCAGGTAAAAGTATGGTGCAGTTGGGGCTGGCACTGCAAGCAACGGGGATCCGATCATCCGATTCGCCTCCCCCAATTCGCAATAGGTGTCGAAATCATGGCGGATGACCTTTGTGGCTCTCGTTCAAGCACCTGGGCTGGGCACGAGGCTACCATGAGCTGGCTTGATGAGTTGCCCCTCGCGAAGAGGAAATTCAGGCCACAATTGCGAGGCAAGGGGCCTTAGGACCTCGAGATTGTTCACTGTTGCTCAGTCTAGGCATGCTACAGTGGAATTAGAGCCTGGCGTACAGCGTGGAGGGAGATCTCCATCACCTCAAGGGCGACGGGTGAATCAGATACGTACGAAATGCTTTACGCAGTGACATTGAGCGCGGGACAGTTGCGCTTTATGTCAGCTTCGGTTCAGGTGGATACGTGCCATTGGTTGGCAGACTGATCCGCCTAGGTTCGCCAGACACGGATGATGACTTGGGGAGCGGGAATTGTGATCGACCGCTCAACTACTGACACGATTACTCTTTTGATTGGTTTACCCTCGGCACTTTTGGCATTGATGTCAGCTTCCATGGGGATTTCACGTGCGTACGTGATGATCGATCACAGTTGTAGCGTGATGGGTGAGACGCTCAGGTCCACTTGGCATGCCAAGTAACCCTACTTGGGCAAACCTGTGACAGCGTGAAGCGAAGTTGTAACGAAACAAAGCAGCCCGGAGGTCCACTTGACACGGCGAGAGGTTTGGCTGGCGAGATCCGTACCAGGCTAGCAGGGAATATTGGCTTTTCGCTGGCTTTCGCAGCCCCCAACCAGCTTGGTAGGCGCTACCCCAGGAGGCAAGGAGCCCCACGACGACATCAAGGCACGCCGAGCCTCGGAGGCTCGGCGAACGTGGTGGTCGCCAACATTCGCGAGGCGGACATGCAAAGTCAGGGGGACGCGTTTTCCTGGGCACTAAAGCAGAAACCTGCCTTACACTTCGCGTGCATAAATTGCGCGCCTTCTCACTCTTTTCATCAACCAACCAATTCAACACACCCTGAAGTGCACCTCCGATCTCCCTCCCTCAACTTTAGCAGCTCCTGAGCCAGTTCCTTGAGCAGCCAATTCTCGCAGCACTCCAACGACCGCGACTAGCTTTTACTTTCAGCACTCGCTACTATGGCGCTCGCAGAAATCGACCAGTCCCCTTTCGAGCACCTGTTCGACCTAGAGACCATCCCCGCGTGTCCCGACTCCGGCGACATGGACACGGCAGTCGACTCCTTCCTCAACCTCCCCAGCTTCCCCTGGACCGCCTGCGACGACCACACTGGGGCTCCCAAGACCGTGACCCCCGCACCTGCGACGTCCGTCGGTATATCCGGCGGGAAGAGCGGCGGAAAGAGCGGCAAGGCGAAGGCGAGCAAGGCGGCGCAGCGCGCGACGCAGAAGCAGCTGCTCGCGGCGATCATGGAGGCCCTCGCCGACTCCGACGACGCCGACGAGCCCTCCTCGCCCGAATCCGCCTCTGCTCCCGCCCCGCCGGCTAAGCGCGCCAAGCTGGCCCCCCGCGACGCCGTTGAGTCCCGCCCGCTGCCGCAATTGGACAGCCTGAGCAACAACAGCCCGGCGAGCAGCGGTAACCCGTCGTCCGCGCTGCTCGACTCGCTGCTGGGTCAGCTGCCGCGGGTCGATACGCACCTCGACGCGATCATCGCCGCGCTCGACGGCGGCTCAGACGCGGAGAAGAGGCAACCGGGGCAGACGGGAAGCAGCAGCGCAGCTTATGAGCAGGCAGAGGCGGCGGAGCGCAACAGCGCGGACCAGCGCGTACTTGCGCGCGCCAACAGCTCCAGCAGCGTGGATAGCTCCGCCGCGGAAGCCGCCGCCGCTGCCGCCGCCGCGTTGGCAGTGGGTTCGCTTAAGCGCAAGGCGCCGGAGTGTGAGGTCGTGTCCCCCGTTGCGCCTGCCGCAGCCGTGAGCGGAAGCGAGGCGGAGATGGCGCGCCAGATGCGCCGTGCGCTCGGAGCTGCCGTCCTCCGCAGCGGCCCGTGCCCCGCACCCGCTGCCTTCGCCGCCCCCGCGGCCCCCGCCGCTCCGCTGCCAGTGTCTAATGGTCCGCTGCGGATGCCCATCCGCCTGCCCACCGCTGAGGTGGCGGCTCCCGCGCCACTAGCCATGCGCGCCGCTGCGCCAGAAGCGGCAGCTCCCATGTACAATGACAGCTCAGACGATGACATGGCGGGTTTCGGCGGAAGCCCCGCGTGCGGAGGCGCCAATGGGGGGGCGGACGAAGCGGACGATTGGATGCCGCGCAGCCGTGGGCGCAAGGACCGGCAGGTGGCGGGGGGGCGCATCAAGGCGCGGAGCATGGCGGAGAGGCAGAGGCGGGAGCGCATCAGCGAGGGGCTGCAGAAGCTGCGCATGGCAGTGCGCGGCCACGGGGACACCGCCACCATGCTCGACAACGCCGTCGCGTACGTGGACGCCCTGCAGCGCCGCGTGAGCTCGCTGGAGACCACCCTGCTGCTGCACAGGGCCTCGTGCAAACACCCGGGGCAGCCTGATTGCTCTATGGCCTCACCTGCAGAATCTCCTGACGTTTTCTCGGCGGACTATTGAAGTGCATCCTTTGATTTAAAAAATAGCATTAGCTCAACTAACAAATAAAGTGCAATTTGTTACATCATTCATTAATCGTGTATAATTATTTGTACCTTCTACATACACCCTTCATTTTCTAACTACTGGTTGATATTCTGGTATTTTCGCGGGGCAGGAGAGGGCCGATGTCTTGAGGGGATCCTCTGTGGCGTGGATGCAGACGCCTGGGGCACGGGAATACGCGCACATACTTAGCTGCAGGACTAAACTGGACTTCAAAACTCCATCAGAAATAAGAGCGTGTCCAGAGTGGGATGTCGAGGGACGTCGGGGATGTCGAGGGATGCGAACCATGGATGTATCGTTATCGACGGTCGATATCCCTCGACATTCCACAACGGATGTCGTTGGATGTCGATGTTCCACTCTGGACCCGCTCTAACTCGCGGATTAGTCAGTGATGCCCATGCTCCTAGCTCCTGGGGCAAGAATCTCGAGGCGGTAGGATAGAAAATCCTATCCCAGCCCAAACTGATTCCTGACCTGAAGCCCTGAAACAGTCACGCAGCGATTCCGTGCGAAATACTAGACAACGGCGAAGAGTGGTTCGCGATAACGCACCAATGCAGCACCGCAGCAACACTAAGGATGTTTTCGTCGCTGGCTACCCCCCGCAGCAACACCCTAGCACTCGCCCGATCGCCCCACGCGCACCCGTAGGAGCCCCCCGGCCCCCCTCCCCCCCTCCCTTCTCCCCGTTCCCCCAACATGTCCAGTCTGTCCCGCCGTACCTGCGGATAAGCTTGCATGGTTTGCCATACTCCAGGTGTCAGGCCTTGTTCCAGGTCGAGTTTCTGTGGTCGGTTCCAGGTGCTGAATGGTTTCAACTTTACGGGCTGAAAAATAAAGCATTGGAGAAGACATTCTGCTGAAACTGTACTTGTATACCTATCCATTTCCAGAGAAAACCTAAATCAACTCCTCCTTAAACAGTATAGGGATTCTGTTCTGCTCGCACTTTGCGACTAGATTGCGTAATCTGCCCGACATCAAATGTCCGGCAGTCAACTGTATCACTTATGGAGTGTGCTGCAGTGGTCACTGCCATCCTATGTCCAGATGAGCCCAAGGGCTGATCGCCTGATGCCATGTCATCCAAACCTCCCCACTTCTCGCCTCTCCAAAAGCGTGTTTTTCGTCGCACGATGCGTCCTATCCAAATGTGTGACGCCACACATGCATCAGGTCCAGGCTTCCTGCAAAAGCACTTCTTGCCCTCGCGTCGCGTCGCCAGGGCGTGTCCCAGTGCTTGCCGAGAATTCATTCTGTACGGTTCAGCATGGTGCGCAATGGTCCAAAGAGGTGTGGCTCTAGAACCGCTGTCGACCGCTAATTAACATACGGAACCGCGCTAAACGAACTTCATGCGAATTGCCCCGACAGACCCTCGCACGCACCACCATCTTCACATACAACCCCCTTGTTTGGCCCCTAAGTTTACGACAGCGAATTTCGAGCTCTTCTGCTTCTTGTCATTGACAGCTGTGAACCAATGCTCCTCTCGCCCAGCTCGGCTTCCTCCCGCCCCTGTCATGGCATCCCAAGCCGTTCCGATACCCGGCGTCAGTGACGACTTCTTTCGCCCTCTACATCCCGCCAACGCTGCATTGCCGTTTGCCGCGGAACTCGACCCCGCGGATGGCGCCGTTGACGACGGCGACATTCACGCCGCAATCAACTCGTTCCTCGCGCTGCCCAACAGCTTCTGGGATTCCTCGCTTCCACCGTTCCTGGCCGTCGATCCTTCACCAACCCAAGAAAGCGCAGATGCTGCGGCGGAGGCGCCCAGAGGAGCGGCGGACAAAAGCGGAGCCAAGCGGAAGCCGCGCGGAGACGCCAGCGGAGGTGAAACGACGCAAGCGGTGCGCGGATGCGAAACAAAAATCCAGAACGCGTCTTCGACGAAAATGCTGGAGGATTCCGAGGGCACGGAGCAGCAGCAGCAGTCACACGGGCGGAAAGATTCCGAATCCGACTCGTTAAGCCGGCGCGAGCCCAAGCAGCCTCCGACGTGGCGCGGCGGCAGCAACTCGAAGAAACAGAGGCAGCAGCAGCGGCGGCACAAGGCGACGCAGCAAAACGCCAAGATTCTGTCGGCTCTGCTCACGGCGCTCGCCTCGCTCGACGACCTGTGCCCCGCTAATGGCGACGCCGCGTCGGACGATTCCGCGCCCACGACTCCGCCGTCCGCCAAACGGCGGAAGGCGTGCGGCGGCGGCAAGCCCGACCTGGTGACCGATGGTGACTGCGACGGCGCGAGTGGCAATGCAGCGGCGGAGCCTCCTGAGAACGGAGAGACGAGCAAGCCAGCGCCGCTACCGAGGCTAATCCAGCAAGGCGCAACGCACGGGGCATCGCAAGGGGCATCGCGAGGAGCAGCGCAAGGAGCAGCGCAGCGAGCAGAGAGGAAGGAGACGGGCGTGGATGAGAACGGAGATGTATGCGGAAAGGACGAGTTTTCAAGTGTGGCCACTTTGGGACGGGTCGGTACGGGCAGAAGTCTCCTGGATGTGTTCATTTCTGACCTGCCCGAGATTGGCGGGCATCTGGACGCTGTCATGGCCGCCCTGTCCACCGCTGAAGGCGGGGGAGGTGCAGCTGGGGGAGTTGGTGCTGGGGATGGCACTGCTGCTGCCACGGCCTGGTGCAAGGGAGGTGTTTCTGCGGACAATGCTGCCTGCGCTGCTGCTGCTAAGATGGCCTCTGCGACATCTGCTCACTTGGAGTTACCATCTCAGCCGCCTTCCAATGTCTCGCCACCCCACACTCCAGTGCAAGACCATGTGCCAGGGTTTGCGCATGTGCACGAGAAGCTGCTGGCTATTGACGAGGAGTGCAATAACGGGGAAGATGGTGAAGACCATGATGATGAGGATGACAGGCTGAGCACGGGCAGCATTGACAGCGTGGATGCAGCTGCTGCTGCAGCGGCGGCAGCAGCACTGGCCATGCGGACACGCAGGAGAGAGGCTGAAGAAACCAAGGCAAACGTGCTTTCTCCTCGCATCGCTGATGAGGCTGAGATGAAGAGAGGAGCAGGACAGCGCCCACCCCCCCTGATGCTCCCTGGCTGCCTTGCGCCTCCATGTGAAGACTCCCCTCTGTCCCTGGGCAGCCCCTTCAACGACGGAGAGGCGAGCACTTGGGGCCTCGGAGCCAGTACCCCAGGGAGAGGAGGTGCCAGCAGGCTGCCAGGAGTGGAATCCCCTAATTGCCTTTCGCCCCAAGGCACATTTTGGGGGGCAGGCAGCAGCCGTCCCCCTCATGCCCCCCCAGCGCAGCCCATGGGGGCGAATGGAGGCTCACCTTGTGCCATGACTGCTGGGCTTGGGTCACCATTCCCTGGTGCCAGTTCAGGGCGTGCAGGGGGTGACGACATGGACGAGTGGATGCCGCGCAGCCGTGGGCGCAAAGACCGGCAGGTGGCGGGGGGGCGCATCAAGGCGCGGAGCATGGCGGAGAGGCAGAGGCGGGAGCGCATCAGCGAGGGGCTGCAGAAGCTGCGCATGGCGGTGCGCGGCCACGGGGACACCGCCACCATGCTTGACAACGCCGTCGCGTACGTGGACGCCCTGCAGCGCCGCGTGAGCTCGCTCGAAACCACCCTGCTGCTGCACAGGGCCTCCTGTCAACACCAGATTCCCGAATGTACCGTGCAAGGTGAAAGGTGATGACAATGGTAGGTAGACATCAAGGTTATATAATAAGATACTATATGGGAGTCCATAAACTATAACGGGGATGGGCAATAAGGGGTTATCAGCGCGCAACAAATAATTGTGGGTTGTATGATGTATCGTAAGAATAAAAGCCTGGTTTTTTGCAATGTGACGTAAATTATGTGCTGCATTTAGTGCAAACATGAGGAAAATGCAATCATACTTTCAATATGTTGATGCGAAACTGACCACAAAAGGGGAAATTCACAATGACTTCCCCACGTGTCAAGAACGGAGGCGAGGGTCTGCCTGACAGAAATACAGGTCGAGAGGACCTGCTTCATCCCGCCCGCCGTGTGACTGTAATCCGAATTCGGTTCTGACGCATTCCAGTCTTCAGTAAAGCCATGGCTGACACTCCTTTGTTTCTCCGAACCTTTGGAATTCAGCAGCAATTACCTTCAAGGTTGTCCTTTTCTTGACTTTTCTCCTAAGCGTCGTATAGACTCTCCGTAGTGTCACCTTCGTAAATATTTGACAGTTAGACTTTTCGGGCTACGCACATCAGGCTCCCTACATTCCCCTGAACCCAGAGTCGAAAGCCAGTTCGCATGTCAGCTCCTCCCACGATTCCCGGCATCGCTCGGCCAGCAGCGGCTTCTCGAGCCATTCCCAGTGCCTCCGCTCTTTCGCCATCCGCTGCGACTCCCCCGTCCGATGCGACTCCCTCCGCTACGGTTTCTCCGTCCGCTGCCACTTCTCCCGGGCCCACCGTGATCGATCTCACTCGCACGTCGTCGTCGCGTCTCTTCGCACGCGTGTCGCATCTCCACACGCAGCTGCGACGAGCTGTCGCATGGCAGTCGCAGCAACAGCAGGCGCTCCTTCAGAGGCAATCCCAGCATCAACCGGCAGTAGCGGTGGATGCAGCGGCTGTAGCAGCTGCGGTGACGGCGCTATGGAGGTCGGCAGGAGGGCGAGAGGCGGCGAGCACTCTGACCAAGACGCTGCTTGACGTGTCCAGGTGGGAAGCCACGAGTACGCCTGACGTAGGTAGGCATATTGTTCCAACCAGCCTGCTGACATGAAGTGAGGAAGTGCGTCCTGTGCGGATGGCCATTCTTCTCGAATTGTCCGTTCTAATGAAGACGAACGCTGACCAGCATCCCCCTTGGGATTCGCTTTTTCCCCACCCGCCCTCCTCCTGTCACCCCTTCTCCCCATCCGCCCCCTCCAGGACTCTGGACGTGGCGCTGGCAACAGAGCAGCGGGTGGAGGGCAGGGAGGGCGAGCTGATAGACGCTGTGAAGATGGTGAGGTGCTGCTTGCTCTGAGCTCATGGGCTGGGCAATGGACGAGCTTTGCCATGCGCATTGACGAGCTTTGCCATGCGCATTGACGAGCTTTGCCATGCGCATTGACGAGCTTTGCCATGCGCATTGACGAGCTTTGCCATGCGCATTGACGAGCTTTGCCATGCGCATTGACGAGCTTTGCCATGCGCATTGACGAGCTTTGCCATGCGCATTGACGAGCTTTGCCATGCGCATTGACGAGCTTTGCCATGCGCATTGACGAGCTTTGCCATGCGCATTGACGAGCTTTGCCATGCGCATTGACGAGCTTTGCTATGCGCATTGACGAGCTTTGCCATGCGCATTGACGAGCTTTGCCATGCTCATTGACGAGCTTTGCCATGCGCATTGACGAGCTTTGCCATGCGCATTGACGAGCTTTGCCATGCGCATTGACGAGCTTTGCCATGCGCATTGACGAGCTTTGCCATGCGCATTGACGAGCTTTGCCATGCGCATTGACGAGCTTTGCCATGCTCATTGACGAGCTTTGCCATGCGCATTGACGAGCTTTGCCATGCTCATTGACGAGCTTTGCCATGCGCATTGACGAGCTTTGCCAATGGCATTGACGAGCTTTTTGACGCATGGTTATGGACCATGCCATGCACATTGATGGTCAACACCATGCACATTGCCGTGGATAAAAGCACTTACAACCAGCGTTCACTATTGCCCACCCCTGCGCGTTGCTCCTGCACAGGCGTGTCTCTTCCACGCTGTCCCCTCGCTTCGCCCAGCAGTGACCGTCCTGCTGCTATCTGTCAAGGTAATTTCCCCCTCTTCCCTATCTGTCAAGGTCCCCCCCCCCCATTTGACCTGCTTCCTGTTGTCTCCACGACTGTGGGTGACACGGGATATGAGGGCACGGGATATGAGGGCATGGGATATGAGGGCACGGGATATGAGGGCACGGGATATGAGGGCACGGGATATGAGGGCACGGGATATGAGGGCACGGGATATGAGGGCACGGGATATGAGGGCACGGGATATGAGGGCACGGGATATGAGGGCACGGGATATGAGGGCACGGGATATGAGGGCACGGGATATGAGGGCACGGGATATGAGGGCACGGGATATGAGGGCACGGGATATGAGGGCACGGGATATGAGGGCACGGGATATGAGGGCACGGGATATGAGGGCACGGGATATGAGGGCACGGGATATGAGGGCACGGGATATGAGGGCACGGGATATGAGGGCACGGGATATGAGGGCACGGGATATGAGGGCACGGGATATGAGGGCACGGGATATGAGGGCACGGGATATGAGGGCACGGGATATGAGGGCACGGGATATGAGGGCACGGGATATGAGGGCACGGATGTATAACTGTATCTCTGCAATGAAGGCTTCAGTTTATTGCATCCCCTGCAGTCACGACGCCACAGCCTCCCAACCACCCACCTTGCGTTCGTCTTTCCCTCCTGAATGCCTCTCGTTACTTCCCTTTCAAACCACCCTGTCCTTCCTCCTCCCATGCTCTCATCCCACCCACACTTCCCTTCTCACCTTTCCATTGCAGGTCGCAGCAGCAGGAGGGTGGTTCTCAGCAGACCAGAGGAAAGGCATTCGGGCACTGTGTGACAATGTGAGGCTGCTGAGGCCTGTCAAGTCTTGTTCACTGTAGTGTGTAAGCCGGTGGCATTATCTCATATACGTCCCGCATCCTGCTTCCCTCCCCTCGCATTCGTCCCCCTGCGATTTTCCCTTTCCCTCTCACTGTAGTGTGGAAACCAACGTCGTTTACTGATGTAGGAGGACCTGGTTTGTGTTGCCTTGTATTTCTCCTCCCGTTCACAGTCCTCACAATGCCCGTCCCTTTCCTCTCTAGGCTCTGGGAGCCTTCTCCTCCTCTCTCGCTCCTCGCCCCGCCTCTCTCTCCAATTGGCTGGACGAAGGTCCAGGCCAGCCTTCTGCTGACGCGGCAGCAGAGGAGCAGAGGATGCTGGGCAGGGAGGTAGGTCTGGGGGAGGTGCTGCATGACGTGGCAGGGTGGGCCGAGGAGGGGGAGAGGGAGAATGGGAGGGGAGGGGGGAGGAGAGGGCAAAGGGAGAGGGCAGGGAGTGTACAGGACAGTGGTGGTGGTAGTGGGGGCGGTGGTCCAGGGGGGAGAGGAAGGGGAGGAGACGGAGGAGCAGCAGAGGGGCAAGGCGGTGGGACAGAGAGTGTTGGTGGGAGAGACAGTGTGGCAACGGGTGGTGCGCCGCCTCTGCCCACTGACTTTCTGCTGCAACTTGTTGTCAAGCGGTGCGTTGATGTGTGCAGTGCTTGCATGTTGCTGCGTAGTACCTGCATGTTGCCGCATAGCACCTGCATTTTGCCGCATAGCACCTGCATGTTGCCACATAGTACCTGCATGTTGCCGCATAGTACCTGCATGTTGCCGCATAGTACCTGCATCTTGCCGCATAGTACCTGCATGTTGCCGCATAGTACCTGCATGTTGCCGCATAGTACCTGCATGTTGCCGCACAGTACCTGCATGTTGCCACATAGTACCTGCATGTTGCCGCATAGCACCTGCATGTTGCCACATACCACCTGCATGTTGCCACATAGTACCTGCATGTTGCCGCATAGTACCTGCATGTTGCCGCATAGTACCTGCATGTTGCCGCATAGTACCTGCATGTTGCCGCATAGTACCTGCATGTTGCCGCATAGCACCTGCATGTTGCCGCACATTACCTGCATGTTACCGCACAGCACCTGCATGTTACCGCACAGCACCTGCATGTTACCGCACAGCACCTGCACATCATGCGGGCCATTTGTATTTAGAGAGTGACGACTCTGTCCTTCTATGCGCTCACACATACTCATGTGTGTGTGTATGAGTGTGTGTGGGTGGGTCGGTGTGTGTGTGTGGGTGGATGGATGTGTGTGGGTGTGGGTGTGATTCCAGATTCCTTCCTAGAATGGAGATCGTTCAAGTCTGCACAGCACTCACAGTACAGGTGGGTACCTCTGCCTGGCTAGCTTATGCAATTCGAGCTTGGTGCTTTCACGACTTCTCCCCGCCCCGTTCTCCCACCACACTGCTCAAGCCCTCCGCCTACCTTCTCTGTGACATCTCCTTTGCACCCTCCATCTCTCTCACGATCCCTCGTCTCAGGCTCGTGAGTGCTCCCATGAGTGCTCCCGACTCACTAGAGTGCTCCCGTCTCACTAGAGTGCTCGCATTTCAATTGAATGCTCCCGTCTCACTGGAAAGCACCCCCCCCCTCAGGCATACCCACCTGCCCCAACCGCCGCATCCCATGCGCACCTGTCTCCCGCCCCCCACTCCCCAAGGCATGCATCTCTGTCCCCCCTCCCCCTCCCTTCCTCCCCCCCCCAATGCATGCATGTCTATCCCCCCTCCCCCTCCCTCCCCCTCCCCCTCCCCCCCCCCCCCCAATGCATGCATATCTGCCCCCCCTCCCCTTTCCCCCCCCCCTTTTCCCAATGCGTGCATGTGTGCCCCCCTCCCACGGCAGCCGGGCTTCCATGCGCTCAGTCACGACTTCCTCGTCTCACAGCACCCCAGGGCGCAGCAGAAAGTGGTCAGATTCAATGAACCTTGCTGCTCACACAGCGTTCGTTCCCAAGCAATAGCCATCTTCCATATTCACCCCCCCCCCCCCCCCCCCTCTTCCCCACCACCACGCACACATTCCTGCATCAACTGCGATCCCCCCTGCTTTTCCTCTTCGCCTTCTCATAGCCCATCCACCCTTCCATCCTTCCACCCATCCTCAATTGGTCCTTTGTATTTCGTAGAAGAAGGGTACAGACAAGACAAGCCAACCATCCCTGCACCGCCTCTTCTCCTTCACAGCATTTGTTTCTGACTCTGCTGCCAACCTAACCACGCATCCCACGCATCCCACCCATCCCACCCATCCCATCCATCCCGCCCATCCCATGCCTCCCATGCCTCCCATCCCACCCATGCCTCCCACCCTTCCATCCCTGCAGCGCTTCTTCTCTATCCGAGCGGACTTTGTCAGCTCCGCTGCCACCCTCGCCTCGCCTCCTCAAGCCAGGTCAGCAACCTATGCCAGGTCAGCATTCCTGGTCAGCAGTGACACGACATGTCAGCACACACGTGGCTTTTCCATTTCCTCCACAGCAAACAGTTTTCCACACCATGTCTTCATTCCGTAGCACAGCCAGCCGACAATATACTTCCTTCTCATGACTCCTCCCTTTTGCCCTCTCTCTTGATCGTGTGGGCCTCGTGCGGTGCCATGGGTGATGGCGTGGGTGATGGCATGGGTTATGGCGTGGGTGATGGCGTGGGTGATGGCATGGGTGATGGCATGGGTGATGGCATGGGTGACGGCATGGTGTCATGAGCAGCATACTGCTGAACGCCAAGGAGGTGGCCAACAGAACAGCCATCGACCAGGTAATGCGCCATCGACCAGGTAACGTGCTGACCGTCTGTTGCCACCAGCTCACTCTTGTCCGCTGGCTCCAAGATTCCGAGGCTGGTTGTGTCCTTGTTTCTCTCCGCCCCTCCCCCGCGCCCCCCCCTCTCGACCTCTCACCCTCTCCGTGGCGCACCCAGGGTCGCTCCGCTCTGGTACCATCCGATGTCACCAAGATTCTCAGGCTCGCTGCCCCTCTCTTTCACCTTGCCCACCCTGCACGCCCCCCTCTCGACCTCTCACCCTCTCTGTGGCGCGCACAGGATCGCTCCCCGCTGGTACCATCCGATGTCACCAAGACCCTGAGGCTCGGTGTCAACCTCCTGAACCTCATTGGCCGCCTCTCAGGTAAGGGTCATGATATTCGCTTGCTCTCATGCTCTCATGCTCTCATGCTCTCATGCTCTCATGCTCTCTTGCTCTCATGCTCTCATGCTCTCATGCTCTCATGCTCTCATGCTCTTATGCTCTCTTTCCTGCCTCATCCCTTCCTCATTTCTCTCCCCCCTTCTGTTCCCGCCATTGCCTTTCCTTCCCTATCCCCAAACCTCTCATCCCGTCGCACCCCCCCCTCCCCTCCCCTCCCCTCTCATTCCTTCGCCTCCCTTTCCCCACCTTCTCTCCACCCCCCAGTGCCCTACATTCTCGTGGTGGCGGTAATGGCGCCTGCTCCCCTGCCCGCACCCTCCTCGCTCAAGCCGCACCCCTCACAACTCAACCAGCCTCCGCACCCCACTCAACCGCTC
Source organism: Closterium sp. NIES-67 (assembly GCA_027943415.1). NCBI lineage: Eukaryota > Viridiplantae > Streptophyta > Zygnematophyceae > Desmidiales > Closteriaceae > Closterium > Closterium sp. NIES-67. The sequence goes on along the minus strand of BQMB01000373.1, from coordinate 30,815 downwards.
AGCCCCTCTCAAGCCCCTGCACCCAGCCACACAGCAGCAGCCACTGCAACTGGCCCCTCTACCCGCCCGCCCCCAGCCCCCTCTGGAATCCTCCCAGCTGGCCAGGCAGTCACCAGTGCGTTGCAAGCAGATGGGGAGAGGCGGGGTGGGCGGGGAGGAGGAGAGGCAGAGCACCGGGAGCAGCAGGGGCACCCGCAGGAGGAGGAGGAGGAGAGTGAGCTGCTGGAGGGGCCGGTTCTAGTGTCGCTCATGTGCCCCATCAGGTGATGTCAGGTGCCCAATCAGGTGATGTCAGGTGTCCCATCAGGTTATGTCAGGTGTCCCATCAGGTGATTTGGTGTGCCTCATAAGGTGCTGAGCCCCATCAGGTGATGTGATGTAAGACGCTGGCATCCGATCTTGCCTAGCTCCTGGATTCCCAGCCCCCCGTGTCTGACTGACCCACCCCTTCCAATACCCGCAACCCCTTGCGATGTGCAGTTGGTCCCGCATGCAAGTCCCTGTGAGGGATCGAGTGTGCGCCCACCCTCAGGTGAGACTTCAGGTGGAAAGTCAGGCGCTTTCTCAGGTGAGCTCCAGGTAGCAATCTCTGTTACAATCTGCCTTGCGAGATGCAGTGCTGCCAGCACAGCATGTGATGGCTATCATAGAATTTAAGCCTATCTGACATCATGCTGTGAAATCATGGCCTAATAGAAACAGATGTTCCCCCCCTTCTCCCCACATCCCCCTTATACAGTGCTGCGACTACAGCAGTGTGATGGCTATCAACGAGCGCAAGCCCATGTGGAAGTGCCCCACATGCGGTGCTGACATCAGCGCCACGTCACTATGTGTCGACACACGCATGATGCAGGTATACCGTCCACACATGATGCAGGCACTCACTGCATGTATGCCTTAGCTCGTCGACCCTTGCTCCCAGCATCGACTGTCAAGGGTCATATCAGTATGCTGCTCTTTTCTTGCAGCTCCTGGCAGTTGCCACCATGGGCTGCAGGCCCCTCGCACTCGTATCCAAACTATCTCACCCTTCTCGCTCTTCTTGCTCTTCCCCCAACCAGATTCTATGTGAGAGCAAGGGCATCTCGGACCACACAGATGTGCTGCTCTTCCCTGACGGCTCCTGGCAGATCCAACCACAGCATGCAGGCCCCTTACACTTCCCACGAGTCTCCCCCTTCCCTGCTCCTCCCTCCCCTCCCTCTCCCCCCCCCCTCCCCCCCTCCTTCCCTTTCAGGTGCTATCAGCGTGCAAGGGCATCTCCGACCACACGGACGTGCTGCTCTTCCCTGACGGCTCCTGGCAGCTCCCACCACGGCCTGCAGGCCCCTCGCTCTCCCCTGCCTCTCCGCCCTCCAAGCGACGCCGACTCAATGCTTCTCCTGCTGCTATAGGGCCTTGTACTGTGGCTGCAGTCCTACCAGGGGATGCCACAGTGACGCCAGGTGGTATGACAGAGGGTGCAGGAGCGGCAAGGGAAGTGGTGGGGGTAGGCAGAGGGGAGGGCGGAGGGGAGGGCGGAGGGGAGGGCGGAAGGGAGGGCGGAGGGGAGGGCATAGGGGAGGGGATTATTGACCTGACAGATGGTGGGGATGATGCCACGGTTGGGGTTACCTGTGACAGCGATGTGCAGCCGCTGGAGGGATCCCGACAAGGCCATGTGGGGGGAGCAGCAGGCAGGGCGACTCACCTTGCCCTCCCAACCCAACTGCCACCTCGTGCGAGTGGGCCTGCTGCTCCTGCTGCTGCCCCTCCTGCTGCCCCTCCTGTTGCTGCTCCTCCTATCGCCACTGCTGCTCTTCCTATTGCTGCTGCTGCTGCTGTCTCTCCTGCTGCCATTGCAGCTTCTTTGACCCCTGGTTCTGCAGCTGCTAACCCAGTTCCCACTCCCCGTTCAGATGCCCTCCCCGCTCCATCCGCCCCACTTGCCCCTCCTCAAGCTGATGCCTCAGCCGTGCACTCACCGCTGATCCCTGCATCCACGGCATCAACTGGCTTTTCCCAACCGCCATCGCATCCACGAGTATCCACTGCTGTCCCCCAACCTGCTACCACGCCTCCACCCTCTGTTCTACCCTCCTCAGCTGCATCCCCTTCGCCCATCTCTCCCTCTGCTTCCATCGCACCCCCTGCTTCCAGCGTGCCCCCTGCTTCCAGCGTGCCCCCTGCTTCCAGTGTCCCCCCTGCTTCCAGTGTGCCCCCTCTTCCTATTACGACTCCAGTCATTGCGCGTGCATCAGTGCATTTGCAACAAGCGCACATTGCAGCCCTTTCACATCAGCCGCCTCCTCTTGCGTCCAGCCATCCCAGTAGCGCTCCTGCTGCAGCCACGCCTGCTGTTGCCACTCCTGCTGTGGCCACGCCTGCTGTTGCCACTCCTGCTGTGGCCACTCCTGTCGTGGCCACTCCTGCTGTGGCCACTCCTGTCATGGCCACTCCTGCCGTGGCCACTCCTGTTTTAAGCACTCCCACTAATGCATCCAGTCAACACGAATCCGCCCCATATCGGCAACAGGCTGCAGCCGCCCCTGCAGTCACCGCTCCCGCAAATGCTGCTGCCGCTGCACATCCTCCCTTTGCCAACCAGCTTTTGTCACATCAGCTGTCTGCACGCCATTTATCGATCCAGGGCAGCGCTGAGTTGGCATCTCTGGGCAGGTCGTTGGCTGCTGTGGCAGCATCAGCCCTTGGGGTGGGGAGGGAAGGGGATGGGGGGTTACGGGAAACTGTAGGAGAGGGGAGTGGAGATTTTGGATTGATAGATGTTGGAATGGGAGAGGCATCGCATGTGGATGTGAGAGGGACAGTTGACAGACAACAGGAGAGAGCGGATGCACCTCGTCAATCTACATTGGCAGGCACTTCGGACACCATGGTGGGAGGCGATGTGCAATATATGGATGCCGGCGAAAGGCAACCACAGCCGGAATTTGACTTGTTCTTCGACCTGTTTGGTAGCGAACAAGGTTACTTATAGTAGTTAATATATTGAAGTATATTCTGTTGTGCACGATATAAAGTTGGTAGTGTTTTTCCCTGGTTGTGCATGTTATTCGGCAACATGTTCTTACAGCGATTTGCAGCAAGTTCAAGGGCTCCAACCAATCACGCTTCAGAATTCCAGCTCCAGAAGGATAATTGGGATCCATCAGTCCCACACACAGATGCCACAACAGCATGGATGCAGGGTCATTCTCTCGCCGCCTTTCGTCGCGTCGCTGGCATGTCATCATCCTCTGCGGACACGGCGCTCTCCGGCCCTGCTGACATGGCCTCTGGGTCCCAACTTACCCGACCGCGTGTGACTTCCAAATTCCCGGGTTTGTCACGCAAGGCTGTCCAAATTCCAAACCCCGGGTTTGTCACGCAAGGCTGGCATGGATTGTCCGTCACGGCTTTCTGTTGCGGTCTCGCTGGGCCGCTTCCTTTTTCACCTGCCCTTGGTTTCCGCGGCTCGCCACAAGACAGGAGTTTTCGCTGGTTCTTGCCTGTCAAATCAACCAGGTTCGTTCGAGACAGTGCTGCTGAATCGACGCAGCTCTGGGATTTCTCCGCTGTTGCCCCAAGTGCCAATGCGCCATGTGCCTGTGCCAGTTCTCCCCACAAGCGTCACATCACATGCACCCGCCGCCAATCCCCCCCAACCAAACCCAGGGCTTGGAGGAGCTTGTAATTTCAGGCGGATGTTCCCCCCGTTGCCGAACGAATAGGGCCGTGCTCCTGGGCGTGGTTCATCCGAACCGCGTCGGGCTTGCGCGTCACAATCACGTTGGTGGAACAATAATTCCGCTCTGCCGCATTTACAGCACGCCACGCCACGGCAGCCACTCCATTCCCGGAGTTTCCTCCCCCAGCCACGGCAATCCCCATAGCGGAGGAAGCTGCAGGCCCGCCCGGACCAACCAGAAGCAAGCGCGCAACCTACCAAGGGGTGCGGAGGTGAGGTGAGGAGGAGCAGGAGGCAGTGCTCCTCCTGCCCTGCCCCGTGTGTTGTGCTGTTGCTTGCTGGGGTGGAAGAAACCCAGGGGGGGGAGGAAAGCGGAACCCTAGGCAGGGACAACCTAGAAATTAGTTCCCAGAGCAGTGACACTTGTTATTCATATCACTGGTCTACCTGACTACTGTAATAGGTTGACGACTACGAAAGCTCCTACATTATGTGAAGCTAATCGAGGCAAGCTATTTGTTAGTGTTCGAGCTCACAAGTCCGCATAGATACGTTTTAAAAAGAAGGATTCTGACAGACGAATGGCTCGTGTAACGCCGTCGGAGTTGCACATTGCCGTCCTATCAGGCGACGTCAAAGCGACGCGGAAACTCATTCGCGACGGCTGGGACTCGGCCGGACGCGACGGGTTTGGTCGCACGCCGCTGCAGTGGGCCGTTGTTCTCGGCCACGAGGACATCACCAAGGCTTTAATCGTCAACACTCCGCTGCGCTTCCTCCATTCCGCAGACCGCCACGGGCGCAACGTGATTCACTACGCCGCCGCGCAAGGCCGCGCGGACCTCCTCCGCGTGCTCATCCAACGTGGCGGGAACGTCGATTCGCGGGATTGCCTCCAGACGACGCCTTTGCACTTCGCCGCTACAGCCGTCGATTCTGCTGTAGCGGAGATTCTGCTGGATAAAGGCGCGGATGTGTTTGCCGTGGACGCGAGCGGATTAACCCCGATGGACTACGCTGTTAGGCACGGCAGCGCTGCTTGCGAGGAGCTTTTTCGAAGCAAGATGCGTCTGCTGTGCGCGAAGGACGCCGCCGACGAAGCGGAGGACGAGAGCAGCGCGTCGACCGAGAGCAGCGCGCGATACCCGCTCGCCACTTTAGACGCGAATGCTCCTCTCTGCGCGGCATCTCTCCCGTCTCGCCCAATAAACGCTTCAGAGCCATTGCTCGGTCCAGAGGAGCCGGCACACAATCCGGGAGGCACGGTGCCTTCATCTTCATGCACATCCGCCTCCTCCGCTCCCTCCTCCGCTCCCTCCTCCGCACTCTCCTCCGCTCCCTCCTCCGCTCCCTCCTCCGCACTCTCCTCCGCTCCCTCCTCCGCTCCCTCCTCCGCACTCTCCTCCGCACTCTCCTCCGCTCCCCCCTCCGCTCCCTCAATTCCGTCCATTCCATCCGCTACCCCCTCCTTCACGAATAAAGCCACTCCGTCGTCGGCTCTGGAGTCGCTGTTTGCCGCCTGGAAGTCGTCCTGCGAAAAGTCTCGCCTTGGCGAGTCGCAGGCGACCCTTACGAATAAAGCGACAGGCGACCACTCGTCGCCGTCAAGAATATACGTCAGCGCGCCAGCAGGTGCTGCAGCAGCGGCGGGAGATTCGGGCCCCTCCGCCATGGAGTGGGCGCCGTGCGGGGGGGCAAGCGGCAGCCTGTCGTGCGGCGTGGCGGGCACGTGCAGCGGATTGTGCGGTCAATTGGCGGCGCCGTGCGGTATATTGGAACAGGCGGGCTGGCACTCGGCAGAGCGACCCAGCCACGCGGTTTGCTGCTAAGCGCACTTTGCGTGAGGTGCTGTTTCGCGCGCTTCGCGCTCCGAATAAAGACACCCTGCCCCGACCTTGCGCTCATCGAGGCATCTGATAATGGTGACGCGCCAGTGGACGGACAGATTGTCGCTACAGTGGTTGTACCCTTCCTGACCGTACGCCGTGTGCACGTTGCCACTCGTACGGCACTCGTACGCCACTTCATCCGTACAGCTGTAGAACCGTACGAGCTTGCACCCCTCCTCCGTGATAATAACTTTCCTTATGCATTCTGCCACGACGTGTCACGAGACGCTTGTCAAGAGCCGTAGGCGCTATCTATGCAGCGTCAATTTGGACTGGAGCTTTCCCTGCAGTAAAAATTGTGGCTTTGCCCACAGTGGTCCCCCCTTTTCCACCCTCATCCTTCCCCCTCGCCCTCCCCCCCTTTCTCTCTCTCTCTCTCTCTCTCTCTCTCTCTCTCTCTCTGTCTGTCTCTCTCTCTCTCTCTCTCTCTGTCTGTCTCTCTCTCTCTCTCTCTCTCTCTCTCTCTCTCTCTCTCTCTCTCTCTCTCTCTCTCTCTCTCTCTCTCTCTCTCGCGCGCTCTTTCTATCTATCTCTCTCTCTCTCTCTCTCTCTCGCACTCTCTCGCACTCTCTCACTATCTCTCACTCTCTTACTCTCTCTCTCCCTTGCTCCCTCGCTCCCTGTCTCCGTCTCGAGGTTCATTCCCCCACCTCCCTCTCTTCGGTCCACTCCCCGTCATCTGTTCACCTGCTTCTGTGTGTCCACGCAAGTCAGTCACTAAGGGCAGCAGCTGCTTGCTTGGCTACAATCCGTCCCGGCCATGATAGTGGAGGAGCTATGGCCTCCGGTATACTCAAAATAATGGGCTCCCACCAGTTCAGGCGTGACGCAGGCCTTCTGATGCTGAGGCTGGTTTGTGGAATAGAAATGCTTGGTTCTTGTTCACGTACTAATATGTATTTGTGATATAGTGGCCATATGGATATGTACATGGGTCAAGCTTACAAATCTTGTAACAAGTGAAATGTGGCGGAGAATGTGCGAAGGGGGTGCGGTGGGAGCGGGAACAGGTCAGGCCAATGTCACACCTTATCGAGGTACTGTACTTGAAGAATGTGAAACCAACCAGTTGGTTGCAGAGCGATGTTGATCAATCCGCGGCCCAAATTGCAACCGCATGGCGTCAAACGCACTGTGTTTGAAAGGTGCAGTTGGAGGGTACTAGCTATCAGAATTAGAATCGAATAATGGTAAAGTGAGAGTACACACAAATATACCTAAGTGTTGTACCCTCTAAGAGGTAACCCTATACAGTCTATACAAACATGACAAATACACATGTTTGACACACCCCCTAGACTGCATAGGGGAATACCCTAAACAAGCAGCTCAGGGCGGCACTACTAGTCCAACCTCTGAGACAAGGGTCTGAGAGACCAGTCAGAAGGAGTACAGACAAGGCAAGAACAAGACCAGGGCGGCACTACTAGTCCAGCCACTGGGAGAGGACACAAGTCCAGTCTGAGTATACATATAAAGGACATGTTGGAAATATCTCAAAGGACTTAAGCGTTTCTGAAGTGTAACACTGCACTCGAGGAAGACTACAGGGGAGCACGCGAGTCAACGGAGGTTACACGAGGGTGTTAAAATTATATAAGTTATAATTTTATATAGGCTTGGTAGGTTGCTACTGAACCTTTCTGTAGGGGGTACAAACCCCTCCTTGTACTCCCTTCTCTTCCTAATCCAACCCTCTTTCTTCTCGACTTTCCTCCTACTCCTAGATCCGTTTTTCCTAGCGCCGTTCCATGGCGACCTTGCTCCTATCCTAGCTAAGCTAGTGTCCTAACTTTAGGGACCTAGCATCCTAAGTTCTTAACATGGTATCAGAGCAGGAGATCCTTCCTGCTGGACTGCCTCCTCTCGCTTCCGCCATTTACTCCTCACCCTCATTCACTCCAGCGGCCATGGCGGCCGCGTTTTGCTGCAGTGGCGACGTCGCGCTGCCACTGGGCGCGTCGTGCCGCGACCGGCCCGACGCGCTGCCGCGGAGTCGGGCCGTCGTTCTGCAGTCGCAGCGTCGACGCCCCGCTGCGGCATCGACGCTGCCATGGCGGCCGCGGCGGCGTCACGCTGTGGCGTCGTCGTCTGTTCGCCGGCTGCGCCGTCCTGCCGCGGCCGTCTCGACACGCGACCGGGACGACGTCAGCGCGACGCCGCGGCTGCGCCCCTCCTGGGCCTCGTCGCGCCCTGCCTGGCCCCGTCGCCCTCTGCCCGGCCCCGTCGCCCCCTGCCAGGACGCCGTCGTCCCGCCTGTAAGCGCCGCGCCATTTATGGCGCGACGCTGAAGACTCGCCCCGCCCCCCCCCGCCCCCCCCCCCCCCCCCATTCTCCCTTCCCCCTTTTGCTTCCCTTCCTCCTGTCGCAGCTGCTGTCTTCTGCCCGGATGTTGCCACATCGCCGAGAGCCCTCAGCCACGGCAGTCGCCGCCTGTCGTCGGCGACCCAGCCGCCTTGAGCCAGAGCTCCGCGGCTGCTTGTCGCTGACCCGCCTAGACGCCGTCGGCTGCCTCGTGTACGGGGGTGTGTCAACGCTTTGCCTGAGGGTCAGATACCCGGCTAAGCACGAGCCTGAGGGTGTGCGGGGTTAGGGGGTGGGTTGGGTGCGGGTGTGGGGGTGTGAGTGGGCTTGACACTACCAAGCCTAGGGGGTGTGTTAAAATTATATAAGTTATAATTTTATATAGGCTTGGTAGGTTGCTACTGAACCTTTCTGTAGGGGGTACAAACCCCTCCTTGTACTCCCTTCTCTTCCTAATCCAACCCTCTTTCTTCTCGACTTTCCTCCTACTCCTAGATCCGTTTTTCCTAGCGCCGTTCCATGGCGACCTTGCTCCTATCCTTGCTAAGCTAGTGTCCTAACTTTAGGGACCTAGCATCCTAAGTTCTTAACAGAGGGGACGGACAAAGAATGCGAAAAGACTCGAAAGGTCGCAACTGGAGGTTGCGACTGACCGTTACAACATCACGGATGGTAACCGAAGCGGCAATCGAGTCGCTGTGCGACTCGATAAACCGTTCCTGTAACTGCACTCTACAACTGCTTTCTTATCTTCTATATATTGCTGTATGCTTGTTTCTTTAATCAATCACTTGTTCTCACATACTAGTACAAGGGTTCAACCGCCTCAACCTCCGCTGCACTTCTCAAAGTCTCAAAGTCTCTACAGCTGGGACTTAGTCTCTGCAAAAGATCCTAAGGGCTTTTCCTCAGCCCAATATGGTATGAGAGCTGGTCAGAGGCCAAACTCCCAGCAACTACGCTCCATCAACAACCTGCAACTCAACTCAATTCAACGACTTCATTGATTACAAGACATGGACAGCAAGGCCAAGAAACTCAACACGGCAACTCTGGTCTGCACACCTCAGGACTGCAGACAGAGACCGGGACTGCTCAAGAAACAACGGGAAGAGTACCAGAGATGGTGACTCCATCTCCCTCTTCAAGCGTGGACCCCAACCTTATGGAAAGGTTCTTCAGCTTCATGTCGCACTTCGACCAGCAGCAGCAGACAAGGACACCTGCGCATTCAACACAAAGCAATGGAGGAAACATGGGATTAGCGCCGATGAGCCTCGACAACTCATCATTTGGGCGACACAATCAAGCGCCTACCTTTGCGCCTTATCACTCTTCACCGGGGACGTTCGAGTTTATGCCGCCCCGTGCCCAACCAACAGCAGCTGCATCACAACAAACACCAAACGAAATCTTAAGTCTCCAGGCGCAGTTCTCGCACGTGATAAAACTGCAGACATCCTCACCGTTCAACGGACACGACTTCTTTACCTGGAGCTTCGAGTTCGAGCTGCTGATGGAGGCCGCGCATCTTCTGGGATACTTCAACGGGTCCCTGCCATTCCCAAGCAACGGCACTGGAAAGGAACAAGAAATCTTCACGTATCAGTCGCTGCTGGCGTATACGGTTCTCCTGAGAAACCTGTCACCACAAGAACAGCAGAGCATCAGAACATACAGGAGCTATGGAAACTCCGCGGAGCTCGCATGGCACCATCTCAAGTGCCTTTACCAAGCAAACGACAGCGTGACACAAAGCAGACTCATGCAACAACTGACAACAATACAGATGAAGACCGGGGAAAAGGCGATGCAGTATATGAGTCGCTGCCAGACCCTCCGCGACCGCCTGCTTCGGTGCGGAGGAACAATCACTGAAGAAAGCTTCGTAACACTTGTCCTCGCCGGGCTCGGGCCAGAATGGAGAACCACATGATCGCTTCTTCGCGCCCATGGAAGGATTTCGGAGATGCACCTCTGCGCCGAGCTTCACGCTGAACAACAGGAGATGGACCTGTTCGAAGAAAGACAACCAAGAAAGCAACAGCAGTTAGTCTTCTACACTCAACGAAGAAACGACAACACCTACAGTCGACGCGGCAAGCAAGAACGCGACAACAGGGGACTTACCTTCGTGCCGCCGTTCTGCCACAACTGCCAGACTTCCGGGCACTCCAAGGTCAACTGCAACCGCCCTCGCGTTTACCGTCCAGCAGACCCACAAGTCGCTTCCACTCAAGCAAGTCCCCCAAGGCGCTCTTCAACATCTGCACAACAAACACCAAACATTATCAATTGCATGGTACACATCGACAACTGCGCACCCGGATCACCACCCACCTACGCGCCAGACGAAGAAGAGCTGCCGCCACCGCGCTCACAAGGCCTTCAAGTCAATCCAACATATGCTGCGGTCGCCAACGCCGAACCCACCGAGCGAAACACCTGGTTCTTGGACAGCTGCTGCGGTCAACACATGTGCTCCTCGGGACGCTTCGTGCAACAGGAGAAACGCCTCAACCGCGACGTCGTCATCACCGTCGCCAACAACGAAAACCTGAAGACAAACAGACAAGGTGTGGCTCAGTTACAATCCATGGAGACAAACGTCATACTTCAGCTCAACAAAGTGCTCATTGTCGACAATCTGGGATACAACCTACTAAGCGTAAGCCAACTAATGGCCAAGGGGATTCACCTGGAGTGCGACTCCTACTCCAACGAGTTTCGGCTTTACCACGGGAAGGGCGGCCTCTTCATCGGTCGTGCCCTCCTGAAGTCCGGCGTCTTCGTGTTGGACTTCGTCCCCGACCGCGGTACTGCCGACAGCGACGGTATCGTATCGTTCGCCGCCTGGACTCACCCGCCGGATCTTGATCCCGACTTCGACAGTGACGGCTTCTGGCACTCCAACACCATACCTGCAGCAGAGAGAACACGAGCATTAGTAGTTATCAGACAAGAAAGACAAGTACCCGCAAGTATCCCAACCAAACCATCACCTGCAGTATCGGCAGCAGGACCCAGCCGAGTCCCACCACCAGCGACCCGAGGACCGCCAACCGAAGCAGACCAGCTTATGCCCATCACACGAGAAGTTTGTCGAAGTCCCGCCTCAGTCGTCGCGTTCTTCTCCAACGCCGACATCTACCACCGCTCGCCCGGTCATCGCGCTTCCGTCGACATCTGGCACCAACGTCTCGGACATCCTGCAAACAGCACAATACTACAAACAATCCAAGCAGAGGTGTTAGAACGCAACGCCCTTCTAACGACGAGCGGCCAAGAACTACGACGACCACGAGCACGGTGCTTCACGTGCCCCGAAACAGATCTTCCTCATCAACCTTTCCCATCTCATCACAACCCAAGCGCACCTACTTACGCTCCGATGGAAAAGGTCTACAGCGATATTTTAAACATGCCTCGAGAAGACACCGAAGCCGACTTCAACTACGTCATCACGTTCATCGACGCAGCAACCAGATACGTTTGGCACTTCAATCTCAAAACGCGCGATCAAGCCTTCGAGGCCTTCACCACATGGCTTCCCATCGCCGAACGAGAATCAGGAACCAAGCTCAAGAGCTTCCAGTCAGACGGTGCACTGGAATACCAGTCACAACGCTTCAGGACCTATCTGGCGGAAAGAGGAATCAGACGCCTGGTGTCTCTGCCCTATGCTCACCAACAGCAGGGGGTAGCAGAACGCATGAACCGGACCTTGCAGACGACGATGCGAAAACTGCTTCTGGGGATGAGGCTGCCCACCACACTGTGGCCAGACGCGATGACACATGCCGTTCACCTGCACAACCTGCTGTCCTCGTCATCACTTCCCAACAACGCATCACCGCACCTGTTGTGGACAAGAAAAAGGGGCAGCACAAAATTACTCCGAGTTTTCGGCTGCATGGTACAGTACAGACCCCACACAGCCCGAGCAGGACGCTTCACACAACGAGCTAGGTGGGGACTACACCCAGGCATCGCAAAACATTTTCACGCGTGGAAAATTCTCGACATACAAGACAAAAATACCGTGGCATCACGTGATGTTATTTTCTACGAGCGACTGACGCTGCAGCATTACCTGGACAACATTGCCAACACACAAGACCCCACCGACGGCTTCTCGGGACTTCGTTCCTTCGCCGACCGTGCTGCCGAAGCTGACGCAGCAGAAGAAGACGTACCTGAAGCCTCGGAAGCTGCCGGACCACTCCCATTCTGTTCCGTACCTGTTCCACTCGACGAAGACAATCCTCTCGATAGCAACAACCTCGACACCTTTTACCACTTCGCTGACCAAGGTTACATTACACCCCACCCAGTCGACACAAATGTTTCAGAACGCATCGGTCCCAACTTCTTACCTGACCCAGAAGACGGTGACGAAGCAGCTTATTCCGGGAATGAAAATTCCCCTCGACACACACCCACGGGATTGCAGATTCTAGGCCTCTGGGTCTCCGTCCAGCATCCGCCGCCGCCTTCTCCGCGAGAGCCTTCGACCTTATCGCAGGCTCTGGGGGGGGAACATAAGGCGAAATGGAAGGAAGCGATGGAAAATGAGTTAAAGGCTCTGCAAGACCGGAAAACATGGAAACTGGTACCTGCAACAAGCATCAACGGAAAAAACGTCCTCTCAGGGAAATGGGTGTACCGCATTAAGACCAACTCAGACGGCTCCATCGAACGATTCAAAGCTCGATGGGTCGTACGAGGCTTCGACCAACGATACGGGACCGACTACACAGAAACCTTCGCTCCAGTCTCCCGTCACACCTCATTACGCATCCTACTCGCCGTCGCGGCCACGAAGACACTACCACTACGCCAAATCGACGTCGCCAATGTGTTCCTATACGCACCTGTGGACGCTGAGATTTTCGTCGAACAACCCCACGGATTCATCGACGACCCCACGAAAGTATGCCGACTGACAAAATCCCTATACGGGATCAAGCAAGCCCCGCGGCTCTGGCAGCAGCACCTTCACGGCCGTCTCGCAAAAATCGGATTCCTACAACTGCCGCATGACCAAGGGATGTACCGACTGCAGAAGGGAAGAGAGTATGTCCTACTCATCGTCTACGTCGACGACCTGCTCTACATCGGCTCCACTACCGACATCGCTACCTGGTTCGAAGGAGAGCTGAAAGAAGACTTAACACTCACGGTGTCCGACGAAGTGACCCAGTATCTAGGACTGAATGTCGTCGAAGACGACACGGCGTTCTACCTACACGCTGGAAAGTACTCAGGCACCGTCGCGAAGAAATTCGGTCTAGCACCGACTACGGTCCCAACTCCCTACCGCTACGGGAACAACAACAGCACCTCCGCAAAACTCCCCGCGAAGCAAATCCAGGAGTATCAACAGAAGCTCGGCTGCCTACTGTTCGCAGCAGTAACCTGCCGACCCGACCTGTCCTATAGTGCGAGTCAACTGGCGACGCATCTGAAGCAACCGGAACAGGAAGATCTCGAGGAGCTCAACCGGGCACTACTCTACTTCGTCTCCACGCCAACGATCGGACTTACCTACAGCAAAGCGACAACACCGTCCGTACGACTACTCGGATACGTCGACGCCGACCACGCGGGAGATAGGGAAAATCGACGATCTAGGACGGGCTATATCTACCGACTAGAACCCATCGGAACTATCTCGTGGCAGTCGAGCAAGCAGGAGTTAATCGCACTATCCTCGGCTGAAGCAGAGTATATCGCCCTTTGTACCGCGACCAAGGAAGGACTCTACCTACGAGAGTTACTCGAGGAAGCGAAGATTGCGACCCTGCCCGCCTTCTCACTCCTCTGCGACAACCAATCTGCGATCAAAATCGCGAACAAGGACGGCTTCGCCAACCGAACCAAGCACATCGCCCTGCGGTACTTCTTCGTCAAGGATGAAATCGCGAAGGGGAGACTTCAACTCAGTTACTGCCCAACGACAGAAATGGCCGCAGATTATCTGACGAAGAAATTGGCGAAAGCAAAATTCGACTACTGCATGCTCCTGACCGGGCAAACAAACGTCACCAGATCTGAACACTCCAGCACTCCAAAAACGAAGGGGAGTGTTGGAAATATCTCAAAGGACTTAAGCGTTTCTGAAGTGTAACACTGCACTCGAGGAAGACTACAGGGGAGCACGCGAGTCAACGGAGGTTACATGAGGGGACGGACAAAGAATGCGAAAAGACTCGAAAGGTCGCAACTGGAGGTTGCGACTGACCGTTACAACATCACGGATGGTAACCGAAGCGGCAATCGAGTCGCTGTGCGACTCGATAAACCGTTCCTGTAACTGCACTCTACAACTGCTTTCTTATCTTCTATATATTGCTGTATGCTTGTTTCTTTAATCAATCACTTGTTCTCACATACTAGTACAAGGGTTCAACCGCCTCAACCTCCGCTGCACTACTCAAAGTCTCAAAGTCTCTACAGCTGGGACTTAGTCTCTGCAAAAGATCCAAAGGGCTTTTCCTCAGCCCAATATACGCTAAACGTACGCGCTGTACACGCCCTTAGTGATCGAGTTTGGCATGCTATCAGAGCGTTGGTTACTCGGGTTCAATTCCCAGTGCTAGCGCTGCAGAGGTGCTGAGTTTCGCCTATCCCAGCGAGGGGGGTCGAGAGACCCGCTGGGTTACCTTGAGAAGATGGTTGGGAAGGGCTGCAGGCGCACTGATATGCTATTAACAAAGCCTTTGAACTCAGTGGTTAGTGACTGAGTTCTGACAGCTCTAGGTGCTGATTTCCAAACTGGGGAAGGTAAGGCAGGTGGGTGGATCAACAAGCCAGGGCAAAACCAATTTGAGCCTTGCGTCTGATGAGCATAACCAATATAGCATCACAATTGAAATCTTACTGACACGGATTCAGCTTGCTGCTATTAAGCCATTATATAATTGGCAACATACATATCACGCTTCACATTTATTGCGTATGAGGGCTACTGTTACTTCCTGCACAAAGAATAGACACTGCACAAAACACAGAGGCACTCTCTTACCCCCCCCTCGTTGTCTTACCTCAGCCACACCCTCCCTCCCTCATCCCATCCCTTTCCCCCTCGCACATATGTAAATCAGCAGCACCACACCGCACCATCTGGTTCATACCTATCTAGAGCAGCGCCGTACGCAGTGCCTTGGAGTCAAGTCAAAAGCCGGCTCAGAACAGCACCGTGCGCAGCGCAAGCGGCATGTTAACCATGTGCCGGTGCTCATCCGCCAAACTGACCGACCCAAACGAGGTGACTTTTGAGTCGACTCATAAGTCACCTAGCAGACTCAGAACAGCACCGTGCGCAGCGCAAGCGGCATGTAAACAGTATGCCCATGCTCATCCGCCAAACTGACCGACCCAAACACGAACTTTCTCAGCACCTTCTTCGCCTTAATCACCACTGTGATCCGCTGCACCTCCCCGGACCAACCGTAAACTGGCTCGGCGACACCCGAACCTGCACGTTCGACGGCGCCCGAACCTGCACCATGTACGTCGACGGCTGGTCAAACACGTTCCGAACCGTCCGCACAATCTTCCTCCCTGCATCGTCAGCCGCGAGATCGCGATCGTTGGACGGTTGAGATTCCACGGCTTGCGAGCCCGGATTCCTTTCAGTCCCGGAAAGGCGTGCTTCGTCTGCTTGAAATTACGGCTGGCGAGGAAATTCACATAATCATTAAAGCCCGAGGTAAGTGTCAACCCAGGGTTTAGAATCCTCGAAGGGTCTACTTGCCCGAGCCGTAGTCCCACGGAGTAGCCACAGCTCCATTCGCCCGTTTATCGCCTGCCCGGCGTTGTTCACTGTAGATGCTGTAGTCATCATTGCTGACAACCTGGGCGGGTCCATCCCGGGTTCTTTTGGATTAATAGGGCGGCAATGCCAGCCAGGTGGGGAGTTGCCATGGAGGTTCCAGAAATGCAGTTGAACCTGGGAGGGTCGGTGGCTGCCGAAGCTGCGCTCTTGCCTCGGTACGACGACCAGAGCTGGAAGCCCGGGCCTACAATGTCGGGCTTTAAGATGTCGTTAGTGGGGAGGAAGGAGGGGATGGGGAAAAGGGCTGGGTTGATGGTTGGACCAGTGGAGGAGAAAAATGCCATTTGGGGGCGTTGGTGGTGTTAGTGGTTTCGACTTCGCCAAGTGTCGCCACGGGATTGGCTGCCTGCTGCAGGTAGTTTTTCACCTGCACGCCCTGGGAGTTTTTGAGGTAGAGGAGGGGCAGCTCCGTGAAAGGAAGCATTGGCATGCTGTCTGTATCGGGTGAGCCACTAAGGAGGATGAGGCTGCTGCTTTGTAGGAGGCGAGGGTGTTGATTGGGATGCCGGTAGACTTTGTGGCGGATGGCTGGTACGTGCACACGATGATTCGGCCCGCAACCTTGGTTCGATCAATGGCAGTGATGTCACATAGGGCCGCCTGGGGACATGAATGGGGGGAGAGGGGAGGGTGGGAGAAGTGGAAAAGGTTAGATAAAAAAGCAGCAGACTAGGATTCGCCCCCCAAACTTGGTTCGACTGATGGCAATGATGGCACACAGAGCCGCCTGGGGAGGGGACAGCGGGGAAGAGGTTGGAGTGAGTGAGTGAGAGAGTCTAGTTTTGAGGCGCCTCAAAACTGGACTCCTATCACGCTGCCTGCAGACAGGGAGGAATAGGTTGGAGCGAGACTGCTTTTGAGGCGCCTCAAAATCAGTTGGAGCGAGGAGAGGGGGAGGGGAGAGGGGGAGGAAAGGCGGAGGGGAGGGTGGAAAGGCGGAGTGAGGGTCAAGAAAACAGCATCAGGGCAACAGGCAGATGTGGGGACGGAAGTTGGAGTTGTGATGAGGGAAAGCACAAGGAAAGGGATTACTCACATTGGAAGCTGTTTGTGAGGCCCTCAAAAAGAGGACGGAAGTTGGAGTTGCGATGAGGGAAAGCACAAGGAAAGGGATTACTCACATTGGAAGCTGTTTGTGAGGCCCCTCAAAAAGAGGACGGAAGTTAGAGTTGCGATGAGGGAAAACACAAGGAAAGGGATTACTCACATTGGAAGCTGTTTGTGAGGCCCCTCAAAAAGAGGACGGAAGTTGGAGTTGCGATGAGGGAAAACACGAGGAAAGGGATTACTCACATTGGAAGCTGTTTGTGAGGCCCCTCAAAAAGAGGACGGAAGTTGGAGTTGCGATGAGGGAAAACACGAGGAAAGGGATTACTCACATTGGAAGCTGTTTGTGAGGCCCTCAAAAAGAGGACGGGAGTTGGAGTTGCGATGAGGAAACACAAGGAAAGGAAAGGAACGGAACGGAACGGAACGGAACGGAACGGGGGGATTACTCACATCGGAAGCAGACGCCCCTGACTTGACAACAGCAGCCGCCGACAGCAGGGGCTTGTCAACCGTCTGTGCGTTGCCCCGAAGCTCACTCCCCTGACGTCCACCCCGTTGCCGAGGCTCAGAGTGGCGTAGTAATCGCGGCCGATGGTGCTGTGGTGGGTTGGAGGGGTGGGTTGGAGGGGTGGGGTGAGGGAAGGGAGGAAGGGAGGGAAGGGAGGGAAGGGAGGGAAGGGAGGGAAGGTAGCTCAATCAGTGATTTCCTCTTGCCTCTCCACTTACATTGCGCTGCCTGTCAGGTACCACGGAGCAGCATAGCTGAGAGCCCCAGGGGAAGGCAGTCAATCCCCTATCCCTCTCAAATCCCTCCCCCCACCTCCCCAACCCCCCCATCCCCCCACCAAGCCAAGTGACTTGGCTCCACTTACGTTGCGCCCACTGTGAGGTACCACGGAGCAGCGTTGCTCAGGGTCCCGATGATTCTCATGGGGAGGGCGGGCCGGCATTGCCCGCTGCTAGCGCCACAAACACCTGCCGCCTGCATAAAAGGGAAGGTGGGAGGGAAGGGGTGGAAGGGGAAGAAGTGGGGGGAGGGTATAGGTACGAACCCAGAACCTGCATGAGAGAGGGTGGGCCGTCATCGCCCACTGGCAGCGCCACAAACACTCCCGCCTCCGTGCAAATCCACCCCATCGGCCACAGCAGTGTCGACAGTGGCACGGATATCGGCGATGGTCCCAGACGCCCCCCGTGCTTGACCACCCAGAGCCGCCTTGTACATGGCGATGCTGGCGAGGCGTCCCAAAGCAATGACTGCTAGTCTCCGTCCCAACCCCCTCACCTTGGCCGCATTCATGTAGGGTATATCCGAGAAGTACTGCGGAACCGAGCCTCCGAGTGAGAGGGAGAGCACGTCCACCCCATCGGCCACAGCAGTGTCGACAGCGGCACGTATATCGGCGTTGGTTCCAGACCCCCCCATCCTTGACCACCCAGAGCGCCTTGTACATGGCGATGCGCGCGCGTGGCGCCACGCCACTGGCCGCCCCGTAGCTGCGGCCGTTCATTGTCACACTCACGTTGGCGTTGCGCCAGCGGCTCTGGGGGAGGGGGAGGGGAGGGGAGGGGGAGGGGAGAAGACAGTACAGTGTTGGGTGGTGTGACAGTAGCTGCGGCCGTTCATCGTCACACTCACGTTGGCGTTGCCGCCAGCGGCTCTGGGGGAGGGGGAGAGTGAGAGGAGGGGAGTTTAGGGGGAAATCAGAGTATGTAGTTGTGTCCGCTCATCCCCACTCTCACGTTGGGGATGCCCGCTGCCGCGCTGTTAGTGGGGAGGAAGGGCACAGGGGATGGTCAGAGAAGAGACATAAGCGACAGCCCAGCTCAAAACACACCTGTTGTGTTTTGAGTCGACTCAAAACACACCAGGATGGCCACTGCCGCCGCTGTTAGTGGGGAGGAAAGACCACAGGGGATGGTGGGAAGAGAGACACAAGCGACATCCCTGCCATACCTCCAGCAGGTGACCTATACTAGTGCAGCGTGCAATGGTCATGGATTAGAAAATGGTCCGTGGCCACAGCACCACCCTACACACCATGAGCCGTGCCTGTCCCCATCCCAGGCACGCGCCCTTACTGGCTGACGTCTACCTTAGCAGGATGCCTCAACAAATGCCTCAACAGATGCCTCAACGTATGCCTCAACGTATGCCTCAACATATGCCTCAACATATGCCTCAACATATGCCGCAACAGATGCCTCAACATATGCCTCAACATATGGCTCAACATATGGCTCAACAGATGCCTCAACATATGCCTCAACATATCCCAGCAACCACTCACCCCGCACACCACGTGCGTGCCCGTCGCCATCCGGGCAGACGGAAAGTCGTTCACCGGGTCCACGCCCTGCCCGGATTCCGAAAGCCGCTGTTGAAAAACTTGGCCCCGATCAGCTTGCCGTTGCAAAGAGAGGCAGGGAAGTCTGCCGTTGCCGCACACCCGCCGAACCAGCGCGCGGGGGACAGGGCCATAGGGTCTGCAGGCTGGAGGAGCCAAGGGGGATGCATGGTAAAGAGGAAGAAGAGGAAGGGCCTGTGAGGAAAAAACAAGTCTGCC
Organism: Closterium sp. NIES-67; assembly: GCA_027943415.1. Classification (NCBI taxonomy): domain Eukaryota; kingdom Viridiplantae; phylum Streptophyta; class Zygnematophyceae; order Desmidiales; family Closteriaceae; genus Closterium; species Closterium sp. NIES-67. The sequence goes on along the minus strand of BQMB01000373.1, from coordinate 11,495 downwards.
GTTTACTGCACACCCGCCGAACCAGCGCGCAGGCACAGGGCCATAGGTGTCGGATGGCTGGAGAAATGGGTTGGGAATGGGGAGGAAAGATGATTGGGGTGATCAGCTTGCCGTTGCACATAGAGAAGAAATCGGAGGCGTCCGCTGTTGCCGCACACCTGCCGAATCAGCGCGCAGGGACAGGGCCATAGGGATCTGCCGGCTGAGGGACGGGAAAGGAAGTATTGGCCGGGCGGTAGGGAACAGAGGAGGAGGGGCTGATAGGGTGTTGAAAAACTTCGCTCCGATCAGCTTGCCGTTGCAGAGAGAAGCGGGGAAGTCTGCGAGCAGGCACAGGGCCATAGTCCAGAGTCCACCACGCCATTGCATGCCATACCGGTGCATGTTCGATCACACAATGGCAATAACGCGTATGTTGTGTAGCACTTACATTGTTGCGAATGAGGGGTGTTCTGGCCAGATCCCAGAGTCCACCACGCCTATAATCACATCCTCGCCCGCCCGGCTCTGCCCCCCGTTTTCAGCCATAGGCTCGTGGGCAGCTTCAAGAAAGTTGGCGAGTCTACAGTGAGAGCACGAACCTGCCGAAAAAAAGGAGGGAAAAAAAAGGGAAGGCGATCAATATCTTGAGGCGCCACAAAAGAAAAAGGGCAAGCAGCAAATGCGAGAATATCTAGCTGCAATTAGAGCAGGGCGTTTTCAATAAAAACCCGTTTTTCCTCTCCAGTTCTCTCCCTCACCCCAGAACCAGCCCCTCCCCTTCCCCCCCCGACTTCCTCCCCCTTCCCCCTTTCCCCCCTTCCCCATCTTCTCCCCTTACCCACTCCGCCTACCTATCCAGTCATCTCCTCTTCTCCTGCGCTCACCGGTTGGTCTTCTTCGATCCACGCCACGTCGCGGTTCTGCTTCAGCCGCTTCGCCTCGGCGTCTGTCAGCGATACAGCGAACCCGTTAACCGTATAACTGTAGCTCTGGAACATCTGCGACGGCGAAATGTTAGCTTTCTGCAAAAACCGTCGCTGCGAATCTCGCAAAAAGTCGACGAAAACCTTCACGTTCGCCCTCCGCACGTCCGCGCGCCGCTTGATTCTGTCCGCCAGCCGCCGAATCGCCCTCAGCGCAGTTACCGCTGGTCCTTCCGCGGATATCCGCGACGTCGTTTCCCGAAACCCTCCTTGCGCGGTAGTCACGAACCCCTTTGTAGCGAAGCTTGTGGTTATGCCGGGTGTGCTAGTAACGGTGGCGAATCGACCCGAGTTGACGCCTTGGAGCGCCGCTGCAGCGAGCGTGGCGTTCGTAGCGCCAGTTGTAGCGTCCCCGCTTGTAGCGTCCCCGTTTGTAGCTCCCCCGGCTGTAGCATCCGTGCCACCACCCGCCGCAGAGACTGCTCCTCCTCCTCCACCTGCCGAAGAAAATTCACCTGAAGAACCACCTGAATCTCCTCCAGAACCGCCTGAATTTCCACCTGAGTCACCCAGAACCGCCACCCGAGCCGGCACCTGAGCCGGCACCTGAACCGCCACCGGAACTGTCAATCGGCGCGCTATCGTTGTCGTCGGCGTCAGTGGGGCTGCTCTCGGGGTCGTTGTCGTCGAGCTCGGGGGCCGTCGCCGCCAGCCCCGGCACGCCGCCGCGGTAGTTAAGCACCGGCGGCACGCCCGCCAGGTGCACTATGTACTGCTTGCGAATGGGCGCAGCCTTTGCGGTCGCAACTGCAGGAGGAGTGGTTTCGGGGGAGTAGGGGAGGGTAGGGGAAAGGGAGAGGGGGGAAAGGGGACGGCGGTGAGGGCGGTGCTACCGCCAGGAGCACTATGCACTGGTTGCGAAGGGGCGCAACAGCCTCGTGATCTCATACGTTACCAAGTAACTCGAACGAAAAGCCTCTAGCCTAAGGCCTATGGTTCCCTACCTCCGGCCTGCGACGTCGGGGCCGCTCCTGCGACCACAGCGACAAGCCAAACGACAGTCAGCCATCTCAACGACCGTGTCGCTGACTCTTTCGCATGATTGTTCGGCAATCCGTTCCGTCGCACGCCGGTCGCCCGAGTCGCAGTGCGAGAGCAGGCGACCGTGCGACTCATCACCCTGTCTCGCGTTATTCGCCGGTAAGCGGCTGAGATGCCTAGGGAAATGGACAGTTTCGGTTCCAACTAGGCTTAAGTCCTCCTTTTATTTCAGATCCGATGATTGTGAGGGTAAGGTGTGGCAGACCCGCTAAACTTTCGCGAAAACGCTTGCTGCAGGGCAGTGGTGAGTTTGCGGGAGATAAGAGAGGTTACGGCACGGCAGTAGAATTGAGAGGCCACGGCAGTAGAATTGCGGACTCAGAGATTGGCTGGGGTGCTAGGGGCAAGGCTGCGGTGGTAGGGGCAAGGCTGCGGAAATGTGATGCCAGAGAAATTGGGCGATGCCGGAGGAATCGGTGCTATAAAATTTTGCGATGCTAGAAAAACTGCGAGTCAGGGCAGCCTCTGCGGACGCGTTTTCACGACCAGCTCTAGTCTGCTAGCCGTCAGCTACGATGACGCTAAGCTGATTAGCGTGTTCTAGAGAGCCCCCAACGGACTAACTTTTGAGTCGACTCAAACGTCAGCTCGTCCGCGATCAGCTATAGTCTGCTAGCTGTCAGCTAAGATGCTAAGCTGGTTAGTGTGTTCCAGAGAGGCCCTACGGAATAGCTGCCCGGGTTCGCGATCAATCTACAAGCCTTGGCTTTCGGGGCAAGGGAATCAAAGGCGATGATGTGTGCAAGGCCTCTGTGCCTTTCTGTAGTAGCGTACGTTTAGGGTCCTCTCAGGATTAGATTGCATAGAGAGAAATGCTTCTGAATGCACAGCTCCTAGTACTGAAGAGCAAAATCGAGGTTCACTCTTGACAGAATGTGCTGCGCTTTTAGACAGGTCTACTTGCTGCGAAAGCGCAAGTTATCAAGAGGTCGGCGATACGCTATCAGGGCGCGGTCGGTGTTCAGGTACAATGCATGGCAGATCCATGTTGTTACTAGCTCTTAGGAGGAGGTCGCAAAATTCGCGCGAGCAAGCACCGAAATTAGGGATTGAGGGGGACGAGGGAAGCGTCGTGGGCCACTCGCTGGTGGCATGGTTGTACATGATGGATTTGGATGGGCGGCTGCGATGTGGAAGCAGCTACGCTTGTTGCGGTGTAATGGGATGATGCAATGCGGCATGAGTGAATCGTTGGGAGTCGGGAGTCGTGGAGTCGTGCATTGTTCGATCAAGTGCAACGGTGCCCCAAGCAGAGGGAGAGCAGATGGAATGGAACACCGTCAACGAGCACAATACCCTACCTTGTGCAGGGAGAGAAATTGCGGAAAAAGGAGAAATTTCGCGAACGGAAGCGCGCGCGTTGCCGTTCGCGAACAAATTTGGGCGTACTGCGCGGTTCGAACCGACAAACCCGAGGCATGGGTGGAGATAAGGGAAAGTGGGGAAGCAGTGTGGAAGCTGGCTTGGAATTCTCTTAGCATATGTGGGTTCGGTTCGGACCGCGTAAGCTGACCTGACCAGCGTAACCACACCTAGAAGGCTGGTACGGCGTAGCTTGTGCGAAAGTAGGGAGAGCTGGATGTTGTCGCATATCAGCTAAGATGTCGGTGCGCGATGCCTAACGTATTATCGCTGGGGCGACGACCAGTCTGGTTCTGCTGTATGCTGCGACCGATTGCTGTCGGCAAGATGTAAAGAGGGGAACGTAAAACGGCGGGAAGTTTTCGCGCCAACTTGTTGGTAAGGGCGCATAATTTCGATACTGGGACTAGTCCACCTACATGTAGTCGTTATGCAACTCGCAAGATAGAAAGAATCTGTAGCATTTCACATGAAGAATGTCTTGGAAGGGAAAGTATATCCGCACTCAGTATTAGGGCCTCGATAACATCGGGCCTCAGTATTACATGGCGACATCGCTGTGTCAAAGAGAGCAATGCCCGCGTGGAAAGCCATTCCGAAAAATTGCTTGTGGTACCACCTGGAGAAAACCACCAACGGGTAGACGATGAATGACAGATTGTCGTTGGGAATCATGGTTGTCGATTGCTAGCTACGTGTCTTGCGAATTTGGCTACGAGAGAATGCGTGAATTTGCGTTGGTTATCCTTGTCAGATTAACGAAGTGTACTCAAGCAAGGGATACAAGGGAGCTATATGGTTGGGTGTGTTAAATTATATATTTGATATACAGCGACGGAAAGTATTGCCCGGATAAAGTCCAATTTTAGGTTCAACACATGATTTGAATGCTTTCACCCGATGTATCGTTGAATGTTCATTGCTGACTAATAAGTTACGCGTGCCAGTTACAATAGGGTAACACGTTTGCAACCTGAATGGGTCGCACTAATAGCGTGGCCAAGATTTCTGTCGCGTGAGTGCATCCGGACAGTTTTGGCCAAGCAGCGGACTAGATCCGTTTTCGACTAGAGCATTCTCTCCATAGTTCCTAACGCAATCGTCGAGTAGTCAGAATAAAGTTTATACCCGAGGCGTAGACTACGCCAAGATGAGACCGATAGATGAGGCTCGTCGCGCCCTGATCGTGGCCCTGTTGCGTAGGGGGTTCAGCACGAGGCAAAATCGCGAAACAGGTTGGCGTTGGGAAAAAGTACAGTGCATGATGTTGGGCTCAAGGCGATTTCAGAGACTAGTCCCGAGGACGTACGTCCTACAATGCCCACTGCTGGTCGTCCACGCGTACTGTCGAGTAGAATTCGTCGTGGGATCGTCAGGGCGATCACTAGCGGCGAGGCGAAAACCTCGAGGCATGCGGCCCAAATCGTCGAATCCCAGCACGGCATCACGGTGCATCCTAGGACGGTGCGTAATGCGCTCAAATCCAGCGGCCTTATCGCAGTTCAGCAGCCTAAGAAGCCGCGACTCACCAAGAAAAATATCCGCGATAGGCTGGCGTTCGCACGGGCCCACGCGGATTGGACCATAGATGATTGGCGATGGGTCATATGGTCGGATGAGACGAGGATTAGTAGGTTCGCTCTGACGGCCGCGCGTACGCCTGGGTTCGTGAAGGTACGACTCTCCAACACCACCATATCAAGCAAACCGTCAAACACGGGGGCGGCGGCTTGATGATCTGGGGATGTATGACGTTTGAGGGGGCGGGTTTCATGTGCAAAATCGATGGTCGGATGGACGGGCCGCTGTATCTGAGCATTTTGCAAGACGAGCTAAAAAAACCATCGACTTTTACAAGCTAACCCCCTCGGCTGTGATCTTCCAGCATGATAACGACCCAAGCATAAGTCCCGTGTGGTGCAGCAGTGGCTTCAGGAGCAGGAGTATGGGGTCCTGGAGCGGCCGGCAGGAAGTCCTGATCTGAACCCCATTGAGCATCTGTGGGCTCATCGTAAAAGGGAGCTGGGAAAGCATGAGACACCTCCCACTGGTATGGTGGACCTGTGGGAGCGTGTACAAGAGGAGTGGGAGAAGATCCCATCAGAGGTGTGCTCCAATTTGATCGACAGCATGCCCAGGAGGGTGAAAGCAGTGATTAGGGCTAAAGGGCGGTGGACCAGGTACTAGTTTAAGGGTTTTTCAAGTTGCCTGCTTCCGCCTGGAAATAATTGTCCACATGCACCGTGTTTGGTTATGTTTGCTGTTTACTGTTAACGATAGTAGTTTCATCAAATGTGTAGATTTTAATGTCTCCCTAGATTGGCCTGCATATAGTGGGTAATGCCTCCAATTAAGGCTTAATGTTCAAATGCCCTTTAACGGTGGAAATTCAAAAAATTGCCAAACATGTGGACAATTCTTTCCGTCAGTGTATATATATATTGGCTGGTAGGTGTTACTGAAACCTACTGTAGAGGGTACAACCCCCCTCCTTGTATCCCTCTCTCTTCTATTCTCGATCTTTTTTTTTCTCGTCAACTTCCTCTCCTAGCTAAACCCTCACGCCATTCCAATGGTCGTCTATCGTTCCTAGCATCCTAGTCTTCTGACATGGTAACAGAGCAGGTTGCCCTTCCCAGGCCTGCTCCCCATGCTTCCGCCGCGTACTCGTACTTCAGTCGTCATTTCCGCTACTTTCGTGCTGGCCGTCGCGGCCATGCCGTGCTGCAGTGACGGCGTCGTGATGCTGCCGTCACAGCCCTGATGCGTGGGCGTCGATGCCACACCGTGGCAATGGCGTCGCGCTGCCGTCGCAGCGTCGACGTATCGCGCGGCATCGACGCCGCGCAAATGGAGGCGGCGTTATGCTGCAGTGGCGCGTCGACGGGCGGCAGCGGGCCGCGTGACGTCTTAGGCGCCGCCGGCCCTGACGCCCGCACGCTAGCCATGGGTGTGTTGCAGAAGCCCCCGCCCCCTTCCCTGCGTCCCCTCTTCCTCGCCGCAGCGATGGCTGACTCCCGCTGGCCGTCCCACCGTCGCGGAGCCCGGCCACGCCGTTGAGTGCTGCAAGCCCTGCCGCCGCCGCCGCCGCCCGTTGTCAAGCCGCCACCACTGTCGCCGTTGCGTTGGGGGCCACGCCGCTGCACGCCGCCGCCACTGTCGCCGCTTGCATTGGAGCCACGCTGCTGGCACGCCGCCGCCAGTGTCGACGCTGCCGTCATCACCGCTGCAGCCCTTGCTGTCGACGTCGCCGACTCACGCGCTGAGGGGTTGACCAGGCTGTTGTAGCCATCGCTGCTACTGAGTATGGGGGTGCTAGATTTCGGGGGTATGTGTGGCTTAGTGTCCGTGTGTGGTGTGCTTTCGGCTACCAAGACTAGGGGGTGTGTTAAATTATATCTTTGATATATAATTGGTAGGCTTGGTAGGTGTTACTGAAACCTACAGTAGAGAGTACAACCCCCCTCCTTGTATCCCTCTCTCTTCTATACTCGATCTTATTTTCTCTCGTCAACTTCCTCTCCTAGCTAAACCCTCACGCCATTCCATGGCCGTCTACCGTTCCTAGAATCCAAGTCTTCTGACAAGGTGTTGTCCTCTCTAAGAGCACGAACCGCATCTAGCTATAACTGCTATATATGAGACATATGTTTTAAGTTAAGGGGGGCATCCCATCTAGCCTATATGACATATGCATATATGTCATATACACACCCCCTAGGCTAGATAAGGGGCAGTGCCTAGCAAGAGACACGCATCTCAGAGCAGCAATACTAGTCCAACCTATGAGGTAGGGGTCCGAAGACCAATCATTAAGGGTACAAACGAAGCAAAAGTAACTCAGGGCAGCACTACTAGTCCAGCCACTAAGGCAAGCCAGTCAAGATAATATAAGAAGTAGTACACAAGTCAAAGTCCTAATAAGTGAGGAGCTACTGGAACTAGACCAAGCTGTTTGCAGTGCCACTGATGATCTTTAGGCGCAATCGCCTTGGTAAAGATATCAGCTGTGCTGGCATCGGAGGCTAAATGTACTACGCGTGCTTGGTCGCGCCACTGTAGCTCGCGCAGGAGGAAGTACCACAGCAGGATATGCTTTGCTCTGCCCTCTAGTCGAGGCTCCTCACACACAAGACGTATGGGACCAAGGCAGAGCTAGGCCACTCACCTAAGTCAGTGAGCAGGAACGTCAGCCAGCGGAGCTCATGTACCGCCATGATACCAGCGTAGATCTCAGCCTCACTAGTGGACTATGCAACAGACGACAAGCAGGTAGACCTCCACGAGATAGCGCCTGTACGAAGGCTAAAGCAACAGCCCTGGGAGGACCTTAGCATCTCAGCGTCATCCGCCCACGAAATGTCTGTGTGCCCTGTGAGAACCATTGGCCTGCGTCTTCCCAACACTAGCCCGATATATGGTGAACTTGCAAGATATCGCAACACCCTCATAGCAACCGACCATTGTTGGGGTCAGTGTCTACCTCTCGCAATAAAGCGAACGATGATACTAAGAGATTATGCGAGATCTAGACGAGTGCAAGTCATCAGGTACATGAGGCAGCCCATAAGCTCTGCGTACTGGCCACTGGACTGGACCGGCTTGTCAGGGACTGGAGCCGATAGCCTGTCATCCACTAGTAGGGGGTGGGCTGTGCAGAGGAGAACTGAAGGCCAAACCTCTGAAGGTTCTGGCGCACCAAGTGTGATTGTGTAAGAGTGCTGGTGCGCGCTGCTCTGTCCCTAGAGAACTGCAGCCCAAGGTAGCGGCGCAACTCTTCTAGGTTAGTGCAGGTGTGTCTCCTCATCAGTTTGGATTTCACCAAGGCCAGTGTGTCTCTGTATGCTACACTGTAGCGAAGACCAGGTCGTCTACGTAGAGTAGGATGTAGAACGGAGTGTGCCTAAGCGAACGAAGAGACGGGTCAGCCAAAGGACGGGAAGAAATAAATGGTATGCTAGTGTAGCATGCAACGTCGTGTGCCACTTTCGGGGCGCCTGCCATAGACCGTAAACCGGGCGCCGGAGAAACCACCCGGTTCCAGTAGGGAAAGTGCCAGAGAAGCCTAGCGGACAGCGCAGGTAAACCTACTCGTGCAGACAGCCCCGGAGGAACGTTGTGGAGAAGTCAAGCGAGAAAAGCTTGTAGCCGCGCTGTGCTACTACGTAAAGAAACGCCCGAAGAGTGGTCAACTTCGAGGTCGGGGCGAAGGTCTGAAAGAAGTCAACACCCCCGCGCTGACTGAAGCCTCTAGCAACATAGCACACCTTGAACACCGGCAGCTCTCCAGGAAGGCGCTTCACCTTGAAGAGCCACCGGCCACCGACTACGTTCGCCCAAGGTGGGGGAACCGCGTTGACCTCCGTGCCGGTGGATCTCCAAGATGCCATCTCCGCGTCCATGGCAGCTATCCACTGAGAGGCCCAGGGTCCCAAAGTCGCCTCAGTGTAGGTGCGAGGGGTTGGAATGTCAAGAATGTCTGGGTCACCCTTAGGGGCTAGCAGCATGGAGCAGAGATAAGAAGCGGCCTCGGAAAGGAAAGCTAGCTCGTACTGCCTATCTTCTATGACGTCATTGCCAAGGGCAGGTGCACCCTCGACGGACGAGGGACAGGCAGGGTCAGAAACCAGAGCAATGGCATAGTCAAGCCAGTGGGTAGAGGCAAAGTTAGCGACGGCAGCGACAAGAGCTGAGAGACAAGAGACAGGAACAGACGGGACGGTAAAAAGAGAGGCAAGGACACGAGGAACCAGAGGGCGAGTAGCACGGAGGAAGTCAGAGAGAGGAGGTGAGGAGACAGAGAGGGACGACTGAGGAGGTGATGGGAGAAGAGGTGCGAGAGGAGCATGAGACGCGTGATAACAGAGGAACAAAGGGTGAGCAGCTGAACAAGAGAGACGGGGCGAGCACGAGAGGGACGGTGAGACCAGAAGTGGGAGGGAGGTGTCGGGTCAGGAGACAATGAAGGAGACACTTGAGGAGAATGAGGGGGGAAACGAGCCAGAGAGGAGTCCGGCGGAGAGAACACAGGGCTGTAGACAAGAGGAGGAGGCGGCACTCGGGGAGGCGTGGGCGGTCGATCGGGTGAGGGAAGATCGAGATGGCAAAGGGCGGACACTGGCGTCGTCTGCTGCTGCTGCTGCTCCATGCCAACACCAGAACCTTTAGCCGCACCACTTCTACCGCCAGGACTCGTCACAACAGCACCCCAAGGACCAGCACCCCAAGGACCAGCACCCCCAAGACTAGCACCCCCAAATTTAGCACCCTTCTCAAAGGCAGCAACTCCAGTGCCAGCACCCCCAGTGCCCATTGACCCCTGCTGCGGTGGCAGCTGCTGCTGCTGCTCCGGCGGTGGTGACTGCTGCTGCTGTTGCGGTTGCTACAGCGACTGCTGCTGCTGCGGCGGCGGAGGAGACACCAGGGCCGAGGGTGCAGCCGACACCAACTAGGTTCGTGGAACACGAGGGGATGTGCTGACTTGTAAGAGAGCCTGAGGAACCGCCAGACACAGCGGACCGGAGGAGGGGCTAGCGAGGGCGACAGCTGCTGGGGCGGCAAGCAGTGTGAGAGTGGTGTGGTCGCGAAAGAAGCAGGTGGACGCACCAGAGTCTAGTGTGAAGGAGAGCGTGTCAGTAGCGTTAGCCAGCGGGGGCACTAGCGTGGAGCCAAGGCTAGTCAAGTCAGGAGGTCCTACGCCTAACGCAGAAGGGGAGCCTAGACTACATACAGAAGACACACCTAGGCTAGGTAACACAGGGTAATAAGGTCCAGTCACACTAGAGTCATCAGGATACATAAGATCCATAGCAGAGCAAATCTTATCCATATCTAACTCAAAGACCGGCACATGACGACGTACTAGGCTGTGCCAGTCCGGGAGGGCGGTGTGGGCCTGAAGCGGAGACGGAAGAGGTCGTCGAAGCGGTGGTAGCAGTGGACAGCGATGTGACTGGGACGGTCACACATGATGCCACGAAGGGGACCAGAATGGATCTGGTACTGGCAACTCACAGAAATGGAGCCGCCACCTGACGTCGAGCTGCGAGGGCCGCCTCCGCGACCACCACCACCAAAGCCGCCGGGCCACCATGGCGGCGGGGATCCCCACGGCTGCTGCTGGGGCTGCAGCTGCTACCGCAGCTGCAGCTGTTGCTCCTGCTCCTATTGCCACTCTGGGGCATCAACCCCCGTCCCCTCGTCTACATCTCCTGCGTTCGCACCACCCTCACCGCCACTGCCACCCCCGCCACCCCTAGCACCCCTCCCTCCCTCCCACCCCCCCTCTAGGGCGACGCCACTTACCCTGACGAGGCTGCGCTGAGGCCGCATCGGCGGTCTCAGCGAAAGGGACTGTCTCAACTACAGTGACAAAAACGTCATAGTAAATGCAATGGGAGGGAGCACAGCCCTGGAAGATAGGGACCGCTATAGTATTGTTAGATTGAGCGATAGCGCACTGGCGAGTGTCTATCGCGGATAGGGTGGTGACAAAGTCAGTAAGGGTGGGGTCAGCGGGGTGGAGACTAAGGAAGGTGTTGAGGGAAGTGACTAGGCGGTCAGGGCGCATGTCCAGGAAATAAAGGGTAGCGCCGAGGAGGGGAGGAAGTATAGTGAGCTTGGCCTCAGTGCTGGCAGCGCGGTAGCTAGTCTCAAGGGCGTGCATATCACAGGTCCAGGATTTAACGGAAGCTTGAATGATACTAATCAAGAATTGGATGTCTATACATCAAGAGTCAATTCTATTTATACCTACGAGAACTCTAGGGAATGGTAACTAGGACCTTCTAAGAGAGTTCGAGAGATGAGTGGAACCGCCCGTAGGAACACCACCTAGAAGCACGGTAGGGATTCTGGAGATATGGTGACGGTGACGGAACACTCCATGCAATAGAAAACGTGTCACACATGGAAAGTCTGAAACACTCCGTAACACATAGGATATATGTAAAATATATCAATGTGTAGGATAGAGTATAGGGAATTCCACGAAAGGAATAACATACAATATACAGTATAGCAAATATGCAAATGGATGCACTCAAGGATTCGCAAGCCTCATCCTGTTACACTTCTCCCCCCTCAAAACTGGGTAGACGCTAAAAGCGCCCAGTTTTTCAGCAAACA